>VDFB02000008.1:118352478-118590655 GCA_007258455.2 Sequoia sempervirens
AAATTGTGGCTCTGAATAGTAGATTTTTCTTTCATAGTTGATTTTGTTGTAATGAATCAAGCCCATGAGGCTGTAACATGTAAGCTTTGAATATGTAATTTCATTTTCTAAAAATAATTGAAAGTGAGTCATTTTTTTGTCTTGCATCTCTTGTGTTGGTATTTTTTGTTGTGATTTTTGTGGGTTTTGGGCCATGTGGGACTCATCAAGTGGTACTAGAGTAGGAGTTCATGAGCTTGTAACAGAGCATCGAATGTGAGTTAGTTGCAGTAAGACCTCTAAGTGTGGGTTGAATTCAAGATGCCTCCAAGAATTTCCCAATATGGCAGAGGTAGAGGTCATGGTGGTGGAGGAAGAGGTCCACCTAGAGATGAAATCAAAGCCCTTAGAAGTAAATTAGAAACCTTGCAACAAGATGTTCAAAGAAGAAATGTTCAATGAGACAGAGATGAGAGTAAAGATAAAACAAAAGAGGAAATGGAAGAGGAAGAGCAAGATCCAATGGATCCTGGAGAAAGAAGATTGGTACGAGCGATCTCAAGCATTGAGAAGAGACCTAAAATGGAGGTTTAAACTTTTAGTGGAAATTTGAATCCTGAAGAATTGATTGATTGGATCAAAGACATGGAGGAATTTTTTGAGTTTGAGGAGATTGAAGATCCTCATAGAGTGAGGTTTGCAAAGAAAAAATTGAAAGGTCACGCCAGTATATGGTGGAAAAAGGTCTAGTTAGAAAGAGGAAGACAAGGGAAAGATAAAATTTGTAGATGAGATAGAATGGTGTCAAAATTGAAGAAAATTTTTATTCTAGTCGATTAGGAATTGGTGTTGCTCAAGAAGATGCAAAGCTTGATGTAAGGGAAAAGGATGGTGAAAGAATACACAGAGAAATTTCACAAGGTCCTAATTCGAATAGGACATTCTGAGGTGAATAAAGAGAAATTTTCTCATTATATTAATGGGTGGAAGCCAAGAATATAGGAAGAATTGGAACTGGTAAGAATGAACTCCATTGAGGATGCTTATAAGTTTTATCTAAAGGTTGAAAAATAACTAAACAAGAGGTTTGAGAACAAACAATGAGGTGGAGTCCGTGGAGGAAAGATTGGTGGATGGTCATATAGAGGTCGAAATGAAGATCAAAATAAGGGTTAAGGCTCTAGTAGCAACCAAAACTAGAAAGGAGATAACACCTATTGTCCTCATGATCGGAATAATGGAAACCAAAGAGGAAGGGGAAGATCTGAATGAGGATTGGCAAGAGCAGGCTTCCATGGAACCTATTTCTGGTGCGGAGAATAAGTACATAGAGCCTATGAGTGTCCTCCATATTAAGGAAGGACAAATAAAAGACCTGAGGAAAATGCATGAGTTCCACATGTTGATAAAGATGTTGATTCTTCACATTCCAAGGATGTAGAAATAGGAGAGGTTCTTGTTACTAGAAGAGTCTTGATGAATGAGGAGAAGGACCCAACTCAAAGGAAGAATATGTTTCGCACAAGATGTAAGTGTGAAGGTAAAGTTTAAAATATTATTATTGATGGAGGTAGTACTGATAACCTGGTTTTAGAAGAAATGGTTAGTAAGTTGTGGTTGGAGAGAAGAAGGCATCCAAACCCATACTGGATTGCTTGGTTGTAGAAGGACCATAAAGCCTTCATAAATGAACAATGTCTGGTAAAGTTTGCTATTGGAAATTACCATGATAAGGTATTGTGTGATATTATGCCTATGGATGTTTGTCATATCTTGTTAGGTAGATCATGGAAGTTTAATCGATGATCAGTACATGATGGACATGCCAACACCTATTTTTTGACAAAGGAAGGAGTTCTTCATAGGTTGAAACTCTTGAAAGAGGAAAAGGAAAAGATATGTAGTAATTCAAGAATTTGTTTGGTTGATGGAGGAAAGTTCCTAGAAGGTATGAAGCATAAGCATATGTGTTTTGCATTGATCCCTAGAGTTGATAAAGAAGATACTACTGAGGTACCTATGGAGGTTTCAAATTTGTTGAATGAGTTTCAAGCTATTATTTTTTATAATGTACCTAAAGGTTTTCCTCCGGTGAGAAATTTTAGTCATTAGATGGACATGATTCTTGGAGCCAATTTTCTAAATAAGGCAGCTCACCGTACGACTTGAGGAGACAATGAAAAGTTGAACAAAAAAGTGCAAGAGTTGTTGTGGAAGGGATTGATCAGAGAGAGTTTGAGCCCATGTGCAGTACCTATATTACTAGCACTAAAGAAGGATGGGGAATGGTAGATGTGTACAGATTCTAGAGCCATCAACAAGATCACCATCAAGTATAGATTTCCCTTACAGAGAATGGATGACATTATGGATTGTTTGAGTGGAGCTGAGTTTATCACAAAGATAGATTTGAAGGGTGGATATCACTAGATCCAAATTAGAGAAGGAAATGAATGGAAGAAAACCTTTAAAGCCAAGAAGGGCTTGTACGAATGGTTAGTCATTCCTTTTGGGATAACCAATGTACCAAACACATTTATGCGGCTTATGAATGAGGTATTGAAAGGGTTTTAAGGAAAAAAATTTATTGTTTATTTGGATGATATTTTGATTTTTCAGTAAGATATTGGAGGAGCACTTGATGCATATCCGAAAAGTTTTTGAGAAGCTAAGAAGGGAGGAGAAGTTGATTAATTTGAAGAAATGTTGTTTTGTGAAGAGAGAGTTGGTGTATCTAGGATTTTTTGTCTCAAAAAATGGTCTTAAAATGGATCTAGAGAAGGTGAGAGCTATCATTGAATGGCCTACCACAGGAATGTTCTGGTGAATATTTCATCGTCTATGGGATTTTACAAAAAAGTTTATTAAGAATTTCAGTAGTATTTGTACACTTCTAGCTAAAGCGATGAGAGAGGATAGAAAAGAGTTTAAGTGGACCATAGGAGCAGAAAAAAGTTTTGATATGTTGAAGAAGAAAGTTACAGAGCAACATTTTTGGCACTTCCAAATTTCAATAAGGTCTTTCAGGTAGATTGTGATGCTAGTGCCAGAACCATAGGAGTTGTTTTTCTCATTCAAGAAGGTAAGCCTATTTCCTATTTTAGTGAGAAGTTGAATGATTCTAAGAAGATATATTTTGTCTATGATCAAGAGTTTTATTCTATAGTTCAGGCTTTGAAGAAATGGAAACACTAGTTGTTTCCAAAATAATTTGTTTTATATCTTGATCCGCAAGATTTCACATTATCTTAATAGTCAAAGATTGTTAAAATCAAAAGGCACTTAAAAAGTGCATTGAGGTTTTCTGAGTTATGCTTTTTTTAAACACGGAATTGGAAAATCAAACAAAATTGTAGATTCCTTAAGTGAGAAGGAAAAATTTGTTGATAGATGAATATAGAGGTTGTTGGGTTCAATGAACTCAAGAGTTTGTATCCAGAAGATCCAAACTTTGTAGAAGCTTGGAAGGATTGTTTAGAACCCGTTACATTGGATAGGATGAGATGGTTAGATTTCTTAATCCAAGATGGGATGTTGTTTAGAGGAAGCGAGTTCTACATTCCAAGGAGTTCTATGAGAGAGAATCTAATCAAGGAGAAACATAGTGGGGAATTGGCTAGAAATTTTGGTCGAGATAAGACCATTGCTCTTGTTAGTTAGAATAATTATTGGCTACAGTTACAACAAGATGTGAAGAAGTTTTTACAAAGCTACAAAATATGTCAGATGGTGAAAGGAACAAGTAAGAATACTAGATTGTATTATACATTAACTATACCTAAGAGGCCATGGGAGGATATTAGCATGGATTTTGTTCTTGATTTGGCAAGGATGTAGGGAGGGTATGATGCCATATTTGTGGTGGTGGATAAATTTTCATAGATCGTACATTTCATTTCGTGTCATAAGAATAGTGATATTTTTCATGTTGCGGAGTTGTTTTTTAGAGAGGTGGTGAGACTGCATGGACTACCAAAGAGTATAGTTTCAGACAGAGATACCAAATTTGTTGGTTATTTTTGGAGGACATTATGGAAGAAGTTGAAGACAAATTTGAAGTTCAATTTTACACACCATCCACAAACTAATGGACAAATAAAGGTGGTGAATTGGAGTTTGGGTAACCTGCTAAGATTCTTTGTAGGAGATATGCCTAAGGGATGGGATTTAATTATACCAAAGGAAATTTTTGATTGTAATAATTCTTACAATAGGAGCATTGTTAAATCACCATTCCAAATTGTGTATGGTAGTAGTCCAAGGGCTGCTTCTAAATTGAGGAAGATGGACAAGGGGGAAAATACTAGTGCTCAGGCTGAAGATTTTTCTGAGCTCCTAAAGAATTTGCATGAAGAGGTGAAGAAACACATCAATAAGATGAACTCACAATATAAGGCTTAGGTAGATCAGAAAAGGAGGTATAAGGAGTTCCAGGTAGGAGATGAATTGATCATTAATTTTTGAAAGGAAAGGTTTCTAGTTGGTACATACGCCATGTTAGAGATGAAGAAGTTTGGACCATGCAAGATTCTAGAGCATGATTCAGGAAATGCTTGTGAGGTAGAGTTGTCTAATGGAATGAAAATTTCTCCTGTGTTCAACATTGTTGATCTGATAGAGTATCATGAAGGTGATATAGAGGAGGGACCAATAAGAGAATAGTGGAAAACTCCAGTACCTACTTCAAAGAAGGTAGAGATAGAAGAAATCATGGATACCCATGTCAGTAGAAGCACAAGAAACAGGCAATATGCAGAGTACTTGGTGAAATGGAGAGGAAGGCCTGCTAAAGATTCATCATGGTTATCTGAGGCTGAGGTTAACTATATTGGTTTCCCTCTAACTCCTAAGAAATGATAGGGTCACTTTTCAAATTACCCTAGGTGTTTGATGCAGGAGCATCCAGCAGTGTAGGGAAATCTTGCATCACCCAAAAAAAATTGTTTTCTTTATTTTCTTTAGTTGTTTTGAGTCCCCTGATGGCACTTAAGGGGTTAAAGATTTTTAGGCATAAAAAATAGTGAAAATTGGGAACTTACTAATTTTAGTAATTCGGCCTAAACGGGCTCGAAAGAATCAACTCAATACCCTACACAGTTTGGTAGAAATTAAAGTTTTTGTCCTAAGAAATTTCTCCAATGCAGCTTCAAATTCAGATATAAAAATTTAGAGGCCCCAAAACAGCTTAAAAAGAGGTTGAACTAATTGATGGTAGTTTACATGTTGTAGAGCTCGTCAAGAGCTTTCCAAAAATATGCAATAATAGAAAATCAAACACCCAAATCAAAAGTTATGGCATCGCGAAGTTCACACTCAAAAAGTGAATTTCATTAAAATTTCTTCCTAGGCGAGAAATATAATGGTGGGAGTTTTGGCACAAAAACAAGGAGGGAAAATTTGAACTTTCTAGAACATTCTAGGGTGGTTATTGGTGAAAATAAAAAGGGTTAAGTGAGGGTTCTAGAAGGTGGCCCCGATGGTGTAGATTGTGGCTCCAAATAGTAGATTTTTCTTTTAGAGTTGATTTGGTTGTAATGAATCAAGCCCATGAGGCTGTAGCATGTAAGCTTTGAATCTATAAGTTCATTTTTTGAAAATAATTAAAAGTGAGTCATTTTTTTGTCTCACATATTCTATGTTGGTATTTTTTGTTGTGATTTATGTGGGTTTTTGGCGGTGTGGCCTTTAACAAAGCGTTGAATATGAGACAGTTACATGACCTGTGAGTGCGGGTTGCATTCAAGATGCCTCAATGAATTTCCTAGAATGCTAGAGGTAGAGGCCAAGGTGGTGGAGGAAGAGGTCCACCTAGGGATGAAATCAGAGCCCTTAGAAGGAAATTAGAAACCTTGCAACAAGAGGTTTGAAGAAGAGATGTGTAACGAGAGAGAGATGGGAGTGAAGATGAAATAGAAGAGGAAATGAATGTGGAAGAGCATGATCCAATGAATCCTATAGAAAGAAGATTGTTGCAAGCAATCTCAAGCATTGTGAAGAGACCTAAAATATAGGTTTCAACTTTTAGTAGAAATCTGAATCCTGAAGAGTTGATTGATTGGATCAATGACATGGAGGAAGTTTTTAAGTTTGAGGAGATTGAAGATCCTCATAGAATGAGGTTTGCAAAGATAAAATTGAAAGGTCATGCCAGTATATGGTGGAAAGATATCCAATAGGAAAGATGAAGACAAGGGAAAGACATTTTTTCTAAATGGGACATAATAGTGTCAAAATTGAAGAAACAATTTATTTCAACCGATTACGAATTGAAGCTACTCAAGAAGATGCAGATCTTGAGGCAAGGGACAAGGATGGTGAAATAATACACAGAGGAATTTCACAAGTTCCTGATTTGGACAGGACATTCTAAGGAAAATAAAGAGAAAGTTGCTCATTATATTAACTAGTTGAAGCCAAGTATACATGAAGAAATAGAACTGGTAAGAATGACAACCATTGAGGATGCTTATTAGTTTTCTCTAAAGCTTGAAGAATGAATGAAAAAGAGGGTTGATAAAAAAAAACAAGGTTGAGGTTGTGGAGGAAAGACTGGTGGATATTCAGATTAAAATGAAGATCAAAAGAAGGGTGAGAACAAGTAGCATGAACTGAAAGGAGATAACACCTACAATTTTCATGAAGTTAGATAAAGGGAGACCAAAGAGGAAAGGGAAGATATAAATGAGAAGCTGGGAAGAAGGAGTCTTCCATGGGAAGCTATTTCCAATGTGAAGATGAAGGACTATAGAGCCTATGAGTGTCCTCAACATCAGGACAAATAGAAGACCTGAGAGTAATGCACAAGTTGCACATGTTGATGAAGATGTTGAGTCTTCACATTCTGAGGATGCAGAAAGAAGAGAGGTTCTTGTTACTAGAAGAGCCTTGTTGAATGAGGGAGAAGGAGCCAACTCAAAGGAAGATTTTTTTTCACAATAGATTGAAGTGTGAAGGTAAAGTTTGCAATGTTATTATTGATGGAGGTAGTACTGATAACCTTGTTTCAGAAGAAATGGTTAGTAAGTTGTTGGAGAGAAGAAGGCATCCAAACCCATACCAGATTAGCAGTTCTGAAGGACCATAAAGCCTTGGTAGATTAACAATGTCTGGTAAAGTTCAAGATTGGAAATTACCATGATGAGGTATTGTGTGATATTATGCCTATGGATGTTTGTCATATGTTGTTAGGAAAACCATTTCATTTTGATCGACGAGTACTAAATGATGGACATGCCAACACCTATTTTTTGATAAATGATGGAGTTCACTATAAGTTGAAGCCCTTGAAAGAGGTAGAGGAAAAGGTATGTAGTAATGCAAAAAATTGTTTGGTTGATTGAAGAAAGTTCCTAGTGTTGGACTCAAGCAACATTGAGAGGGGGGGTGAATCAGTGTTGAGCAATTTTTAACATTATTAATCTATTCTCTCAAGTGTCTAAGACATTCAATCAAAAGAAAGATGCATGAACATACAACAATAAGCCGCAACACCATAACACAAGGAATTTTACATGGAAACCCAGTTAAGGGAAAAACCATGGTGGAAGTCAATCCACAAATTTTGAGTACTCAAAATATAAGTGTTTTACAAAATGGGAATGTACTTGCATTCAGGCACACTGCCTAGAGCTCACTGCTCAAAATGAGGAAGGCTCATTTCCTTACAGAAGATTTGGATTACATCAAATGGTTGAACTGAGAAAATAACATCTATAAATACCTAATTTCAGTTCCAGTTAGGCTCATGGATCAGATTCTAGACCTTCTATTTGATTTTGCACTTCGCTCTGCTCTACCTTAATTCACTTCACAAAAATCCTCTTCTGGACAAATTAAAATCACTTAACTACTCTTTTGATATTCACAATACATATCAACACACATTGAACACTTCACACATGCATCAAAATGAATTTATCGATCTTTTATATATAAATATATATATATGTATATATCTACTACCAAGAATTCAATCGCTATATGTCAGCTTTAATAAAATAGAAAATATCTTCCAATTGTCGGCTCAAATCATGAACAATATTTAATGTGCATCCACCAAAGTCGGACATAGCATAGTTAGGACCCAAAAAAAAATCTCCAACACAAAAATACTTCAAACATTTTTTCCTTACACATCCACAACACCCAACATTCACTTAGTTGCTCTTTATATACCGATGAATAGAAATTTGAACTACTAGATCTCATAACTTGTACACTACTTGATGCGACAAAAAAAAACTTGAGAATAACATATTTCATATACCCAATGGATTTTCCTGAGATCCATAGCCAAAACTATTAGATTGATAATGCAAACCACTTGACAGATTCAACTTTAGCTGGATACCCTGTTCTTCACTCTATCTTCTGGTATAGTCAAATACTACAGTGCAGACCAGATCAATGACTTCAGTTGCCATCAATGAAAACACTAGAAGCCATATGCCAACAATCTCCCCATTTGGCATTGATGGCAACACTTAGTGAAAAATGACTAAGTGTCGGAACCTTCAAAACTTCAAAATGCCATAGCTGACAAAAATCAACAAAACTCTCCCTATGTTTGATAAGCCATTTTTCACTACTCTATCTCCCCCTTTGACATTAATCAAAAAAATATAATAAAATATTTTCTCTCTCCCCCTATGAAGCGTAACCAAAAACTTATGCAAAAACTTGAAGAAATACAACTGCTATTTGAAGATTATTTTGTACTTTTCCTTCATCTCCAGAAGAAATTTCTTCCATGCTTCCACTGTAATCCTAGTGATTATGATCATGTTGTTGTTTTTAGATGTCCGATTGATAATCTTGATGAGGGATTCTGGAATGGTAAAGGCATCTTCCAATACTTCTCCCTTCCTTAGTAACTCAATCAATTATTCTAGCCTACATTTAGTTATATCCTTCACTTTCCAAAAGGTGTCAACAATCCTATTCTTGGTGTTTTGAACATTTTTATGCTCTATCTATAATTACTAAATCATTTTCCTAATTGCACCATCATGATCTAGAGGCATGTTAAAATTTTGTCCAATATTGTTCAGCTTTGTTTCAATTTTTTCAAGCTTCTCTTTGAAATTGGTGATTGCATGAGGCCATTGAAGACAATAGTTAGAAATGTTGTTTGTTGTGCTTACACATTGCCTTAGTTCATTCATGTGCTTTTTCAGCTTAGTAAGTGATAATCTATATTGCTTCTTCAGGTGTAGGATCACTTCTTCCTTATTCTGAGACTCAGAGTCCATGATTTCCTTAATACATTCAATCATCTCTTCTGGCAACTTATTCTACAAACTCTCCAGTTTGATATGATTGTGCACAAGATGAGCACTTAGTACACTTAATATCATGTCCTACTCATGTGAAGGTTTGATAGACCATATATTCACAATTTTTTGCATTCCATCTTCCTTATGAATAAGCTGCAATAACTCTTCCTTGGTTAGATCACTTTCTCCTTCACTTCCTTCTTTCTTTTCCTTTTCTTGTTCTAGTTCAGCTATTTCTAGTTCTTTTCTTAGGGTGTCCTCAGATTCCTTATCAGATTCCTCATCTGGTATGTCCACAATTACTTGTTCTTTTCCTTTCTCTTCAACTTTTGTAATCTTGCATGCTAGTGTTGTACAAACATCAATTTCTTTTGCTATTCTCTTCTTTCTCTCCATCTCACTGGAGGAGGAACCAACTTTAAGTCCTCTTACCAGAATGGAAACACCAGTTGATCCAAAATTTCTTAACAGACCCTTAAAGAAACTTTCATATACTTGATCACATTTTTCCAAATTGTTAGAGTATATGTGAACTTTCTTGCAAAATGGTTCACTTTCTTCCCACATTACATTGTCATTCAAGGGTAAGCAATTCAGAAAGTACATCACAAGACATAACCAAAGTACCAAACCTAAAAGGGTAAACTATCTCATTTTTCAATTGCACATTCTTCATCAATTTATCTTTCAGTAATCCACAAAGATAAAAATCTTGATCTTCCATTATCATCTTGTGTGAAATGTAAACAACACCTATCGAAGTTGCACCTCCTCTATTTCTGAAAAAGATTTTGTAGGATATTCCATATGCAATCTACCTTGTCACTGAATCTTTGATTGTGGATATTATTAAATCCCTTTGATCTCTAGTTACTCTGGTTAGGGTTTCAACTTCTTTGTTTTGAATTGACTTCTTCTTTGACACATCCCCAACTTTGCATAACCCAGTTATAGCTGCAATTGCTTCTTTAGAGATATGATAGGATTTATCCAGAGTTATAATGTCATCATTCAATATGTCCAGAATAAACTCAATGACTCCTACACTCCCGAAATAGGGAAATTCACTCCAAATATCCAAGCAACATCTAACACTCCTATTAATAGAGTTGTTTGACACATTTCTACATTCAATTGACTTGTGACCTAACTTATTGCAATTGAAACACTGACCAAAAAATGATGAATCACTGGATTTCATTTTACTTCTACATTGAGCAGCCATATGACCAAATTTATTGCAAGAAAAAAAATATCCATTAAACATTTGAGCATTAGGCTGTCTTACCGGAAGCCTTTTCATCAAATTTCCTTGCTTAAAATTCCTCTGTCCAGATCCAGAACTTTTTCCTTTCTCATAACCAAGACCTTGCTTATCATTTACATTCTTCTATCCTTGATTCAACTCATCAAGCTTAACAGAGCCAATCTTGAACTTCTCTTTGTACTCATTTGCAGTAGTAAGTTCATCTTTGAGAATAGCAATCTATTTTTCAAGCTCTTCTTCATTGTGCCTAGATTGTTGCAGTTCAATTTCTAACAAATGAATTCTCCATTAATTCTGCTACATTCATCAGATCTCTCTTTTAGGGACTGGACAAGATTTTCCTCATTCTGCTTTCTTTCTTCAATCTCCTTAGTCATCTTCATTGCCATAGACTCCATCTCATGCTTTAGGGAAGCATTTTCTCTAGCAAGCTTTTCACATTCTTCAGTTATTTCTTTCAATGTTTGATTTAGGTGAACATCATCCATGCTTTTGCTCTCATTCTATCTAATCTGATCACAAAGATCCTTTCTCTTCTCCCTAGACCTAATAATCTGGTCCTTCAACTTCTGAATGAATTTCTCAATATCCTTAAGATTTTCTCTTAATTCTCGAACTTCTACTTTAGACTAATCAAGATCATCAAGGCCACTAAGTGCTACTGCTGAAGACTACTAGAGTCCATTACAATCCAAGATCCACCTCAAGTTGTAAAACTTCTTATGAGGAACTTAGCTCTGATACCAATTGTTGGACTCAAGCAATATTGAGAGGGGGGGTGAATCAGTGTTGAGCAATTTTTTACATTATTAGTTTGTTCTCTCAAGTGTCTAAGACATTCAATCAAAAGAAAGATGCATGAACATAGAACAATAAGCCACAACACCATAACACAAGGATTTTTATTTGGAAACCTGGTTAAGTGAAAAAACACAATGGAGGTCAATCCACAAATTTTGAGTACTCAAAATATATGAGTTTTTTAAAATGGGAATGCACTTGCATTCAGGCACATTGCTTAGAGCTCACTGCTCAAAATGAGGAAGGCTCACTTCCTTACAGAAGATTTGGATTACATCAAATGGTTGAACAAAGAAAATAGCATCAATAAATGTTTAATTTCAGTTTTGGTTAGGCTCATGGATCATATTCTAGACCTTTTGTTTGATTCTACACTTCGCTCTGCTTTGTCTTAATTTGCTTCACAAAAATCCTCTTCTGTACAAATGAAAATCACTTAACTGCTCTTTTGATATTTACAATACATATCCACACACATTGAACACTTCACACACGCATCAAAATGAATTTACTAATCTTATATATATCCGCTACCAAGAATTCAGTTGCTACATGTTGGCTTTAATAAAATAAAAAATATCTTGCAACTATCAGCTCAAATCATGAACAATATTTAATGTGCATCCACCAAAGTTGGCCATAGCATAGTTAGGACCCAAAACAAAATCTCCAACAGAAAAATACTTCAAACAATTTCGCCTTACACATCCGCAACACCCAACATTCACTTAGTCGACCTTTATATACTAATGAATAGAAAATCGAACTACCAAATCTCCTAACTCATACACTACTCGATGTAACAACAAAAAACTTGAGAATATTACATTTCATATACCCAAAAGATTTCCTTGAGATCCACAACCAAAACTGTTAGACTGACAATGCAAACCACTTGACAGATTCAACTTTAGCTGGATACCCTATTCTTCACTCTGTCTTCCGTTATAGTAAAATACTGTAGTGCAGACCAGATCAATGACTTTAGTTGCCATCAATGACAACACTAGAAGCCATATTCCAACACCTAGAAGGCATGAAGCATGAGCATATGTGTTTTTCATTGATCCCTAGAGTTGATAAAGAAAATACTACTGAGGTACCTATGGAGGTTTCAGATTTGTTGAATGAGTTTCAAGCTATTATTTCTGATAACATACTTGAAGGATTGCCTCCAGTGAGAAAGATTAGTCATTAGATTGACTTGATTCCTAGAGCCAATTTTCCAAATAAGGAAGCTCACCATGTCACACCAGTAGAGAGTGAAGAGTTGAATAGACAAGTGCAAGAGTTGTTGCAAACGAGATTGATCAGAGAGAGTTTGAGCCCATGTGTGTTACCTGCAGTACTAGCACCAAAGAAGGATGGGGAATGGAAGATGTGTATAGATTCTAGATCCAACAACAAGATCACCATCAAGTATAGATTTTCCTTGCTGAGAATGGATGACATTATGGATTGTTTGTGTGGAGTTGAGTAATTCACAAAGATAGATTTGAAGAGCGGATATCACTAGATCCATATTAGAGAAGGAGATGAATGGAAGACAACCTTTAAAACCAAGGAGTGTTGAATCTCAGTTGTGTTTATAGTTTGTCCTTGATGACAAAATCTCTTTCAGTTTGTTCTCATGGATAATCTGTCTCAGAATGGTTCTCCTTGCACATCACAGGTTTTGGTTGTTTGCAGAGTCTCCTTGATCCACTTTGAAATGTTTGAGTTTCCTTTCGGAAAGACATTTAAGAAGTCTTGGCGATTGAATTTATCATTTAGGCTGCAGTCGGCAAGTCTTCTATTATGTTTTAGCGACAAAAAAGTGTTCTTTATCGGCATATGTAATACCGTCGGCATGAGGTCTTATCGATTTCATTATGTCACACTGACCCGCTTCAGAACAAGCATATCGGCATGTGTTTGGCTGTCGGGCTGAGGTCTTAGTGAAGACATATTGTTTCCTCGACTTGTGCATGTGGATGTCTATCGGCAAGACATTCATGTGGTTTTGGTGACTAAGGATGATCTTATCAGCAAAGGTTGTGGCTATCGGGGTGGTGTCTCACCGAGTTCTGTGTCTCTCCGACTTGAGCACATGGAATGGTTCATCGGCGTGAGTTAGATGGTCGGGCTAACATCTTGCCGAATTCAAGATGTCTCAGTGATGGGCGCACTTTGGGATCCCTTCAACGTAAGTTATGATCTACGGAAAGTGGTCTTGGCGAGTTTCATTTGTCTCACCGACTGTGCACCAAAAGATCTTATCGGCAGAGGATGAGGCTTTGCTGAAATGTTACAGCGAACGTTCAATGTCACACCGACCACCATTGGACAACTGCCTTCGACAGGACATTCTAGAAGTCTTGGTGAACTAGGGTGAGCTTGGGATGTTTTGGCAAAACAAGGGGCAGTCTATATAACGTCTCCCTGACTTCGTATTGTCTCAGCGACACGGGGTGAAAAGTGACTCTTGGCAAATTTTTTTGAAGTCTAGAAGAGGTCTCAGTGATATTGTCTTGTCACAATGACTTTGAGTGAATGAAGGGCTTTCAATATGATTCAAGCTTTCTAAGAGAGGTCTCCTCGATGACAGTATGCTATAGTGACACCCATAAAGGAGAAGGTTGCATCGGCGAGAGAGTCATAAAGTCACAGCGACTTAGAATGACTTTCGGTAAATCAAAGACCTATCTACAAGATGTCTCCCCGATAGACTGAAGCTACAATGACATCACACAAGGGGTTTCTATCAAAGGCTCATCGGTGTAAGTGTGCTCTTGTCTTGGCGACTTAGAAATGACAAAGACCTTCGATATAACATAAAGTAATCTCTGAGAGGTCTCTCCGATATCAAAAGGCTACAATGATAGTGAATGGAAAACAAAAGGGTCTAGTCGGTAAGAAAAACAATATGTTACAGCGACACTGTGTATCAAGTGACTTTCGGTGAAACTCTATGAAGTCTATATGAGGTCTCCCCGAAAGCATCTTGTCACGGTGACAGGATTAATCTTGTGGTCTTTTAGTAAGACACTGAATGATCTACAAGAAGTCTTCTCGACTTCACTAAGTCTCAGCGATTGGAAAGAAAATAACTTTTGGCTCTCGGCGTAACATTTTAAATTCGATATGACATCTCTCCGACTCTTGTGTCTCAGCGAATTGTTAACGAAATCTCAAACTCTATGGCCATTTATGGAAACTTCAAAATACAGTTACAGGCTGACATCATCGATTGAATCGAATCTTATACCCGTTACATGACAACATATTTATTGAGTTTCCTCTTTGAGCAGTTGCGTTTTTGTTTTAATAGGATGATTTGCAGCTCTCTGGATAAGTGTTGATATTGATTTTTGATCATCATCTACAGTCTGTCAATATTCAGCTTTATATTCAAAAAGCAGCAAGAGAATCAGAAGATCTGGTGAAAAATGATTTTGAAGATTTCTTCACAACCGACATACTTGAAATGTAAATAAATACCTGTGTTGAAAACTGTAAGGGTTGTTGATTATAATTCTGAGAGTATTGTTTCTTGTCTATATGGAAATGTATGAATGAACTCTGCAGAAAGGTATGTGCTTAACTGAAAACAGATAAATCCTTTGAGTCACTATTATTGTAATTTTGTAATCTGAGTGAGGAGTTGGCACTCCTTGAGATGGGTGTCTCTAAATGAGGGGTTGGTGCTCCGTGAGTTGGTGCTTAGAATTTTAGCCTATAAGGCTTTTGTGAACTTTTTTTTAAAAGATTAAGCCAGGAAGGCATTTAGGGAGTGGTTTTTATACCCTAGGAGGGTTTTCCACTCGGTAAAATATGGAGTCTTCTTGTTCTTCTGAGTTCCCTTTGCTTTACTGTGTTGTTGATCATTTAGTTCATTGTTTGATTATTACTTTTCTCAATTCTATTTACAAGTGATTACATTCAACTCATGAATGCATTAATCAGAGTATATTGAGAAAATATTTGAGCTATGGTTTTTGATTTTTTGAAAATTGGTTGAATCTGTTAAGACACTGATTCAACCCCCCCTCTCAGTGTCATTTTAACTCCAACAATTGGTATCAAAGCGTAGGGTCCTCTGATAGGTTTAATTACCTTGGATTGATCTTGGTATTGGAGTCATTTTTTAATGGCACATTCTCAAGATGGTGCCTCTGTATCCAGAGCTCCATTATTTGATGGAACTGATTGTGTGTTCTAGAAAATTAGAATGGAAGCTTTTCTTGTTTCTTTTGATGTTGATGTTTGGTGCATTGTTTTAGAAGATTACAATGTACCAGCCACTATTCCCACTGATGCTGCTGAAAAGAAGAAGTATGAAACAAATGCTAGAGCTAAGCATGCCCTCTTGTGTGGGTTAACTAAAGATGTGTTCATTAAAGTCATGCATTGCAAATCTTCTCATGGAATCTGGGAAAAACTTGAAACTATATATCAAGGGAATGAGAAAGTCAAACTGTCAAAAATCATTACACTCAAACATCAGTTTGAGGAGTTGAAAATGAAGGATGATGAAAAAGTGGCTGAATATTTCCTAAGAGTAGATGAAGTTGTCAATTCAATGAAAGGTATAGGTCAAGAGGTTAATGAATTTGATGTGGTCACAAAGGTTGTTAGAACCTTACCATCCAAATTTGAATCTAAGGTTTCAGCCCTAGAAGAAAAGAAACACTTTGAAAGCTTACCTTAGACAACCTACAAGGAATACTTACTGCCTATGAAATGAGAACTAGCAAAAACAATTCAACAGGAAAAGAAACTGCCTTTAACATTGAAAAGAAAGAAAAAGTTGAAGTCAGTGAATCAGAGTTGTCTGATTCTAAAGAATCCCATTTTGTTAGAAGATTTAAAAAGGGATCAGGGAAATATAAGGGAAAACTTCCCTTTAAATGTTTTAACTGTGGAAAAATAGGCCACTTTGCAGCTAAGTGTCCATATGATGATCAAATAGGTGACAATGAGACATCTGAAAAATAGTCTCAAAAGAAGGTTTTTAAACCTAAAAGAAACTTCAATTTCAAAAAGAAGAAAAGTCTGTTTAGTAAGGATGAATCTGATTCTGAATCTGAAGATTCATCAGTTGAAGAATATGAAACTTTGTTCATGGCTGAAACCTCTCAGCAAAATGATACAAACACTATCGACATTGAAGAAGGTGAAGTAGATCTTGAATGTGAGCTGAAATGTGCTTTACAATAGATCAGAAAACTCAAAAAACAAGTTCTTGCTCAAGAACATAAATCTGATCAAGAAATAGTCTCTCTGAAAACTCAGCTTGAAGAAGCAAAAAGAGTTGAAGACTGTCTTCAAGAGACTGTAAGCTGCAAAGATCAAAAAATTCAAAAATTGGAACAAGAAGTAGTCTGTCTTAGGAAGGAAATTGAAAAATATGAAAGCACTCTAAAACTAAATGAGATGCTTAACAAGCAGAAGATGTATAAAGATAAAACTAGTGTTGGTTTTGAAAAGGGTGAATGCTCAATTGACCATGCAAAACTAAACCCCTCTTCTGAAGTCAAAGGTTCAGGTTCAAATCACTCAGAATTTGGTAAGGATCATGTTCAGTCTATAAGAGGTAATAGATCTTCATACATTGTCAATCCTTTCTTCTATGGTTATTACTTTTTCTGCAACAAATTTGGCCATAAGGTTAGCACTTGCAGGCTTATGAATCCTAGAATACCCAGGTTTGGTCTTAGACAACACTATGGTTTTGTTAGACAAATCAGATGTTTTAAATGCAATGCTTTGGGACATTCTGTCAAACAGTGCAGAACTGATCTGCAATCTAAACAGCAGAAATTTAAAAAGGTTTGGAAACCTAAGACTGTCAACAACATTGAGCAAACTATGTTGGTTCAAACAGCTTTTCATTCCAAGAAAAAGGACTTATGGGTCCTAGACAGTGGATGTTCTAACCATATGACTGGCGACAAGGATAAGTTTGTAAATCTTGAAGATTATGTAGGTGGATATGTTAAGTTTGGTGATAACTCTGGTATTCAAATTAAAGGAAGAGGTTCACTTCTTCTGAATGAAGACACTCCTATCTATAATGTGTACTATGTGGAAGGTCTCAAGCACAATCTTCTAAGTGTTAGTCAAATCTGTGACAGTGGTTATCATGTTCTTTTCACTTCGCAGGGATGTGAGATTAAAAACAAGCTTGGAAAGGCTATTGCAGCTGGAAGGAGGACAAATGGAAATGTATACAATCTTCTCGACACATCAAGCAATGGCAATAATCAAGGTATGTGTTTAATGAGCCAAATTGAAGAAAGCTGGTTATGGCATAAAAGATTAGGACACATAAACTTTGAAAATCTGGTTAGAATAAGTAAGAATCAGAATGTTAGAGGTTTACCAATACTGAACAAGCCAGAAAATTCTGTGTGCAAAGAATGTCTAAGTGGTAAACAAACTAAAATCAGTTTCAAAACAAAAAGAACATTCTTCTTCAAAACCTTTACAACTTGTGCACATTGACTTATGTGGACCAACTAGAACAAGATCTATTAATGGTGAAAGGTACTTTATGTTGTTTGTGGATGATTATACTAGAATAGTTTGGGTCACATTTCTTAAGCACAAATCAGAAGCATTTGAAAGGTTTAAAATCTTTCATAAATTGGTTGAGAAAGAATCTGATTTGAAACTTAAATTTCTGCAATCTGACAAAGGAGGGAGTTCACTTCTCAAGAGTTTATTGATTACTGTGAACAACACGACATTAAAAGATAGTATGCTACAACAAAAACACCTCAACAAAACGGGGTAGTTGAACGTAAAAATAGAACTGTAAAAGAAATGGCTAGAACAATGTTAGATGAAGCTAAGTTGCCTGATATGTACTGGAAAGAAGTTGTTCATACAGCTGTATACATTTTGAATAGAGTGCAGATTAGAGTAAAATCTAAACATACACCTTATGAACTGTGGAATGGAAAAACTGCTTCTGTCAAATACTTTAAAATTTTTGGAAGTAAGTGTTTTATCAAAAAGGATGATGATAATCTTGGGAGTTTTCAATCAAAGAGTGATGAGGGTATCTTTTTGGGATACTCAACTCACAACAAAGCTTATAAATGCCTTAACAAAAGGCTTAATAAGATAGTTGAAGTTGTTAATGTAAAATTTGATGAGAGATCACATTTGTATGTTGAATCTTTGTAGGATAATGAGGAAGAAGAACTTGAATTAGAAATAATTTCAGAAGGAACTGAGTCAGCAAGTCCTAGGAATGAAACAACAAGTCCTGAAAAGGTTGCTTCAAAAGCTCTAACCAAATATCACCCCAAAGATCATATTATTGGGGATAAAAATGCAGGAGTTCAAACTAGAAGAAAGGCTACAGAATCTGATGAAAAGGCACAAATAGCTTTCTGTCTAGTTACTCAGTTTGAGCCTAAAACTTTTAATGAAGCTCTCACAGACTCATGTTGGCTTAATGCTATGCAGGAAGAAATTGATCAAATTGAGAAAAACCAGACTTGGGAGTTAGTCCCAAGACCAGATGACAAGAATGTCATTGGAGGCAAATGGATATATAGAAACAAGCTTGATGAAAATGGTAATGTCATTCGCAACAAAGCAAGATTTGTCTACAAAGGCTATGCTCAACAAGAAGGTATTGATTTTGGTGAAACCTTTGCACCCGTTGCTAGATTAGAATCTATCAGAATATTCTTGGCTTATTTTGTTTATAAAGACTTTACTGTTTATCAAATGGATGTCAAAACTACCTTTTTAAATGGCTATTTAGATGAAGAAGTCTATGTTGAACAGCCTGAAGGATTTATGTGCAACAATAAGCCTAATCATGTTTACAGATTGAAAAAGGCCCTCTATGGTTTAAAACAAGCACCTAGAGCTTGGTACTCTAGGCTTGACAGTCATTTACTTTCAAATGGTTTTGTTAGAGGAGGTGTAGATAGCAATCTTTATGTTCAAGCTGAAGGTTCTGATATTCTGGTTGTTGAAATTTATGTTGATGACACTATTTTTGGCTGCAACAATGTTACATTGAGTAAAAAATTCTCTCAGCTAATGGAATCTAAATTTGAAATGTCATTATTAGGAGAATTAAATTTCTTCTTGGGTCTTCAAATATCTCAATGTGAAAATGGGATATTTCTGTCACAAACCAAGTATGCTAGAGAGATGCTTAAAAAGTTTCGGATGGATGAATGCCATCCAGTTAGCACTCCAATGTCTACTGGATGCAAACTTACTAAGGTTGATGATTACCCTGATACAAATCAAACTGAATGCAGATCAATGATTGGTAGTCTGTTATATTTAACTACTTCTAGACCTGACATTATGCAGGTTGTTTACACTGTTGCACAGTTTCAGGCATCACCTAAAGAGTCCCATGTCACTGCTGTTAAAAGGATTTTTAAATATATTCAGGGCAATCTTAATTATGGCCTTTGGTATCCTAGAAGCACTGATTTTTCACTGATTACATATACTGATGCTGACTGGGCTGGTTGTTTGGATGATAGGAAAAGCACCAGTGGTGCTGCATTCTTTCTTGGTGATCGATTAGTGGCATGGCACAGCAAGAAACAAGAATCTGTTTCTCTCTCTACTACTGAAGCAGAATACATTGTTGCCACTTCATGTTGTACTCAAGTTCTTTAGATGAGTCAAATTCTATCTGATATGGGTATTGAAATTCCTAAACCTGTTTCTATTCTTTGTGATAACACAAGTGTGATAAGTATATCCAAAAATCATTGTTTTGCACTCTCGCACTAAACATATTGCTATCAAGTTTCACTTTCTTCGTGAAAAGGTTTTGGCTAATGAAGTTTGCTTACAGTTTGTTGGCTCTCAAGATCAGGTGGCTAATATTTTTACTAAGCCCTTAGCTAAAGAGTTATTTGAAAGGTTGAGACTTCAATTGGGAGTTATCTCTCAATCTTCACTTCTTTGATTTTACGAGCATTGGCTTAGGGGGAGCTTGTTATATGTTTTGATTCACTAAAAGCTCTCCTACAATATTGGTTCCTACACTGTTACTCTTCTTGCAACTATTTCTAATGGTATTTTTGGTTGGCTCAGTTGTGTTATGGCAATGCACATTTTCTCTTCTATTCTTTTCCTTGAGGCAAAAAGGGGGAGAGTCTTTTTTGTTTTGCCATCAAGGACAAAGGGGGAGTTTGTTGAATCTTAGTTGTGTTTACAGTTTGTCCTTCATGAAAAAATCCTTTTCAGTATGTTCTCATTGTTGATCTATCTCAGAATGGTTCTCCTTGCACATCACAAAGTTTGGTTGTTTGTAGAGTCTTCCCGATCCAATTTGAATTGTCTGAGTTACCTATCAGCAAGACATTTTAGATGTCATGGCGATTGAATTTAACATTCTAGTAGCTTTCGGCAAGACATTGTTTGCGGTCTTGGCAACAGTAGAAAAGTCTATCGACATGAGGATTGTTCACCACTGGGAGGTCTTACCGATTGAGTCGGGTTTCACCGACTAACTCATAAGGTGGTTCTTCAGCATAAGAAATCCCTATCATCATGTTGTTTCATCGAGCTTTTTGAGTCTTGGTGACTGGCACAAGAATGATTATTTCGATAAGTCTTCTTTCCTATTTCGGTGATAGAAAGGAACACTTTCAACATAATATTTGTAATGTCACAGCGATTGTAAATGAAAGGCTTTTGGCGAAAGGATGGTAAAGTCTTAGCGACTCAGAGCGAATAAATTCTTTTGATGAAACTTAATGTTTTCTATGAAATGTCTTCCCGAAAGTTGAAGGTTACAACAACTCTCAAGAATAATAAAGACTTTAGGTATGATTCAAGCTTTCTAAGAGAGGTCTCCCTGATGACGGTAAGCTATAGCTACATATACAAGATAGAAGGCTTATCGGCAAGAAAAACAATATGTTACGGCGACAATGTGTTTCAAGTGACTTTCGGTGAAACTTTATGAAGTCTCTATGAGGTCTCCCCGAAAGTGATTTGTCACGGCGACAAGATTAATCTAGTGGTCTTTTGGTAAGACACTGTTTGATCTACACGAGGTCTTCCCGACTTCACTAAGTCTCGGTGATTGGAAAGAAAATAACTTTTGGCTCTCAGCGTAACATTATGAATTTAACATGTCATCTCTCTGACTCTTGTGTCTCAGCGACTGAAACAATTACAACAGAAATGTGATCTCGGGGAAATATAAAAGGTCTTCGATATGGTTTCTCCTTAATGGTAGAAAGTCATGGCGACTCACAGGGACAAAGGATCGATCGAAGTTATAATTTCTTGTCGACATACTTGTCTGATGTCTCAACGAATGATTAATGAAGACTCATACTATGTGGTCATTATGGAGACTTCAAAATATAGTTGTAGGCTGACATCATTGATTGCATCAAATCTTAGAGCCGTTACATGGCTGAATATTCATTGAGTTTCTTTCTGAGCTGTTATGTTTTTTTAGTTGATTTGCAGCTCTTTGGATAAGCTCTACTATTGATTTTTTCCATCATCGACAGTCTGTTTGTATTTAGCTCTATATTCAAAAATCAGCAAGAGATTCTTAAGATCTGGTGAAAAAATGTTTTTGAATATTTCTTCATGATGGTCATACTTGAAATGTAAATAAATACTTGCGTTGAAAACTAGAAGGCAATTGCTTGTAATTTTGAGAGTGTCATTTCTTGTCTGTATATGAATGAATGAACTCTGCAAAAAGATGTGTGCTTAACTGAAAATAGAGAAATCCTCTGAGTCACTATTATTGTAACTTTGTAATCTGAGTGAGGAGTTGATACTCCTTGAGATGGGTGTCTCTAAATGAGGGGTTGGTGCTCCTTGAGTTGGTGCTCAGAATTTTAGCCTATAAGGCTTTGTGAACTTTTGTTTAAAAGATTAAGCCGGGAAGGCATTTAGGGAGTGGTTTTTATACCCTAGGAGGGTTTTCCACTCGATAATTATCGTGAGTCTTCTTGTTCTTCTGAGTTCCCTTTGCTTTACTATATTGTTGATTGTTTCAGTTCACTATTTGGGTATTATCTTTCTCAATTCTATTTATGAATGATTACATTCAATTTATGAATGCATTAATTAGAGTATATTGAGATCAGATCTGTGCTATAGTTATTTTAATTTTTGAAAATTAGTCAAATATGTTATAACACTAATTCACCCCACCTCTCAGTGTCATTTTAACTCCAACAGAATGGTAGAGAGTATTGGGTTCAGGGTTTAGGGTAGAAGGTTTAAGGGTTTAGGGTTAAAGATTCTGGGTTTAGGGTTTAGGGTTGAGGGTAGAGGGTTTAGGGTATAGGTTTGAGAGTATATGGTTGAACGATTAAGTTGAGGGTCCAATGTAAAGGGTAGAGGGTATAGTAGTTGAGGGTTTAGGGTTTAAGGATTAAGGGTTGAGGGATTAATGGTTGAGGGTTGAGAATTGAGGGTTGAGGGTAGAGGG
This sequence comes from Sequoia sempervirens, assembly GCA_007258455.2. NCBI lineage: Eukaryota > Viridiplantae > Streptophyta > Pinopsida > Cupressales > Cupressaceae > Sequoia > Sequoia sempervirens. The sequence goes on from VDFB02000008.1 coordinate 118,375,244, forward strand.
TAATGGGTTTAAGGGTTTAGGGTTTAAGGTTGAGGGTTGAGGGTTGAGGGTTTAGGGTTTAGGTTTTAGGGTTGAGGGTAAAGGATTGAGAGTATAGGGTATAGGGTCAAGTTATTAAGTTTGATGATCCAATGTATAGGTTAGAGGGTATAGGGTTTGAGGGATTAGGGTTTAAAGGTTGAGGATTAAAGGTAGAGGGTAGAGGGTTTAAGTGTTGATGGATTAAGGGTTGAGGGATTAGTTATGAGGGATTAGGGTTTAGGGTAGAGGGTATTGGGTTGATGGTAGATGGTTTAAGTGTTTAGGTTTTAAGGGTTGAGGGTTTAGGGTTTAGGGTTGAGGGATTAGGGTAGAGAGGGAAGGATGGATGGATAGAAATAAGGATAGAAGAGGAGGGAGGGACATATATATATATATATATGAGGGTTGAGGATCCAATGTATAGGGTAGGGGTTTGAGAATTGAGTGTATATGGTTGATGACCTATAGGGTTGAGGGATTAGGGTATTGGGTTGAGGTTATAGGGTTGAGGGATTAGGGTTGCTCAGGTACATATGGTTGAAGGATTAGGGTTAAGGGTCTAATATATAGAGTAGAGGCTATCAAGGTTGAGGGTTTAGGGTTTTAGGTTTGAGTATTGAGGGATTAAGGGTTGAGGATTGATCTATTAATTGTTCAGGATTGAGAATTGAGGGTTGGGTGTTTATTGTGCAGGAGCACCTAATCTCCTAGTTGCAAAATTTCACATTTTGAAGGTTGATAGGTTGAGAGGTTAGGTGATTAAGGTCTAGAAATGTTAGGTATGATTTATTTATGCTAGATAAGGTCAATAAAGACCATTTTAGGTGCATTAGGTTGAGTTTTTAAGTCTTGGTGGTGAAGTGGGAAAAAAAATGCATTCTTGCTTCAAAATTGTCAAAATTGCTATGTAGCCTTTTGAAGGAAAATATTTCAATTTGGATGTAAATGTGCAAGAATGAGGTATAAATAGTTGTAATAGGGTGAATTAAATTGTTTTGAGGGATTTAGGAGTCCTTATGTGTCAAATTTAAAAAGTTACAAAATTCATTTGATTTTGTCATATGTAAAAAGGTTTAAAATGCAACTTAATGATGATTAAAAGGTCCTAATGATTGAAAAGAAGTTATAGGAATTGGAGGAAATTGGAATGAAACCAAAAAATGTATAATAACCTTCAATGGCTTGAAATATGGGTTGGTTGGAGATTGGTGGACCTTTTTTATCGATAAAAACACTATTTTTCAAAAAATTATTGGTTTTTTCTCTACTTTTGGTTGTTGTAAGAATCTGTACGGACTCCAAATGCTCTAATTTTTTTTTATATTTGTGTTCCTATGAGTTATATTTAATTTTATTTAGATTTTAGTGTCTAACTCTTTGTTTAGTGAAATTTATTCAATTTTTATTGCTACTACCTATTTTTTCTAGATTTATCGATTGAGGGTCTTCAAAATGATAAACTAACCTATTCAACCTTTTTTGTTTACTGTACCTTGTGGAATGGGTCCTCTAACATGTAAAATAGTTGTTTAACATGTTCAATATGTTGTGGAATTGAATTGCTAGTGAATGGGTGGAGCCCTAGGCTAGAAAATGTTGTTTTCCTTATAAAATTAAGTAATTAAAGCATGGTTTTGATGATTTTCTAATTGGATAATCTATTTATGAGTTCATTGAGAATGTATAGGCTATATTTTGGGTTTTTGATGCATTGGTTTGTTTTTAGGAACCTTGGAAGCATTATTTTCAATAAAACCCTTGGTTTTGGCATTGAAAATGAGGGTTTGAGGGTTTGGTGATAAAGAGACCTTAGAGTGACCTCTAACCTTGAAAATATAGTGTTTTGATTCATAATAAAGGATTGCTTGAAGTTTTTAAGTGAAGGGAAGGATTTTTTGAAGGACTTGGTAAAAGTGGGGTAATTTGGTAGTTTTTTTTGTAAGCTAGGTCTATTGGAAGTCACTATTGGTCCAAAGGAGTCACCCCTAGTTCTGAGCTATGTTATGTAATCCCCAAAAGGGTATCTTAATCCATCATTTTTTTGGGAAGTGTTTTGGAAAGGTTTTTAGAAAAGTTCCTAAAACTAGGTTCTGATTGATTGGTTTTTGCAGGATTAGAGATAGAAGGTGAAAAGTTGAAATGATGCCTCCTAAAGTTGTTGGTCCTACTAGAGAATTGCAAGATCTGAAAGAGAAGCATGCCAAACTTCTAGAATCACATAATGTTGTGTTGGCTAGGCTTGCAGCCTTTGAAAAAAAGAAAAGAAGAGATGTGGATGAAGAGAGTGAATGAAAGGAAGAAGATGAAGATTATGAAGATGCTGATGAAGATTTAGACCCTGAAGATTAGAGGATGGTGAAGATGATCAGGGTAGTAAAAGTTAATTATCATAAGGTAAAGGTTGGTCTTCCTATTTATGGTAGTAATTTGAATGAAGATGAATTTCTTGATTGCGTAGTTGCTATGGATAACTATTTTGAAAGTGAGGATATTTTAGAGGAACAGATGGTGAATGTGGCAAAAAAAAAACTTAAGGGACATGCTCTCCTATGGTGGGACTATGGGAAAAAAAGTATGAGAAAACAAGGAAAATAAAGGATTACTTCATGGGATAAGATTGTACAAAAGTTAAAAGGTAAGTTTCTTCCAAAGGACTATGAGGTTCGGCTGTATAAAAGGTTGCAAGGATTGAAACAAAAAGATCTTAATGTTAAATCATACATTGATGAATTTTAAAAACTAAGTATAAGGTATAGAAGTGATGAGGATGAGGGTGAAAAGGTGGCTAGATATCTAGGTGGCTCGAGATTTAATATACAAGATGAACTTGTTTTTGCTAAACCCAAATCTATTGAAGAGTGTTTCTAGTTGGCAATCAGGGTGGAGGAGAAACTTAAGAGGAGACAAGAGAGGCTGCAAGAGGAAGAGTTTTTTACTTCTAGGGGAAAAGGTACCTTTACAACACAAAAAAAATCCAAAGAAGGTCAAGAGGATGTTAATAAAGGAAAGGAACAAAGGGCTGAGTTTAGTGGTAGATGGAGAGGTGGAAGAGAAACCCATAGGGGAATAGGTTCAAATGAGTTTGCAGGAAGATGCTACAAATGTGGTGAGTTTGGTCACCCTACCTTCAAGTTTCCTAAAAAGTTTGGTGCTATTGCAAGTGGAAGTGAGAGAAAAGGTGACAAGAGAGTTCAATTTGTGCAAGGGGATGAAGATGAGAGTGTTAGTTTATCAAGCCATGTTGCAGATCTTGAAGTTGCAGAAGCGTTGATGCTTAAAAAATAACTTTTGAATTCATCCAATGAGGTGGAACCTTTGCAAAGGAAGCACCTTTTTAGTACCACCTACAAGATCAAAGGAAAGGTATGTAATATTGTGATTGATTTTGGCTCAACTAAAAATATGGTATCTAATGAAATGGTGAACAAATTAAATTTTTGAAGAATTCCTCATGATTTTCCTTATAAAGTGTCATGGCGAAGTGATGGTCAATCCTTATTGGTGAATGAGAAGGAAATAGTTAATTTTGAGATTGGTGGTTACAAAGATAGTGTGGTTTGTGATATCCTTCCAATGGATTGTTGTCACCTACTCCTAGGTAGACCCTAGAAATATGATAGGCGAGCAATGTATGATGGTAGACAGAATACCTACACCATTGAAAAGGATGGATGTTCTTTTATTTTGACCCCTTTTGTAGAGGATGTGAAAGGTAAAGATAAGGTTATAATGTGTGGTGGGAAGGAGTTGATAAATGTTGTGGAAGAAAACAAGAAAATTGATGTTGCAATCAGTCATAGGTTTGAGAAAGCTTTAACAACAAGCTTAAGAGAAAGAACAGGGGTAAAGTCTAATTTGACTGTAAGTTTGAAGGGTGAAGTGTTGATAGGAACCATTAGGTGTCCTATAGTCAAGAGTGGGTTGGTAAAATCACATCAAACTGCAGGTACAAAGGTTAAAGCATTTGATAGGAAGGTAAGTACAGTGGTTAAAGAACATGCAAATCTAGAGACATAGAATGTTGGCAAGATAGTAAGTTTTGAGATAGGGGTAAAAAGACATGATGAACAAAGTGATCCGGGATGGTTCAAGCAAGAGAAAGAGTAAAAAATCAAAGTAATTTATGGGACTAATAACCCTTGTCTGTTTGTAGGTGTAAAAAATGAAGTGACACCGAGTTTTGATCCAGAAATGGAGCAAAGATCACTTACAGGTTTGAATGTAAGAGATGAACCACTTTCAAATGCAAAACAAAGCATTTATGCGGGGCAGTATGAAAGGTTTTCAACAATGGACTAGTGAAGGAAATTTTAAGTTCAAAGGTAGATGGTAGAAGCATGTACAAATTGGTATCTACATCAACTCATGTGGCATGAGTTCTTTTTCTGTGGGGGTGAACGTTGTAGGACCACCTAATCTCCTAGCTAGAAAATTTAACATTTTGAAGGCTAATAGATTGAGAGGTTAGGTGATTAAGGTTTAGAGCTATTATGTGTGATTTTTTTATGCTAGATAAGATCAATCAAGACCATTTAAGGTGCATTAGGTTGAGTTTTTGAGTCTTGCTAGTCAAATGGGAAAAAAAATTCATTCTTGCTTCAAAATTGTTGAAATTGCTATGTAGCCTTTTGAATGAAAAAAATTGACTTTGGATGTAAATGTGAAACAATTAGGTCTAAAGGGTTTTAATAGGATGAATTAAAGGTGCTTGAGTGATTTATGAGTCCTTAGGTTTCAAGTTTAAAAAGTTACAAAATTCATGTAATGTTGCCATATGTGAAAAGGTCTCAAATGCATCTTAATGAAGATAAGAAGGTCCTAATGATTGAAAATAATATATAGGAATTGGATGAAGTTGGAATGAAACCAAAACATTCATAAGAACCTGCAATGGATTGAAAGAGGGGTTGGTTGGTTATTGGTGGACCTTTTATATCAATAAAAATACCATTTTCCAAAAAAATACTAGTTTTTTATATACTTTTGTTGTTGTAAAAATTTGCACAGACTCCAAATGCTTTTAAACTTTTTTGAAGTTATTTTACTATGATTTAGCTTTAATTTCCTTCAAATTTTAGGGTCTAACTCCTTGTTTTGTGAAAGTTATTCAATTTTTATTGTTGCTACCTATTTTTTATAGATTTGTTGGTTAAGGGTCTTCAAAATGATAAACTGGCCCATTCCACTTTTTGTGTTTATTGTACCTTCTGGAATGGGTCCGCTAACATGTAAAATAGGTGTTTAAAATGTTCAAGACATTGTGGAATTGAATTTCCAGTGAATGGGTGGAGCTCTAGGCTGGAAAATGTTGTTTTTTCTTGTGAAATTAAGCAACTAAAGCACAATTTTGATGAATTTATGATTGGATAATCTATGTATGAGTTAATTGAGAATAGTTAGGCTATATTTAGGGTTTTTGATCTATTGATCTATTTGTTGGAACCTTGGAAGTGTTATTTTCAATAAAACGCTTGGTTTTGGCATTGAAAATGAGGGTTTGAGGGTTTGGTGATAAAGAGACCTTAGAGTGACCTATAACCTTGAAAATATGGTGTTTTGATTCATAATAAAGGACTGTTTGAAGTGTTTAAGTGAAGGGAAAGAGTTTGTGAAGGAATTCCTTGGTAAAAGTGGGGTAATTTGGTAATTTTTTTGCAAGCTAGGTCTATTGAAAGTCACTATTGGTCCAAATGAGTCATCCCTGGTTCTGAGTTATGTTATGTAAGCCCCAAAAGGGTATCTTAATCCATCATTCTTTTAGAAGGTGTTTTTGAAAGGTTTTGAGAAAATTCCTAAAACCGGATCATGACTGCTACAAGGGTAGGGTAGTGTAAATGTTGTTAAATGAAGAGTTTGAAGGATTTGTTTTTGAAGTTCATTTGAGGATTAGTCATTTGAAATTTTGTGAAGTATAACATCCCCATATTGCATTATTTTAATGTATAGGGTAGAGGGTTTTAGGGTTGATGGTTGAGGGTTTAAGGTTGAGGGTAGAGGATTGAGGGTATAGGATAGGGGGATTAGGGTTCAGGGTCCAATGTAAAAGGTAGAGGGTATAGGGGTTGAGGGATTAGGGTTTAAGGGTTGAGGGATTAAGGGTCAAGAGGGTTGAGGGATTAGGGTAGAGAGTTTACTAAGTGGGTTTAAGGGTTAAAGGGAGGGATTAGAGGGTAAAGGGTTTGAGGGTAGAGGGTAGAGGGTTTAAGATTTGAGGGTTTAGGGTTTGGGGTAGGATTTAGGGTTAGTGGGATGTGTTTAAGGTTTTATATGTTAGAGGGTAGTGGGTAGATGGTTTAAGGGTGGACTGTTAAGAGAGGGTAGAGGGAGGCTAGGCTAGGGGGATTTGAGGGTTCAATATAGGGCAGAGGGTAGGGGAGGGATTAGGTTAAGGGTTTAGGTTGAGGGTTTAAGGGTTGAGGGTTTAGGATTAGGTAGGGAGTTTTATTGGATATAAGGGTGTAAGGTTGAGGGATTAGTGGAGGATTAGGGTTTAGGTAGGAGTATTGGGTTTAGGGTAGAGGTATTTGGTTTAGGGTAGAGGTAGAGGGTTTAAGGTTTGTGGTTTAAGGGCTGAGGGTTGAGGGTTTAGGGTTGATTTTTTAAGGGTTTAGGGTTTAGGGTTGAGGGATTAGGGTAGAGAGGGAGGGAGGAATGGATAGAGAGGAGAGAAGAGAAGGGAGGGACATAGATATATGAGGGTTGAGGATCCAATGTATACAATAGAATGTTGAGAATAAAGGGTATAGGATTGATGACCTATAGGGTTGAGGGATTAGGGTATTTGGATGAGGGTATAGGGTTGACAGATTAGGGTTGAAGGTACATATGGCTGAAGGATTTGAGTTAAGATTCCAATGTATAGAGTAGAGGTATCATTTTTGAGGGTTTAGGGTTTGAGGGCTTGAGGATTGAGCGATTAAGGGTTGAGGGTTGAGAATTGAGGGTTGAGGGTTTAATGTATAGGGTAGAGGGTAGAGGGTTAGGGCTTTTTAAGGTTGAGGGTAGAGGATTAGGGTATAGGGTTGGGGGATTAGGGTTGAGGTTCCAATGTATAGGGTAGAGGCTATAGGGGTTGAGGGATTAGGGTTGAAGGGTTGAGAATTAAGGGTCAAGAGGGTTGATGGATTACGGTAGAAATTTTACTAAGTGGGTTTAACAATTTAATGGTTGAGGGATTAGGGTTGAGGTAGAGGGTAAAAGGATTGAGGGTAGAGGTAGAGGGTTTAAGGGTTGAGGGTTTAGGGTTTAGGGTTGAATGTTTATGGGTTTATAGGGTAGAGGGTAGTGAGTAAAGGGGTTTAAGGGTTGAGGGTTTAAGGTTGAGGTAGAGGATTGAGGGTAGGGTTGGGGGATTAGGGTCGAGGGTCAATGTATAGGGAGGGGTATAGGGGTTGAGGGATTAGAGAAGAGGTGGGTTTATGAGTGAAGGGTTGAGATGGGGTGAGAGTAGATGGTAGAGGGTTTAAGGGTTTAGGGTTTAATGGTTGAGGGTTTAGGGTTTAGGTTGAGTGTTTAAGGGTTTATAGTAGAGGGTAGATGGTAGGAGTTTAGGGTGGAGGGTTTGGCTGAGGTAGAGGATTGAGGGTATAGGGTTGGGAGATTAGGGTCAATGGTATAATGTTGGGTAGAGTGTATAGGGGTTGAGGGATTAGGGTAGATCAATAAGTGGGTTTAAGAGTTTAAGGGTTGAAGTATAAGTGTTGAGGGTAGAGGGTAAATAATAGTTTAGGGTTTAAGGGCTTAGGGTTTAGGGTTTTGGGTTTTGGGTTGAGTTATTAAGGGTTTATAGGATAGAGGGTAGTGGGTAGAGGGTTTAAGGGTTGAGGGATTAGGGTTGAGGGTCAAATGTATATGGTAGAGATTATAAGGGTTGAGGGATTAAGGTTCAAGAGGGTTGAGGGATTAGGGTAGAGAGTTTACTAAGTGGGTTTAAGGGTTGAGCAATTAGGGTCAAAGGTTTGGAGGGTCCAAAAATGGGTCTAGTGTTCTAGGTTTTAGGGTTTGGCTTTAGGTTCCAAGGTTTAGGATCAAATATTTAGATTTTAGGGTTCAATATTCAAGCTTCAAGGTTTAGAGTTCAAGGTTCAAGGTCTAAATTTTAGTGTTCATGGTCCAAGGTCAAGGGTTGAGGGTTAAGGTATTAGGTTCTAGGGTCTAGGTTCAAGGTTCAAGGTATTATTTTTAGGGTCCAAGTTCAAGGTTTGGTGTCCAAGGTTAAGTTTTTAGGGTTTTGCTTTAGGGTCTAGGGTTTATGGTCCAAGGTTTAGGGTTTAGGTTCCAGGTTCTAAGGCTTATGGTTCAGGGTTTAGGGTTTCGTGTGGGGGGTTCAAGGTATAGGGTTCAAGTTCGAGGGTCAAGTGTTCAGCGTTTAGGTTCAAGATTTGGGGTTGAAGGTTTAGGGTCGAAGGTTTAGAGTTCATGGTTCAAGGTCCAAATTTTAGGGTTCATGGTCCAGGGTCAAGGGTTGAGGTTCAAAGGATTAGGGCCCAGGTTTTACATTAAAGGTTAAAGGTTTAGGGCTCAAGGTCTAGGGTCCAATGTCAAGTTTTGAGCGTCAAGGGTGTAGGTTCGAGGGTTTGTGGTTAGGGTTCAAGGTTGAAGGTCCAAGGTCTAGGATAATGGTTATCAGTTTAAATTTTAGTGTCTGGGGTCCAAGTTCTAGGTTCAAGGTCCAAGGAAAAGGGAAAAGGTTTTAGGGTCCAGGTCCCAAGGTTTAGGGTTTGAGGTCCAAGGTTAAGGGTTCAATGTTCAAGGTTGAGGGTGAAGTGTTTGGGGTCCATGGTTTACTATCCATGTTTAGGGCTCAACATTGTTGCTCTGGGGTCTAGGGTTAAGGTTGAAGGTTTTACGATTCAAGAATTGGGGTTTAGGGTATGAATTTCATGCCAAGGGTCCTAAATTAAGGTTTTAAGGTTTAGGGTTAAGGGTTGAGGGTTTAGGTTTAGGGATCAAGGTTCCAGGTCCAAGGTTTAGGGTCCAAAAAAGGTCCCAAAAATTGGATCGAAAATTGATGTTCCAAAATTGGATCCATCCCAAAGTCCTATTTGATCAACTTCACGGTTCAAGGTTCAAGGTAAATGGTTTGGGGTTTAGGGTTCAAGGTCTAGGTTACAGGGTCCAAGGTCCAAGATCAAGGATTAAGGTTTTAGGGTCTAGCTTTAGGGTCTAGGGTTCAAGGTTCAGGCTTCAATGTTAAAGCCTCATGGTTTACAATGTAGGTTCATGGTTCAGGGTCCAAGTTTAGGGTTCAAGGTCAAGGTCTAGAGTCTAGGGTAGATGGTCAAGGATACAGGGTTAGGGTTCATGCTTCAGGGTTCAATGTTCAAGGTCCAGGGCTACTAGTTGAGGGTCAAGGTTCTAGGTTTAGGGATAAGGGTTCAGGGTGGGGGTTCCAGGTCTAATGTTCAAGGTCCAAAAATGGGTTCTAAGATTTAGATCCAAAAATCATGTTTTGAGAGTGGATCCCATCTCAAATCCCATCCAATCAGCTTCATGGTTTAATGTTCAGGGTATAAGGTTCCAAGTTTAGGGTCTAGCATTTGGCTTTAGGGTCTAAGGTTCAAGGTTCAGGCTTCAATGTTCAAGTCTCAAGGTTTAGGGTTTGGAGTTTGGGGTTCATGGTTCAAGGTCCAAGTTTAAGGTTTAGGGAATAGGATCCAATATTAAGTGCCAAGGTTCGAGGGTCAAGGGTCGAGGATACGTGGTCAAGGTTCAAGGTCCAAGGTTACTAGCTAAGGGTCATGGGTCCAAGCTTAGGGATTAGGGTTTAGGGTGGGGATTCTAAGTCTAATGTTTATGCTCCACAAATGGGTCACAAAACTTGGATCCAAAAATCATTTTCCTAAATTGGGTCCTATCCCAAAGTCCCATCCAATTAGCTTCATGGTTCAAGGTTTAGAGTACAGGGTTCCTTGTTCAGGGTTTAGGGTATAGGTTATAGGATCCAAGGTCCAAGATCAAGGGTCAAGGGTTTAGCATTCAAGGTCCAAGGTTAAGGGTTTAGGGTCTAGCTTTACAGTCCATGGTTTAGGGTTTAGGCATCAATTTTCAAGGCTCAAGGTTTAGGCTTTAGGGTTTAGGGTTCATGGTTCAAGGTCCAGGTTCATGGTTCAAGGTCTAGGTTCCAAGTTCATAGTTCATGTTCCAAGGTCAAGGTCTAGAATCCAAGGTCCGAGGTCAAGTGTCAAGGTTCGAGGGTACTAGTTCAAGGTTCAAGGTTAAGAGTTAATTGTTAAGGGTCAAGGGTCCACATTTAGGGATTAGGGATTAGGGTGGGGGTTCTAGGTCCAATGTTCAGGGTCCAAAAATGGGTCCCAAAAATCATGTCCAAAGATCACATTCCAAAAGTGGGTCCCTTCTTAGAGTCACATTTGGTCAATGTTAGGGTTCAAGGTCGATGTTTAGGGTTCAAGGTCCAAGATTCAAGGTCCATGTTCACGATTCAAGGTGGAGGGTTTGGGGTGCAAGGTCAAGGATTTGATTTTTTCATTAAGGGTTAAGGGTTCAAGGTACATAGTCAAGGGTTTTGTTTCAAGTTCGGAATTCAAGTTTAGGGTCAAGGTTATAGGGGTACTGTGTTTGGGGTCCAAGGCTCATGGTTTAGGGTCCAATGTTCAAGGTTTAGGGTCTATGGTTTGGATTTCAAGATTCAATTTTCAAGGCTCAAGGTTTAGATTTTAGGTTCCAAGGTCCAAGTTTAGGATTCATGATCCAGTGTCCAAAGTTAAGGGTTGAGGGTTGAGGATCTATGGTTCGGGTTTTAGGGTTTAGGGTTAAGGGTCAAGGGTTTAGGTCCAAGGGTCCAAGTTCAAGGTTCATGGTCTAAGGTCAAGGACTAGGGTTGAGGGTCAAGTTTTGTTCGTTAAGGGTTCGGGGTTAGGGTTCAAGGTCTAATGTCTAGGGTACAAGGTTCATGGTTCATGGTCAAAATTTTAGGGTTCAGGGTTCTAGGTTCCAAGCTCAGGGTTCAGTGTTGAAGGTCCTAGGTTAAGGTTTAAGGTTCAATGGTTAAGGGTTAAGGGTACAGGTTCAATGGTTCAATTCCAAGGGCAAGGTTTCATTGTTCAAGTTTTAGGGTTCAATGTTTAAGGTTTCGGGTTCAAGGTTAGGGTCTAGGCTTCAAGGTTTAGGGACTAGGTTCAGGGTTTATGGTTGAAAATCAAGGGTTAAAGGTCTAGGATTGAACGCCAATGATCAAGGGTTCAGTGTTTAGGGTGTGGGTTCAACATTTAGGGTTGAAGGTCTAGGGTTAAGGGTAAAGGGTTCATGGTGGAGGGTGTAGGGTCTAACGTTCAATGTTCTATGTCAAGCATCAAGGGTTCAGGGTCAGGGTTCAAGGTTCAAGGCCCAAGCTCTATGATTTAGGTTATGGGTTTGAGGTTCAAGGTTTGGGGTCCAAGTTTAGAGTTCAATGTCCAAGGAAAAGGGAAAAGGGTTTAGGGTCAAGGGCCCAAGGTTCAACATCCAAGGGTCTAGGGTCCAAGATAAGGGTTCAGGGTTCAAGTTTGAGGGTCAAGTGTTTGGGTTCCAAGGTTTAGCTTCCATTTTTAGGGCTAAACATCAAGGTTCTAGGGTCTAGAGTGAATGTTGAAGGGTTTATGGTCCAAGAATAGGGGTTTAGGGTATGGCTTCAGGGTCGGGGGTCCTAGGTTTAGATTTTAAGGTATACTATCCAAGGTTTAGGGTCAAGGTCCACGGTTTAGGGTCTAGGGTCAAGGGTCAAGGGTATGGGGTCAGGGTTCCTGCTTTAGGGTATAAGGGTTCAGGGTTTAAGGGTTGAGGGTATAGGGTATAGGGGTTAAGGGTAGAGGGTAAGGGGGAGAGAGATAGAAGGAGTGAGTGAGTGAGAGAGAGAGGGAGTTGAGAGAGGGAAAGGGTATAAGGTTTGAGAGAGAGAGAGTGGTAAAGAGATAGGAGTGAATTATTGAGAGATAATGAATTGAGAGGGTAGAGGATAGATGGTATAAGGGTTAATGGTAGATGGTAGATGGGGATAGAGGTAGAATTAGGGTTAATGGTAGAGGGTAGAGTGGAGAGAGATAGAAGGAGTGAGTGAGTGAGAGAGGAATTTGAGAGACAAAGAGGGTATAGGGGTTGAGAGAAGGAGAGTGGGAAAGAGATAGATGGTAGAGGATAGAGGGTATAAGTGTGAATGGTAGAGGGTATAGGGGAGAGAGATAGAAGGAGTGAGTGAGAGAGAGAGAGGGAGTTGATAGAGGGAAATGGTATAGGGGTTGAGAGAGAGAGAGAGAAGGAGTGAGTGATTGAGAGATAGGGATTTGAGAGGGTAGAGGATAGAGGGTATAAGGGTTAAGGGTAGAGGGTAGATGGTGAGAGAGATATAATTAGGGTTTAAGGGTTGAGGGTATAAGGGTAGAGGGTAGAGGGGAGAGAGATAAAAGGAGTGTGTGAGTGATAGGGAGTTGAGAGGGGGAGAGGGTATAGGGGTTGAGAGATGAGAGAGAGTGAGAGAGAAAGAAAGAGAGAGTAGGGGAGGGAGGTGGTGGGAGAGAGATAGAATTAGGGTATATAGGGTGTAGAAAAAGAGAAAATAAATCTATTAAAAAACAACTTTCTCATAACACGAGCACATTTTGAAGAAGTAGAGATATGGCCATTTTAGGAAGAAATAATGTGCTCGCCTTATAACGCCAACATGTTATAACATGAGTGCATTTTTTGTTACACTAAAAATGGTAAAAAATTCAATATATCTGTGATCTCAAGGACCACATTCAACATATTCTCCTGGTTTTGTGCGTGCTCTGATAAAAAGTAGCTTTTTGAAGATGTTGTAAAGTGTGCATGCATTTTTTTCACATACCACCACCTTTTTTGTGATATTTCCACCACCTTTGCATGAAATAGCAGAGTTTTCACATTGAAAGACATAATATTAATTCAAGTTTGAATTCCATTGAAAACTGACATACAATTGAAGTTTGGAGGGGAACACGCTTTTGAAAAATTCAAACTGTTGAGGAGTTTGAAGAAAGAAGAAGCCAAGGCTGCATAATTGGGTTCAAATCCTCCATTTGAAACTATGGTTTTTTAGGTATGTGAAGTCTTTACACATTTTCTTTCATTCTATTATGGCTTTCTTTTATTTTTTTTATTTTGCATATTCCATGTTGATCATTGTTTGTTTGTCATTATAACCTTAGTTTATCAATGTACATTTAAAATTACACAATTTTATACACTTGTAATTTTTATTTGACCAAATATGGGGGTAGACCTTTGAAAAAGGTCTTGTGGAAGGTTTGTCAGTCTAATCATGAGGCAATACTTGACACAATAAAGAGTAGAGCAGAATCAGATGGTTCGTTGGATTAATTTGTAAGTATGCATATTGGTTATTATTAATTTATACTTGTGTGCACATTAATTTGTTTTATGTCAATTCTATCATCTTCTTTTACTTTGCCTATTTTTAAGTAACCTACTAAAAAGTTGATTGGTGTTCCCTTGCAAAAAATGCAGATTTATGAGCCATCGAAGAGAATCTCAACCAGAAAAGCAATGCAACATCCTTATTTTGATGATTTTGACAATTCTCAATCATGATTTTAATCCATTACAAAAGTTTGTGCAAATCTTGGGGAGGGAATTTCAATTTATTCATTTGAAGTTAACCTTATCATGAAAAACTATGATCTAGACATTATAAGAGCATCTCAAATTTCAAGTTAGTCTATTCATGAGAGGTGTTATGTGCAATTGGTATCTTGGAGCTCCCAGTGAAGATGTATGACTAGGAGTGACTAAGTTGAGAGACTGGCATGCCTATCTGTAAGTGTCTTCCATCTATTTCCATTTTATTTCCATTTTGGATACTCTTTTTTTTCTCTTTTACTTTGTGTATTTGTAAGTAAACTACTAAAAATTGATTGGTGTTTCGTTGCATAAAATCCTAATTTATGAGCCATCAAAGAGAATCTCAGCCAAAAAAGAAATGCAACATCCTTATTTTGATGATCTTGAAAAATATCAAGTTTTATTTGAAGGCATTATAAAAGAGCATGTGAAGCTTAGCGAGGGAATCTCAAGTTACTCAATTGAAGTTAACCTCATAATGAGCACCTATGATGTATACATTTAAAGAGAATATTGAATGTATGAGGAACATTGTAAAAGATCTATGAGAACAAAGTACCTAAGGCATTGTAATGATATTTACTTGTAATGAGGTTTACTCAAATATTATAATTTTGGAGTTCATGTTTGGTGTAGGAGCATCTTGTTCTCTAAATGCCTTCAATAGGAAAATTTGCAAATTTTTAATTTTGAAATGTAAACAATGTGTAAAAGGCCATGTGAAGATCATATGTAATGTATTAAAAGTATCAAATAGGTAATGAGGTTATTAGAGAAGTAATATTGCACAAAAGTTGTCATTTGGTGTAAAAATGCAAAACTTGCATTAGTTGCACAATTGCAAAATTAGTAAATAAAGGATGATGTTTTCTATATTTGCAACACTTTTCCTTTTTGTTTCAATCTTGTACAAATTTTAGAGCAACTTATACTTCTCTTGTTGATTATTTTTCTTCAGAGCAAGGAGTTAGGTAGCTTTTGAAAGTATTTTGAAGTCTTTTAACTCAAATTTGAGGAAATAAGAACAATTTTATCATAACTGGTTTGTAACCCTCAAAATAGGGTTTTGAGAGTCCATTAAGTGATAAGATTTCCATTCCATCCATGTAGGGTTAAGTAGGTCAGTGGAATGGATTGAAATTAGGTTTTTTTCAATTTGAATATGTAAGAAACGAGTGTCAATCTTCACAAAACCTCAAATGAATGAGTTTCAAACAAAGTTTCAACCAACAAATCTCTATCTCTTTGATTTTCACCCTTCACTCTACCTTGTCTAGTAGGTTAGTAGACCCTAGTTTTAGACCTTTTCTCAAAAACTTCTCAAATGACTTCACAACAAAATGACTGATCTAGATAGCCATTATTGAGTTACAACACATACTTCAAAATCAATAGTGATTGTCTTGGAACATGTGCATAAAAAATGACCTTCTTCATTGTCCTCATTAGGCTAACTAGGCCTAATTTACAAAGGGAAATACCTTTAAACATTCAAAAACCCCCTGAACTTGTTGGGGAAAAAATTCTCATGTATCCAAACCCTCAAATCCACAATTTGTCTCAGGAGAAACTCACTCCACCATGCCAAACCACAAAACCCTTATTTTATGCTAGTATGAGTAGGGTTTATTGAAAGGAATGGTTCCAAACCTTACCAAACACATGCCACTACCTTAGACCTTAAAATAACTTGCACAAACTCAAACGACAATCTCCCAATCTGCAATATTTTATCAAACCCTAGGGTGAAACCTCATTTTTCATGCCCTTTTCCCTCAAAATCTATAGGGATAGCAACACAAACCCCATAAAAATGATTCCCTTTCACCAAATAAGAACCCTAACATAAAAATGGGTTTCTAAATATGTATTGGGCTTATGTAAATACAAAGATATTTAAAAAGAGAACACAATCACCCTATACAGAATCGTACAGTTCAAGGAAACATCAGATTTCTAGTAAAAATACAAAAAAATGCAAAGAAACAATGAATTTAATTTATCTTCTTCTAATCACATGGTAAATTTATGATATTCATAATAAATTTATGCTAGTAATGGTAAATTTATGATAGGAATGGTCCTCTTCTATACCCAAACATGTGAAATCACTCTGAGCTACGTTCAACCGGCTTGATCCCTTATGGGTCCAAAGTGAAAAAGGGTAGCAGTATTTGACAAGGTATTACTCAGAAACCATGGTGCTTAAAAAATATCCATCTAAGCCTATGAGATCATGTTGGACCACTCTACAATAACCTCTCTTAGTTTTTTTTTATCTCTGAGCAGTTTTCCCATGGTGTACAGTTTTCACTTGATGGAAAAAGTGTCAAATGAAAGTAGTGCAAAGTTGCAAAGTGGTGCAACTTTCATTCTAAAACTTGTGTGTCCAAAAGGACTATCCCAATTCATCTGAATAGGTATGTTTACACTAGGCATGTTCCTCTTTTGTGCCCAAACACACATATTTTCTCTAAGCTACGTTCAACCTGATCGATCCCTTAAGAGTCCAAAGTGCAAACTGGCTACAAAATTCAACAGGTTACTCAGATACCATGAAACTTAAAAACTTCTTTCCTAATCCAATGGGATCATGTTGGGCCCCTCTATGAAAACCTCTCTCAGTTTTTGTTATCTTAGAGTGGTTTTCCTGTGGTAGCATATTTTCACTTGGTGAAAAAGTTATTAAATGCAAGTAGTTGAAAGTTGCAAAGTGGTGCAACTTTCATTCTACGACTTGTGTGACCAAAATGAATATTAAAATATGTCCAAATAGGTATATTTATGCTATGCATAGTCTTGTTTCATACCCAAACATGTGGAGTCACTCTGAGCTATGTTCAACTGGATCAATCCCTTAAGAGGCCAAAGTGCAAAATGACTACAAACCTCAGTATGTTGTTACTCAGATACTATGACACTTAGAAACTTCTCATGTAATCCTATAGGATCGTGTTGAGCCCCTCTAAAAAATATCTCTCAGTTTTTTCTATCTTGGAGTAGTTTTCCTATGGTGGTGGATTTTCACTTGGGAAAAAGTTGTCAAATGCAAGTAGTTGAAAGTTGCAAAGTAGTGCAAATTTTGTTATGCAACTCATGTGACCAAATATTCTATTTCAACACATCTGAATATGTATGTTTATGCTATGCGTGGTCTTCTTTCACACCCAAACATGCAGAATCACTTTGAGCTATGTTCAACCAAATCAATCCCTTAAGAGTCCAAAGTGAAAAATGGCTGCAAACTTTAGCATGCTATTACTTAGATACCATGATGCTTAGAAACTTATCATCTAATCCTATAGGATTGCATTGGCCTCTCTACATAAACCTCTCTCTATTTTTGCTATCTTGGAGTGGTTTTCTTGTGGTGGAAGATTTTCACTTGGAGAAAAAACTTGTCAAATGCAAGTAGTTGAAAGTTGCAAAATTGTGCAAATTTCATTATGTAACTCGTGTGACCAAATGGACTATTCCAACACATCTGAATAGGTATTTTTATGATAGGCATGGTATTCTTTTACACCCAAACATGCAAAATCACTCCAAGCTATGTTCAACTAGATCAATCCTTTAAGAGTTTAAAGTGCAAAATGGTGAAAAATTTAGCATGTTGTTACTCAGATACTATGATGCTTAGAAAATTATCATCTAATCCTATGGGATAGTATTGGTCCCCTCTACAAAAAACTCTTTTGGTTTTGGCTATCTTAGACTGTGGTGGTGAATTTTCACTC
Organism: Sequoia sempervirens; assembly: GCA_007258455.2. Lineage (NCBI taxonomy): Eukaryota > Viridiplantae > Streptophyta > Pinopsida > Cupressales > Cupressaceae > Sequoia > Sequoia sempervirens. Next base: position 118,392,598 of record VDFB02000008.1, read on the forward strand.
GAGGAAAAAGTTAGCAAAAGTAAGTAGTTGAAAGTTGCAAAGTGGTGCAACTTTCATTTTGCAACTCGCATGACCAAACAGACTATTCCAACATGTTTGAATATGTATGTTTATGCTAGGCATGGTCCTCTTTCACACTCAAACATGTGGAATCACTCTGAGCTACATTCAACCATATTAATCCCTTAAGAGTCCAAAGTACAAAATGGTGCAAAGTTCAACATGTTGTTACTTGAATACCGTGATTCTTAGAAACTTCTTGTTTGATCCTAATACTATGATTCTTAGAAACTTCTTGTTTGATCCTATGGGATCACATTAGGCCCCTCTACAAAAACCTTTCTCAGTTTTTTCTATCTCGGAGTGGTTTTCCCATGGGTGCATATTTTCACATGATGGAAAAAGTGTCAAATGCAAGGAGTGCAAAGTTACAAACTGGTGCAACTTTTTTTTTGCAACTCTTGTGACACAACAAACTATTCCAACACATCCAAATAGGTATGTTTACACTAGGCATGGTCCTCTTTCACACCTAGACATGCGGAATCACTCTAAGCTACGTTCAACTAGATCAATCCCCTAAGAGTCCAAAGTACAAAATGGCTGCAAAATTTAGCATACTATTACTCGGATACTGTGACGCTTAGAAATTTCTTGTCTAATACTATAGGATCACATTGGGACCCTTTACAAAAAATCCCTGAATTTTTTCTATCTTAAAGTGGTTTTCCCATGGAGGTGGATTTTTACTTGATGGAAAAAGTGTCAAATATAAGCAGTGCAAAGTTGCAAAGTGGTGCAACTTTGATTCTCCAACTCATGTGACCAAATGAACTATTCCAACATGTTTGAATAGGTATTTTTTTTCTAGGCATGGTCCTTTTTCACACCCAAACATACAAAATTTTTTTGAACTACGTTCAACTGGATTGATTGCTTAAAAGTACAAAGTGAAAAATGACTGCAAACTTCAACATGTTGATACTCGGATACCATGATGCTTAGAAACTTCCTGTCTGATCGTATTAGATTGCATTGGGCTACTCTACAAAAATTTCTCTTAGTTTTTGCTATCTTGGAGTGGTTTTCCTATCGTGGCAGATTTTCACTTGATGAAAAAAGTATCAAACACAAGCAGTGCAAAGTTGCAAAGTGGTACAACTTGCGTTTTGCAATTTGTGTGACCAAACAAACTACTCCAACACATTCTGATAGGTAGGTTTACACTAGGAATGGTCCTCTTTCACATCCAAACATGCAAAATTTCTTTGAGCTACGTTGAACCAACTTGATCCATTATGATGGCATGCAAAACAATCAAAAAGAGAAACATACACATGACGATTGAGAAGTTTGAGTATTTTACACAAAAGATGTATGATCATTGGTTCAGAGCACCTTGTTCCTCCATTTGATGAAAAAGGTCTAGTTCAGTGGCTTTAGTCATTATAATGTCAAATAAGGCCACAATAGACCATTTTGTAATATTTCTTTTAGTTTTGAGTTAGTGTGGGGTCATTTGAGTCAATTGTGTAAGTAAGATAGGGAGTACAAATAAGAAAATAGCATTGGTAAAGGCATTGGAAGAGATTACTATAGACACTAAAATTTATTCTAATCTTGTGACTTTAGTTTCTTCATAATTTGTTTTATCATGATCATGATTAAATAATGTTAATTACTTAATTAATTTCTAAAGTCCTTTCTTATCTATTAATTAAATAACTTTTAATTATTTAATTAATTCACTTTAACATTTATTCATCTATTAATTAAATAATCTTAATTATTTAATTACGTCATTAATTAATGTTACCCTCCTTAAATTAAAAAAAATCTTATTTAATTTATCTTTATCATATTTTTTTACTATAATTAAATAAATACTTTAATTATTTAATTATTCATTCAACCTCTTCATCACTTTATTAAATAAATTTTATTTATTTAATCTATCCCTAAATGTCAAATAGTGAATTAAATAAATCATTTAATTCATCAAGGTTCTTGTAACACATTCTTGTATATTTAAATGATTTTTTAAGTTATCCAAGTATTCACTCTCACTCGACTTGAGATTTATTTAAATCGGTTAGTTAACTCCTGATTTAATGTACTGAGTGGCTTTCATGATCAAACTCTCTATCATAACTAGTTAGTTATCTAGTTGTAACTCATATGCATGTACATGCTTATTAAATAAATATCTTTATTTAATTAATTAAATCTTGTGCATGCATTCAAATAAAACGTTGATTTTATTCTATCTTTATCTTTGTCATGCAAAGAATATTCTTCTATTTTTGAATACCAAACTTGAAGATTAAATCATTATTTAATCTTTATCTCTATTTCTATTTTTTATCACTCATGTTAGTACTAATAGTTATCATAATGCATGTCGAATCCTTTTATCTCAATCATCCATTGATCTTTTAATCTTGGCCTATCATTCAAATGATCAATTTTCTATAAATTGATTTTTCTTTCATCATTTCAACCTCTCCCAAAATCTTATGACTTTTGGAAGCATATCTATTATCTGAATCTTTGATGTTTTGCTAAATCACTATCACATGCTATACTTGCATAGAGAAATATGAGGCAAATTATACTACAACAGTGAAATAGAGAAGGACAATCAAGGTCATACATGGAACTACGTAGATATTGGGTGAGATTGTTCATTTTATTTATGTTTTAGCTTTCCTTTGTTCTTTGTTGTTTAACTTAAATTGCATTAGAGCTTGATTGCATTGCTATGTGCTTTTAACCTTTCAATATATTTCTTGATGTTACATTTCGTGAACCTGACATGAAAAAACCATCTTCGTGAATCCGTAGACTTTTATTCGATTTTTGTAAGTTTTGTATGGTACGACGCGTCTGATAAATGAAATGACACAATTGACATTCTAAAACACATTTGATAGAAGAAATGATGCAATTGATATCTTGAAATATATGGCAATTGAAATGACCCATCTAACGAAACTCAATGCATATGTGATTCATTGAGCTGCTACTGATCACAACGCATCTGAGATAGAAAACAATGTATTTGCTAGTGAACTTTTTAGTTTAGATTTTTAATTTACAAATTTCTTTTGTTTTTTCATTTTAGCTAATGTTTGGTTTGTAGGATGTATCATTAAAGATAATTTTTTTGAAAATATTTCTTGTAGAACGACTGTCGAAGATTTTTTTTTGAAAAACTACTAATGAATCTTCTTTAGGATGAGTGTTCAAGACATGTTTTTTTCTAAACAAATTGCTTGGTAGTTTAGAAAATTGTCATTTGGATTAAAATTTACTACTATCTATTGTGTTTGGTGTGAAAGCACAATTGTGTTATTACCCTCACGATTCAGTATATCGAAGTATCCTCTCCCCTTGCACATTTTGTTTGATCCTAGGTGTAAGAGAACTATTTACTAACTCTGGAAATTGGACATGTACTGATGGGAAAAATTAATCACCCTAGGATGACTCAGACTAGTAGTACCCTAAACTTAAGGGACTTCTAGCTAGTATATAAAAGTGGGTTCTTGGGGACAACTCAAGAATCACAAGTATTGTTCTGACGAGAAGGGAAACAATGGTCTCTCATCGCATGGATGATACCAAATGAAAAACCTTTGTTTATAGTTTCCAAAATCCCTCTATTTACTGGTGCAGCAGGTCAAACTTGTGAAGCTATTTCACATTTTTACGGTTCATGTGTAGAGATGAAAGTATGCCATGGGAGTTTCATGGGTACTATATCTTGGTTTCCTTGAAAGAAGTGTTGAGCCATGGAGAGGAGCCAGTGGGGTCAAGCTACTAGTCATCCACCTTGAATAAGCTTAGTTGGGGTAAAACCCAAGTGAAAACTTAGTAAATACTATCCATCACAGCCTAGGATTTCAAATTGAAAATACATTGTCTTCTAATTGTCTTTGTTTGCCAAAACTTTACAATGAAACAGAGTCAATTTACATTGCCAGTCACTAGAAAACCATAATTGATCACTAGAATTATGCAACTGAGTATCTGAGTTCCAATTGTTTAACCTAGGGTCACATCTTCTAGATTAGCTAACATTTTTTGTAGAAAACTACATCTGATCTAAAATCTTGCACTTGTGATATTCTATGACGCATCTAAAAAGGTGAGCCACAACTGCAGTTTGGAATGAGGTATTTCCCCCTATCATAGAACTTTTGATAGTTCATAGAAACTTGAAAAATTGCATCTAATATAGTTTGAGTCACAATTTTCATCCGGAGTTAGAACTGATAGAAACTACATGACAATTTTCTGATACCAAAATTGAACTTTACCAAAAAACTACAACTGATAAACAAAACTGCAACTATCAAATTGAGTGATGCATTTTCCTAAGGATATGAACACTAGAATTGAGTTTCATAGATCCAAAACAAATAATCAAACCAATATCTATCTTATCCTTTTTCATTGATTCTTGGACATACACCAGACTGTTTGCTCAAAAACTTGCACGATTAGATCATTAGGAATCATTTTGTCATAGCAATAGATACCCTAGCTACACATCTTACTTTTAGTTTAGAGGTCTATACTTCCCTTAGAGATATCATCTTTTATAGATTCTAGGATAGGCACCCTTTCACGCTTTGGTTAAACCCTTGATTAAAAAAAATTATCATTTGAGCCTAGTTGCCATATCCTTTGTCCAACACATGAATCCTTCCAGCTCATCAGTCTAGCCTAGGAGTTCACCTTATCTTTTAGTCCTAGTCCTACAAAGGTTCCTTGTCAAAACTAAATTGAAAATTGGGTTAGTCTTTAACTAATAGTAAACCTCTTTTAGAATCTTCCAATTTAGTCACCTAGACTTTGGATCTTTAGACACAATCATCTTAGAATAGCATCATTCTTAGACATACGCTATTTACAAAGAAAATACAAAAAAATAGTTGCATACATCATCATACATATTCAGAAAATCCCAAAAATATAGTTTAATTCATATCATCCATAGACCTAGCTTCTTACATCACTTGCACTTTGAGATTACATTTCATGGTTGAAACTAGGTAAAAAAGGAAAGAAAGAGAGAAAATGGTTGATCCCAATGAATTTATCAATCCATTCTCATCTAGACCTCAAAAAAATTTGTTAGAAAAATTTGTTACTAGAGACGCACAAGCATGTTAGAGTGGAAGAAATAGAGGCTGCTTCACAAAACACTAAATTTGCTACCTTTGTAGATGATTATCTAGCAAATGATCCTCAATGATACTTAGCCAAATTGCTAGTAGAAGATGCTAAACTACCTCTTGGTTTTGATATTAGTACTCTACAAATTGTACCTACTCAGGGAATGAACACAACTACCACTAGTGCTACTATACCTTAGGTAACCATAGCCATACCATCTAGATGACCTACACCAAGTACCGCAATACATACATCTCCATTTGGTACACCTACTTTGACACAGGGGCTAAACTTTAGTGTGGGTACATCCTCGTCCAATCCCTTCATTCCTCATGTTAGGAACAAAAAATCTAGAACATCCGTGCCTACACCAAGTATCAACATCACTAGTACTATTCCACAGACAACAACCATACCCAGTGTTAGTGTCGCCAGTACAATACCACACTTTGGAGTTTCACAGATAGGACGCATACAATCTTTCCAATATGGAAGTTGACCTATCATTTCACATATTGTGACTTACATTCCATTTACAAAAACTCCAAATCAAAATCCATTTACTCAAAATCCATTCATGGCAATCAAAACTTTTTACCAACATTCTGAATCCAAATCCACTTCACATACCAACATTCAATCAATACCCATCATGAGACCTTGAATTTTAGAATACATACATAGATCCACATAATCTACCCAACACATCAGTAACTTAGGTTGACGTCTTGCAAACACAAATGCATGCACTTCAAACACAAATGGATAACATGGTAGTGTCAACTAAGAAAACCTTTTCAAAAAACAACCTATGCCCATTTCCCTTCGATAAAACATTGTACATGACACCTTTCCCTCATGGGTATGTCATACCAAACCCACCCAAGTACAATGGAAAGTGAAACCCAATTGAACACATAAGGGAATTTTCTATGGTGTGCATCGATGTCACCTATGACCCCACTTATCCTATGAGACTATTCCTAAGAAGTCTTGTAGGAATTGCACTCAAGTGGTTTTCAGGTCTTGACTATGGCATAAAATCATGGGGCGAATTGGCTGAGAAATACATTGAGCAATTCTCCTTCAACATAGAAAATTTGTGTCACACAACACAAGATGAAGAAGAAAATTTTATTTCTTTCTTCTAGAGATGGAGAACTATAACCAACCGTTGTCCTGTCAAAATACCTGCAAAACAAAAGGTCACAATGTTCTAAGAAAACCTCAACCCAAAATTGAGAAGTGACTTAAGGGTACATTGTTGCACATCCTTTACCAAACTAGTAGAAAAGGGGATTATACTGTAAAAGGCTCTCATTGAAAAAGGAGAACTTAAGACATAGACACCCAACAAAAATCCAATTGTACAAAACCCCTCTAATGACAAAAACAAGTTTTGGTCTCAAAATAAAAACATTACCAATGATGGGATGGTTGATGCTAAGACTTTACAAGAAGGATCAATCATCACACTTAGAGGAAGTAACCCCTCTACCAACACACAAATTTTTTTTAACCAATCCCCCAATACTACCCAAAACACCCAACGGCCACAACAACAAAGATGATTTCCAAAATGTGAGTTTACTCCCCTTGGAGAACCCATCGATTTTGTATTCAAACAACTGTTGCAACACAATTTTATACAGCTTTTGGAGATAAGACAATATGATCTAGGGAAATTTAAACCATCTTGGTGGGATGATAATTCCTTTTTTATTTCCATCAGACCAAAGGACATAGCCTAAAAAATTGTCGTCAACTAAAAAAAAATCATCCAAGACTTTGTTGACAATAGAATTATTGAAGTTAGTGGATAGAAAACTAAATCTTCAAGCACTAATCACAAGGTCTTTTCAGATCCATTACATGATCATGGGAAAGGAAAATCCCCTAGTTTAGGTAACAAGACTGACAATTTTACAAAACTATGCTAGTGTCAAGCATGATTATAGTGGCCCCGTCATAAATCACCTTTGTGTTGTTGATGAGCAGGCCAATACCATTACCATAAATAAGACTCTCGAGTTTGTTGTTAACACTCATCGAAAAAAAATTACCATCCAAGGTCCATCATCACAATAGGTACCACAAAATTCCAAGTCATAGTATAACCTACTTGATCAGTTGGGAAAAACCCTCGCCCAAATCTCCATCTTGGAACTGTTGTGTATCTCACTTGAGCATCGATCCATTCTAGACAAAGCTTTGCAAAGTGCAACTATCCCTAATGACCTTGATGTCAATAATTTAAAGGAAATGGTAGATTACTTGACCAATAATCATTATCCCACATTCTATGAACAAGACTATGTAATTGAAAATATAAATCATAACAACCCATTACACCTTGAAGTCCTTGTTGACAAAACCAAAGTTAGATGAGTTTTGGTAGATAGAGGAGCAGGGTTAAATTTGTGCACTTTAAAATTAATTAAGGCATTAGTTTTCTCAGAATCATGTGTAGAAAAAACAAAAATTATTGTCATTAAGACTTATGACAATTAGGAAAGAAAATCAAAGGGGGTGGTAACACTTCCTATCATAATTGGTCCTACAGTTATGGAGACAAAAATAAAAGTCTTGGATCTCACCCCTCCATACAATCTTCTATTAGGTAGACCATGGATTCATGCCATGAAGGTAGTTCCTTCCACATATCATCAATGTCTAAAATTCCTTACAATGGCACTGACATAACAATAGATGGTGACCCAAATCCATTCCAATATTGTAACAGTTTACGAGAAACACCTCAATGCCAAGTGCCTATAAACCAAGAAGCCTCATCATCCAATTCATCTCATTACGTCAATCCATCCACTCTCACTAGAACATCCAATTCATCTTCGTTACCTTCCATTCCTAGGGTGGAGATCCAAGACAAGGGTTGTGGAGAATATCACATGAAAACATCTTATTGTGTTAGCCATCTAATTCCTCCTAAGTCATATAGTTTACCTACATTAGATAGGATACAATCAATGGTCACCATACACATTACTCCCTCAACAACCTTTACAAAATGGGTAGAGTTAAGCAAAGAAGCCATACATGTAGAAGATTTCACCACTTGGTTATATAGAGAAGACCCTGAAGAACCTCCATCACTTGCCCAAATTCCTACAGATCAATATGGAAAAGTTTTCACAATCATGCAAAGGAAGGGATATAATGGAAATAGTGGCTTAGGCTTAAATCAAGATGGGAGGAAAAAACCAATTCTTGTTTCTAAGTGGCCGAAAGGCTTAGGGATTGGGTTTCAACCAATCCAAACTGTCATTCCTAGTACCACATCACCTTTACTCAAGGAAGTAAGTGCTTCAAAGGATATCGATACATCTGATGAACCATCTAACCAACCCTATAGTGACCTCCCTAACTCAAACAAATATGAGTGGGATTCGCTATCATCCACATCCACCATGGACCTTGATAAGCTATTTGGAGACCTTGACTTGATGTTGAAATATTCACGAAATCCTTTGAATTCTTCTCCACCAAAGAATATGACAAAAAAGGAATGGTTTAAACATTAATATTGGGAATATCTTGATCCTACCTCTTGGGAACCTATTAAATTTGTTTTAGATAACCAAACCTTGGCATTAGGCCCACCTAAAAATCCACCTAAATCCAAGCAAAAGAGCAAAGAGGACTCGGTACAAAACTTTTGTTATATGAACAACTCATTTCTTACCTTGAACCCCTTGAACTTTGATAACTCTAATGATGGCATGCCTTTAGTCTGTCCCCAGCTCATTGACTACGACCAACAAGACACACCTGTCATAGAAATTTTTGAGAATGACGATGTGATTATTGAGTTCTTGGGATTATGAGATGGAATACCTAGTGGTGATCGCAAGGCTAGCTTTACTATTGACTTGGACAACAAAGAATATTTTGGGGAATCTATTCAATGATCCAGTCATAAAAATACGAAAAGGAAAGAAAAAGATAAAAATTATGAGTCTCTAGATGAAAACCACAAGGCACCTCTAGACAATGAAAAAGAAAAAATAAAGGATGAATCCAAAGGGAAAAACCTCTCTGAGGAACCTAAGGATGGAGGTTTGAACATTTTCCCTATTGCATAGGAAAATTCTCCAATGCTAGTTGAAGAATCAGTGGATGTTAACATAGGTACAAAAGAGAATCCAGGATTGGTATATTTTGCAGTAGCATTGATGAAAGAAGAGCAGCCAGAATTCTGCAACTTCTTTACACAAAGACAAATTAATATTTCTTGGTCAAATGTAGAAATCCCTGGGCTAGATACTGAACTTGTACTACATTTTTCCTTACAACTAGGTGTAAAACCAGTGAAATAGAAATTGAGGAAAATACACCCACAGATTGCTTTACTAGTCAATGCTGAGCTGAAGAAACTATTAGACGTTGGCTTCATTAGACCAATTGACTATGTAGATTAGATTTTGAATCTTGTACCACTCACCAAACCAACAAGGGGCATATGTATCTGCATAGATTTCAGAGATATAAATAAAGCTTATCCAAAGGATGACTTCCCTCTGCCCAACATTGACATGATAGTAGACATGATAGCAGGGTATGAGATGTTATCCCTTATGGATGGATTTTCAGGATATAATTAGATTAGGATTGCAACTAAAGACCAACCTAAAACAACTTTCACATATCCTTGGGGAATGTATTGCTAGAATTTTATGCCCTTCGGACTCAAAAACATTGGAGCAACCTATTAGCGAGCTATGACCACTATTTTTCATGACCTTGTATAGAATCTTATGGAGGATTATGTCTATGACCATATTTAAAAATAACTGACAAGGGCTGATCATTTATAGGTTTTAGACAAGATATTTCAAAGGATAGAAGAGTATAAAGTGAGACTAAATCCAAAGAAATTTTTGGAGTAAATCATGAAAGCTTTTGGGTTACATCATCTCTAGATGAAGCATTGAAGTGGATCCAACCAAAGTAAAAGCCATCATGGACATGCCTCCACCGGCTAATCTCAGTCAGCTAAGAAAATTACAAGGGAGATTGCAATCCATTAGAATATTTATAGTGTAGCTAGCAGATAAGACAGATCCCTTTCAACATTTTCTTAGAAAAGGAATACCTTTTTGTGTGGACAGGTAAATGCTAGGAATCCTTTCAACTGATTAATGATTATTTACTCACCCCACTAGTCTTAATGCCACCAGTTGAAGGATGACCACTGATTCTTTATATTTTAGCAACCCATTCATCACTTGGAGCATTTCTTGCACAAAATGATGATGAAGGTCATGAAAGGGAAGTATACTATATCAGTTGGAATTTGGTTGTTTATGAGCTCAATTATAGTACCATTGAGCGTGCTTTTCTTGAGGTAGTATTTGCTACCCAAAAAAATAAGGCACTATATGCTGAACCATCCAACAATACTGGTTGCAAAGATAGATCCTTTAAAATATCTTCTAAGTAAAGCAACGTTAACAAGGCAACTAGCCAAATGGGTAATGATACTTAGTGAGTATGATATCTAGTACATAGAGAGAAAGTCTATTAAGGGACAAGTCATTGCTGATCAATTAGCTGATGCACCAATACAAGTAGATCACCCATTAGTTGCAAATTTTCCTGATGAGTTTATATTCATAGTTGACATAGGCACGACATGGAAACTATACTTTGATGGGTCCTATATGAATCATGGCTTAGGGGCTAGTATCTTGTTTATCACACCACGGGGAGATTCCATCCTTAAGTCATTCAGGATTTTCTTTCCATGTACCAAAAACATAGTAGAATATGAGGCTCTTGTGATAGGATTACACATACCATTCAAATGGAAGATCAAGAACCTATAGGTTTATGGTGATTCTTAACAGGTAATCTGACAGGTAAATGATGATTATGAGACTAAGGATGAAAAGATTAATCCCTATAAATGCATGGAAGATAGTTTCAAGGAGTACTTTGACAAGGTTGACTTTCATCAAATACCTCATGTTCTAAATAGGGCAATAGATGCCATGGCTGCTATTGCTTCACTCCTCGACACACCTAGCAACATGCCTAAGTTTGAGTTTTTGGTAGAACATCTTTTGGTCCCAATCTATAAAATCCCAGATTTAGAGGTGGTATGTGATATTGTTGGTCCTAATTCCCAATGGTATAAAGATATTTATGACTACCTCCATGCTGAGATCATACCTGTTAGCCTTTCTAATAACCAACGTAGGACATTCCTTCACAAGTCATCCAAGTACACCATCATCAGAGACACCCTATATAGACACACCTTAGATAATACCCTATTGAGATGTCTTGATACTAATGAAGCACAAGCAACCTTGCGTGAGGTGCATGGGGGTATATTTGGATCCCATTCTAGTGGTCCTACCTTAGCTAAAAATATTATGAGATTGGGTTCCTATTACCCTACCATGGAAAAGGACTCATATTTCTTTGTTAAGAAATGCCATCAATGGTAGGTACACAAAGACTTGATACATGCTCCTACCAAGGAGCTCCATCCCATTATGTCACCATGCAATTTTTCCTAATGGGGACTTGATCTCATAGGTAAGATCCATCCCACATCATCTAATGGCCATAAGTTAATCATTACTACCACCAAGTATTTTACGAAGTGGATTGAGGCTATTCACATGACCTACATCACTGACATATGGATCTCTAAGTTTACCTTGAATTATATCATCTCTTAGTATGGTGTCTCTCAATCCATTATCACAGATAATGGTTGTCCATTCAAGAACCAAGAAGTCTTCCATATTTGTGAAGAGTTCTATATCCAACATCATTTTTTCACCCCATGGGTATGTGCAGGATCATCATGGAAAAAAGAGGCCCTTAAGTGGAAAAAAAAAAAGAAAAATTAGAGTTAGGTAACTTGATGTAAAAATTTAAATAAATTATCTATATTATTTCAAAAATATGTAAGAATAGAATCTGTAGAAAATTGAATGTAGTTTCTAAACCAATAGGTTTTTAGAAAAAAAAAAAGAAATCTATTTAGTGAAAATTTGAAATTTCAATGTAGTAGTACTTAAATTTCAGGGAAAAAATAAGAAGTAGGTGTTTGTCTGACCACCCTAACCATAATAAAATGATAATATTTTTTTATAAGATTTTAGATATAAGTAGAGGACTCATGTCCCGATGTGATGCATATTTTTTGTAGTTTTTTTCTAAGTAAATAATTAATTATGAATTTTTTATTCCAACTTTTAAAAAATATAAAAAAACTCGTGTGTCTGACCACCTTAACTTGGTCAAAAGTTCATGAAATTCAAATTTTCTTTTTTTAATCCTATAGTATATGAGTCATAGGATGTGAGGCATGTTTTGGATTCAAAAAATATGATATTGTTTGAAAGCTATAGATGTTTTTCAATTAGTCTATCAATTAATAATTTAGTCATAATTTGAATAGAAAATGAATAATAATTACTTATTAAATTCAAAGTAAAGCATAATTTATATTGGTAGAAAGTTGAGAATCTCCTTTAAAAACCCTTTTCATTTCATCAATTTTGGGTAAAAATAAAGTCATCAACCACATACCCATCATATTGCCACTTTTTGGCCCACCATGATCCTAGACATACCCCCATATTACCCACAAGGTAACAACTAAGCTAAGGCATCTAATAAAACTATTATCAGAATCCTCAAAAAGACTGTCAATGATGTTGGCCAGGATTGGCATTTGAACTCAATCCAACTTTGTGGGCTTATCACACAAGCATCCATACTCCCATTGGCACCACTCCATATTCCCTAGTATTTGGTTCTTAAGCCATTCTACCTATTGAGGTCAAGATTCATTCCCTAAGGGTATCTTTGAAAGGGAACATTGATGATGAAGAGTTCCAAATTTCAAGACTACATGAGTTAGAATTCCTAGATGAGCTAAGATAGAAGGCACTAGACCATCTCCAAGCATATCATAATCACCTTTATCATAGCTATAACAGGAAGTTCTTGAACAAAAACTTTGACATTGGTGACTTGGTTTTAATGGAGAATCCCAAGAATCAAGTTGAAAGAGACAAACCAGGGAAGTTTGAACCTAACTAGTTAGGACCTTACATTGTCACATAAGCCTTTGGATCAAGATCGTATAAACTCTCTACTCTTGAAGGAGAACCATTGTCAACACCTATGAATAGTCTTCATCTGAAGAAATTCTACACATATTTTGAGAGCCTTGTCTTCATTATCAAAAATACAAAAAAATCAAAAAATCAAAAAAATCATTACCTAGGTGAAAAATTGGCAAACGGGTGTCTTGGTAACATCAAAAAAATTAGAAAATCAAGAAAATAGTAAAGAGAAATAAGTTTTTGAATAGTGAAAACCACATCAGTGGTGCTTTAGATAATTACCATGGTGAAAACCTAGCAAACAGGTGCCATGTATAGTTGACTCTTCTCCTTTGTCTACTATTATTCTAATTTGACTTGTACATATTATCTATCCCTATACATATCGCCTATCCTTATACATATTATGTATCCCTATACATATCACTTATCATTTCCATCCATCCCTTGTACATATCATTCGTAATAAATGGTAGTCCTTTCCATAACTTAGAATGATTGACATCGAGTGCATTTCATATCCCCCATCCCATCCTATTCATAATCAATTAGTCTTATACTCAACTGGGGGCAAGAACTTGACTTGTGTCGTATTGTTTCCTACATTAGTTATCCTAAGGATGTAAAACCATCAAAAAATTCAAAAACATTACAAAAAGTCCTAAAAAATCCAAAAACATTATAAAATGTCCTAAGAAAATCCAAAAAACATTAGAAAACTTCAAAAAGACAAAAAAATCAAAACATGTAAAAAATCCAAAAAATAGAGTCAAAGTCAGTTGCACTTGTTAGTCTTTGTCATTTGTCGAACTACATCTCCTTTGCAATTGGACGTGGGCAAGGCCATATGCCGATGTGCCCCTGAGGCATTAGGTAAGTCCTTTTAGGTTTGTCTATATAAAATCATGATTCAATCATTTTTTCTATAAGAGAAGTTCATTGGTCATGTTGAATTACAAGGTCTCTACGTGTATAACATAGGCAAGGCTATCAATCAATGAGTCCCCAAGGCTGCACTAGGTCAGTCCATTAGGGTTCGTCATCATGCACTACCACACACATCAAATATCTTCATACAAATCAATCTTTCTATATTTAGTCTTGTCAGTCAAAGTCTAGTCAAACTATGAGGTCTCTACATGTATAACATAGGCAAGGCCATCAATCGATGAGCTCCTAAGGCTGCACTAGGTCATTCCTTTAGGGTTCATCATCACACACAGTCAATTATCAGCACATCATATCAGGTCATGCACCAACAAAATCAACAAGTCAACAATTTCATCAAGTCAAATCAAACAAATTACCAAATCTACAACTTATGTCTGCTACGGGATGTGTCCTTCCTGAAAATAGACATCATCAAAACAATCAACTTGTATCTTATTCAGGATGTGTCCTTCAAGAATATATATATCAAAAAAACAATCAAACTAGTTCTTATACATGATGAGTTCTTCCTGCATATTGACACTATCAAAAAAATCAACATGACCTTACATAGGTTACCACATCAATGACATCAGACTCAACGTCTTATATGATATGTGTCTTTCTAAAACTAGGCTTTTGTCATTCCTTATATAGATAGTCATAACATTGAAACCAAACTCAATATCTTATCCAATATGTGTCTCTCCTAAAATCAGGTCTTATCCACTAATCATCTTCCCAATCAAATTAATCAAACAAACAGATCATGTTTTGGGAAATATTTTATTGGCATTTTGAATTTATGGCTTATTTATCTTATCATTTCATTTGACTTTATGATTGGAATCCTGTTACTAGCTTTCTCAAGGATGTCCCATGAAAGATTTAGAGAAGCAACGATGTATCAATATTCCATTTTTTTTTACTGTTGTTTGTTGATTGTCTTTTAACATATGAATTTTGAGTCATGTTACTAGTTTCCTCAAGGATTTCCCATGAAGGATTTAGAGGAGTGATGACATCTGATGACCCGTATTTTATTTGATTGTTGTATGTGGTTTATCTTGACAAAATAACTGGGGCAATTGTGCCCTTAGTATGATTTGAGATAATCCTTGTTTGTGACTATCTATTGTTAGTAGGTGGATGACCTTGCACACCTTGATCTATTGTCATATCATGGTGTTTGTCTCCATTTTTGTTAGTTCTTCCCAATGATGATAAAGTGCAATTCCTTTTGTGATACGATAAAACATAAAAGATTGTTAATACTAACATCATGGTCTTTTATTATTATTCTTTCTTTCCGCACTAACATTTCTTCTTTCTTACATTATGACGAGGTCCTGTGACACAAAAATATAAATCATCCTTCATATACATTCATGTTAGAAATATCATGTAAAAATCATACATAAATCTTGCATTTGAAAAATACAAAAAATATAGGCATTTGTCATATCGAGGAAATCATGGCAAATAGGCATTCATCATCATAGATTACATAACAAAATCATTACATGTCCATAACAAGTGTAAATATGTGCATCACATTATATCCATCATTATTAGACATATAGTATCACATATAGATAGCATTGTATATATAAGGATCACATTCCATCTCATAATCATAAATTGCATACATAACATCCATTGATACCATAAGAAATCAATGCATACATCATCATATAGAATAAGCATCACATCATAGGTTGCATAAACACATCATGAAGTAGATATGATCATCTATCACATAGGCATATCATATAGACAATAACATGCATAAATAAAGACTACATAATCATACATAGAACTGCATATGATGAGGATTTCCACCAAAATCATATATATATATATAATCACTCAAAAAGTGTCACATCACAATGTCATAATGTATCAATAAATATGAATCCCACAGGCTACATGATCAAAGTACAATGTCCATCAATAAATATCAATAAATGTTCTTGTCTAGAACTACCACTGCTACCATGACCAAAATGTGAAGGTGAATAATGTCAGGATCTTGATGACCTATGTATGGAAGGAGGCCTTTCATATGGTCTAGATCTACATGGCCCCTCAACCCCCTCTATGCTCACTGTCCTAGTATGAGTCCTAGTGTGCGTACCACCTTGAGACCTACCACTATGTGTCTGTGAAAAACTAGGTGCCCATCTCTCTAGAGGAACCTCTTCCTCATATAGGTCCTAGTAATAGGCAGCTCTCTCACCATATTTGACTAACTCTCAAGTGAAGGCATCAGCTGGTCCATTGCAAAGGGCTTTGATCTTTGTAAACCACTGCTCATTCTCCTGTCTTTGAGCTATACCCTGGTCCCTGACCATGTAGGCTCTATCTCTCTCCATCCGTAGTGCATCCTGCTCAAACACCAAAACCATCATCCTCTCCTCCAACGATGTAATCTAAGCACATAGAGTCACAGTATCTAGATCAATGGCCCATTTATCATCCTATCAAACTCTCTCTATCCCATCATCCTCATCCTCCATCTCCAAAATATTGTCATGGAGCTCACACTCTTGATCATCCTCCTCATCCTCCTCATCATCCTGATACATACCAAGCAAACCAAGAGAATCCATCTCGGCCTCCTCCTCTGCCTACTCCTCTCCACCAATCTCTCTCTCCTCAATAGAATTCCCCTCTCCCCTAACCCCTACATGAACCTCCTCCTCACCTTTTCCAATATCTAGCATGTGACCATCATCTCTATCTTGTACCTCCTCGCAGATAGGTGAAAAAGGTGGACCTCATCCTCTCCAACCATGACTCCCTCTCCCACCACCCCTCCAACTACTTCCATGACCATCTCCATCATCACCACGACCACCTCCACCCCTTCAAACTCTACCTCTACCACATCTATCGTGCGGCCCTGTCCCTTGCCACTCTATCAACGCATCCTAATCTAGATCTATGAGAGGTATTAGCTTGTGAACAACCTGCCACTGATCATATGCCTCAGTAGTGCTTGGATTTGCTAACCCACCTCTCCAACCCCACTGCACTGGCTGTAATGCATCGACGTTGGCCTCTATAGTAGCTACTAGAATCTCAACGCCCCAAAGTGTAATCTCTTTGGAAGATCTAGAAAACTCAACTCATCCTCGAGGCTCATCCTGAACCTCACCAAATTGTCTCAATACCTAATTTGGAAAATGTCTCTCAATAATATGGACATGTGAAACTGTCCATCCAATTAGATACTATGTCTGCCAGTAGTAAGTCAAATGCCCATCCTCACTTGACCACTATGGACAATCCATATATTGCCCACAAATGAATTGAATCATCATGTAGATGGCATGTCTGTAGTATCATGTATCCCCAACATGATGTTGAGTGTTAGCCCCCGCATAACGAAAAGTAAAAGGTGATCCTTGGTGAACATCTGCAGTCACTAGTGGATGAAAAATGGCAATGTGTTCCCACACCCATACCATTAGGAGTTTGGTACCACAACTCATGGATTTTCCCTCCTTGTATGCTATATTGTGTAAATTAAAATACATCGCTAATAGATAGGAGCCCCAGGCATAAACCACACATCTCTCCAACATACCTACTAATATCTCCCCCCATCTAATAGGAAATCCATGACCTCAACAGTCAGGGAGAACTATGCTACCAATCAAGGTACACAAAAGATAGTCTAACTACCTATACCTCTGTGTTAGAACATGCAACCTAATCTCATAATTATCAATACCTAATGTCTAATATCCTCGTGGGGGTAGTATCTATAAATCTCATAAAAACCCCTCTATGTATCATACATAACTCTACAACCTCTAATAGGTAATCACAAAATCCTATATACATCCTCTAAGGTCACTGTCACCTCACCAATAGGAAAGGGAAATGATGATGTCTCTGAGTGTCACCGCTTACACAACATAGTCGACACTTCCCAATTCACCTAAATAGTGGGCATGAATGTCACATGATGTAATCCCAAGTGCCACAAAAACTATTTCTCCCCGCTCCATAAACTATCACAGAAGCAAAAACAATTACAATCAGGATCTAATACAACATATCATATAGACAGGATCTAATACAACATACAATGGCATTATGCATGCCTCATGTCATAAACAATGGTCTATCCTAGCCAAAAATTCAAATTTCCATTACAATCAAATGAGTCATTTTATTTGCAAATGAGTTTCAGAAAGGAAATTGTGTCATTTAACTTTGCAAATGCATCATAAATTGTCAATTGCATCAATCCACACTGCAAATGCATATCTTTAAAATCATGCATAACAACCAACTATCCTACATGCAAATGCATTGAAACATTTTCAAGTGTCTTACACTATACTATGTGTGTCTATGCAAACTCAATTGTGTAGCTATTTAACAACAAGGTCTAATAAAATTACAAATGTGTGTAAATTTCAAAATCC
This sequence comes from Sequoia sempervirens, assembly GCA_007258455.2. Classification (NCBI taxonomy): domain Eukaryota; kingdom Viridiplantae; phylum Streptophyta; class Pinopsida; order Cupressales; family Cupressaceae; genus Sequoia; species Sequoia sempervirens. The sequence continues at coordinate 118,411,265 of VDFB02000008.1, forward strand.
TACGCTAAGCACACACATGAATTTTTAATTCCGTCATTACACATACATATGCATTGATTACAAAAAAAACTATGGCATTTTAGAAAAGTAACACAAAGAAAAAATGAATTAAATGCATTAAAATGCATGTAAGGAAAAATTTCAAGAGTTTTTTTCGAGCAACATACTAGGGGGTCCATGTCTATAGGTTGATAGAATGCTCTAATGTGATATGTGTAGTGGTGAGTGTGTGGAACTGGAGACATCATTGCTAGGATCCTAGAGAAAAAGTTTCAAATTTTAGAACTAGGTGGGTGAAAATGAATTTGTTTTCCACCCTATTTCTATTTATACCTAGGGTTTTGGGTGGCATTTCTTCAAACCTTTTCTACTAGATGAGTAAATTTTCATCTTCAATCAACCCATACATGTCCCTAACACCTCTAAATTCATTTCCATCAACTCCACTGCATTTTTGGCTATCAAATTAACTAATTGGGACTATTTCCAATTTTTTTGAAAATTTTCAAAAATTTGTCAATTTTCCCAAGGGGGCATACCTTTACCTATTAAACACTAGGGAATCGTTTTGATCAATTTTCTTTGACACAATGCCAAATGACATTGTATCAAAGATGGGAAAAATGTAGACACTGAAATTTGGTCTAAGCCTGTGACTTCAATTTCTTCATAATTCATATTATCATGATTATGATTAAATAATGTTAATTACTTAATTACTTTGTAAAGTCCTTTCCTATCTATTAATTAAATAACTTTTAATTATTTAATTAATTTGATTTAACGTTTATTCATCTATTAAATAAACAATCTTAATTATTTAATTAATTCACATTTTCTTTATTCTATCCTAATTAATTAAATCAATGCTCTTTATTTAATTAGACCATTAATTAACATTACCCTCCTTAAATTAAATAAATTCTTATTTAATTTATCTTTATCATATTTTTTTACTATAATGAAATAAATACTTTAATTATTTAATTACTCATTCAACCTCTTCATCACTTTATTTTTTTTTTATAAAAAGAGGGTAAAAACTTTATTGAATCATAACAGCATTACAAAGTCCAAAGAAGGAAGCCACAAGGGGCCAAAAACAACAAGAATTAATTCACACCCAAGAAGCACCTCATATCCTCAGCAACCCACTCCTCAAGAACAGGGGCCATATCAACAGGGAGATTGCTCCAATCATCCACAGACCAAGAATCAGTCTTTTCCGATGCCCATCTAGCCAGCCCATCAGCCACCCTATTCCACTCCCGTGGAATATGACGGAAAACAATGGACTCCAAGGTAGAGCACAGAGAAATAATCTGTTTGACAACCACAGCTAGCTGCCAATTCACATCCTCCAAATTTTGATTATTCAACATATCAATAACCACCTGAGAATCAGCTTCACAAACAATCCGCCGCCATCCAAGGGAAACCGCACGCTCAACCGCCAAGAGAATAGCGCTAGCCTCCATAAGATTATTAGTTTGCAAACCACGATACATAGAAAAGAAGAAAACCACCACTCCAAGGCTATCTCTACCAATACCACCAACCCCAGCATGCCCAGGGTTACCCCTAGAAGACCCATCAGTATTAATTTTCAACTCCCCTAGAGCAGGTGGGCACCAAAAGCCCTCACGAGCAACCCTCTCACGCCCACGCCTACGATGCACTTTACTCATAATACACTTCCCCCCTGTGGCAAGACCCAGGGAATTTACAACACCCAAGTCCCCAGGAGCAATCGGCACAGACAAGTCACACTTTGCAGTCAAAGTCTCCAGCAAAGCCCCAAGAATTCGCCTCCAAAGTTGCCCCACGAGCAATTTTTTATCCAAGAATATTCTTCTGTTACGTTCCAACCAGATTTGCCAAACAATCAAACTAGGACCAATGCTCCAAGCAATTTTAAGAAAAGAGGTTGTAGCAGGAGAAGAGCCCTGTCTCTTCCAAAAATCTTCCAAAGAAGAGACATGGCAACATGGTAAGCTCCAAAGATTCCACCAGTGATGCCAGATAGTCTTAACAAAAGAGCACTGAAAAAATAGATGTGATAAGCATTCATCATGCTGACCACATAGAATGCACATGGAGGGGCCCTGGAACCCACGTTTGCAAAGATTATCCCAAGTAAGACACTTACCTTGAACCACGAGCCAAGAGAAAAAATTACACTTAGGCCAAGCAAATTTATTCCAAGCATGCTTCCACCAAGAAACCTGGGAGCTTCCAAAGACCTGTTTATCCAAAACCTGATAACCAGAGGCAACCGAAAATTTTCCTTTCAAGTCAGGTCCCCAAGCAAGCACATCAGCCCCTTGGAGAGAATTGCAGACACGACTCGATAAAATCTTAGCAAGCTCTTGACGATCCTCCACTGCACCACCAGGAGGCCAATCCAAGGGGCTCTTCCACCTAGACACAGAAATTTGACCCAAAGATTGTTGAGATTTAAAATCAGCCACATGACTCCAACCCGCCTCCACAAAAATTGGCACAAATCTTGGAGATGGGGATGAGATGACACAATGGGTGGGTATCCATCCCAAGAATCATACCAGAAAAGAGCATCTCGACCCCCATTACAAATCCAAAAAAGTCCCTGTTTAACCAACTTGGCACCACGTTTAAGGGTACTCCAGATCACAGAGCCTTTCCCCTCCATACTAAACCTTGATACCTCCCTACTTTCTACTGCCCCCAAATATTTGAAGGTCAGAATTTTAGCCCAGCACATATGCTGTTGAGAGCACCAGCGCCAATACAACTTAGCAGCCAAGGCCTGCCCATTCAAATCAGCCCGCCGTAAACCAAGACCCCCCTCTTGCTTTGGCCTACAAACAACATCCCACTTCACAAGACTCCATTTTCTATGAAGAAGATTACCAGCCCACAGAAACTGACGAGACAATTTCTCGAAATCTCTAATAAAACTTGAAGGAGCAGAAAGAACAAAGCATTTATAAATAGGAAGAGCCTGGACCACCGACTTTAAAAGAGTCACTCTACCTGCTGAAGAAAGCCACCTGCAAGTCCAATGACTGACCAATCCTCGAAACTTATCAAGAGTCTCTTGCCAAAACCTTTTGGGGAGAGAGCGAACAGCAAGAGGGATTCCAAGATAGGAAAAAGGAAGCGAACCAATCTGAAACCGAAGGATACCAGCAATTCTCCTTTGAATACCTTTAGGAGTGTGGAAGAAATATATGAAGGACTTCCCCTCATTTATGCATTGCCCAGAAGCTGCCAAGTAACTGTCCAAAACACTGCGCCAATTGAGAGCCTCCTCAACCTTAGCCCTACCCATCAAGGCAGTATCATCTACAAATTGCAGATGAGACTGAGGGGGAATACCATCTCCCCAACTCCATCCCTGAAGCAATCCACTAGCAACCTGAGCACGAATGAGTCTTCCCAGGCCTTCCGCAAGGAGGATGAATAAGTAAGGAGATAGGGGATCTCCTTGCCTAAGGCCTCTAGAAGCACCAAACAAACAAGTGGGCTCACCATTGATAAGCACCGAAAAGGAGGAGGAAGTGACACAACTCCTAACCCATTCAATCCAACCCTCAGCAAAGCCAAAAGCTCCAAGGATTTTAAATAGAAAACTCCATTTAACACGATCATAAGCTTTAGCCATGTCTAACTTGATAAACATAGATTTATCTTTTGAGGATTCCATAGAATGGATGGCCTCAGCAGCAATAACTACCCCATCCATGATCTGTCTTCCAGCAACAAAACCCCCCTGCTCTTCAGAAATTAAGTCATCAAGCCAAGGCTTCAGCCTTTCTGCGATCAACTTAGTAATAATTTTATACACAACATTACATAGAGCTATAGGCCTAAACAAATCCAAGGAGTTAGCTCCCACCTTCTTAGGAATAAGAGCTAAAAATGTAGCATTTAGGGACTTCAACATTTGTTTATGCATAAAGGATTCTTGGACAACCTCTAAAAGGTCCAATTTAACCACTTCCCAGAACTCCTGAAAAAATTCAATGGGGAATCCATCAGGCCCAGGAGCTTTACCTTTCTTCATCTGGAATACAACCTTCTCAAGCTCCGACAAGGTAATAGGAGCAAGCAATGATTCATTCATTTCATTAGTCACCAGCTTCGGGATACAATCTAAAATTTTAGCTTCATCCTCCTCCGCAGGAGGCGAATCCTCAGAGAAAAGGGTAGAGAAATATCGAATGCATTCAGCTGAAATAGAGGCTGAAGAGGACAAAGATTCCCCATTAGGCAACAGAATAGAAGAAATAGCATTACCTTGTCTCCGATCCTTAACTGAGTTATGGAAGAAAGCAGTGTTTCGATCCCCAGCCTGGAGCCATTCAATATGAGACTTTTGTTTCCAAAAAATCTCTTCTCTTAACTCCCATTCCTCAAGCTCTTTTGTTGCAGCAACCTCTAATAAACTCAGCTCCTCTGAGAGGCCTTGATCTCGAATTTGTCTGGTAATTAGGTCTAGATTATCTCGCGCCTTTTGCTTTTCCTGAAATAAATTACCAAAATGCTGCCTATTCCATCTTTTCAATCTGTATTTAACATACTGGAGCCTCTTTGAGAAAGAGTACATGGCAGTGCCATATGCTGGCTTCCCCTGATCCCACCAACTAGGGAGCAAAACATGAAGAGATTCATCCCTAAGCCACATGAGTTGGAACTTAAAGGTCTGTCTAGCACACCGTTGAGGCACATCAACTACTAGCTTAATAGGCCAATGATCAGAACCACGACCATCCAAAATTTCAGAGCTTATCAACCACCTGTCCCCCACCCAAAAACTAGACACCAAAAATCTATCAAGTCTTTCAGAAATAGAGGCATCGCCAATTCTCCTATTATTCCAAGTAAAAAGACCATTGCCAGGTTTGATATCCACAAGATTCAAAGTAGAGATATTGTCCTGGAGCAATAATGCAGAAGCCTCCAACCTTGCAATACCACCTCATTTTTCTGCAAGCTCCGTGATAGCATTAAAATCTCCTCCAATAATCCAAGGATGGTAGGGGAATAAGCTGCGAACTAAATGAATGTTGGACCACAAAAGTTGCTTTCCTTGCAACTCCACAGGCGCATACACATTGGAGAAGAGAGCAATTTCCCCTGACATAAAACAAGAGGCCACCATGGAAAGGGAGGACCTGAAAGACACCCACCAAAGGGGGCAAATCTTACGCGGGTTCCATAAACATGCCACCCCGCCAGAAGACCCTTGAGCACCAATGCATTGGCATCCACCATTCCCCCATAACTTAGGAACTAGATCCATCATACCCTCCACAGAGAGCTTAGTCTCCTGCAAAAAAAGAACATCAGGCGAATGACACCTAATCAAATCCCGAACAGCTTTTTGTCTAGGGCCACTGTTCAAGCCCCTAACATTCCAAGAGAGAACTATCATTTCGAGGGGCATGAAAAATGCGAATCCAGAGTCTTGACTGACCCTGACTCCACCAAAGTCTCCCCTATCATCTTAATCTTTTCCTCATCCTTCTTCCTTCCCAGCTTAGAAATTTTCTCCGGCCCCCCCTTCTTGAGAACTTTTTGCAGAACACCCAACTGAGAGGACGCCTTAATATTCTTCTTGCCCACCTCTGGACCAACTTTTTGCAAGAGGTGAACCTTATCTACACTATCTTTCACTACCTCAGCACTACCACCCAACTCAACCTGAACCTCCATTTGACGATCTGTCCCTAGAGCCGAAGTCCCATCAGTAAGCGGAGCCATAGTCCCCTCTGAGTTGAGCAAAACCTGACTAGAATCTTTCCCAACCTCATCTAAGCATGGCACTCCCATACCCCCCTCCTCTTGGGGAGCAAGCATTGCCTCAACTAAAGGGCCATGCTGATCAATATCCAGAGTCCCATGATCTAGATCCAAAAATCCTGGGTTCACCTCCTGTTGACTAAGATCCTCTAGCACCTCAAACCTGTTGAAGGTGTCCTCCTCCTGCCTGTCCTTCAAAGTCCTTTTATGACCTTTATTTCTGTTTCGGCCTCTAACGGGAATAAATCCATCTTCCCTACCACCAGAACCCTGAATGGGGTCCTTGCCCTTATCCACCCTAGGTGGATTAGCTGAAGGTTGAGAAGAATGAGCCTCCAAAGGCTTGGCCTTTGGACATCTGCGCAAGAGGTGACCATACTCATGACAGAAACGACAACGGAAGGGAAGTGTTTCATAATCCAGCTGTTGCACCCATGAATAATCTCCTGCACTCACTTCTAACGAGTCTGGCAATGGCTTACTTAAATCAATTTCTACACAAAACCGGGAAAAAAGTCATTACCTTTTTGAATTGTGTTTGCTGAGAAGAACCCACAGGTTTCCCCAGCTTCGAGGCTAATAGGCACAACACATCCTCTCGCCAGCATTCCACAGGGAGCCTTGGAAGACGGACCCAAACCGGAACCCGATTCGGAAGTTCCTCTGCCGGGTTGAAGCCAGCATGCCATGGCTTAATAAATAAGCCCACCTGGTTATAAAAATACGGGCCCCCTTCAAAAATCCTATTCCGATCAGCCAAACAATCAAAAGTAACCATGAAGTAGTTATTTGCCAGGAGGCGGATCTCCATCTCTCCCTCAGGCATCCATGTCTTTTGAGCCCACATCTCCAAGAATTGCAAAGAAATTTTCAAACCTAAGAATTTGCAATAAAGAGAATGTCGTGCATAATAATCAATGTCTTCAGCCAACATCTCCATTGGAATGACTACGCTCGGCCTCTCTTTACACCGTTCGAGGCACCCATTAATCTTCGGAATTCTAGGCCCCCCTACCGAGCCCATCTCGACTTTCTCAGGTTCCACCGAGAAAAGATTATTATCAAAAATCTTTGAACCCTGTGGAGAGGGTTTCGATCCAAAAGCAGAACGAAAGTCCATATTGGGACAAACCCTAGAAGATTCTCCAGTATCCATCAAAGAGCACACAACGCCAGATGAGCAAGCAAGGCCCAAATAAAACCAAGAGCCCTTCGAAGAAGGCACACTCCACTGGACACCAAGGTCGCAACCCCCCAACCCCAGAAAACACACCTGCTGCAAAAGAAAAGAGCCTCCCCCCAAATAGCGTAAAAAAACCCACCCCCAAGAAGCTTCAGAGAAGAAGAGAATAAATCCGACCCCCAACTACACATGCAACCACCAAAAGACCACATGCAGGCCGAGCCTAGATGGCTACGGCCTCATGCAGTGCTTGCAGAGCCATCCTCAATTCCAGACTTTAGAGATTTCCTTCATCACTTTATTAAATAAATGTTATTTATTTAATTTATCCCTAAATGTCGAATCGTGAATTAAATAAATCATTTAATTCATAAAGGTTCTTTTAACACATTCTTCTATATTTAGATGATTGTTTAAGTTATCTAAGTATTCACTCTCACTCAACTCAAGATCTATTTAAATTGGTCAGTTAATGTCTGATTTAATGTCAGAGTGCCTTTCACGATCAAACTCTTTGTCATAACTAGTTAGTTATCTAGTTCTAACTCGTATGCATGTACATGCTTATTAATTAAATATCTTTATTTAATTAATTAAGTCTTGTGTGTGTGTTTGAATATTAGAATGTTTCTTTTATTCTATCTTTATCTTTATCATGCAAAGACTATTCTTCTCTTTTCAAATACCAAATTCGAAGATTAAATCATTATTTAATATTTATCTCAATTTATACTTTTTATCCCTCATGTTAGTACTAACAATTATCATAATTCATGTCTAGTCCTTTTATCTCAATCTTTTATTTATCTTTTAATCTTGGCCTGTCATTCAAATGTTCATTTTTCTATAAATTGATTTGTCTTTCATCATTTCAACCTCTCATGAAATCTTATGACTTTTGAAAGCATATCTATTATCTAAATCTTTGATGTTTTGTTAAATCACTATCATAGGCTACACTTGCACAGAGAAATCTAAGGGAAATTATACTACAATGGCGAAATGGAGAAGGAAAATCAAGGTCATACATGGAACTATGTAGATATTGGGTGAGATTGTTTAGTTTATTTATGTATAGCTTTCCTTTGTTCTCTGTTCTTTATCTTAGATTGCATTACTACTTGATTGCATTGTTGTAATTTTTTAACCTTTCACTATATTTCTTGATGTTACATTTGGTGAACCCGACATGAAGACATCATCTTTGTGAATTTGTACACTTTTATTCAATTTTTGCAGGTTTCATACATAACAATGCATCTGATAGACAAAATGATGCAACTGACATTCTGAAACAAATCTGATAGAAGAAATGATGCAACAGATATCCCAAAATGCATCTGGCAACAAAAACAACGCATACAATGAAACCCGATGCATATGTGATTCATTGAACTACAATTGATCACAAAGCATCTAGAAAAGAAAATAATGCATTTAACTAGTGAACCTTTTAGTTTAGATTTTCAATTTATAGCTTTCTTTTGTGTTTTCATTTTAGCTAATGTTTGGTTTGCAACATGTGTCTAGGAGTTAACATAGTGTTTATAGGACATATCATTGAAGATAATTTTTTTGAAACTCTCTCTTGCAAGATGACTATCAAAGAATTTTTTTTGCAAAACTACTAATTTATCTTCTACAGGACGAGAGTTGAAGACTTTTTTTTTTTAAAAGATTGCTTGGTAGTTTAGAAAATTGTCATTTGGATTAAAATTTACTATTGTCTACTGTGTTTGGTGTGAAAGCACAATTTTGTTATTACCCTCACAATTTGGTATATTGAAGTATCCTATCCCCTTGCGCATTTCATGTGATCCTAGGTGTAAGAGAACTAGTTACTGACTCTAGAAATTGGGCCTGTCCTGATGGGAAAATGTACTCACCCCAGGATGACTCAAACTGGTAGCACCCTGAACCTGAGGGACTTCCAGCCGGTATATAAAAGTGGGCTCTTAGGGAAAGCCCAAGAATCATGAGTATTGTTCTGATGAGAAGGGAAAAAAAGGTCTCTTGCCACATGGATGATACCCTATGAATGGAATGCCCAAACTAAACACCTTTGTTTATAGTGTCCAAAATCCCTCTATTTATTGGTGTAGCAAGTCGAACCTATGAAGTCGTCTAGCATCTTTATGGTTAATGTGTAGAGATGAAAGTATGCCATGGGAGTTTCATGGGTACTATAGCTTGGCTGCCCCAAAAGAAGTGTTGAGCTATGGAGGGGAGCCAGTGGGGTCAAGCTACTAGTCATCCGCCTTGAATAAGCATAGCTGGGGTAAAACCCAAGTGAGAACTCAGTAAATATTGTGGAGGTCATCACAACCTAATATTTGCTTTCCTATTATTAGATTAAACATTATTTGTGTCAAAATGAAACTAATAATACATTGTCTTTTGATTTCTTTGTTTTCCAAAACTTGATCACAAAATAGAATCAATTTACATTTTTAGCCACTAGAAAACCACAACTGATCACTAGAATTATGCAACTAAGTATCTGACTCACAACTATTTAACCTAGGGTCACATTTTCTGAATTAGGTTGCATTTTTTGTAGAAAACTTCTAGTGACTTAAAAGCCCACACTTGTGATATTCTATGACGCATCTAAAAAGGTGAGCCGGAAATGCAGTCTGGAATGATGCATTTGACCCTATCGTAGAACTTTTGCTAGTGCATAGAAACTTGAAAAACCACATCTGATATAGTCTAAGTCATAATTGTCATCCCGAGTTGCAACTAATAGAAACTACATGACAACTTTCTAATACAAAAGTTGAACTTTACCAAAAAACCAAAACTATCAAATTGTGCAACACATCTGCCTAAGGATTAGAAAACCAGAATTGAGTTTCACATATCCATAACAAAAAGTCAAACCAGTATCTATCTTATCCTTTTTCATTGATTCTTGGATAGAAACCTAAACATTTGCTCAAAAACTTGCATGATTAGATCTTTAGGAATCATCTTTTCATAGCAATAGATACCCTAGCTACACATCTTACTTTTAGTTTAGAGGTCTTTACTTCCCTTAGAGAGATCATCTTGTATAGATTCTAGGATAGGCACACTTGAATACACGTAACTCATATCTATTGAACCATGAATTTAGAATACAAATATGGACACCATCGATAAAAGAAAATTTTATTAACTGAATAGCCATGTAGGGATACATCAATATATGTTTATATAATTATGAAATATAGGTACAAAATAGCCATATAGGCTTATGAGAATGCCATATAGGCATACAATGTAAAATATATGCAATACAAAATATGTACAAAATTTCCATGTAGGCATACAACAAAGGGATTTGGAAGCAAAATTCATTGCTCTCCATGCTCTCAAAATAAACACTTTCCCTTTTCTTGTCAGTTGGATGGTGATACATCTTTCACTCATTTCTGCTACACTCGAGGAGTGCTCCTGTTGCTCCTCCTAGTGTTTAGTTCTTGGTGAAGTTTTATCTATTACAATAAGAAGTAAAGACATTAATATACAAAAATTACATTATAAAAATGATATATTTAACAAAATAATCACTTGCCACCATTTGATGATCACTCTCCTTGAAGGAAATATTCACATGCCAAGGCTGAGGCATGTTGAAGCCTTATATAAACCATCCAAATAGAAATTAAACTAAAAATCAATAATGGTTTTCTTTTTCACTAACTAACATCTATAACAATGAATATAAATTAAAATTTAGTAATTTTCCTCATGCCTCCCCTATCAAAGCCATCGAGGATTCTATAGCAGATGAAACACCAATCTCCATTGCCCTCATCACATTTAGAGGTGTTTTCACTTGCAACATCTGAAAATGAAACAATAAATTATTCAGTCACAAAAACTAAAATAATGATCCATGTCATGACTTATAATGTATGAGATAATAAAAAAAAAATAGTACTTATTAAACTATATATTTCTAACTATCATGCTTACTATTTTCCCTATCCATATCTTGTTCGAAAGGGTGTGCTTTTAGGCTTTTACCCATAGCAACAAGTTGGTGAACCATTTCATCAAATGATTTTGTAGACATGTATGATAACTATGGTGGCATAGAGAAGGTAGTGAATTGTTTGAAAAAATTCCTCAAAGAAATGGGATCTCATGGTGATGGAATACCATTACAAACAAATGCATGTCATGGCATTCGATCACCATAAGATCACATTTCTTTCAAGCATTTTTTTCAGATAGTTCATTGCCTTCTCTATGGTATTATTGCTTACTATTATGCTTTGATAGAATTTTTTCCAAGCATCCATAGTTTGTTGGAAAGAACCTATTTTAGGCTTTTAGTCATAGCAGAAAAGGAAGTGAGTAGTTTGATAAAATGCTTTGGTACACATGTATGGAAAATGTTGTATCATAGAAAAGGTGGTGAGTTGTTTGAAGAAATGCCTCAAAGAAATGTGGTTTGATGGTGATGGAATGGCATTCCATCACCATGAGAACACATTTATTCAAGGTATTTTTTCAAACTACTAACTTACTTGTCTATGTTATTGCTTACTATTATGCTTTGATGATTTTTTTCCAAGTACCCATAGTTTGTCGTGCAGGTGCACCTTTGCAAGCATATGCCTTCATGAGAAAAATTAGAGTTTGTATTGGTTAAGGTGTTTTGATGATGTAATAAGGCTTAAATAGCCATTTTGGAGGTTGTAATAGTCATAGTTAGTTAATTTAGGCATGAAGTAAAAAATTACAAAATATTGACAAAGTTGTCAATTTCAAATGTTGTAAAAGTGCAAAAAAGGTGTAAGTGCATGGAATGCTAAGGGTCAAAGTAGTTGTAGAGGTTATTGAATCATTGTAGGAATTTGGAAAGGTTTGGAAATTGTTAAAAATGATATGATCCATCTATGTAAGTTGTTGGGGAGGTTGAAGGAGAAAACTAATAAAATATCACGGTTATACTAGGGTATGTGTAGGATCATCATGGAAAAAATAGGCCCTTAAGTGGCAAAAAATTCAGAAAAATCAGAGTTAGGCAACTTGACGTAAAAATTTGAATAGGTTATCCATATTATTTCAAAAATATGTAAGAATAGAATCTATAGAAAATTGAATTTAGTTTCTAAACTACTAGGTTTGTTTAAAAAATAAATCTATTTTGTGAAATTTTGAAATTTCAATGGAGTGCTACTTAAATTTTAGGGAAAAAGTAAGAAGTAGGTGTTTGTCTGACTGCCCTAACTACAATAAAATGACAATATTTTTTATAAAATTTTAGATATAAGTAGAGGACTCATGCCCCAATGTGATGCATATTTTTTGTAATTTTTTTCCAAGTAAATAATTAATTATGAATTTATTATTATAACTTTTTAAAAAATATAAAAAACTCGTATGTCTGACCATCTTAACTTTGTCAAAACTTCATGAAATTCAATTTTCTTTTTTTAATCCTATAGTTTGTAAAGCATAGAATGTGACACATGTTTTGGATTCAAAATGTGTGATACCATTTGAAATCTATAGATATTTTTCAATCAACCTATAAATCAAGACTTTAGTCGTAATTTGAATAGAAAATGAATAATAATTACTTATTAAATTCAAAGTAAAGCATAATTTATATTGGTGGAAAGTTGGGAACCTCCTTTAAAAACCCTTCTCATTTCATCAATTTTGGGTAAAAAAATAATCATTAGTTACATACCCACCATATTGCCACTTTTTGGCCCATAATGATCCGGTACATACCCACTACTATTTTTTTGTGTTTTCCTTCATTATCTACTAGTGTACGTTTCCGTACAAGTGGTAGGGAATTTTTCATGTGTGTGAATTGAAATATTTAGGTGTTGGAATCAATTTAAAACTAATTTGAGTGTTTGATATTGAGTTTCAAGCTTTGGTGGCCTGATTACTCTAGGCGGTCAAAAAGTAGGGGTTTTGTGGTTTGATTGCTTAAATGACTTGACAATTCATTCCACCTTTTTGTGCCCACTGTTTATTGGTGGAATGGACCTAAATAATGTAGGAGTAGGTGTGGAAGATACAGATTAGGTCTGAGAAGGATATTTGGTGAGTTTCTCAATGTTGCATGGTTGTAAAAACTAGTTTTAGTGCCTTTGAGAAAGGCTAGAGTGAGTCAGTTGAAGAAAAGGATAGAGAACCTAATGGAATCTCATGAGAACTATGTAATTAGATGTGTTTAGACAATTTTTGTAAACCTAAGAGGCCAGGAGTGGTCATTTGTGAGAAAGAGAATATGAAACCCTAGTTAGAAAGAGTGAAAACAAGTGAAAAGTGAGAGGTTCATGAAGTGTCATAAAGAATTGAGAGCATCATAAGAGAAGTATAAAATGAGCATGCACAAACATAAAAAATCCTGATTGAGGTGGTTTTAATCTTGTGAGATGTCAAGGAACAAGGCTTATAATAAGCCATAGTTGACTGCAAAGAAAGTGAGGGTTTTATGAAAAGGGGTGTAAATGAGTGAGTGGAGACCTAAAGGTTGAATAATCTAAGGTTTTGTTGGCTTTCTTTTGACTATTTAGTGGGTTCAAGGTTTGGTTGTGTGTTTGGAGAGGTGTCTCTTTGAAAAAGAGGCCTAATTGAGGCCTAATTCAGTGTTGAAAGCAAGGTTTGAAATCAATGATCCAAATTTTTTGATATATGAAAGTAGGCCATGATGGGTGCTTAATTTTGGGATCTTTTGACAAGGTTGTTTTAGAAAATTGAAAGTTTTGATAGGAAAAGTGGGTTGGCTAACCTAGTAGGAAGACTAGGTAGAAGTTTGAAAAAAAAGCAAGAATTGAGCTTTTGAGTTGTAAACTAGATTGAATCCTTTTGAATGATGAAGTTAAGTTATTTGACAACCTTTAATTGCATTAGTTTGTTGGAAAACACCTTTTTAAAGCTTTTAGCCACATCAGCGAGGAAATGAACTGTTTGATAAAATGCTTTGTTAGACATGTATAGAAAATGTGGTAGCTTAGAAATGGTGAGCTATTTGAAAAAGTGCCTCAAAGAAATTGGGTCTCACAGTGATGGACATCACCATGAGACTGCATTTCTTTGAGGTAGTTTTTCAAAAAACTCATTACCTTGTCTATGTTATTGCTTACTATTATTCATTCATATATTCCTTCCAAGCATCCATAGCATAGAAAAGGTAGTGAAATGTTTAAAAAGATGTCAAGCAGTAAAAAGTGGTCTCATGCAATGCCATGACAAGAAAATTCAAGTGGAAGCTACTCCTAGACTTATTACTTATGCTATGTGAAGTAATTGTATCACTGCTTATGTTGACTTTCTAAACAACTATATTGTAGTTGAAATTTTGTCATCTATCAATATCTAGTTATTAGTTATGGAATGTGATGTAATTATTTGATTTTGAATGATGTGAAATGCAACGTTATCAATGATATGAATATAAACTACACAAATCTATTAAGTACAATTCATTAGTTAAACTCTTTATTATATTACCTGCATGTAGGTTTGAGTAAATCCACTAGCACTAGGAGGTGTTCCCTCAAAACCTCCAATATTAGCCTATTCAACATCCAAAATCACATATTAAAATACCATTTGTAAAAAAATGCTTTTAACATGTAGTAAATTTATAAATGTTTACTAGTTACATACCCCAACGATAGGTGTACTGTAGAAATAAGTAGGTGTAGGGCCACTGTATCCAATCTCAATACTGTGACCCTACAATTTTATTAAAATCATAAAACTAAATTAGTTAATATTGCATTTCAAAATTAAAATTTAAGAAATTAAATTCAATTAACATGCTAACTTTTACCTAAGTATCAATGCCATACACCTCATGAAAAATTTCAGCTGCCCTCTCCATCTCCATAGCTGCAGATAGATCCTATGTAGGAGCCTCCTAAGTGTTAGCGGGCTCATATGAACAAGTTGCCCTACAAGATTGACACACATGGGTTTGAAGGCCCACCACTCAAAGACTCCATTGGAGGGTGTTGTAGAATAGAGCTAGTATGTTGGATGACACTCTGGGTCAAAGTGTTGATCACCTACAATGTCTCTACATTGGCACTCTCCTTCGTGACAGAAGGTATAACAACATGATCGTAAGGCAACCTAGCAAGAGGTCATCTCCCTTGTCGCATAAAATCTAGTTGTACATTGAGTCTATCATGAGATGAACCCCCACCTCTCCTCTGGAAGTCTGTCATATCAAAATAATTTGGGATTTTGTTCAATATGAACTCAATGTATAGTTTCCTAAGGAAATACAGTAGGACTTCACAATTGTTGTGTGCTAGGTAATCAAAATCCATGTACCACCTATCATAAAAAATAGTGTTAGTGTAATTAATATTTAATTACACTTACATAACTTTACTTAGGTAATATTTTAATTCCTAGGTTAATTATTCTTATCCTTATCTTATTGAGCTATCTTGTTGCTGAAGACAAGATTAGGGTTATGCATACTTTTCTTTTATAAAGAAAATCATCTCATGTAATTATGAATTCTTGAATAGTAATATTTTGCACATCTTTTTGCAATAGCTTTGCTTTTTTTATTTTCTCTTCTATGGAAGGTTTTTTGGTTTGCATGTTTGATCTTGGTTTCTAACATGGTATGAAAGCCTCGATTTGTAGCCCCTTCTCATATTTTTTGAGAAAATCATTATAGAGTTCATTCGAGATTCCTTGAGGGTTTCATGCCTTGAGTTCATCTATGCAACATCTTGGATCAAATTGGGCTTCACCATTAGATTTAAAGCACTAGAAAATGTCAAGATTGGCTTTTATTTTGCATATTTTGGTCATCGTTTGCTAGATCTATGAGGATTTTAGGCTCGAAGACTTTTTGCAACCTCTAGAGGTAGCCAGATTTTTAGAGTATTTTGGGCACAAACATAGGTCACCATCGCATTCGGAATGGCCAAAAACCCTAAGATCACCTTTCATTTCGTCAATTTTGTTGAAGTTGGTCCAGAAGGAAAAAAAATTCTTGAGGGTTCGTACAGCCTCCCAACACGCTTCCCAATGCATGAAAATATATTTTTTTAAAGTGTTTTTTTGGGTTTTGTGCATGTGCCTCCAGTTTTGAAGAATATTGTCATCAGGCGACCACCTGGTGGTCGTTGGTCCACCATCGCCACTAGCCTCCACCACCTAAACATCGCTAGCTATGGTGTAGCCCCCACTGAGCCCCTTTGTTGCTCTGCCCTAGTCATATGGAGGATCGGGGGTCCTCTGCCAGCCCCTGATGGCTTCACCTTTGCGCTTGTCGATCCTATGGGGGACATGTTGCTATGCACCCAGCCCCCACCCAGCCCCTCAGCACTTTCAGTGGTCATATGCATGCCTAGGGACTCCACCTCAGCCCCTAGCCTGCTAGCCCCTGGTCGAGCACATGACCAGGGGTTTATTTTTTTTTAGCCCCCAAGGCAGCCTGTAGGCCAAATTGGCCTTTATGAAGCAACTTTCACTAAATTGGGTGTATTTTTTGCGTACAATGTCCATTTTTGGCAAATGAGATACCGTTGGAATGCTGATTTTGACGCCGATCCAGTGGTGAAGTTTTTTTACCATATTTTTCTTAAGATTTATTTTTCAGGTCCTTTCACTCATATGAAGTTATTTTTTCTTCGGAGGGCATATCTTTTGACTCGGTGATCATTTTTTCGTCATTCTTGCGGCGTTGGAAAGTTGGTTCAGTCCTATATACAGATCTAATGTCTATTTTAATTTTTTGTTTATGCACATTAGAATTATCCCCTTTTACAATCATTGGGTTATCGTAATAAATGAACTGAGATAAAGTTCCAATAGGGGGGTTTCTTTCATAATAATCTGATTAGAGTGTGCATGCAATTTGATCTCCATCTTCATCTTGTTATTGATCATAGCTTCCATGGGTTATATTTGATTTCCTAGTTTCTTTTTGCCACATCTTGTCTTAGCTTGACACATATTAGATTTACATTAGTTCACACTTTAGATTGAGAGCTTATGGTTATTGATCTGCATTGGTTCAAATCCTTCTCAGTTTGAGGGCCATGTTTTTATGGTTAATGTTCTAGAGTCTTTATGGTACTTATTCCCATGGAAGAGTTTTAGTCTCAATTTGACATCAGCATCAAGATACACAGTTTTAGAATTTTGTCATCATTTCATTTACTGTTGCTTCATAGATTCTAGGGTTGTTCCAGTTTCTGAGTTCTCCAGTGTTTCGTGGCATCGGGTCTATTGTCGCATTATTATGATTCCACTTTGGTTTCTTGTAGACAGAAGTATCTTTCCTTGCTTGTCGAATTGTGGTTCTAGTGTTACTCCACAGTGTTCTTCTAGTGCTTCTTTGCAGCAGTCATCTCATTGTATGGGGGTTTTGTCCCACTGGGTTTTCCTTCTCTACCTAATTATTTCATTTGTACATTAGGCCTTATTGTCGGGACCCATTCAAGCTTTCTTGCATTCATCTTAGTTTTAGGTGCATGATTTTTTAGTCTCCCTAAGTTGCACTTATGGGGGGGTGTTAGTGTAATTAATATTTAATTACACTTGCATAACTTTACTTAGGTAATATTTTAATTCCTAGGTTAATTATTCTCATCCTTATCTTGTTGAGCTATCTTGTTACTCAAGATAAGATTAGGGTTATGCATACTTTGGTTTTATAAAGAAAATCATCTCATGTAATTATGAATTCTTGAATAATAATATTTTGCACATCTTTTTGCAATAGCTTCGATTTTTTTTTTTTTTCTCTTTTGTGGAAGGTTTTTTGGTTTGCATGTTTGATCTTGGTTTCTAACAAATAGTTCCTAATCTATTGGTGGTGGCACCAATTAATATGAAGCCTCTTTGCATAGAGGGTAAGATTTTTATTTTTCCGTGGGTCAGTGAATAATGAACATAAATCACATTTTGTAATTTTTAAATCTTTTACATCTTTGTATGATAGTTTATCCATGTAATAAGCCCTAATTTCCAGCCTCCTATCTTGCCATCTAGTTATTTGTTTGCTAATTGAATCTACATTTTTTAACATATCTTTCAATGAACTTTCTAGGGCCATTCTTTCTATGGTTGAACCATTTGGATCACTTAACCTACTGATTAAATCCTCATTTTTTTTTTTGTTGTTCTAAATTTTACTCATTAAATTTTGTTGAGTGCCAGGAGGGTGTTGAGTGATTGGTAGAGGAGGTTGTTGTTGTGGATAATTTTGTTGTTGAGGATTTTGAGGGTTTGTAGGTTTATTTGAATCTCCTTTGAATTCAAAAAATAAATATCAAATACAACCTAAAAGTAACAAATAAAAGAAAAAAAGTAAACAATCCTTACCTCTCACACCTACTCGTCATCATGGCACCATCCTTGTGATGAAATAACAACCGTTGATGAATATTTTTTCAAAATAACTCCTAAAACCCAAGCAAGAAAAATGGGGGTTTTGGCCACGGGTACAAGAAAAAACATAGTTGAAATGCAAGAATGAATGTGTTTCACTTTTTTTTTTGGTTTTAACATGTCATAACGCAAGTGCATTATAATGCATGCATGTTATGACTTCAAAGAAAAAAAAAAGTGGCCACAAATTGGCTACCCATCTCCATGCACTTGGAGTAGTTTAGAAACTACATTCAATTTGCTAGACATTCTATTCTTACATTTTTTTAAATAATATAGATAACTTATTTAAATTTTTATGTCAAGTTGCCTAGCTTTGATTTTTCTAAATTTTTCACCACTTAAAGGCATGTTTTTTCCATGATGATCCTTCCCATACCCATGTTGAATGATTCTCTAGATGATTTATCAAAAGCATCTTCCTCTATCTATATATCTCTTCAATAAAATTCTTCTCCACAAACATCTACTTCTTCTTTGATAGTTGAGAAGTCAATGAATGTTGTTGTAGTCTTTGTGGCTTCCACAAGGCCTAAGAGACTCATTTTTTAATTGACTCTAACTATCCCTTCTCTTAAAAGGATTCATTCTATCTTCAAGGTCTCATATTATGATGACTCAATAGATTTGTAAACAAGGTTTATATGAGCTACAAACTCTACTTCTAATGTTGTAGCACACACATACAATACTAGAAGAAATCAACATAACTTGAATCAACAACCTATTGTTCCTACCCCTCAACATAATCAAGTTCCTACTTCTCTACCACTTTCTCAACCAAGTCTTCCTTTAGCTCCTAAACCAGCAAATAAAGCACTCAGATATTATGATCTTGTCGAGTGATTTCATGTTACTCTGGATAAGGTTTCTCTTTGGGATTTTCTCCAAACCACTCTAGTTTGCCAAGGAATGGTTTAGGAAGCCTTGTAAAAGATCCTCCTAACCACTTCCACTAGGACAATGGATGCTAATGCATTGATAGTTCATATTTTTGGAGATTCACTAAATATTATGTTCTACCCATAGGAACTCCCACTCCCAGATATACAAAAGCAAATAGACCCTCTAATTATCATAGTTAGTTGTAATAGAATTGGTATTAGATGTACCCTTCTTGACACTTTTTTCTCCTTTGTTGCTTCTTCTTTGTATATTTATGAATTTGATATTGTTGGTCGACAAGCCCTAGGCACAAATATCTTGTCATTGTAGCTAGGACCCATTACTTTACCCACTTTGGTGTTTGTGATTTCTATCCCCTTATCTTAAAATATTCTTCTAGGAATATCTTGGATTTGTGCTATGGGAGCCGTGACTTCTACTTTACATCATTCTTTAAATTTTCTGGCTAATAATTAAGTGGTCATGATTGAGGTTAACCCTAAAGCAACCCAACATTGTAAGTTGGAGATTGTTGGTTGATCCTTGGTTGTTTCCACTCTTAACAATTGTATACCTTCACTAACCTTTGATGCAATGAAATGTTCCTTGGTGGTACCATCTATGTAGAATTTCCCCAAAGTGAATATCCCTAAATAGGAGCAACCTAAAGAAAAATGTCCCGAGTCTTCCCCATCTACCTCTTCCCTTGAATCAAATGCATGTCTTGGTGAAGATTGGGGATCCTAGGAATTCTCTAAATTCTTTATTAGAGAGTACAAGGTGAACCCTGTCGACTTCAATCTTCCAATAACTTCAAACACCTCTGCTAAGAAAGTTGATAGACCTCTCATTGAGAATGAAAGCTATGATCACATCCAAGAACCCATCCATTCCACTACCGAGGAGGGTAATCATCCTCTACTAAGGAGGTTAATGTTTGAAACTTTGATAAGAAGCAATGTTATAGTCTTGTAGATGCATTTGATGTTCAATGCTAGCACGACACTCTCTACATAGAAATATCCTCTTCTCAAGCTTTGCAAACCCGTTATGGCCCTAGATATAGGCTTGCCTCTAAGTATGGTTACGGGCTTAAAGGTATTGAGCACATTGAATAAGGAATCCATATTCCTATCTAACCTAATTCTCATAAGCATAGTTTTGGTTTACGATTCTCTATTGAAAAATATAGAAAAATACCATGGTGGAGTGTTAACATGATTTTGGTTGAACCTCTCAACTTAGTTCATCCTTAACTGATAGAGGATTAAATAGAACCTAACAAAGTTCCTCTAGATATCTTTTCCTTAGAAGAAGTTGTAGTGTAGGAAAATGTATCCTTTTTTCACACTTAATTTGGGAAATATTAATAGTAAAATGAATTAAATTATGCCTTAATTTAGTGTTGTAGGATGTATTTTACATATTCAAATTAAGTTTAGGGCCCTATAAGTAAAATGGACTTCATTGTACCTTAATTTTTGGTGTTGTAAGGTGTACCTTTACACTTACACACTTATCAAGGGGTTTATAATTTTAATTAAGTTTAATTTGCCTTAATTGGCTCCTTTAGTCCAAATCCAAGCCTAATTAATTGCAATTTCCAAAGAGGAAAATCCAACATTCATTAATTCCATGACATAAAACTTATCATTGGAGAATATGTGTCCTAGGTAAGTGACCTAGGACAAATTTTTCCAAGAGTGAATGGGTCCTCACTTAAACCTAGGGCCCTAGTTTAAATTATTCTTTTGGCAATATTTCAATTATTTCAAATGTATATATTTACATGTCAGCTTGTGTTATTGGAATTTTGAGAATTACTATTAACATATGTATAAATAATATGTCATTTCATTATGTTTCATCCTAGAAATTTTTCATGAGCACCTAGAGCATTCAAGTGAGCATTATCAAGAGCATTTCAAAAGCATTTTCAAGGTGTTCAAGAGTAAATTTATTGAAAATTATTACAATAATCAAGATCCCATTATCATGTCAAATTCTTCCTGCATCATGCATGTTATTTGAGCTAATATGTTGATGTAGTGTTCATGATCCATTCAAGCATTCAAAGGAATTATTTCAAATCAAGTTTCAAGATCAAATATCCACATCCATTGAAACCATGAGATGGAAGTTGTAGATCTACATTCTAAGGTTCAAACAATGGTTTAGTGAGTTGTGACATAGGTTTGTTCATTCATTATTCCTTTCATGCTCTTTGATTTAATTTCAAGGTTTACTTCCCAAAATAGGGTTTAACCAAGGAAAAACCCCATTCACCAGCAAGAAAAAATCCCTCTTGATTTTTGTTTGTAGATTTTAGGTGGAAGATCTCTTGGAGAGAAAAATTGCAAAGTTATTAAAGTAGCATTTGTTTTCATCATTCTTGCAATTTCATGGAAACTCACCTACAAGATTTACTTTTGGTTGTATGAATGTGAAAATCGGAGATCTGGGAGTGTAGACACAATAGAAGAGAACCCATAAACTATTTTCCATAGGGAAAATGAGTGTAGACACAATAGAAGAGAACCCAAAAACTATTTTCCATAGGGAAAATGAGTCCTTAGTTAGCTTTGAGAAAGCACTTTTGGTCACTGGTTCACATCATTTTCCATTTCTTAGATCTACACTTTGATTTTTTGTTCCATCAGAATTGATCTTAATCTATTAGATGGACTTTGTATGTTGAATTATGGAGTTAGTTTTCTATTTTTAATATTTGTTCCCAAAGTGTTGTTTAATTAGGACCCCCATCCTTGCAAAAAAAATGAAATTTGCAGATTCACACTTTGACATGACTCACCTTTTGGTTGGAAATCCTTTCATTGTGTGGATATCATTTTCTAATGAAATAGGGAAAGATAGGTCCATCATAACCTAATTTTCCCCATTCCACATTGACATTCACCTATTTTCCACCTTTTTCATTTTGGTGAACCTATGCTTGATCATTGCAATTTTCTGATTTTGGAGTGCATTTTTACCCTATATTTAGATCTTGCATTCATTTGCATGGACTAAATTGAATTGAGTCTCATTTAGTGTCGTTTAGCTTGCATTTTCTGATTTTCATTTATGATTGCATCTTCCCATTCTTTAAATATGAAAAATATAAAAAAATCAATCATTTTGAAAATCATTTAGGGAATTTGCAAGATCATGGGGGTCCAAAAAGTGGCAATGAGGAAAAAAATACGTTTTTAGTTTTCCAAAATCGCGAAAAAAAAAATGTTACCTTTTTTTATGGGTTCGGCACAATATCCATTTTGGTTTGGTATACCAAACCTAGATGGATATCTATTATAAACAAATATCCATTTACCAAAATTAATTTTCATAAATTTATGCAAAGAAAATGGATTAAAAAAAATGGATATCCATTTGAAATGAATATCCATTTCGAAATAAAAATCTGTTTCAAAACGAATATCCATTTCAAAATGAATATCCATTTTGAAAAGCCCAAAATCACACTTCAGTAAAATTGGCAGAACTTTTGCGTTATTGATCAAAATTTTTAATTTTTATAGGCGTTGGAAAGGTGATTCGGAGCTCTACACAATGGATAAGATTATTTTGATATATTTCTCATAAAAATTAATTTTAATCATCTTAAGTTCCTCCTTAAGTTTTAAAATTTTAAATGCTCGTAATTCCTTCATATAATATCTTTTTCTCATGAATTTTTTTGCAATAATCATCCTAAATTACTTGAAACATTAAAGAAGTAATAAATAATGAAAAAATTATGTTTTTAACTAAGGAGAGTATAATTTTTCATAAATAATCATATAAGGCCTCCTTGTTGTATTTGATCCTATGCATACCTTTACCCAAGTTGAACTAGGAGAACATATACATATCTCCCTCCCTCTATCTATTTAGCTATATCTCCCTCTCTCCCCCTCTCCTTTATTTACCCTATCTGCCTATATCTCCACTTTTCCCTTGCTCTACCTTTATCTATATCTCTCCTCTCTCTATCCCTCTCTACCTTGATCTCTCCCATTCTCTTCCCCTATATCTTTCATAGGTTATATATATGTCTACATTTATCTCCCTCTATCTGTGTCACTCCATGTTTCTATATCTCTCTACTTATCTCTCTCTATGTCTCTCACTCCCTCTCCCTCTCTCTCCCTTTATCTATTTATATAGTCTACATTTCCATCAAGTTATCTCCATATTCTCTCACTCATATATATACACACACCCAATTTATGCCTCCCTATATCTATCTCTTTTTCTATGTCCTCTCCATATCTCTCACTATCTCTATTACTCGTCACTATCACCTCCTTTCTCTCTCACTCTTTCCCCCTATATCTATATCTCTCCATCTCTCTCTATATCTATCTTTATCTCAATATATTTACCTCTCTCTTAGTCATTCTCTCTCCCCATCCCTTTCTATTCATATATTTCTACACATCTATCTCCCTATCTCTTTATTTCTCTATATCTCCCTCTATCATTATCTCTCCTTTCCCTCTCCTACTATATATTGATATACATGATCTCTACCCATCTTCTTACCTCTATATCTCTCAACCTATCTCTCTCCTTTTCTCTACCTCTATCTATCTATCTACACCCTCTATATATATTTTCCACTCTCCCTCCCTCTATCTCCCCCCTCTCTATCTCTCCCTCTTTATCTCTCTCCTTTTCTCTACCTCTATCTCTATATCTAGGGTACCTAGAAAGATAGGTAGAGAGTGGGAGAGACCTAAGAAAGAGAGACCTAAGAGGGAGAGAGACTTAAGAGGGGGGGAGACTTTAGATGGGGGGATAGAAATATGGAGAGAGAGAGAGGGAGGGAGGGAGGGAGGGTATCAAGACATAATAACCTAGCCAAAATAACCTAAGGAAAAAATAACATGGGGTCATAATGACCCATGGACAAAGTAAACTATGGTTAAAATAACCCATGGACAGAATAACCCATGGTCATTTTAGATTAAGCTAGTAAACTGTGGGTTAAATATGATTGTGAGGCACCATAGAGGCTATTTAGGTCATTTTTAGACCATATATCCATTATATACCCCTAAAATAGCCTTAAAACACCATTAATATGCTTAAATAAACTATAAAATGGTAAATAATTATTAAAATAAAGGCAATTTCGTGGGAATAAGTTGAGTAAGAGTTGTTATAAAAAGATATAAATGAAAAGGCATTAAGAAGATATATAAAGTGGTAGAATTAAGAGAATTAAAGAAAGGGAGAAGGGGAGAAGAAGAGTGTGTAGAGTGATAAGAAGAGGAGAAATCCAAATTCATAAAAGAAGATATTTTGTAATATATTTTTTGAACACTATTTTAAATTTTCCTAGGGTTTTCTAAAAGAGTACAAAAAATCAATATACTTTTTAGGGAACCAACACATTCTTCATAATTTTTAATATATACAATGCCTCTTCAGTTGTTAACAAGTCAAAAAAACAAGAATTTACTTATTGTAGATGATTACAAATTTTGTTTCATCGACAAGGAATCAATAAAATGATATGGCGCTGTGTGGAATATTTTACAAATAAATGTTCAAGTCAGTGCTATACTATGACACAAACAAAACCTAGTGATGTGATTAGTAGTACATAAAATAATCATGCTTCAAAACCTGAGATGATCACTGTCAAACACAAATTGAAAGAAATGAGAGACATGGCGTGCTCGACTCAAGATTCTACAAGAAATATCATTGCTACTTCACGTTCTAATATTTCATTACCTGTAGCAAGAGTAATACCATCAACCCATACATTATCCAAAATGATTTGATGAAAAATATTAAGATTTGAAGTGCTACCACCAAATCCTCACACATCTACAAATCTTATCTTTCCATTTGAATATACAATTACCAATAAAGGGGAAAAGTTTCTTTTTCATGATAGTAATGATGAGAATCATTTTTTAATATTCACCACCACACAAAATTTGCAATTACTGTCAAAAGAATCTAAAAATTGGCTTAGTGACGGTACATTTAAAATAGTGCTAGGTATTTTTCAATAGTTGTAAATGATTGTTGACTTGAAAAATGATGCAATATTTTCACTCATTTATATTCTTATGAGCAACAAAACAAGAACCATTTATACAGAAGTACTTGCAGAATTAAAACAACTTCAACCTAATCTAAACCCAAAAACTATACTTATTGATTTTGAATTAGGTTTCATGGGAGATATTTTTGAAAATTTTCCAAATGCCACTATTCAGGGACATTTTTTCTATTTCTTTCAATGCTTGTGGAGGAAAGCTCAAGAAGAAGGTCTCCAAACACATTACACTGCCGATGAAGTATTTGCATATGAGATCAAGAAACTTGTTGCATTAGCTTTCGTGCCTCAGATAGATGTAATTGATGCATTTGAAACACTTCAGCAATCTACTTATTATATAGAGCATGAGGAGACCCTACAAGCCATAATTGATTATTTTGAAGACACATGGATTGGCAGACTAACGAGAAGAGACAAAAAATGATCACCCAACTTTCCAATCACAATTTGGAATTGCTATTCAACTACTCAAGATGATCTTCCCATAGCCAATAATACTATTGAGGGATGGAACAAAAGGATTTAGTGAATTTCTTCAAGAATCGCACAACTCAGTCTAGAAATTCATCAAAGCAATGAAAAAAGAACAGAGTCTCCAAGAGAATAGAATAGAGAAATATATGGATGGATACACTAGGAAACCAAGCAAGAAAAAATATTGTGAACTCAAAGAAAGACTAAAAATATTGGCCGATGGTTATGATAACCATAACATTTGTAGATTATATAAGAGGCATTGTTCATAATTTGACACTTTAATTGAAAATTTGAATAATAAAGTTTCTTTAGCAACATACATGTAATTTATAAATTTTGTTTTCCTTTCTTTATATTCTTATTGGGATATTGTGTCCATGGGTTATTCTGACCATGGGTTATTCTGGCTTGCGTTATTATGACCCTGGGTTATTTTTTCTGTGGGTTATTGTGACTAGGTTATTTTGTCTAAGGTTATTTTGGCCAGATTATTATACCTCGTAATTGAGAGGAAGGGAGAGAGAGATTTGATAGGGAGAGAGGGAGTAATAGATAGAGGGAGGGAGAGGAAGAGATACCTGAGAGGGAGAGAAGGAGGGAGAGAGGGAGAGAGGGAGAGAGGGGCAGAGAGAGGGAGAGAGAGGGAGAGAGAGGGAGAGAGAGAGTGAGAGTTATCCAGTTAGGGTGGAAAGGAGACACCTGAGAGAGACCTACGAGGGAGGTGGAAAGTGAGTGAGTTAGTGAGAGAAATGGTAGAGAGAGAGAGGGAGGGAGAGAGGGAGTGGGAGAGACCCAAGAGAGAGAGTTATTGGGAGAGACTTGAGAAGGGGAGAGAGGGATATGTGGAATACAAAGGGAGAGGGAAAGGGAGTGGGAGGTGAGAGAGAGAGAGAGAGATAGGGATGGAGGGAGATACCTAAGAGGGATATGGGGAGATAGAGATAGAGAGAGAGGGGGAGTGGGAGTGAGAGAGACCTGAGAGAGGTAGAGAGACTTCAATTAGGGGGGAGATAGATAAAGAGAGAGAGGGAGTGGGAGTGGGGGAGACCTAAGAGAGGGAGAGAGACTTCAAATAGAGGGGGAGAGAGATAGGGGAGAGGGAGATGGAGAGGGGGAGAGATAGGGAGAGGGATCGGGAGGGACCTAAGAGAGAGGGAGAGAGATAGGGAGAGAGAGAGGGGGGGAGGGGATAGAGGGAGAGAGAGAGAGATGGAGGGAGAGGGAGAGGATAGAGAAAGTGGGAGAGGGTTCAAAGGGAAAGATGGATGGAGAAAGGAGATATAAAATGCGAGAGAGAGACCTAAGAGAGAGATGGAGAGAGAGAGAGAGTGTGTGTGTCTCATACCTAAGAGGGAGAGAGGCTTCAAAGGGAGGGAGGGAGAGAGGGAGAGAGTGAGATGGAGAGTTAGAGGGAGATGTAGAGGGAGAGAGAGGGGGGGGATGGAGTGGGAAGGACCTAAGAGAGAGAGAGATGGGGAGTAGGAGAGAGAGGGAAGAGAGAGGGAAGAGAGAGAGAGAGTTGGAGAGAGGAGAGAGAAAATGGTAGAGAGTCTTGAGAGGGAGAGGGAGACTATGTGTGTGTGCAAGAGAGAGAGAGAGTTGGGAGAGAAACCTAAGAGGGAGAGATACTTAAGAGGGAGAGAGACTTAAGGAGGATGAAGAGAGGAAGTGAGAGATGGAGAGAGAGAGGGAAGGAAGGATGGAGAGAGAGGTAGAGAGATAGGTCTTGAGCTCAAGGAGAGAGAGAGTAGATACGTCTAAAGAGGAAAAATGAGAGGAGGGAGGGATGGAGAGGTAGATAGTTAAGTATAAAGTTCAATATATTGATAGGAAGAGGTATAAAGAGGTAAAAGGAGAGGGAAGAAGGGAGGGACAAACAAATGGAGGGATAGATTCAAAGCTTAAGGGGAGCCAGTGAAAAATATAGAGGTAGAGAAAGGGATAGAGAGATATGACAATTTATGAAGATTTTTTCATTTTCTTAGTACAAAAAATATAAATATTTCATTATTGAATATTTTTTCTAATGTTTAAATTATTTTGAGATGAGTGCTACAAAAAAATAATGAAAAAGAGAATATGCGTGTGAAAGTAGTGAGCATTTTATGTTTCAAAAATGAAATATTAAGTCCAAATGATTATAATTAATTTTTTTTGTAAATATAGAAACACTTGTTGCCCTCTCAATTATTGTCCTTGATGAAAAATACACAAATTATTAGGTTTTTGGCATTGTAATTTGATCATGGTGGTATGGACACATTGATAATCATGACATTGATTGATTGATATATCCTTGGAATATAGATCTTTGGTTTCAATTGTTATTGGAAGGGAAGTTGAATAATGCACTTGATTGTTTTCTTTTGATTTAATATGCAAGTAATATTCATAATTGATATGAAAGGTTGTTGAGGGGAGTTCATTCTTGGTAATATTCATGTGTCTTAACTTTGCAATTAAATGCTACCAAGGCATGGAGTTATATTTGTTATCATGACTTGATCATTCCTTGACATCTATTATTTCTTAAGGAGGTTTCATATTGTTAAAAGATACATTAAGATTGTGTGAATGTGATTATAATTTCTAAATCTAAAGTTAGTGAAAGGTACCGTTTGTTGAAGTGGTTTTGATTTTTCTTATACAAAAGTAAAAAATAACAAAGCTTGTTTTCATACCACTTAAGTCATGAACTTTCCCAATAGGTTTCGGGTTTGAGAAGAAGGTAAATGTTGATGGTTTTTGTCTATTGGTCATTGGGTCCTTTAGGGAAAACTGGGATAGGAAGTCAACATATGTATATGGTGGAAAGCTTGTTTTTGGAAGCTTATTTTGTAAGGTTAAACTTTGTAACATGTTTCTCTCAATTTAGGGTTACAGTTTTATGCAAGATATCTCAAGATTCAGTTGTGTTGATGAAAATGGTTTCAAGATTGCACATTGGCTTAGAAAGCTTGGTGATAGTAGTATGACGATAGGGAAAAAAGAAGTAACAATTTTAGGTAGTTGAGAAATGATGGTGGTGATGGAGCTTGACGAAAATGCGTAGTTATTTTTTTTATTTTTTTTAGGTGATATCTATCTTTTTTAGTTATTGTTTATGCTTTGCATAAACAATTATATGGTGAAAATAGTTATTGTTTTGATAAGAAAGTAAAAGAAAAGGTAGGTTTTTTTTAGTTTGAATAACATGGGTTATTGTTTTGCAAAAAAATGAAGGTTGGGGTTTGTAACCTTGGTGTTTTGCATACTATTGTTGTGGTACAATACTAATACTTTTGAGTTTTTTTTGTCTAATCAATGTGGTTATTCATCTTACTTTGGATGTTTTTGGTGAAAATTTTTACTAGGACAGTTATCATTGATTAATGGCCTTTTCAATTACAAGCTCGAGTATGAGCAGCCCTAAAGGATATAAATTTTTTCTGGACCCTGGGTTTAGTTGGTTGAACATAATGCAAAAATCACATAGTTTGTATATGTGATTCTTATTCATTGTAATTGTCATGTTATAAATAAATCTTGAGCAAAATGTAGAAATCTTTTTTTGAAAGGATTGTGCACAAAATAGTGAAGAGTACCTAGTATATTGTATGTTTTAAAGGCTCCATACTATGAATCTTTGGGACATATAATATATTAGTTTAAAGGTGATGTAACAATTTGCAAAGAGACAGAATGATCCTCTATAGTTTTTTTTATGTTTAAAGAGTATTTGGTGGCTAGTGAGGTAGTTTACACTTGCTAGTGAGGCATATTTAATGTCAGTGAGACACATTTCTAGTGAGGCATTATGTAACCAATGAGGTTTATTAAGCCACTGAGGTGATTTTACAAGTGTTTTTTCTACCCCAATTGGGTTTTCCACTCAGGAAATTCATTGTGTTATGGTTCTTTATTTGGTTTCATTTGTGATCTTACTATTTTATAGCTATATATTTCTGTATTGACATTTATGTGATTGGTAAACATGTTAGCTCTTGAAAAATATTTATATTGTTCTCAAAAGGTTTAAAATGGGTTTGAAAGTTAGAAAATTGATTTAATTTTTCTAGAAATTGATTCACCCCCTCTTAGTGAATCACATACTCCAACAAGTGGTATTAGAGCCACACCCTCTTACAAGTATAATCAACTTAAGGGTATCCTAGTTTTTGGAGTGCACATTATGGAAAATGTTGATATCAAGCCACCATAATTTCATGGCACTAATTTTTCCTACTGGAAGTTTAGAGTTGAATGTTATCTATCTTCCTTAGGTTTTGATGTCTTGGAAGCAACTAAAGTTGAGTTTTCTTGCACTAATCCTACCACACAAGATGAAAATAAGGCTTTTGGCTATGATGCCAAAGTAACAAATGTAATATTTGGTGGTTTACACAATGATATTCTTGTTAAAATTATGGATTGAAAATATTCAAAAGCCATATGGGATAGATTAACTAAATTTGTGAAGAGGATGATACATTGAAGGAAGCTAGACTTCAAACATTCAGAGAAAAATTTGAAAGTTTAAAAATGAGTGAAGATAAGAAGGTAGTTGACTATATTTTGTGAGTTCAAGAAGTTGTAAAATATATTAGAGGTGCAAATGAAATTATAGATGAAAAATTTGTTGTTAAGAAGGTCTTTAGTTCCATGGCCTCCAAATATGATGCCAAGATATTAGTTGTAGAAGAAAGAGACTTAAAAATTTGACATTAGCAGAACTTCAAGGAATTTTCACAGCCTATGAAATGAGAATAGGAAACAATTCCTCATCTAGTAAAGAAGTAGCCTTTAGGAATTTCAAAAAGGAAGATGATACAAAATTTGTCTTAGATAATGAAGATGAAAATGATTTATCCTTTGTTAGCAAATTAAAGAGAGGCTCAGGAGGATACAAAGGGAAATTACCCTTTAAATTCTTTAACTATGGGAAGGTAGGACATTATGCTTCTCAATTTCATAACAAGGACTCTAAGAGTGATGAAGAAACAAATAATAGGTAGGGGACTTAAAAAAAAACTAATTCTAAAAATAAAAATGTCTTTAAAAGGAAAATTTTGATGGAAAACATATCTGATAGTGGTACAAATGCATCTATTGAGGAAGGAGATGAAACACTATTTATGAAAGTTATTAATCCAAGTCAAGATCATAATAAATAGATTGACAATGTCATGAACAATGGATCAAAAAAAGAAGAATGTCTTGTATTTAGAATACCTTAGTTCGAAGGAACAATTTTTTTTTTTGGAAATGTAGGATGGAAACCTATTTATCCTCCTTAGGATTTAATGTGTGGGAAGTAGTCAAAAAATTTTGTTTAGTATCTACATCATCTCCTCCTAGATGAAAAGAAGTCTCTTGAATACAATGCAAGGGCTATGGATGCTATCAGGTGCTACCACAATAATGGGTTACACTTTCTGGGACATCTTGATTTTTTCCTGAAATAACATATTTTTCAAAAATACAATGATTTAAGACTTTACAAGTTCCATTTAAATGATTTTAATTAAAGAGGTATTGATCAAGCCCCCTTAGATCAAACCCCCTTGGATAGAACCTTGTTAGATTTAAACCATACCTATAATCGAGTCTCCTCTACACCTATCAAAATACTAATAAAAAACCACTTTTAATTTACCCTTTGGGTGATCAAATGAATTCATTTAAAATTTATGTTTTGTAAGAATGTATCCCTTTATTATAAGCTTCCCAAAAAGTATAATTTTAATTAATTTGATTATTATATTTATTTTTTATTTCTTGTGAATCTATGATTTTTCAATGAACATCAAGTTCTTTGTTTCACACATACAAAAAAATAGAAAAATAGAGAAAAAAAATTCTAAAAAATACATGTGCACTAGGTATTGATGTCCTTATTCCAAAAAAAAAAAAGAATAAGTTAATTCAAATGAATACAAAAAAAATTATGTGGGCCGAAGTATACCTCTGTCCAAATTATAATTAGTTTGACTTGAAAAATTAATTAAAAAAAAAAATGCAACAAAAAATTATGAAAAAGTATCTATGCACTATATATTGGTGTGAAAAATTGTATTTTAAAATTTAGAATTTATCCTTTCTATAAATATAAGTTATGCAATCCAAAGTAAACATCAATTTTCAAAAATGTTGATTAGTAGAAAAAATAAGTTATTAAAAATTACATAAAACGATTCACAATTTATTTTTTAATTTTTTTTAAAAATATAATTAGAATTTACACAAAATATGTAACAAATAACTAGTTTGATTCATCTTCAAATTCTTAATGGTTTAGCTACTATAAGTGTAAGAAAGTGAATATTTGGTAAAAAATCTTGATTTTAATGTCAAGTTTGGCCAAAAACTATAACCCATTATTGTGGGATCAGCCTATCTTTAATAGTTTTCCAAATGAAATTATTACTAAGGTCGTTTATTCCAAGGATGCAAAGGAGGTTTGGAACAAACTAAATGAAATGTATCAAAATGATGAGTTGCAAGAAGGAACATCCTCAAAAATTGATACTGATTGTGGCACATCAAGAAGTGAAGATGTTTTTATTAGCATAGAGGAAGAGGTTGATCTTAAGAGTGAATTAAAAAGTGCCTTAAGAGACATTCAGAAACTCAAAGGGGAAGTTGTGGTTAAGAAGAATAATTATGAAAAATAAATTGCTGACCTGAAACTTCAAATTGAAATACTAGAAGTTACAAAAGTGTAGATAGAAATAAAAGAAAAAGAATGCTACACTTTAGAGGAGAAAGTTGTTGACCTAATGAAATAACTTGATATGTGTGACAACGGTAATAAATTGTCAAAACTTTTAGGTAAACAAAGACATTATAATGAAAAAAACAAATCTTGGGTTTATAGAAGATCAATGCTATTTTTCTTATAAATCCCAGCATAAAAATGTTGCAAAATAATTTTTTTTGAATCCATTAGTTATGATCAATTGAAGTTTATATCCATAGTGTAGAAATCTCAGATATTTAGCAAAAAGTTACAAGTCCAGAAAATTTCTTGATACTGCTAAAACAAGATTAATTTAGAAAATAAATAAGATTATTGAAAAGACAGAGGATGCATGTTGTCAAAAATCTTACATTCTAAGGTGAAAAATGAACGGATTATAGATAGTGGGTGCTCACTATTGACTCTGGTGGCATATTTGGATGGCATTGTGTCAAATAGGTATATGAAAGGTTTCAAGGTGATTGACATGATCGCAGGTTAATGGCACACTTGGTATGGAACAATATACATTTGATCATTGAACATGTATTTTAGACATATTTACCTATGCACAATGAAATTGACATCTTGGTAACAGTAAGCTTGATTCAACGGCATTTATTGCAACATTACTCTCTTGGAATAATTGTGTGGTATATTAGATTTCCTAAGGTGGGAAAACATTAAGATAATATACATATCTAGTTGCAAGTTCTATAAAGGTTTGATATTGGACTATGTGGGATAACATCTTCATGTGCATCCTTATGTGTTCATGGTAAAAAGACACATTATTATGTTTGATTTCATTTGGGAACTTAAATGGTTTCATTGCATTATTGTTGGTCATAGGAAACTCATCACATAAGTGTTGTTCAATGCCAAAGGTCATGGGAATTATAATGTTTAGCATTATTCATGCGAAATGATAAAGGGAAAAATGATTGTTGCAATTGTCAAAGACATGATAGATATGGTTATAGGATGACAGTAATTATTAAAGGTTTTTGGTGACATGTTTATTTTCATCATTGGGCATATTATGATAGACCAACATAAATGAAATTGTTTGATTTTCAAAGGTAAAAAGGTTTTGTGAACATCATCATAATAATCATGTTGCCCTAAAAGTTATCTTTTGAATAGGGCATTATTTTGGTAGTCGTGTTAGAGCATGGAGTAGTGTGGAATCATGGTGGAAACATTGTGTTGACAATAGATTTCAAAAACATGGGGCAACAACAGTTTGCAAGGGAAATTTTGTGGAGGTTTTTTTTTTATGTTGACTTTAGGTGGTGTCGATTTGGAAAATGCTTTCAACATTAACAGGTAACTCAATCTCTTGTGTAAACCATAGTTTGGTTTCTAAATGAGTTTACATAATTTGGAATTGGTTTAAGTCCTATTGTTTTTTACAAGGGATTTTAGTGTTTTTGTTATGATTGGGTCGACTCATGTTCTTAGCAATTGGGTTTCTAAAGTTCTTTATGATGTCACAAGATATTGTCATTTTGGGTCTCAAGTTTGAAATAGTCTACATGTGCAATGTCGACAAGGGTTTGTTTCTTCTATCATATATATGGTTATTGTCTTGGTTTATTCAATACCCTGTTACTAGGGCACTAGCTTACACAAATACATTATTGTTAATAAGGTGTAAACTAAGTTCTATATATATTTCATTGGTGTGGGTTTCTTGTTTATAAAATATACCTGGTTTATAAACAATTTTGATCATCTATAAGTGTATGTTAACAATACATAATGTTTACTCTTCATCGACAACAGTGTAAAACATTGGAACACTATTTCACGATGATTCAAGGGAAAGTTTTGAAGATAGTTAACTGGTTACATGTGGCATTTTTTTTCAAAGGAAGTTTTTAGTAGTTACCTTTCTTTGAATGTTTATATAAACAATGATTTATCATTATTTGATGTTCAGTGATTTTAACAAAGTTATTGTTGTCACCTAGAAATGCACCCTATCCAAAGTTTACAAAAACTAAGCTTTCTAGAGCAACATGGGATCATTTCAAGGCTGTGGGTCACCTATAGTTGAAATGAGCCTCCGGAGAAGGCTGGCTTCCTTTGGGTATCACCTAAACTAACGATCTTGTAAAGGTAAAGGGAGAAGGATGCATACAAAACATGAAACTAAACTGAACTATTCCTATGGTGATACACCGAGTTTGATGAGAAATCATAAAATGAAAAAAAGATACAAACACACTGAGAAAACTTAACTACAATTGATTTACTTACTCACATAACCCTTTCATTCTTATGCATCATTCTTGACAGGTTTTATCTACATACATATCTTAAGAAGGAAGAAACAAACTTCATAGCTTTATGGTATGAATATAGATTAAAAGAAACATTGTTAAAGAAAAATTGCACAAGCTAACATACATAAATGAGAGTAGTATAAGAATCAACACTTGCTTTCTTGGTGAACTCTATTTTTTACATTCTAGACTTCAATTGGGTTACAAAGTATACATTAGTTGAGGAAGGATAGTTAAAAATCACTAACTCTTCTGGATGCATTATTCCAACTCTTTACAAAAAAGGAAAAAATTCCTTATATATCAAACTGTGTCGGCCCCTTAGGGCTTACAAAAAATTAGTCCTTGGAGTAGATTTTTCCTTAGATCTTTGACTAAATTAAATGTTGAATCTTGCATGTCCATGTCGGCGAAGAGTCATCTCTGGAGAAGCCTCTGCAGATATTTTGTAGCTACTGCATTCACTTCCTGGCATCGTGTCATGTTTGAACCACTTTGGCTGAGTGCTTTGAATGCCCCTGAGCTCAAAACAGATATGTGTCCATTCACATTCTATTGATTTTCTTCATTCTAATCAGATTTCCATGGCTTGCCTCAACTCCTAGTTGGTTGAGCATATTCCATGCAGGATCTGTAGGCAGTCAAAACTCTTTTGAAAAGAATCACATCTCAGCAAGACACTGAAAGTGTCTCACCGATGCGATTATGTCCTTTGAATCCGTCGGCATAGTGTGTGATAGTCGATGAGAGTTCTATCGAGCTCACAAAGTCATACTAATTTTACTGAAGCCATCGACAAGACACCATTTATTACCAAGAGGTCACAGTGGGTTTAACAAGTCACGTCGAGATCCCTTTCTATCGCTGAGACCACCCTCATTCAAGAAGACATCCTACTGAAAGCCACACCTCCTTTCTGAGTCACCCCGAATGCAATATTCCTTTCGGTGTAACTCCCATTGGTCAGGAAGACATCATGGCGAGGTCCACCGGTCATACTGATTCCTACTTTTTTCAATGAGACCACCCTCATTCACTGAGATATCCTACCGAATTCCTTTTGCTTCGACGATCTCTTCATTTTGGGAAGACTCTTGGCGAGACCCTTTGTTGTTGGTGAGACCAACTGTTGAATTGATTTTATCTTGGCGAGGGCCTATCTTCCTGCGCTCAATAGTTAGGGAGATGTATCGGGTCAGAAAGACTCATCCCAAACTCCCCATGTTATACCGAGGGCATCCTCTATGGGTAGGACATCAACACTTAGCCAAACTTATGCCAAACAGTCCCACTCTCCCAAAATGCCTTCATCCTTAGTTGAGACATTAAGTGATCGGAAAGACCTCACCACGACCTCAAAATGTTACATCAAAGACATCCCCTTGGTCGGCAGGACATCAACACGGGTTGTTGAGACCTTATGCTGAAGGCCAAATCCTTCGGTGATTTCCTTTCTTTCTATCGACAAGACACTATTGTTTTGGTAAGACCTCTTGCTGAGCCTTAAATCTTTGGGCAAGCCCATCTTATTATTGGCAAGACCCCATCTTTTCAGGAAGACATCTAACCGAAGAGGAAGGTTTATGTCGAAAACTCCCTAGTGAAACACTGTCGGCGTAACCCTTGCTAGTCGTCGAGACATCATGCCGACTTGAATTTCCTTGGGAAAGACCCCCAGCCTTCTGCAAAACATTCTTGATCACTGGGACATCACTACGAACACTTCAACTCTTGGTGAGACCCTTTGTTGTCTTCAGTGTGACCTTCATCCTTCAGCAAGACATTATGCCGAAAGGATATATCCTTTGCCGAGACCCGTGCTTGTCGCCAAGATACCTCAGCAAACTCTTCAGTCGGCAAGACATACCTAGGTCGCTGAGACTTTATAGTGACCTTTTTGTTACACTAAAGGCCCCCCTTTTGTCACCAAGACCCCCTCCATTCGCCAAGACATCATAGCGAACCTAATCTCCTGCATCGAGAGCCTTTGGAGTTGGGGAGACCTTTTGACTTCGACGAGACCTTACAACGAAGCTCGCTTGCTTTGTCGATGCTGCCTCCTTTCGGTGAGACTTCAAGAAGTCACTGAGAATTTATGGTGAAGGCTTTATCCTTCGCCGATATGCATAACCTTTTGTTGTTGGGACGATCATCGATGTCTTGCCGATAGGAACCTGCAGGTGAATTCCACTCGCCGTGACATTCCTGGGGTCTTGCCGATTTCTCCTTAGAGAATTTTCATGCCAAACCTAAACAAGGCAGGCTTCCAAACTAAGTTTCCTATAACCTAGCATCATATTCATGACTTTTTCCCTTGTGTGAATGCTCCATTTGGCCTCTAGAAGATTTATCACATGATTATCCTGCTTGATTGAGCCTGTGGGTGAAAATTGGGCAACATTTCTGGTCACCTCAGCTAGATGTTTTCCTACTAAACATGAAGACCAGTAGTCTAGGCTTATCCATTGGGCATGGAGTCATTAGGAGGATTAGAAAATAAAAATATCAGTTTTGCACATGGCCACAACTTGCTTGAGATCCATAGGACACAATAGGTTGCCAAAAGAAAAACAAAATAGGGGAAAATGAAAGAGAAAATACTATGCCATCACAGCACCCAGGAAAAAGAAAAATAATTAACCTAAAATGCAGAAGCACTTATTGAAAACATAAACCTAACTAATATGTACAAAAAGGAACCCCATCAGACTTGAAAATAAGGCTTAAGATGTATCCCATTGACTCGGATAGGGAGTACCTCCCCTTCTGTTGTAGCCAGCTGATAAGCATTGTGCTCCTTACAGTCTCTGATAAGGAACGGGCCTGTCCACATGTTGTCAAACTTGGTGTGATGGTCTGGCCTGCTTTTCAGAACATCCCATTTGAGCACGAGGTCTCCTACCTTAAATTTTTTTTCTATAGCCCTTCTGTCAAATGTTCTTTTCGTTTGGAGTTGATGATGCTCCAAATCCTTCATTGCTTTGTCCCTTAATTCTTCTAGTTCCATGAGCTCTACATATCTCATGGACATTGGGTCCTATTCCTCAAACATCTCCAACTGATGTATAATGTCAAGGGCTGGGAGCTCCACAGACAAGGGCAATCTTGCCTCTCTGCCATAGACTAACATGTATGGTGAACTACCAATGGACCTCTTAGGGGTCACTCTGTCTGCCCAAAGTGCATACTTTAATTTGATGTGACAGGTCCTTTGGTTATCCTCCATCATTCTTTTAATGATCCTGATGAGATTCTTATTTGTGCTTTCAGCCAGACCATTACCCTGACGGTAGTAATTTGAAGATGTATTCAAATGAATTCCATGTTTAATAGTCCAATCAATTACTCTTAGACCCGTGAATACAAGAGCATTATTAGATATGATGGAGATGGGAACTCCAAATCTGGTGACTATATCCTCATAGAAGCTCAAAACTAAAGATTCATTTGCTTCTTTCAAAGCTATTGCTTCTGTCCACCTTGTGAAATAGTCTGTAGTTGTGAGCACCCACTTATGACCAGTACTGGATGGTGGATTTATTGGCCCAATGAAATCAATGCCCCATCTTATGAAGGGCTGCTCTACTTGAATTGGGTGCAGAGGCATAGCAGGCATTTTTTTTCCTGAAAATAGAGTGCATTTGATACACTTTCTTGACTAGGAATATGCATCTTTGAACAAGCTGGGCCAATAATAACCAGCTCTCATGATTTTCTAGGCAATAGTTCTGGGAGCAAAGTGACCTCCTGCAGATCCATCATGAAACTCATGAAGTACTTTCTCAATTTGATCACTGTGAATGCATCTTAATAGGACACCATTCAGGTCTTTTTTGAAAAGAACATTGCCCATCAGCATATATGGTATGGACTGCAATCTGAAGTATCTCCTTTTGGCTCTATTCAAACCTGGTGGACACTCACTAGTTTGTAGAAATTGGGTCATATCTTGAACCCAATTAGTTATCCCCACAAGCACATTGTCTCGAGCATCCTGAAACTCATTTGTATTAGTAAGAATAACATCCTTTTCTAGTTCACTTTCATTGCTTGACCCAATAGCAAGTTGTTCACAGAGACCCTTGCCTCTAACCAATTTGGTGATCTTAATATCTACATCATACTCCATGACCCTCTGATCCACCCCGCTCTTTTTTCATTCAGATCTTTACTCAATAAAAATTCCTTCACACTTGAGTGTGCCACCATGACATGAATTTTATTATGAGAGATCAAGGGCTTGAATTTCTTCAGGCTTCTGATCATGACAAGAACATGCCTCTCTACAAAGGAGTGTTTCTGTTCATAATCAACCAAACCTTGACTGAAAAAGGCTATTGGTTGTTCTAAATTCTCTTCATTTTTTTGAACCAATATTGCAAAAATGTTACTTGTGCTACCATAAGCATACAGATAAAAATCTTTAGAAAAATTAGGATTTACCAGCGTAGGAGTTGCTGCTAAGGCCTCCTTGACCTTTTCAAAACTATTCTTGGTATCTTTTTTCCAACTGAAAATTGCATTTTTCTTTAACATAGTTGTTAAAGGTTGTAACAGGTTTGCAACATCAGGGATGAATCTTCTTAAAAAGTTGATCTAGCCCAGAAAGCTCTGTAGACCCTTCTTGTGATTGGGTAGCGGCAACTCAAGTATGGCTTTGAATCTCTCAGGATCAATAGTAATTCCTTGCTTTGACACTATATGTCCTAATAATTTCCCTTCGTGAACAACAAAAGTACTCTTTTTTGGATTGAGAGAGATACCAAACTCTACATTTTTCAAAAACTTGTCTAAAATGTAATAAATGTTCATCAGCATTCTTAAAATAAACTGTAATTTCATCCAAATAAATTAGCATAATCTTATTGATCAAACTTTGAAACGCCATGTCCATGGCCCTCTAAAACATGGCACCAGCATTAGATAGACCAAAAGGCATCCTTTTGTATGCCATGGTGCCCCATTTAGTTGTAAAAGCAATTTTAAAATGATCTTCCTCTTTAACCAACACCTGATTATACCCTGAAAAACCATCTAATAAGGAAAATCTTTCAGAACGAGCAACCTCTTGTAAGATTTGTTCCATGGAGGGCAGCGGGTAGTGGTCTTTCAAAGATGATCGGTTAAGATCCCTAAAGTCTACACAAAGTTTTATTTCACCACTTTTCTTCCTAACTAGTACAAGGTTAGAAACCCATCAAGTGTGTTTAATAAGAAAGATAATACCCCATCAACTAGTTTAGTCAACTCTTTAATCATTAAGGGCTCTAGATTAGGATTCAAGGGCCTTTGTTTCTATCTTACTGGCTTAGCATTAGGCTCTAACTCAATTGTGTGCTGAGCAATATGGGGATTAAACCCTTTCAAATCCGAATATTCCCAAGAAAAGACATCATGAAATTCTTGGTATAAAGCAACAAAAGCTTGTTTATCTTCATGTGAACAATTTTTTCCTATCTTAAGAAGTTTACCTTTGAAAATCTCCAGTTCCTCATAATGTTCTTTGATTTGCAAGCCAACTTTACCCTTTTTAAGCTGATCATTAGTACTGAAAATTGACTCTAAGGTAACAAGGCCTTTGGGCAACTTATTCATCCTTAGATGTATGACTTGATCATCATACTATTGCTTGAGTTTTGCTTGATTCACCATGGAGAACTGATCTTCTTCTAGCAAAAAGGAAAGAATTTGTTCATCATTGTCAAAAACTTGCCAGTGAATGTTGTTATCAGGAATTGATGGTTTGACCACAACCTTCACATACTGCTATACTTTCTCTTTTCTAATGTCGCTTGGAATATCAAATTGTGCCCCAATGGCTGCAAGCCTATCAGCATGCTTGTTTTGATTCCTTGGAATAGATACTAAATTAAAGGCATCGAATTCCTCAAGCATGTTCCACACTCTGTTTCTATAAGACTTTAGTGTGTCATTTTTAGCCACATTCAGGCCTCTTATTTGATTAACAATTAACTTGTTGTCCCCATATACTTTCAAGCAGGTTATTCCTCTCTTCCTTACCGACTCAAGACCTTGAACAAGGCCCTCATACTCAGTAGTGTTGTTGGAGCATGCAAAAGAAAAATGGAAAGTAGCATAATACTTATCACCCTATGGAGATACAAGCATTGCACCTCCTCCAGTGCCATTTTTGCTTCTTGAACCATCAAAATACATCTCCCATAATTCATTCTACTACTCAAACTGGCTTTCTACACTTCTCTCAAGATTTGGCATTTCTGTCCTTGTTTCATGCAATACATAATTGCCCAGGCCAATGTCCTAAATAACCTCAACTGGATTATCAACCATGTTCTCAACTTCCCATTCATTTAGGAGTACCACAGGTACACTCTCAGCTTGTAACTCTTATGTTGTAGCAAGCTCAGTATCCTCTAAATAATAGAGTTAACATTTATAGCAGATGGCACATAAGGTTCGATGTGATCCTTGGAAAGGGACTCAAAAGTTATGGTTACCTTAGTACCATACCTGGTCCTAAAAAACATATGGGACTAATCTGAAGACAAATACCCTCCAATTTTAGTCGTGAAGTCTCTAGATAGGCATAAAGCAAAAAATGGAGGAAAATCTATGACAAAGACATCTTGTGGGATTGAAAAGTTGGGATAGGCATGTAGTGTGAGATTTAGATTTTTAATAACACCTATAGTGTTTATTGTTGTCCCATCCAATTGAAGTACTCCCTTTTTTAATGGATGGTATTGTAAACCTAGCTGGTTTGCAATCTTTTTGGGCATTACGGAATTTCTAGCCCCGCTATCAACCATGCAATTGTGCACTAATTTATTCCCTACTATTAAGGAAACATAGAAAGGAGGGGGTTTGACACCATCACTTTGCTGTATGGTACTATCCAAAGGTGCATTGGTTAAAACTAACTTTGTTTGGCCTAAAGAGACTTCATTTGGAGGATTCAAGTTAACTAGATTTGATAAAGCTAACTGTAAAAAATTGATTTGACCAAGGATTGCTAAAGAATCCCACATTGAAATTGAAACATTCATTTTTTTCATACTTTCAACAATGTTGAAAGGTGCAGATATGTTTAACTTTGGTTGCATCTTCACAACAACATGGTTAGGTTGCACTTGACTTGCAGATGTAGCATGTAAAGGTTGCTCCTTACTAGTGTCGTGACCTCACTGCAAAGTGTGTGGTACTTGCTGATTTGATGGACCAATAGCTCCTTTATCTTTATTTGTTGCTTGTTCAACTTCAAAAGCCCTCTTCTTGGCTCTAGTATTAGTAGCAACAGATGTGTCGTCCTGGTTCACTCCACAAAATTCTTCTCTTTGCCAATTTAGGAGAGTTGAATCATCTCGAGGTTGATCTTATTGTTGTGGATACCCCTCCTTAGGCAAATCTTGCACACCTACAACATTTTGCACCATAAGAGCTTGATTATGTGGCTGATTACATGGATAACACCATTCATAATCAGCAACCAGATTATTTTGAACAGGAACAAGCTCTTTAACCGCACTAATTGGAGCTGGATTATAGGCCTAAAAAAGGTCTTATGGTGACATTTTGTCTTGTTCCTTGATAATTGCCTTGATACTATTGTCTATTCCCCTAGAATTGTTGTTGCTGACCTTGAAAAGGCTGACTTGGGGTCTGATTCTACTGCTGATAAGGCCTAGAATAGGACTGTTGTTTCTCCAAGTTCACCAACTTGTTACCAAAAGTCTGTAAAAGACTTTTGATCTCTTGTAACTTCTGTGATGAGCTTGAAGCAACACTTTCTTGTTTATCAATGGCTGGAACAATAGCTAGCAGCATTGGTACAGCTGGTAGAGGTGTGAAAGGAGGTATTTGCAAAGGAATGTTTGCATGAATTTCTAGAAATATTGGCATTATTGGCCTAGGAGCAAGCTTACTAGCTTGTATTAAGTTGTTTTCAGCTTTGATAGCTATTTCAAAGGCATCTGGTAAAGACACTCCTCCCATTGATTGTATCATGATAGCTATATTGCTGTTCAGAGCCCTCAAAAAGTATAAAAATGCATATTCAAGAGGTGGCCTCACCGTCGCAAGGATTCTATCCCAAGTTCTTTGGAATTTGAAGTTGAAGTCATTCATCTGCTCTTGTGGAGCCCTCTTAATTGTAGTCAATTGTTCCAATAGAGATAAGTTATCAGACTTGTCTTGAAATTGCTTGTGCAACTTGTCTCCAAATTTGTCCCATGTTGCAATTGAACTAATTGGTAGGCTCCTATACCACTACACAACTCTTCCTTTTAGTGAAGCAACTAGTAATCTCACTATAACATCCTCTTGGGTTATGTGATGGACCCTACATAACGAAGCCACATCTTTCATATGTTCAATGGGAGTAGTTTGATCTTCCCCTATGAAATTTGGCAGAATCTTCAAGGCTACCATTAGAATGTCATTGTGCTATGCCAGATTCAAGGGGCTCCCTCCATTAAAAGCAACAAAAGGTTGATTCCTTGGAGTGGCCATTCGAGGTGGCTGTGGCAAATTTACTAGTATTCTAGATGAAGCCAAGGACGAGACAACAATGTGTGATCCCACAGATGGCAGAGTGGATTGACTTCTTCTAGAATATATAATTGTTGTTCCTCACCTTTCCTCTACTCTACCTTGTCTTCTTGGTGGTGACATATGCAAGTATTCAAAAGGGCCTGAGCTACTTCTTGTTCGAACTCTTTTCATAAACTAGAGAATGCGTTGATTTATAGAATTCTTCCTCTTTGTGGAGTTGCCAAGTATGCCAAATGACTTCTATAAAGCCTGGAATTCACTGGTTGCATACTAAACCAGCAGTTTAATCTAATTTTTGTCCCACGGGGCATGCCCAAAACTGTTGTCACCTAGAAATGCACCCTATGCAAAGTTTACAAAAACTAAGCTTTATAGAGCAACATGGGATCATTTCAAGGCTGTGGGTCACCTATAGTTGAAATGAACCTCCGGAGAAGGCCAGATTACTTTGGGTATCACCTAAACTAACGATCTTGTAAAGGTAAAGGGAGAAGGATGCATACAAAAGACGAAACTAAACTAAACTATTCCTATGGTGATACACCAAGTTTGATGAGAAATCATGAAATGAAAACAAGATACAAACACACTGAGAAAACTTAACTGCAATTGATTTACTTACTCACATAACCCTTTCAGTCTTATGCACCATTCTTGACAGGTTTGATCTACATACATATCTTAAGAAGGAAGAAACAAACTTCACAGTTTTATGGTATGAATACAAATTAAAAGAAATACTGTTAAAGAAAATTTCCACAAGCTAACATATAGAAATGAGAGTAGTATAAGAATTAACACTTGCTTTCCTAGTGAACTCTATTTTTTACATTCCAGACTTCAACTGGGTTACAAAGTATACATCAGTTGAGGAAGGATAGCTAAAAATCACTAACTCTTCTGGATGCATTATTCTAACTCTTTACAAAAAAGGCAAAACTACCTTATATATCAAACTATGTCGGCCCCTTAGGGCTTACAAAAAATCCATCCTCGGAGTAGATTTTTCCTTAGATCTTTGACTGAATTAAATGTTGAATCCTACATGTCCATGTTGGTGAAGATTCATCTTTGGAGAAGCCTCTGCAGATATTTCGTAGCTACCGCATTCACTTCCTGGAATCATGTCCCATTTGAACCACTTCAGCTAAGTGCTTCGAATGCCCC
Source organism: Sequoia sempervirens (assembly GCA_007258455.2). Lineage (NCBI taxonomy): Eukaryota > Viridiplantae > Streptophyta > Pinopsida > Cupressales > Cupressaceae > Sequoia > Sequoia sempervirens. The sequence goes on from VDFB02000008.1 coordinate 118,455,775, forward strand.
TGAGCTCAGAATAGATCCATGTCGATTCACATTCTGTTGATTTTCTTCATTTTGATCAGACTACCACAGCTCACCTTAGCTCCTCCTGGTTGATCAAGCATATTCCACGTAGGCTCTGTAGGCGGTCAAAACTCTTTTGAAAAGAATCACATCTCGGTGAGACACTGAAAGTTTCTCACCGATGCGATTGTGTCCTTTGAATCCGTTAGCATAGTGTTTGACATTCGATGAGAGTTCTATCAAGCTCACAATTTCATACCAATTTTATTGAAGCCATCGGCAAGACACCATTTATCACCAAGAGGTCACAATGGGTTTAACGAGTCACGTTGAGATCCCTTTCTATCACTGAGACCACCCTCATTTGGGAAGACATCCTACTGAAAGCCACACCCCCTTTTAAGTCTCCCTGAATGCAATATTCCTTTCTACGTGACTCCCATTGGTCAGGAAGACATCATGGCGAGGTCCACCGATCATACCGATTCTTGCTTCTATCGCTAAGACCACACTCATTCGCCAAGATATCCTACCGAATTCCTTTTGCTTCGGCGAACTCTTCATTTCGGGAAGACTCTTGGCGAGACCCTTTGTTGTCGGCGAGACCACCTGCTGAATTGAGTTTGTCTTAGCGAGGGCCTATCTTCCTGCACTCAACAGTTGAGGAAATGTATCGGGTCGAAAAGACTCATCCCGAACTCCCCATGTTATACCGAGGGTGTCCTCTATCGGCAGGACATCAACACTCGGCTAGACTTATGTCGAACGGTCCCACTCTCCCCGAACGCCTTCATCCTTCTGTGAGACATTAAGTGATCGACAAGACCTCACCATGACCTCAAAATGTTACATCAAAGATATCCCCCAGGTTGGCAGGACATCAACACAGGTCGCTGAGACCTTATGCCGAAGGCCAAATCCTTCGGTGATTTCCTTTCTTTCTGTCGGAAAGACACTGCTGTTTTGGTAAGACCTCTCACTGAGCCTTAAATCTTTGGGTGAGCCCATCTTATTATCGGCAAGAACCCATATTTTCGGGAAGACATCTCACCGAAGAGGAAGCCTTATGTTGAAAACTCCACGGTGAAACACTATCGGCGTAACCCTTGTTGGTCACTGAGACATCATGCCAAATTGAATTTCCTTGGGCGAGACCCCCGGCCTTCAGCGAGACATTCTTGATCGTCGGGACATCACTGTGAAGGCTTCAACTCTTGGAGAGACCCTTTGTTGTCTTCAGTGTGACCTTCATCCTTCGATAAGACATTATGCCAAAGGATATATCCTTTGCCGAGACCCATGCTTGTCGCCGAGATATCTCAGCGAACTCCTCTTTAGTCAGCAAGACATACCTGAGTTGTTGAGACTTTATAGTGACCCTTTTGTTACAATGAAGGCCCCCCTTTTGTCACCAATACCCCCTCTGTTTTCTGAGACATCATAGCGAACCTAATCTCTTGCACCGAGAGCCTTTAGAGTCAGGGAGACCTTTTGACTTTGGCAAGACCCTACAACGAAGCTCACCTACTTTGCCAATGCCACCTCCTTTCGGTGAGACTTCAAGAAGTCACTGAGACTTTATGGCGAAGGCTTTATCCTTCACCGATATGCATAACCTTTTGTCTTTGGGATGATGATCGATGTCTTTTCGATAGGAACCCATAGGTGAATTCCACTCGCCGTGACATTCCTGGGGTCTTGCCGATTTCTCCTTAGAGAATTTTCATGCCGAACTTGAACAAGGCAGACTTCCAAACTGAGTTTCCTGTAACCTAGCATCAGATTCTTGACTTTTTCCCTTGTGTGAATGCTCCATTTGTCCTCTTGAAGATCTATCACATGATTATCTTGCCTGATTGAGCTTGTGGTTGAAAATTGGGCAATAGTTATCATGCTGAATATGTAAATAATATTTTGTGTTTGATGTTTTGCAAACATGATGCAAAATAGTTTGTATAACTAATATATTTAATATTTTAGAGATTCCATAATGAATCTGAAAGATATTAAATGTATTAGAATGAAAGTGATATATGATTTGAAGGGAAACAGAGAAACCCTTTGCATTTTACATTCTATATTGTTTGTGATTAGAATGTTTATGCCAGTGAGGCACAAGTTATCATTTCTAGTGAGACATTCTTTAAAATCTAGTGAGGCATTGTTTTATTGCTAGTGAGGCAGTTGAAATCTATTAGTGAGATAGTATTGCCAGTGAGGTATTGTAAACAATTTTTTTTTTCAGATTAAGCTAGTTAGGCATCATTTTTTGAGTGGTTTTTAATCCATAGAGGGTTTTCCACTCATCAAATTATTTTTATTATGGTCTCATTGCTTTTATGTGATAATGTTTCATGAATATGATGATCTTTGGTTTGCTTTAATATTTCTTATTTTAGTTCTTTAATGATTGCATTCAATTCATGAATGTATTTATCATTGAAATATTAAGAGCATAAATTATTCAATTCATTTTCAAGGAAAAAGTTAAAATTTGTCTAAGACATTGATTCACTGGGGGTCTTGCCGATTTCTCCTTAGAGAATTTTCATGCCGAACCTGAACAAGGCAGACTTCCAAACTAAGTTTCCTATAACCTAGCATCAAATTCATGACTTTTTCCCTTGTGCAAATGCTCAATTTGGCCTCTCGAAGATCTATCACATGATTATCCTGCCTGATTGAGCCTGTGGGTGAAAATTGGGCAACAGTTATCATGTTGAATATGTAAATAAAATTTTGTGTTTGATGTTTTGCAAACATGATGCAAAATAGTTTGTATAACTAATATATTTAATATTTTAGAGATTCCATAATGAATCTGAAATATATTAAATGTATTAGAATGAAAGTGATATATGATTTGAAGGGAAACAGAGAAACCCTTTGCATTTTACATTCTATATTGTTTGTGATTAGAATGTTTATGCCAGTGAGGCACAAGTTATCATTTCCAGTGAGACATTCTTTAAAATCTAGTGAGGCATTGTTTTATTGCTAGTGAGGCAATTGAAATCTATTAGTGAGATAGTATTGCTAGTGAGGTATTGTAAGCAAATTTTTTTTTCAGATTAAGCTAGTTAGGCATCATTTTTTGAGTGGTTTTTAATCCCTAGAGGGTTTTCCACTCATCAAATTATTTTTATTATGGTCTCATTGCTTTTATGTGATAATGTTTCATGAATATGATGATCTTTGGTTTGCTTTAATATTTCTTATTTCAGTTCTTTAATGATTGCATTCAATTCATGAATGTATTTATCATTGAAATATTAAGAGCATAAATTATTCAATTCATTTTCAAGGAAAAAGTTAAAATTTGTCTAAGACATTGATTCACCTCCCCCTCTCAGTGTCTTCTTCACTCCAAAAAGTGGTATCAAATCCAAACCCTTGATTTAACAATCCTAATCAGCTTAAGGGTCCCTAGTATTGGAGTGTTGTGTCTGATATGGAAAAAATTAGAAGGAATAGGAATAAGAAATAAAAATCATAGCCTACAAAACTAGAAATGCCTAAAGAAAATTCATAGCCTATAGAAGGAAAACTGTCTAATATAGAACTTGATGAATTTGTGGTGGACATGAATGAATCAGATACAAAAGGAAATCTCTTTATGAATGAAGGTGATTTACAAGGTGAACTTTTTTGTGTTTTTGACATGATCAAGCAACTAAGAAAAGATAATAAGAGACTAGAAGACCAAATTTGACAAGAAAAAGATTCAAGAGATAAGGTATGTTTAGATTTTAAAAAAGTGTCTTTAGAGTTTGATGAGGAAAAAAATAAGCTTGTTAACTTAGAGTCAAGTTGATGATTCTACCAAACTTATTATTAACTTCTAAAGACAAAAATACAAGAATCCAAAAGGATAGTTGATGTTAAAAAATATAACCTTGAAGTCAAAACTAGTGAATGCCAAAATCTTGAAAGTGATATAGTAACTTTGAGGAAAGATATTGAAAATTTCAAGTTTTAGAAATTTGAGAAAGGTGGTGATGTGTTAAATAACATATTGAGTAGTCAAAAGAATCACAAAAACTATTTTGGTTTGGGATATGAAAAGGGAAAATTCTCTAAAGTTAGAAGAACCCCTAAGAAAAAAATAGATCTATATGATTACTTTAGAAGATAAAATGAAGAGACAAAATCATCAACTAGTGAATCTACTCAAGATGGTAAACAAAATAATAGTCAAGAAAAACATGCTTCAAAAAATGAAGACAATAAGAAATTAGAAGAGAAAGTTTTTGATGGGGGAAGAAGAACTCCATCTATCAGGAAAAATCATTCAATAAGGTACAATTATTTTCAATTTTATGGTCACTATTATTCATGTCATGCTTATGGTCATAGAGCTAGAGATTGGAAAATTTATATTAGAAATGATTTTGGATGTAATAAGGATAAAATTTCTTATAAGTGGTCAAATCAAAACAATGTCATTATATGTTATAGCTTTCACAAAATTGGTCATAGAACAAGTAAATGTTGGTTCTATGAAAGACATGATCATATAAAGAAGGTCAATAAAATTTCCCATAGAATGTTTAGAAGAAACTATTCTTCTTTTGGTCTGGACTACAATATTTTATGTTATAGGCTCAATATGTTTGGGCACAACATATAGTGGTGTAGAAGAAAGTTGATGAAATCATCTAGAGCATACATGTTCAAGAAAAATCAAGAGAATATCTTGAGAAAGGAAAATAAAAATCCTAAGTCAATGTGGATGAGAAAAAGTCAAGAAGAAGGAGAAACCAATCTTGTGCATACCACAAAAGAGACTTCACAAAGTGCCTGAAAGATAAACATGAGGTAAGGTGGAGCTATGTAGTGCTTTATTGTTTACCTCCTTAGAGAGGACATTTGAATGTTTGATTATGATATTGTCAAACTATTGTCATAAAGCACCATAAAATGCAGACACGATAGTTATTTCCTTGCAAATCCTAGAAATTTTTCTTCTAATATTCAAGGATATGAAATCCATTATTGTCGTCTGCATGATGAAATTTGTATGAGAGTGCATACTCTACAATAGCAATTATATTTGTATGAAGTATATAGTGACAACATACAGTAAGAGATTGAAATGCAACATCTATTAACAATGAAAGTAATATATAAGGTTTATGGAGATTACAATGAGTTTTGTAGTACTCTATGATGATTCAAGTTAATATAATTTGACCTCTGATGGTTAGCATGATTGATGATTTGATTTTTTTTAAGGTTGGGCAATTAGTATGAAGCAGTGGCATGGTCATGGTGAGTTGATTGTGTTTGACATGTTACAAGAAAAAGTAGTGTTATGATAATACATGTTAGTGTTGATGGTTGACATATATAAGTTCATATTTTGTTATGTTAATGGTGTTAGTGAATGTCAATGCTATGTCATTTCAATGCATAGGAAAATTGTCATTAACGTCACCTAGTTGATGGGTCAATAGTTTGCAATGATGGTAACAAGATCTCAAGATCTTCATGGTGGATTGTGTAATGATTTCATGTTGATTTGACACAATGTGTTGGAAGTGTAGTGTTATCATGTAGGGTTACAAAACAATGGGTATTAGGTAATGGATCCTTAGTCATTTGGTGATTTTTTGATAACAAGCTTTGAGATAAGCAGTTTGGCTATACTCTTTTATGCTAAGTTGTTATACACATGCTATTACTACTTACATAGTGAATATCTTGAATTTCTCTTTCTCTGAGATAGTGGATATGTTTTTTGCATTGCCAATTTTTACTTGATAGTTGGAAAAAAAATGAAGTTTCTTTGTGAATCATGTATATGGTTCGTATGTTCCATAGTTTACCTAGAGCAACTTATAATGTGGAAATTAGGAGTACAGCACATTCAACATCTACATATCCTATAGAGGCAGAACTTTGTGTATACAAAGCACTCTACTAGTGAGAGGAACTTTCATGACAACAAGGACAATAAAGTAATCATTGTGGAGAATGAGATCATACTTTCTTATTGGGTAGTGTGATGGGATGAAGTAGCATATGATAAATTTAAGATAAATTGTATTGTGGCTCTTGAGGGTGACTTCATGCTTGAAAAAAAATAATGAAGAATAATCTTCATGTCTTTGTTATAACATATTATGTTGATTTCCATATTATGCATTTTGATAGAGATACTATTCTATGTAATACAATGCTCTTACAAGTATCATGATAGTACAAGTTTTTGGTGTTTGGAATTCATCACAAATGTTCAAAAGATATTATTATCTAGTTGACATGAATGAAATTATTAATGTTCTTGAAAGTGACAAGTTGATGAGCTAATGATACTTGAGATAGTGATATTCATAATTATTCTTTACAGAGTGCAAATGATGAATTTATAGTGCACCCATTGTTTGTCTTCCATTTCATGTTCTAGAAAAGGGGAGAACAACTAATCTCTTTGGTTGCATAGGTTCAAGGGGAGCAAGGCTAATTGTACTGTGCTTGAAAGAGCTTTGCAGTGCGAACCTTGAGAAGTGCATAATTGATGCCTTGGTACTTGGTTATTCGTGTTGGTAACAATATTTGTACAGTTCACAAAGTTGATCTTTGTTTTTTTTACTAGGTAATTTTTCTTTGGTATTTGATTCCTTGACTATATTGCATACAAGCTCAGAGCAGTTGGTAAGATTGGTCATAGTGTGGTAATATTTATTGATAGTATCTTTATGCTTTCCTTGGTACATGCATATTTTGGTTACTTTTTTATAGTGTATAACGTATACATGCTTGGGAAATTCTATATGGTTTGTCAGACAATATTCTCCTAACTTTCTTGACCCTAGCCTTTGGCATTATTGTCAAAAGGGGGAGAAAATTGATGGTTGCTTTGTTTACAATTTTGATGATGGTTTTTCTACTGTGCATGCTTTAATGCAGAGTACTGATTAATGATTATGATGATCATATTTTCTTATTATGTCAATGGTACTGATAGTTGCGGTTACATGTTTAGTAGGGTTGAATCAATGGTGAATTGATGATTTAAACATATACAACCTTTGTGTTATTTGACACCAATGCCAAAGGGGGAGTTTGTTGACCATGGTGGCATCTTTGGTTGGCATTGTGTCAAATAGTTATATGCAAGGTTTCAAGGTGATTGAAATGATCACAAGTATATGGAACACTTGGTATGGCACAATATACATTTGATCATTGAACATGTATTTTATAAACATTTACCTATGCATAGTGACATTGACATCTTGGTAATAGTAAGCTTGATTCAGTGACATATATTGCAACATTACTCTCTTGGCATAATTGTGTGGTATATCATATTTTCTAAGGTGGGAAAACATTAAGATAATATATATATATATATATATATATATATATATAGTTGCAAGTGTTGTAAAGGTTTGATATTGGACATGTTAGTGATCCAAATCTGCACACCTAATGCCAAGCTATGAAATAACTCAACAGGTTTGGATGTAACATGGGACTACTTTCAGGTTGCGGGTGTCCTATTCAAAAGAAGACCTTCGAATTATGGGTTGGATCCCCTTTTGATGGTGTCACCTAAACTATTCCACTGCTTTGTCAAGGAAAAGGGTAAGAAAGGGTACATAAAAATGAAACTAACCCTATGGTGGTGCACCTAATTATTTTCCTAGACCCATACAGTTTCTTTTAACAAAAAAATCTCATCAAAACTCAACTTAATTTAATACAAATCGCATATTTAATATATCTATGCATAAGTATTTTGTAAGGAGGCTTTGTTCCCTTAACATTTCTCAAGGAAAGAAAATCTTTGACAACTAAAAAGACCATTTGAAGTAGTGCATAGCTTACAACCTATAGAAATACATGCTTATCCTACCTAAAGGTGCTAAAATGAGACAATAATTAAAGGAGTTATCAAACTCACATTAACATTCATCAATCACCACACTGTACTCAATGAAGTAGCTTCTAAGAAGGTAAAACACTAAATTTCATTAACAAAAATGGTGTTACATACTATTGTAAATGTTTGATAATGAGTCACAATGCATTCCTCTACCATGAAAAAGGATCCCAAAAGCTACAATGGCTTGCAAAAAGAAAGAAATAACTCTCTTAAAAACTCTAGTCTGAAGATACTTAAGCCATCTTGAAACAAACTTCCCAGACAAGTCCTAGAAACACAAGGTTAGATGCAACACTAAAGCCAAAATAGAAGCTTCCCAAACCCCTCCAAACTACCTCGAAAGTGGAAAAAATTCAAGCCACAACTTGACCCACTAGAAAATCATAATAAAAAGCATCCAAAATGGTCTCATCCCCCTCCAAAAAATAGTGAAATACAGATCCTCCTACACTTTATCCATGTTCACAAGTCATCACCTTTTCCCACACATGTTTTCAAACTACTTCCTTTGACTAAACCTTATCAACACATGCCTCTTTAAATTTTGTATTTAAAACAATAATTCGGTTAAATGATTCATATTACATCACTTAATCAAATTACTTTCGGTTTTAATGACAAATGCAAAAATGGCCCCACTACCACCCTTGGATTACACTTACATTTGCATATGAATGACATTAAAGTGATTTTGAAAATCACTTAAATGATGACTTACAATTGACAAAATACAAACTAAATGATATTTAAATGCTTGCAAAATCATTAAGTAAAAAAAATTCTTCAAGGCATTTGATCATTTCCACTCACCTTCATTTTGCACTTCAAGGCCAAAGGACATGATATGACTTGGTCAACATTCTCTGATTTTTGTTTAAAACAAAAGCAAAGGCCCAAATAATTTGGCGTATATGGGCATAAGGGACTCCAAAGTCCTTAGAAGGAATGTTTTTTTAAGTCTTGGAAGACTTAGCATTTCAAAAGTCAATGAAGGAATCTAATGAATGTGGTTTTTCAAAATGAGGTATGAGGAAACATGCCTAAGTCTTAATATCTATCCAAAGGAAAAAATGACTAAGGCATTAGCTTAAACACCAACCATGTAACACATTAAATTATGTTTCATTTTTTTAAAAAGACAAGGTAAAAATACCCTATCGGCCTCCAACTAGGGTATCAAATCCTAAAAGCAAAAAATAATGCAAATTACTTGCTAAGACATTTCATTCTTCACTGAGCCTTATGGAGGTCTCCATTGCACCACCATAGGGTATCACTTAGCTGCCATGGAAATGATTTCCTAAAGTTCCTACAAAGGATTGATGGCAGATTCTTTCAAATTTTATGAAGAAAAGACTTATTGGCAAATGTGGTAAGTTGTTTGCACATGTAAATCTCCATTTTCCTCTTTTCATTTGGTTGACATAAGCTCAATTCGAGCTCTATTGCAACAAAGAGTGAAAATTTTGTGTTCTATGGTATTACTTAAATGCTTGAGTATCTTAGTTTTTGCAGAAGAACACTCATTGTGAGCTTGGTAGCTGCAACAAATGAATAAAAATGTGTGTTCTTAAATTCCTCTATGATTTGTATGCTTTTCTCTTGGAATTTTCTTTGCATTTTTCTGGTATTTCAATGCCATGGTTGTGTGCTTCTATAGAGACAATGAAAGAAACCCCCTTCCTTTATGGCCAAAGACCCATCACTTTCTTTTGCATATTTTCTATCTTTTTGGAAATGGATATGGCGAAGCCCTAGGGTTTGTTTATAAAAATGTATGCAAGGTTAAAATATGAATGATACTTCATGAGAGGTGGTAATTTAAAACAAGAGTTGTCTTCATCCACCATTCCACAAGAAAATGTTGTTCTATATGAAGAAAAATGGTTTGCTAAATGATTCAATGTCATTGCACGGTATGGGCATATCAAAGGATCTATGCATATTTTCCATTCCTTTATGAAAGCTAATTTTCTTTTATTTTGATGCTCTTAGATTGCATTTGCCAGCTCAAAGACCCTTTTTAATGGATGGCCCATTCTTCTTTCTTGACAATCCCAAGTCTAAAATTTGAACATGAAAAGCTATCAAACCTCATTATTTAACTACCCCTAAATCATGAGATCCAACCTCTATGATTACTCATGAACAATTATAAGAGCTTATGATGTCTTTTTCCTTGAAATATCTCAATTCATTGACTAGTAGTTGTAGGTCTTACTTTTGATCTGTCAGTGATTCAACATTAGGAATTGATATTTAGAAGAGATATTAGCCTGTAAATATTTAGGTTTGTTGTATACAATTTGAAGTTCTTGTTTCAAGTTTTTACTATCCTGTTGTAGATTCTAGACAAATATTTGTAACATAAGATTCTCATCTGAAACTACCTATATATGTTTCTAAATTCTCTGCATTCATTTTCCAATTCTCAGACTTATTTAGTTGCATCAAAAATTTCACTTTACTATCTAATTTTCCACCTCATGTGTTTGTATCACTATATTTTCTCTACAATTTGTAATACAATTGAGCATAACCCCTTGTTGACAAATAATACAAGCTCATCCTGGAGTTGCACCCTCTTCAAGATTGTCTTCATGAAGCCTTCTTTATAGCAGGCCTATCATAGCCATCTACTCAAGATGATTTCCCTTATCTCTTTGTTGTTATGACAGAGAAAATGACATATTTTCTCTCCTCCAGATGACCTTGATGACAATCTCACCCTGCTACTGGTTGGAGTCTCTTTTAATGAAGTGAGTCTTGTTGAAACCTCCAAATGGCTATCACTTATCCTTGTGGAATTCACTGTCAATAACACATGGTGCTCTCATAGCATGATTGCCTTGTCCTTTTTCATTTCATGATGAAGCACTTAATGATTCCTTGAAATTGTTCTTGTTACCCAATGAGCGTGATGACTAATAGATAAATAAGTCAATGTTGCACTTATATGAAATAGTAAATATGAAACAGACTTAAAATGTCTCTAAGATAGTTAGCATTGTGTGCACATTATGCCTTTTTTCATTATATTTTTGAAATTTCATGATGCAGCTCCAATTTTTTGAGATAACCCCTATGTTTTTATTTAATGAATGCATGAAAACCCCTTGAAAGAAAAAACATACTAGTTTCTTGCAGTATCAAAAGTGGTTTGTAAATTGTTATTGTTGTCACATTGATTATGTGTTGGAGTTGCATTTGAATGCAATATCATTTCCATAATGGCAATTTTGTAGCATATCTTCTTTCTTTAATGAATAAATCATGTCTCTTATTCCTTATATGCAATTCTGTTGAAAGATTGAGTTCCTGTAAATGAATTTCTTCATTGTTTTTTTCTATGTTATTCCACTATGCATTTACATTCTTCATGATGATTGTTTGCAACAAGGATGATGCTAAAAATGACAACAATAAATGATGTGAAACATGATGTAAATGAAGCATTATATGCATGCCTATTCACTATCATTCTATGTCGCATTGATATGATGAGTTTTAATAATGCATTTCCCTCTTAAATAAACTTCAATGAGCTCATTATTTGATAACTCAACATGATGGGATCAACCCTTGTGGGAGCCAGGTTATAACAAACATGTTGTAACTTGGTGAATCAAAACAACATAAATTTCCCTATATTTTCACATGAAGCAAACATATTAGAAAAACAAATGCATATTTTGGAGGTATTTGATGACTTTCTTGTTTTCTAGGACATCCAAGGTTTGCATGGTTGTTTAATGTATTTGGAGATCAATTTATACATGCATAGGTGTATGTTCATGTAAGGTTAAAGAATTTTCATTGTTTAGAGAATTTCTCTAACATCATTGTTATTGCTAGCTATAAGAATCTGAGAGCAACATGGAGCTAGGAGTAGAAGTGGCTCGGGGCAGCAACAGTGCAAGACAACATAGCCTAAACTAGTCATTCTCAAGCAATGACTGGTCTCTCTCCTTATATGCACATTTTAATTTATCTACTTATTCATGTATACTATTTTCTTCAATTACATTGAATAAGTTAAGTCTTATAGCTTGTGTGAGACAAATCACTTTTGTATCAATAAAGATTACTTTTCAGAAATATTTGTGTAAATATTTTCTATGTTACATGTAGTTGTATAAATGCAATGATTTGTTACGATAATATTGTAATCTTTTTTATTTTTGTATTTATACAATTGAATGTAATATAGGAAAGATTAATAAAATGGTACCTCTCTTTTAATTTCTAAACAAAAAGCTCAGCCTAATTGAGCAAGTAGTGAAATTAGATAACATTGTTTGGTGACATTTGTTGTGTATTTTCTTGCTAAACATGAAAACCAGTTACCTAGGCTTGTCTATTGGGCATAGAATCACTTAGAAAGCTCAGAAAAAAAACCTAGAACAATCTTGTACATGGCTGTAACTTATTTGAAATAGATCATATCACCTTCAAAACTCATTGAAAATAGGAAAACTATAGAAAGGAGACTACCAAACTATGTTGGAACAACACTTAGGGAATTGAAGCTTGCAGCTAAACCTATTCTAACATACCCTAATCAACAAGACAAAACTACCTAAACAAAATGATTTACAGGAAGACTAAAGTAGCTACCCTTTCTTCTCAATATACAATAGCTTGCATGTTTGTGGACAGCTAAAAGAAGATAATATATTGAGAAATGTTCAACAATTTGATGAACCAATTCAAGAAAAATATAAACAGATTCACTTACCTTCCCAAATAGATCATATGTAATTTTACTCAAGGGAGGATAAGTGAGTTGAACATACTCTTGTTTAGCTATAAATGCATTCACAATGTTATCTTCAGCTAAAGCTTCATGTGTGGGTACCTTATTGGACTCCATCTAGGTTAAGTACCTAATAGGACAACCTGTTGTAAAGACAAAGCTTGGACTACCCCTACTGTGCTCATGGAAAACTACTACATCCTCTAGTTGTTGTCCATGGATCTCCTCATCAAACAAACAAGGCACCTGATCACCCAGTTGCTTTACATACTGTTATTCCAAATGATCACCCATTCCTTCAATGGAGGAAGGAAAATGTCCAAACAATGAGGTGACGGGTATGTGCAAGATCATCATGGAAAAAACAAGCCCTTAAGTGGCAAAAAATTCAGAAAAAATCAGAGTTAGGCAACTTGACGTAAAAATTTGAATAAGTTATCTATATTATTTCAAAAATATGTAAAAATAGAATTTGTAGAAAATTGAATGTAGTTTCTAAACTAATATTTTTATTTTTATTTTTAAATCTATTTGGTGAAAATTTGAAATTTCAATGTAGTAGTACTTAAATTTTAGGAAAATAAGAAGTAGGTGTCTGTCTAACCACCCTAACCACAATAAAATGATAATATTTTTTTATAATATTTTAGATACAAGTAGAGGATTCATGTCCAGATGTGATGTATATTTTTTTGTAATTTTTTTTCCATGTAAATAATTAATTATGAATTTTTTCTTACAACTTTTAAAAAATATAAAAAACTCATATACCTGACCACCTTAACTTGGTCAAAACTTCATGAAATTCAATTTTTTCTTTTTTAATCCAATATTATATGAATCATAGAATGTGACGCATGTTTCTGATTCAAAAAAAGTAATATCATTTGAAAGCTATAGATTTTTTTCAATCAGCCTATCAATCATAACTTTAGACGTAATTCAAATAAAAAAATGAATAATAATTATTTATTAAATTCAAAGGAAAGAATAATTTATTGGTGGAAAGATGAGAATCTCATTTAAAAACCCTTTTCGTTTCACCAATTTTGGGTAAAAAAAGTCGTTAGCCACATGGGCCACCATATCACTTACATATTGCCACTTTTTGGCCCATCATGATCCTACACATACCCTGACTTCTTCCAACACACTTTCAATTAAAACATTAGCCTCAGGCTCTTTTATACACCAGAAAGGAAGTTGCAAATAATCCTCATTATCACTCAAAGAAAAAAATTCCAAGTTAGGCTTGTCTTCCTCAACGAAGGAAGACAAGTGTTCAAACAATGAAGAAGCCTCATCCAACCAATGTTCAATTGGTATATTAGCTCCCAACTCTTCTACACAATAGAAAGGAACCTTCTCCAACTAGCTAGGACCTTGCAAATTAGGTTCATGAAGAGTCTCTTGATTTAAAAGAATGGATTCCTCCTCATCAAGTTCACATTCCTCCTGTTGTTTTAGCACTTGTTCAAGTTCGTGAACCTGCTATTTTAGTTCATCACGAGTGACAACTTCTGACTTTTTGCACTAAAAAATTGAACAAAATTGTTCAATTATGTCCATGCACTCCTTTTCATAAAGCTCAACATTAGCTTTCTCATTTATAGCATGCTCAAAAACAACAAAGCTCTCACCTTGTTGAATAGTGTCAGGTTCAGTTTTCTATTCTTCCTCAAGGTCCAAGACTCCATTTTCTTGCCGATTGTCATCAATCAGCAACTCACTACTTTTTATGATATCTTCTTGCTATTTTGAAAGTGAATTTGGAGTGGGAAAACTTGCACCTTCTTCATTCCAAATTGTACATTGGTCTTCTTGGTCAGCTTTTTCCACCATTTCACCTTGCTATCCTATTGGAACATTTTTTCCATCTTTGACAATAGCACCTAAGGATCATTAGCTAAAAGATTGCAAAAAATGTCTTGAGAAATATTCTCATGTTCAACCTTTTGCAGCTATAGCCTATATTCCTCCATAGATAAATGCAACAAGTTCACACTCCTAGTCTCCTCCATGTTGAGTGAGCTATGCAGGCCAAGGTTCTGCTCTTTTTTCACTTTCTGGATGTTAAAGCATGGTTCCAATTGTATGATAGATGGAAGAACCTCACAAGGTAGAGCAGATGGATCCTTCCAACTTGGAAACCTATGGGTAGAAGGCTCATTGGTAGTCTCACTCAATGGTTCAAAAATTTCTTCTTATCTAAAGCTAGGGAAATTGTATTGGGGAACCTCTTCACTCACAAGGTGATTCAACATTACAGGAAGAATTGAACTGAAACTAGGAATGGAAGGGGTTGCCTGAGTTTCATACCTTAGTTGGAATTCCTTTGTAGCTATCTAATTTGCAAGACATTCCACATGTTGTTTCCTTTGAATCTCAATCTCTTGCTCTTGAATGTATTCATGGTAGGCTAATTCCTCTTGATGCATGTCAACCTCCTATTGTTGCATTTGATACTCTTGTTCTTTATTGATCTTATCCAAATGCCTATGGAAGTCTAGCAATATACTATCAATATTGCTAATCCCCATATCATTAGTATTTTGGGGTTGCAAATGAGAACAAGATTACTGTTTTGGAACAAAGTATCCTTCTTGAGGCTGGTTTTGGGCATATAATAATTGATATTGAGATTGAGTAGGAGTGGGAGGGTGGGAAACATAATGAGGATGCTAGTAACTTACTATCACAAGGTTATTTGAAATAAAATCAGCAAGCTATTTGATGTGATATCGCTGGTAAGAGGTCATGCATGCATGATTTTCATGGAATGATGGGTAATTGGCATTTTCATGATATGCTCAGTGATATGGCATGTTTCCATGAAACATAGACATGTTTGTTCATTCAGAAGATGGAACATGAGAAAAAAATAGATTTAATTGAAACTAACCAATGCTTGATCATAATAAACCCAGTAAAACTTATCGGAGTCACTAGGTATGTAAAGAAAATGCCCCCAAAAGGATAAAACTATTACAACACACACCAAATAGTAGCAATAAAATGTAAAAAAATGAACTGAGAAGTGGTTCACCATCCCACCAGGTGTGCCAAAACTATTAGTGATCCAAAATTTCACCCCTAAGGCCAAGCCATGAAAGAAATTAGCAAGTTTGGATGTAACAAGGGACTACTTTCAAGTTGTGGGTGTCCTATTCGAAAACATACCTCCAGATTATGGGTTGGCTCCCCTTTTGATGGTGTCACCTAAACTATTCCATTGCTTTGTCAAGGGAAAGGGTAAGAATGGGTACATGAAAATGAAACTAACCCTATGGTGATGCACCTAATTATTTTCTCATACCCATAATACTACTTTTAACACACAATCTCATCAAAACTCAACTTAACTTAACACAACTCAGATATTTAATATATCTATGCATAAGTATTTTGTAAGGAGGCTTGGTTCCCTTAACATTTCTCAAGGAAAGAAAATATTTCACAAATAAAAAGACTATTTGAACCAGTGCACAACTTACAACCTACATAAATACATGCTTATCCTACCTAAAGGTGCTAAAATAAGACAAGTATTGAAGAAGTTATCAAAATAACAGTAACATTCATCAATCACCACACTGCACTCAATGAAGTAGCTTCTAAGAAGGTAAAACACTGAATTTCATTAACAAAAATGGTGTTACATACTATTGTAAAAGTTTGATAATGAGTGACAATGTAGTCCTCTACCATGAAAAAGGGCTCCCAAAAGCTACAATGCCTTGCAGAAAGAAAGAAATAACTCTCTCCAAAACTCCAATCTAAAGATACTTAAGCCGTCTTGAAACAAACTACCCATACAAGTCCTTCTAGAAACCCTAGGTGGGATGTAGCACAAAATCCAAAATGGAAGCTTCCAAAACCCCTCCAAACTACCTCCAAAGTGGAAAAAAGTCAAGCCATAACTTGACCCACCAAAAAAGAATGAAAAAATCCTCCAAAATGGTCTTATCTCCCTCCAAAAAACAATCAAATACATCCTCCCACACTTTCTCCACATTGAGAAGTCATCACCTTTTCCCACACATGTTGTCAAACTTCTTCCTTTGACTTATCCTTATCAACAAGTCTCTTTCAATTTTGTATTTAAAACAATAATTTGGTTAAGTGATTCATATTACATCACTTAATCAAATTACTTTACATTTTAATGAAAAATGCAAAAAGGGCCCCACTAACATCCCTGGATTACATTTACATTTGCATATGAATGACATTAAAGTGATTTTTCAAATCACTTAAATGATGACTTACAATTGAAAAAATACAAACTAAATGATTTACAAATGCTTTCAAAAGCATTAAGTAAAAGAAATTCTTTAAGGCATTCGATCATTTCCACTCATCTTCATTCTGCACTTCAAGGCCAAAAGACATGATATGACTTGGTCAATATTCTCTGCTTCTTTTTTAAAGGAAAAGCGAAGGCCTAAATATTTTGACCTATATGGGCATAAAGGATTCCAAAGTCCTTCGAAGGAATTCTTTTGAAGTCTTGGAAGACTTAGCATTTCAAAATTCAATGAAGGAATCTAATGAATGTGGGTTTTCAAAATGAGGTATAAGGAAAAATTCCTAAATCTTATTATCCGTCCAAAGGAAAAAATTCCTAAGGCATGAGCTTAAACACCAACCACGTAACACATTAAAATATGTTTCATTTTTTTTAAAGATAAGGTAAAAATACCCTATTGTCCTCCAACTAGGGTATCAAACCCTAAAAGTAAAAAAAAATGCAAATTACTTGCTAAGGCATTTCATTCTCCACTAATCCTTTTGGAGGTCTCCATTGCACTGCCATAGGGTTTCACTCAGCTACTAGACAGAGGATTGATGGTATATTCTTGAAAATTTAATGCAAAAATGACTTATTTCCAAATGTGGTAAGCCCTCTGCACATGTAAATCTGCATTTTCCTCTTTTTATTTGGTGGATATAAGCTCATTTCGAGCTCTATTGCAACAAAGAGTGAACATTTTGTGTTTTGTGGTATTTTTTAAATGCCTAAATCTCTTACTTTCTATAGAAGAATGCTTATTGTGAGCTCGGTAGCTACAACAAATGAATGCACATTTATGTTCTTAAATTCCTCTGTGATTTCTATGCTTTTCTCCTAGCTTTTTCTTGGTGTTTTTCTGGTATTTCAATGCCATGGTTGTGTGATTCTATAGAAACAATGAAAGAAACCCCTTTCCTTTATGGCCAAAACCCCATCAATTTCTTCTACATATTTTCTATCTTTCTAGAAGTGGCTATGGCAAGACCCTAGGGTTTTTTGATAAAAACATGCAAGGTTATAACATAAATGATATTTCATGAGAGGTGGTCATTTAAAACAAGTGCTATCTGTGTCCACCATTCTAGAAGAAAATTTTGTTTTGTGTGAATAAAAATGGTCTGGTAAATGATTCAATGTCATTACATAGTGTGTGCTTATCAAAGGCTCTATACATCTATCCCATTCCTTTATGAAAGCTACTTTTCTTTTATTTTGATACTCTTAGAATGCATCTACCAACTCAAGGACCCTTTTTAATGGCTATTCCATTGTTCCTTTTTAATAGTCCCAAGTTTGAAACTTGAACATGAAAATTTGTCAAACCTCATTATTTCACTACCCCTGAATCATGAGTTCCAACCTCTATGATTGCTCATGAACAATTATAAGATATTATGATGTCTTTTTCCTTGAAATCTCTCAATTCATTGACTAGTAGTTCCAAGTCTTGCATTTGATCCATCAGTGATTCAACATTAGGAATTGAGATTTAGAAGAGATATTAGCCTGTAAATATTTAGTTTTGTTGTATACAATTTGAAGTTCTTGTTTCAAGTTTTTACTGTCCTGTTGTAGATTCTGGATAGATATCTATAACATAAGATTCTTATCTGAAACTACCTATATATGTTTCTAAGTTCCCTGCATTCATTTTTCAATTCTCATACTTATTTAGTTGCATCAAAAATTTCATTTTATTGTCCAATTTTCTGCCTCATGCATTGGTATCACTATATTTTCTCTACAATTTTTAATACAATTGAGCATAACCCCAGGCTAACAAATAATACAAGCTCATCTTGGATGTTGCAACCTCTTCAAGATTGTCTTCATGAAGCCTTCTTTATAGTAGGCCTATCATATCCATCTACTCAAGATGATTTCCCTTGTCTCTTTGTTGTTATGACAAAGAAAATGACATATTTTCTCTCCTCCAAATGACCTTGATGACAATATTACCCTGTTATTGGTTGGAGTCTCTTTTAAGGAAGCGAGTCTTGTTGAAACCTCCAAATGGCTATCACTTCTCCTTGTGTCATTCACTATCCATAACATATGCTGCTCTGATTGCATGATTGTCTTGTTCTTTTGCATTTCATGATATAGCACTTAATGATTACTTGAAACTCTTCTTGTTTCCCAATGAGCATGATGACTAACAGATAAATAAGTCAATGCTACACTTATATGAAATAGTAAATATGATACAAACTCATCCTTTGCTTAAAATGCCTCTAAGACAGTTAGTATCGTTTGCACATTATGCCTTTTGTCATTATATTTCTAGATTTTCATGATGTAGCTCCACTTGTTTGAGATAACCTCTATGTTGTTATTTAATGAATGCATGAAAAACCTTTGAGAAACAAAAATACTAGTTTCTTACAGTATTAGAAGTGGTTTGTAAATTTTTATTGCTATCACATTGATGATGTGATGGAGTTGCATTTGATTGTGATATCATTTCCATTATATTCGTTCTATAGAATATCTTCTTTCTTTGATGAATAACTCATGTCTCTTATTCTTTATATGTAATTCTGTTGAAAGATTGAGTTCATGTAAATGAATTTCTTCATTGTTTTTTCTATGTTGCTCCACTATGCACACACATTCTTCATGATGATTGTTTGTAGCAAGGATGATGCTAAACATGACATAAATAAATGATGTGAAACATGACGTAAATGAAGCATTATATGTATGCTTGTTCACTATCATTCCATGTCACATTGATATGTTGACTTTTAATAATGCATTTCCTTCTTAAATAACCTTAAATCAACTGATTATTTGATTACTCAACATGTCGGGCTCAACACTTGTGGGAGCCATGTTTTAACCCACATCTTGTAACTTGATGAATCAAAACAACAACATACTTTTCCTTATATCTGCACATGAAGCAAACATATTAGAAAAATAAATGCATATTTTGAATGTGTTTGATGACTTTCTTGTTTTCTAGGATATCCAAGGTTTTCATGGTTGTTTAATCTATTTGTAGATCAATTTATACATGCATAAGTGTATGTTCATATAAGGTCAAAGAATTTTCATTTCTTAGAGCATTGCTCCAACATCATTGTTATTACCAGCTACAGGAATCTAAGAGCAACATGGAGCTAGGAGTAGAAGCGGTTTGGGGTAGAAACAATGCAAGACAACACACCCTAAACTAGTCATTCTCAAGAAATGACTGGTCTCTCTCCTTATATGCACATTTTAATTTATGTACTTATTCATGTATATGATTTTCTTCAATTACATTGAATAAGTTAAGTCTCACGGCTTATGTGAGACAAATTACTTTTGTATCAATAAAGATTTATTTTGGGAAAGATTTGTGTAAATCATTTCTATGTTACATGCAATTGTATAAATGCAATGATCTATTACTATAATCTTGTAATCTTTCTAATTTTTTTGTTTAAACAATTGACTATAATATAGGAAAGATTAATAAAAATGTACCTCTCTTTTATTTTCTAAACAAAAGGATCAACCTAATTGAGCAAGTAGTGAAATTATGTAATAGTACTATGTGGGAGAACATCTTCATGTGAATCCTTGTGTGTTCATGGTCAAAAGGAGCATTATGATGTTTGATTTCATTTGGGAACTTAAATGGTTTCATTGCATTATATTTGTTCACAAGCAACTCATGACATAAGTGTTGTTCAATTTCAAAGGTCATGGGAATTATAATGTTTGGCATTATTCATCCAAAATGATAAAGGGTAGAATGATTGTTGCAATTGTCAAAGACATGATAGATATGGTCATAGGACGACACCAATTATTAAAGGTTTTTGGTGACATATGTTTATTTATATCATTGGTCATATTATGATAAGCTAACACAAATAAAATTGTTTGATTTACAAAGGTAAAAAGGTTATGTTAACATCGCCATTATAATCATGTTGCCCTAAAAGTTATCTTTTGAACAGGGAATTATTTTGGCAGTCATGTTAGAGAATGGAGTAGTGTGGAATCATGGTGGAAACTTTGTGTTGATAGTAGATTTCAAAAGCATGGGGTGACAACAGTTTGTGAGGGAAATTTTGTGGAGGTTTGTTGTTGATGTCGACTTCAGGTGGTGTTGATTTGGAAAAAAATTTCAACATTAAGTGCTAACTTGATCTCTTGTGTAAACCCTAGTTTGTTTTCTAAAAGAGTTTGCATAATTTGGAAATGGTTTAAGTCTTGTTGTTTTTTACAAGGTATTTTAGTTTTTTTGTTGTGTTTGGGTCGACTCATGTTCTTAGCAGTTAGGTTTCTAAAGTTCTTTATTTTTTCACAAGATATTGTCATTTGGTGTTCCATGTTTATTGAAAACATTTGTGGTCTCATGTTTGAAATATTCTACATGTGCAATGTTGACAAGGGTTTGTTTCTTTAGTCATATATGTGGTTATTGTCTTGGTTTATACAATACCCAATAACTAGGGAAAGATCTTACACAAATACATTGTTCTTAATAAGGTGTAAACTAATGTCTATATATATATATATATATATATTGCATTGGTGTTTATTTCTTGTTTAGATAGTATACCTAGTTTATACACAATTTTGATCATGTATAAGTGTATGTTAACAATACACAATGTTTACTCTACATCAACAATAGTCTAAAAGGTTGGAAATGCTATTTCATGATCATTGAAGGAGTAGTTTTGAAGACTGTTAATAGGTTACATGTGGAATTTTTTTTGAAAGGTGGTTTATAGCAATTACCTTTCTTGGAATGTTTATATAAGTAGTGATTTATCACTATTTTATGTCTGGTGATTTTAATAGACATATCATGTTGAATATGTAAATAGAATTTTGTGTTTGAATTTTTTCAAACATGATGCAAAATAGTTTGTATAACTGATATATTTAATATTTTAGAGATTCCAAAATGAATCTTTAAGATATTAAATGTATTAGAATGAAAGTGATATATAATTTGAAGGGAAATAGAGAAACCCTTTGTATTTTACATTTTATATTGTTTGTGATTAAAATGTATATGCTAGTGAGGCACAAGTTATCATTGCTAGTGAGGCATTCTTGAAAAGCCAATGAGGCATTTAAAATCTATCAGTGAGATAGTATTTCCAGTGAGGCATTTGAAATCTATTAGTGAGATAGTATTTTCATTGAGGTATTGTAAATAGATTTTTTTTTCAGATTAAGCTAGTGAGCCATCATTTCTGTAGTGGTTTTTAATCCCTAGAGAGTTTTCCACTTGTCAAATTCTTTGTCTTATGGTATCACTGCTTTGATGTGATAATGTTTCATGACTTTGATGATCTTTGGTTTTCTTTAATATTTCTTATTTCATTTATTTAATGCTTGAATTCAATTCATGAATGTATTTAACATTGAAATATTAAGAGCATAAATTATTCAATTCATTTTCAAGGGAAAAGACAAAAATTGTCTAAGACATTGATTCACCCCCCTCTTAATGTCTTCTTCATTCAACAGTCACATCATATGATAGATGATAAAAGAAACTTTCTCAATTTTAAATATTGTGATGGCAGTTTAGTATGGTTTTGAAATGATGATTGTGTTCAGATCATTGGGAAAGGTATAGTTTCTTTGGATAATAACCTATGTTTGTGGGATGTGTACTATGTAGAAGGTCTAAAGCATAATCTTTTGAGTGTTACTCAAATCTATGATCAAGGTTTTTATATTAATTTTGATGCTCTTGGGTGTGATATTAGAAAGGAAATAGGTGAAATTGTTGTTGTAGGTTCAAGAACTCAACGAAACATTTACAACCTACAAGAAACAAGAAGTGTGAAAATGAGTGCTCAATTGAGGGAGATAGTGAATGATCTTTCTCATATTCCTCTTCACTAAGTCATCTATGTGTAGTTCTAGGATGTCTTTCAAGTATGTTTTTTATCCCTGCGATTGGTTGTTGCAATGGATTCTATTGTTGTAGTACTAATTAATAAATTAATTCTAATGAGCTATTTGCTTGAATAGTATACATTAGTGTATACTGTGTGAATTTTTTGGAAGGCTCAAAAGTCAATTTTTTTGTTGGTGCATATGGAAATTTTGTTTGAATAGTGATATGTCATTTCTTTTTCAAAAGGAATTTTTAAGGAGGTGACAATGGGCAGAGTTAAGTGAGACCATTGGTGTAACTGATGCAGTGCTACTTTTGATGATTTTATATGACTGATTTGATATTGAATTTTTGATGAGATGCAAGTTTCTTTTGAAATAATCAATTTTCTTTTTGATGTCATGATGGTATTTATAGGATAGAGTTATAATTTGGATAGGAACTTACTTATTTGCTTTCTATAAATAGTGGTATGCTTTAGAGTTACATTTATCAACAAGTATGATTGGTATAGGTAGACAACATTCTTCTTCAGTGTTGATTGGTACAAGTATACAACATTATACTTCATTTCTATAGTTGGTCCTAGCATGGGAATATGAGATAAATTCAATATTCATTCCACTTAATAAGGTTGAATGATATGAGTGATATCCTTTCTACTCTATTGACATTCATGCTACTTGAAAATCTATGTATTTTATTCCCATTAGATTTTTGATGACTTATATATACCTATTTCTAAATATGCAATTAATGTCTTATTAAATTTCATTGATAAGTCATTGAATTCTCATTATATTCTTTGTATATAAGTCATTGATGACCTGATTGCATATAAGGTATATATGTTTCAAGTATCAAGTCATAATTATGAAGTATTATAATGAAGCTTGGTTGAGGTTTGAAATTATTCTTAATTGAAGACACACATTACTACAATAGAGATACACTTGTTTGATAGTGGATATGATATTGGAATTGTTTGTAGTCTATTGAGGATCCACTTGGTTGTAGTGGCTCACAGGAAAATTAAGTTCCGTGTGATCATAGATTCTAGTAAATAGAGGCCTAATGTTATCATGGTTTTCATGATAGTTAATATCATGATGCCAGTTTGTATGACAATTTGAATTTGATTCATCAAGAAAATTAGTTTGATATTTCCTTGTGTGGTTATTGAATGAGAGGAAGGTTTCATAGAATGAAAATTATATATATTGTAGGTGATTTTGGACAGTGGTATTCATATTTTGGGCTTGTTACTTTTTCATTCTATTCTCATGGTATTTTGATAGATCGAGCTTTAGTTCATGAGCTTCAAATAGTGACAATGGGTATACTAACAGGGACAATATATAGTATTTGATAATCAGTTATGGATTATGGCTACAGAATACACAGTGATAATATATATTATATGGACAATTATCTATGTTATGCCTCTATTGGACAATGTATAGTGACTTGATGCTTATGTTTGTTCTATGGAGGTCATGCAGATATGAAGATAGGGGGATTTATGCCTATTTTTCATTATGTGTTTTTTGTTCTTGTTGATATGGCTATTGGCTTCCATTTTACTAGTGATAGTAGAATATAATTTTTGTTGTGATCTTTATTTCATGCTACTCATGTTGGTTTACAATATAGTGTGCTTTTTCATTGTTGTAAAAGAGGGAGAATAACTTGGTTGGCCTTGGTAACTACTTATCTTGGCAGTCATACCAATGATACATTGCTATATTGATGTCTTATAGTTGTTGTGGAGGATCAATTCATTTGTGATAGAGTAATTGACATATTCAATTGTTGTCCTTGGCATTTGGGATAATTTGTGATTCATTGGCCAATGTTGGTTTGCTTTATATTTATGTTATTTTGTGTATCATTTCTTTCTACATCATACTAGATTATGGTTCCTGATGTTGTGATCTATCTTTGAAGGGATTGCACAATTCTTCCTCCCTTTGTCTTTGATGCAAAAGGGGGAGAGAGAGTTGTGCTTTTCCATCAAGGACAAAGGGAGAGTTTGTTTCCCTCTTAGTTGTTATCCTTGATGAAAAATACAAAAAATATTAGGTTTGTGGCATTGTAAGTTGATCATGGTGGTATGGAAACATTGATAATCATATGGAATTTATTGGTTGATATATCCTTGGCATATAGATCCTTTATTTCAATTGTTGTTGCAAGAGCAGTTGAATAAGGAACTTGATTATTTTCTTTTGATCCAATAAGCAAGCAACATTCATCATTGATATGAAAGGTTGTTGAGGGGAGTTCATTCTTGGTAATCTTCATGTGTCTTAACTTTGCAATTCAATGTTACCAAGGTATGGAGTTATATTTTTTATCATGAAATTGAGCATTCCTTAACATCTCTTATTTCTTAAGGAGGTTTCATATTGTTAAAAGATGTTAAGATTGTGTGAAGGTGATTATAATTTCTAACTCTAAAGTAAGTTAAAGGCACCATTTTTTGAAAGGTTTTTGATTTGTCTTTACAAAAATAAAAAAATAACAAATCTTGTTTTTGGGACACTTAAGTCATGAAATTTCCCAACACGTTTCGAGTTTGAGAAGAAGGTAAATGTTGATGGTTTTAGTCTATTGGTCACCGAGTCCTTTAGGGCACACTAGGATAGGCAGTCAAGAGATGTATATGGTGGAATTCTATTTTTTAGAAGCTTATTTTGTAAGGTTAAACTTTGTAACATGCTGCTCTCGATTTAGGGTTACAGTTTTATGCAAGGTATCTCAAGATTTAGTTGTGATGATGAAAATGGTTTCAAGAATACACAGTGGTTTTGAGATCTTTGTAGTAATGGTATGACAGTAGGGAAGAAAGAAGTAACGGTTTTAGGTAGTTGAGAAATGATGGTGTCGATGGAGTTTAAAGAGACAATGTGCATTTAGTTTTTTTTCCAGGTGATATCTGTCTTTTTCAGTTGTTGTTGTTTCTGCTTTGCATAAACAATTATATGGTGAAAAGGGTTATTATTTTGTTAATAAAGTAAAATAAAAGTAGTTTTTTTTTAGTTTGAATAACATGGGTTATTGTATTACAATGAAATGAAGGTTAGGTTTTGTAACCTTGGTGTTTTTCATATTGGTTTTTGTGGTACAATACTAACATTGTTGAGTTGATTTTTTCTAATCAATGTGGGTATGCATCTTACTTTGGAAGTTTTTGAGGACAAGTTTTACTGTGATAGGTATCATCGATTAATGTCTTTTTCAATTACAAGCTTGAGTATAAGCAGCCTAAAGGATGTCAAATCTTTTCTAGACTCTAGGTTTAGTTGGTTGAACATAATGTATAAATCACATAGTTTGTATATGTGATTCTTATTCATTGTAATTTTCATGTTATAAATAAATCTGGAGAAAAATGCAAAAATCTACTTTTGAAAAGATTGCGCACAAAACAATGAAGAGTACCTAGTATACTCTATGTTTTAAGGGTTCCATAAGTTATGAATCTTTAGGACATATAATATATTAGAGTAAAGGTGTTATAATGATTTGCAAAGAGACGAAGTGATCCTCTATAGTTTATTTTTCATGTTTAAAGAGTATTTGGTACCTAGTGAGGTAGTTTACACTTTCCAGTGATGCACATTTAATGTCAGTGAGACACATTGTGAGTGAGGAATTTTGTAACTAGTGAGGTTTACTAAGCTAGTGACACAATTTTATGAGTGGTTTTCCTACCCCAAGAGGGTTTTCCACTGAGGAAATTCATTGTGCTATGGTTCTTTATTTGGTTTCATTTGTGATCTTACTATTTCATGGCTATATATTTTTGCATTGACATTTATGTGATTGGTACACATGTTAGTTCTTGAAATATAATTCATATTGTTCTCAAAAGGTTTAAAAGGGGTTTAAAAGTCAGCAAATTGAATTAATTTTTCTAGACACTAATTCACCCCCCCTCTTAGTGTCTCATGTTCCCCAACAACACTACCTAGTGCGTTGTGTAGAGCTCTCAACCACCTTTCTAATACCTATAAAAAATTAAAATTTTGATAAGAAACAAAAAATTTATGCCCATATTACTAAAGAGGTGTTTTTAGGTCTTCAAAATAGATATCCATTTTGGTTTTCAAAATAGATATCCATTTTTGTTTCCAAAATAGATATCCATTTTAAATGGATATTTTTTTTGTTTTTCAAAATGGATATCCATTTCAAATAGATATCCATTTTATTTTTTGAAAAAAGGGTTCCCACTTTCCAAAATGGATATCCATTTGAAACGAATATCAATTTCAAAATGGATATCCATTTTTTTTTCAAAATGGATTTCCATTTCAAATGGATATCCATTATGTTTGACAAAAATTGCAACCTTGGGATTTCCCTCGAGTTTTCCTTCATTTTTTTCTTGGGATTTCCTAACCTAGACAATCAACCCAAAAAATGTGTTTAGAAAATTTTCTCAGTTTTTCAATGTTCGCTCTTGTGGCTAACGACTTTTTTAATCCAAATATCACAAAACAAAAGGGGTTTATAGAAAAAATTGCCAATTTTCCACCAATATAAGTTATGCCTTGTTTTGAATTTAATAAATAAGTATTATTGATTTTCTACATACTTTATGACTAAAGTCCCGATTGATAAACTGATTGAAAAAATTCTATAACTTTCAAACTACTTAACATTTTTCAAACCTAGAAGATGCATCACATTCTATACTTCACATATTATAGGATAAAAAATAATTCATAAAGTTTTGACTAATTTATTGTGGCCAGACACAAATGTTTAAATAATTCTTAAATGTTCTAATAAAAATATCATAACTAATTATTTACATGGAAAAAAATTACAAAAAAAATCCAATAGGTCTAGATACGTGTCCTCTACTTATATTGAAAGATTTAGAAAAGAATAATATTTTTTTCTTGTACTGACGGTGGTTAGACATACACCCACTTCTTATCCTTTTCTTGAAAATTTAGTACCACTGCATTGAAATCTCAAATTTTTGTAAAATAGATTTACTTTTTTCAAAGAAAGAACTAGTAGCCTAGAAAGTACATTTAATTTTCTACAAATTTTGTTCTTACATATTTTTCAAATTATGTTAATAACCTATTCAAATTTTTAGGTCAAGTTTCTTAACTCTATTTTTCTAAATTTTCATTACCACTTAGAGGCCTAGTTTTGACCCCCATGATCTTGCACTGACCCTTTACATAGCATTTAATCATCTTTCATTTGCATTTGAAAATTAAAATAGAATTGCACATCAAATTAGGTCTATTGGTTTGTCATTTTGTCATATTTTTCACTTGCATTCAACAATAATTTCACAAAAAAATTAAACTATAAATTCTTGTTTCAAATCAAAATTTGGATACCACTAGAATCATCTAAAAAATCTGTAAAAACATTTTTAAAAACCCTATACTAGGACCCATTTTCCTCTGAGTGAATGAGTCCCTGATCAAGGCCATTTTCTAATTTTCTAGGCACTAAAACATCTATTTCTGCATTTTATTTTCTTGTTTTCAATTTTCTATTTTAGTTTACATATTTTTGTTAAGTGGAATTCATCATATTTAGCTTAATTTGATAAATTTAGTGCATTGTGTGATTTAAAATTTTCATTTACAAGACATCATTTTTAGGTTTTATTGCATTGTGTAATCCAAAAATTACCTTGTTTAGAATCTAAAAATTGTATTTATATTCTAGGTCATTGCATTTCATTTCAACCTCTTGCCATTATGTGTTTAAATTAAGTTTGTAAAACTTGTATGAGCTTTACAACTTGGTGTCCTATTAGTAGTACTGTTGTGGCATAGTTCAAGACTCATGTCATCCCACAATACACCATTCACCATGGATATTGATTTCTCCAACTCTTTCACTAATAGTGTTCTCATAATCAACCCTCTATGGATCATAGCCTTCATACCTCATTTCAAAAGACTTCCTTACCAACAACCAATCTGCATGATATTGTTAATGTACCACAAGAGAATATAAGAAGGATAGATGAAGAAATAGAGAAATTGAAAAACTTTGTGACTACCAAAAACATTACTAGTAGTGTCATTCCATCCTTACATAATCTAAGGAAAATACTTTAGCATGGACATGGAATTGAGATTATGCAAAGTATAGCTCATATTGTTGATACAAATGAGCATAAATTGACTAGTTTTTCTTAATATTTTGGGTATAATAAAAGTCAAGGTGGGAATTCAATTTCTCTTTCCCTAACCCTTACCTTTATTCATACATACACTAGTACTCATGTTACCACAACTATTCAACCTACTAGCAATACCAACACTTCCTTAGGTATTTGAACTACGAACCCTTCTAGCTTTGTGAATTCAAATCTCATATCTCCTTAACCATGCCCCCTCAAAAATATATAATTCACTTTCCCTCAACAAACATACACTACTCTACCTTATTGTAATTCATCTCATAATACCAACAATAATCCCATCCTTAACACACTTTTACAAAACATGCCATCCTTTCAACAACAAATTGCCACCCTAAATTAAAAAATAATGGAAAAACTTCACAATACATTAAAAAAAATCCCTTAGCCTTGGACATTTTGAGAAAAAAAATTCCACAAAGTTTAGAGGTTCCTAGGTTTGAGAAATATGGTGGGAAAGGATATCCCATTATTCATGTTTTCACTGATAAACACCTATGTAGTGACTTCATTTTTGAAGATAAACTCTTGGCTAAGCTATTCCCTCAATGCTTGAAAGATGCTATCTTAGAGTGGGTTTTCTTCTTACCAAATAACTCAATTGGTTCATTCAATGAACTTATTGATGCATTTTACAACCACTTCCAAATTCACATGAGTCCCTAGATGACCTTACCTACTTTGATGGCATGTAAAAAAGGGTTGATGAAAAGTTGATGGATTTAATAGTGTGCTATCAAATGCTTTATTCACAAATAAACATTAAAAAATTTCATGCCTACCTTCAAAGAATGTTCATTTACAACTTACAAGATAATATTCAAACTAATCTTTATATGTTGATATTTTCTTCACACAATTGTGTACAACCCTTTGTGATTGCCAAAATTTAGTTAGTAGTCATGAAGTGAAAAATCCCTCTAACCATCCTAAAATTTCTAATTCCACACCTTAAACCAGCTACCAACCTTTCAAGAAACAAAATAAAGTCTTCCTACCACTTAATCCCCCTCAATCCAATCAAAATTTTGACACCCAAGTGGCTACTATAAAGATGACAAAACCATATGCCTTTGTGGATAGAAACAAACAATTTACAACTCTACTTGATACCCTTCATAATACCATGTTGTAGCTCTTAGAGAAGAATTTGATTTCCTTGCCTCTTGTTAGATCTCCTAATCGTACTAAGCCTTTACCTCCCATCTATAGACAAAATTATTATGGCCATTTCCATCAACAAAATGGACATGATACAGAACATTGCAGGCATCTTAAACAACTTGTGCAATATCTCATTGATTCTAATCATATCCTAATTGGATGTATTAATGATCAAGGTAATAAATATGTAGCTTAACCTAATAAAAATTTGAAAATATTTATCAATATTATGCCTAATCATAATGTATCCTTTGTCAAAGCTAGTGAAAAAAAGAATGATGTGATGAATGTTGATATAGATGATGAAAAAATGAAAGATAATGAGTACAACCTTATGGATTATTTAGTTTCATTTATTGATGTTAAACCTTATAAGGTCCCAAATAAGATGATGCTTGATATTTCTTTCTCATAGAAAGATATATTTAAACATGCACCTAATGGTCCTCTCTACATAGTTGCAAGAATCAATGAAAATCCTACTAATGGGATATTAATTTATCCCATATGTGTAGACAATGTAATCACTAAATAATTTATATTTATGCATGAGCTTTATCAAGATACATATGAAAAATTGAAAGGATGGATCAAAATTCATAATTATTTTCTATGCCTTATGATTGGATCAATAAATCTCCTCTATAGGTTGGACCGAAAGAAGTTACTATCTTGTTCACCAGCATCCCATCATCGAACCAATTTTGTGTGAAGCTAGGCTATCCATGGCTTCACTCCATGATTTTTTTCCTATCATTTGTGCATAAATTCTTAAAGTATTTGTTTTGTAATGAGATCTTTATAGTGCATCGTAGTGGCTTTAATCTTGTTTCTTCTTGTGGGATTTTTTCATTGGATCTCTTTGGGTCGAAGCATATTGAACCTATTAGACCCTATGAATAATTCTTTTTGAAATCCTATCAAAATTTTAAGGAAAATAACATAGTAGAATTATCCCATAGCAATATGCCTCAATCTTTGATTGAGCCACCCATCATTGATGAAACTATGATTGAACCTAAAGCCCTTCCAATTATCTAGGACCAGCCTATGGTGAATCCACCACCTATTTCCTATAAGAGACAATGAGACAATCAAACAAGATTATAAAGATAAAGAGAAATTAGTTGAACAACCTCCTATGGTTCCTCCATTCCTCCCTTATAGGAAGAAAAGAAACATATGGCTGATAAACATGATCATACACAAACCCAACTTCAAAAATGAATGAAGGTAAATTGAATTGCTAGAGATCATAGGAATAGACAATGTGTAATTGCTCATTCATTACAATCAAAATAAGAAAAAAACAACATAGAAAATGAGAATCCAAACTTTCTCTAGCAAGGCATGATGCCTCTCCACCATCACCACAACATAAACATAAACAAACTTCTATGGATATTTTCATTAGACCTCGTGTTGTGATTAACATGGATGATGGTATTGAAATTGCAAAGACTGGTGAGGAAGTTCATAATGAGATAAATCTAATTTTTTCCTCTTCTATGAACTTAAGTGATGGTTCTACTAACAAGAGTGTTGGACTTGGTGATTTTCCTTGTTTGGCACTCAATGTTGTCCCTTTGGCTAGTAAACATCCTTTTGTATATACTAAACAAAATTGGGATGTGGATGACCTGCTATAGGTTGAATCACATGTTCCTTACTAGTATTTTTCTTCATTTTATTTTGCATGTTTCCTTATCTGATTGCATGTTTGTAATGTGATCCCCCTCATACTATTATGTTTGATGTATCTCTCTCTTCATGTGCATTCCTATATTTGTACCTACATTCTTCTATAGGTCATAACCATCTATCTTTTCATTTGTCTTGTGTTTTAATTTTTTGGATGATGCAAGAAATTGAGACATTTAGGTCTCTTCCATGTTGAACCAAAAGCTTCTTCTTTTTTTCGCTCCCTATGTGTCATTCTTCCTATTCTATGAGTATTTGGGGAATGATGATGTTTTCAAGCTCTATAGTCACATTGTAGCAAAGATATATTGACGTTGAATTTGTGGATCCCTTATGTGTTTTAAGGGAAACCCCTTCCTCTTTTCATGATGTAGCTTCATTTGGAAACATATTACTTGGAATTGGGATTTTAGGGTAAGCTCTCATGCCCACTTTATGGTTAGCATAGACTATTTTCTACTTTAAAGTTATTGCTCACAACAATGGTGTAACAATTCCTTTAAAGTGGGGGGATACATTGGCATTATTTTTGACAACTCTCATGTTTCTTTATATGATTTTAATTCTTCTTTTGATGTGCTCTTTTCTTGGTGGTGTCATTGGGTTTGATGTCCTCCAATAGTATGGCATTTCTTAGCATATGACTTTCCTCTTGGTGGTGATTCTACATATCACATTCCCTAAGTTGTGAATCTTTTATTCTTGGTATTTTGCTCTCTTGGAGATATTAGGAATGATGATCACTAAGAAGAGACCTTAAACAAATTAAGCAAGACCCATTTTAATATATATATATATATATATATATATATATATATATATATATATATATATATATATATATATATATATATATATATATATATATATTATTCATAAGTTTTTAACATAATACAACTTGTTAAACTTGTGAAGCTTGAATTCATAGTGTGTGTGTGTGGCACCCTATCAGAGTTATCAAAGGGATAGCTTTGGTATGGTAAGTATAGTTAGAGCCTCTAGACCAGGTATGAATTTCTCACTAAGCAACTTTCTTGGGGGCTCACCTAGTGGAAAAATTGAGGTTCCCTTAACCCATGTGAGAATGTGTGCTTTTTGCATAGTGTAACTCAAGTTCTTATGAACATGTTGGAAAATATCCTAGACATGTTCCACATCATGTTCGACAGTCAAAACTTGATCTATTTCCCATTTTCTTCTAGGATTTGATGTTGTATGATTGAGAATATTTTTTATTGATTCATGCATATGTACATCTTGAATGTCTACTTTAGTTTGATTTTTACATGGGATCATACTCACTAAATTTTGGGCTAAATTTAGCGTAGGAAAAAGTATCCCATTTTCAAAATTAATTTAGGAAATATTAATAATAAAATGAACTAAACTATGCCCTAATTTAGTGTTGTACTATGTATTTTACATATTCTCATTAAGTTTAGGGCCCTACATATAAAATGGACTTAACTGTGCCTTATGTCTAGTGTTGTAAGGTGTACCTTTACACTTTCACAATTATCTAGGGCTTTATTAATTAATTGAGGTCAATTTTCCTTAATTGGACCCTTTAGTTCAAATCTAATTCTAATTAATTGCAATTTTTGAAGAGGAAAAAACTACACTCATTAATTCCATGACATAAAAATTATCATTTGAGAATGTGTGTCCTAGGTAAGTGACCTAGGACCCATTCACCCAAGGGCGAATGGGTGCTCACTTAGACCTATGAACCTAATTTAAATTATTTTTTTGGCATTATTTCAATGATTTCAAATGTATATTCACATGTCATCTTGTGCTATTTGAATTTTTGAAATTAATGTTAATATATGTATGAATAAGAGGACATTTCACTATGTTTTATCCTAGAAAATTTTCCTGAGCACTTAGAGCATTCAAGTGAGCATTAACAAGAGAATTTAAAGAGTATTTTCAATGCATTCAAGAGCATATTTATTTATTATTGCAGCAATCAAGATCCCATTATCATGTAAAAGTATTCTTGCATCATGAATGTTATTTGACCTAGTATGTTGATTTAGTGTTCATGATCCATTCAAACATTCAATGACATTATTTAAAATTAATTTTCAAGATCAAAGATCCACATCCATTGAAGAAATTTTGTGAAACTTGTAGATCTACATTCCAAGGTTCAAAAAAAGGTTCAAGGTGAGTTGTGACATAGGCTTGTTCATTCATCATTCCTTTCATGCTATTTCATTTCATTTCAAGGTTTAATTACCAAAAAAAGGTTTAACCGAGGTAAACCCACATTCACCAACAACAAAACATTATCACCTCTAGATTTGTGTTAAAAAAGGTTTGACCAAGGTAAATCCCCATTCACCAACAACAAAACATTATCGCCTCTAGATTTGTGTTTCTCGATTTTAGGTGGAAGATCTCTTGGAGAGAAAAATTGAAATGTTGTCAAAGTTGCATTTGTTGTCATCATTATTGCAATTTCATGGAAACTCACCTATAGGATTTATTTTTGGCTATTTGACTGTGAAAATCAGGGATCTAGGAGTGCAGAAATGGCAGAAGAGAACCCAGAAACCACTTTTACATAGCCCTATCTAGGACCCATTCTCCATAGGGTGAATGAGTCATTACTTAGCTTTGAGAAAGCACTTTTGGTGACTAGTGCACATCATTTTCCATTTCTCATATCTGAATTTTGATTTTTTTTCCATAAAAATTGACCTTAATCCATTAGATGCACTTTGTTGGTTACATTTTGGAGTTAGTTTTCTATTTTTAATCTTTCTCCCCAAAGTGTTGTTTAATCAAGACCCCTATCCTTGGAAAAAAAAGGAAATTTGTGGATTCACACTTTGACTTGACTCACCTTTTGGTTGAAAATCATTTCATTATGTGGATTTCATTTCCTAATGAAATAATGAAAGATAGGTGCATAATAACCCCATTTTCCCCATTCCACATTGACCTTCACCTAATTTTCACCTTTTTTTAGAAGTGTTGGAAGAATTCTTAGGTGTCTATTCCCACTTACTTTCTTTTCACCATAAACGATGTTTCTTGTACTGCTTGAATAAACAAGCATACTTTGGAGAATCTATTTTTAATATGGACATGGAGGCTCCACTATCTAATGTTGATGATACTATCCTAATACATCATCATGAAGACTATAGTTCTCTGGGTATGTGTAGGATCATGATGGGCCAAAAAGTGGCAATATTAGGGGTATTTTTAGGGTATGTGGCTGACAACTTTTTTTTAACCCAAAATTGATGAAATGAAAAGGGTTTTTAAAGAAGATTCTCAGCTTTCCACCAATATAAATTATGCTTTACTTTGAATTTAATAAATAATTATTATTTATTTTCTATTTGAATTACAACTAAAGTCCTGATTGATAGGTTGACTGAAAAATATCTATAGCTTTCAAACGATGTCAAATTTTTGGAATCCAAAACATGCATCACATTCTATGCTTCACATAATATAAGATTAAAAAAAAAAAATTGAATTTCATGAAGTTTTGACCAAGTTATGGTGGTCAAACACATGAGTTTTTATATTTTTTAAAAGTTGCAATAAAAAATTCATAATTAATTATTTACTTGGAAAAAAATTACAAAAAAATATGCATCACATCTGGACATGAGTGCTCTACTAATTTCTAAAATATTCTAAAAAAATATTATCACTTTATTGTGGTTAGGGTGGTCAGACAAACACCTACTTATTTTTTCCCTGAAATTTAAGTACTACTGCATTGAAATTTCAAATTTTCACCATATAGATTTTTTTTTTTTTAAAACACCTAGTAGTTTAGAAACTAAATTCAATTTTCTATAGATTCTATTCTTACATATTTTTGAAATAATACAGATAACTTATTCAAATTCTTACGTCAAGCTGCCTAACTCTGATTTTTCTAATATTTTTGCCACTTAAGGGCCTATTTTTTCCATGATGATCCTACACATACCCCTCTCCTTAAAGGAGATACTATTGAAGTTTTCATGGATCAAAGACCTCTGAAGAGATGATTAAAATGAAAAAGGCTTTCTTTTGAAGAAGCTAAGGAGCACTTTGACATTTTACATTCTCATCTTGATATATTTTCTTGTTAATATGAATACATGTGCAGTATTGATGAGTCTATAGTGGTCCACAGTATCATCCTATGTGCCATTGCCAAGCTTTTTAAACAAAAAATCTAGAAGATCAATCCCAAGGTTGCATTTTTGGTTAAGAATGAGATAAAAAGATACTAAAAATAGGATTTATCTATCTTATCGACTATTCACCTTAGATCTCAAATATTGTTGTCATTAGTAAAATTGATGGCTATATTCATATTTGCATTAAATTTCATGACCTTAATAAGGTTTCTCTTAAAGATGATTTTTTTTTTCCTAATATCAATATGATTGTAGACTAGACTACAATTCATGCCCTGTTATCCTTCATGTATGGCTTCTTGGGTTGCAACCAAATTCGTATTAACCTAGAATACTAGTATAAGATAGCCTTCACTATCCCTTGGGGTGTGTTTTATTATATGTGGTCATGTCATTTGGGTTGAAGAATGCAAGCATGACTTACCAATGAGAAATTACCTTAATCTTTCACAATTTCATTCAAAAAATCCTAAAATACTATGTCGACAATATCTTGACGAAGTCCATAACTCATGAGGATCACATAGGAAATATTTGACTTATCTTTGAAAGGTGTAAACTCTATAACATGAGGGTCAATCCTCCTATGTGTTTCTTAGACATGGATGCAAGAAAAATATTATAACTTATAGTTTCTCATCATGAAATGGAATTCGCTACAAAAAAATTGATGCAATTGTTAACATGCCTCCACCTAGAAACATTTATGTGTTGCAAAGATTGCAAGGGAAAATTTAGGAAATTTATAGATTTATATCTAAATTGGTTGATCGTACTATTCCTTTCACTTTTCTATTAAAAAATTACATTCACTTTATATGGGATAATGAGTTCTAGAAATCTTTTGATTAAATTAAAATTTATGTAGCCAATCCTCCATATTAATGCTAGCTATGCAGGATAGAACCTTTTATGCTCTGGTAGCCTTTATTTCTCAACACAATGATGATGGTAGAGAAACATCAATTTATTACATCAATCATTCCCTTGTCAATTATTAATCCCATTATTCTACCATGGAGAAGCAATGTCTTACTCTCATCTTCACAATTCAAAAGTTAAGACATTATCTTCTTCATGTTGAAAAACATGTCATTGTGAAAATTGATCTACTAAAGAATTATTTTTCTAGTCCTAACCTTTCTAGAAGGTTAAAAAAATGGTTAATTTTTCCTTCATCTCAATCCTTCCCTTGTCTAGACTTGTTTCCTAATGAAGATATTTTTTCAATTAGTCAAGATCTTGTATGGAAGATGTGTTTCAATAGATTGAGATGTTAGTCCGGCTTCAAGGTGGGTGAAATTTTTATCTTGCCTTAGGGTAAGCCAATTCCTCTCTCCTTTTGATTAGAATCCCCTTGCACCAATAACATCACTTAGTATGAGGCCATTATTGTTGGCCTACATGCCACAATCATGTTAAACATAAAGCATTTCCATATACATGGTGACTCTAAGGTTATTGTGAATTAGGTCATGAGAATGTATCAAACTAAGCAAAGCAAGTTATCTTAGTATTAGGACCTAGATTTTTCATTACTTAATTGATTCTCCTCTTTCACAATAGATAGAGTTCCTAGGGGATAAAATAAATGTGCAAATACCATGGTGAGTGGTGCATCCCTAGTTCCCTTAGATAAGGATACAAAAGAATACCACTTTATGGTTCACATTCATTTATATCCCACTATTTTTGATCAATATTAAAAAAACACTCTCGTATGTACACATGTTGACTCAATAGAATGGTATTCTAACATTTACAACTATCTGAAGATTGGAATTTTTCTCGATGATGTGATGAAGAGTGATTGAACTCAAATATGAAAGCCTCCATTCCACTATGTTTCTTTATTGAAAGTTATTTATCCAAATTCATACAATGGTAGTCTCCTTCACTATCTCACTAAATTGGAAATACCCCTTGTCCTTAAGGAATCCCATTCAAGTTCTACGGGTGGAAATTTTGGTGGTAAATCCCTAGTGCAAAAATTAATGGAACAAGATTATTTTGATTGTATTAAGAGGTTTCTATAATGTTAACAGCATAGTCATCTTATTCATGCTCTTGCTCAATAGCTATGAAATTAGACCTCTCCTTGGTCATTCATAAAATTGAGGTTAGATATTATTGGAAATATATCACATCCTTCTTCTAAAGGGCATGTCTTTATCATTACCACTACTGATTACTTCATGAAGTGGGTTGAAGCTATCCCACTCCTATCCATGAATGTGAAGTTATTATAGCTTGCTTCTAAACAATATCATTTCTCATGTTGGATTTCCTTCTATCCTTATTTTTGAAAATGGTATGGATTTCTAGAAAAAGGAAGTGAAGCAATTCCTAGAGAAATTTTATATTCAAAATATATTTTATACACCATATTATCCTTAATGTAATGGCCAAGAAGAAGCATCTAATAAGACCTTTGAGCTTATTCTTCAAAAAATAGTAAATAAACATGGTAAGGATTGGAATATTCAATTAATGTACACTTTGTGGGCCTATCACATGAGTGTTTGTATGATGATAGGAACAACACCTTACAACCTAGTGTATGGTGTTAAAGTTATCATTACTTTAGAGTTGGAAATTTCATCCTTGTAGATCTCCCTTAAGGGGTTGATTGATGAAGAAAATTACCACTCCAATCATTTGCATCAACTTGATTTGCTTGATGAGCATCATTTATAGGCCCTTGATCATCTTAAAGCTCATCAACAATTACTCCCTAGGTATATAATCAATGTGTTCTTACTAGAACTTTCAAGGTAGGTGACTTGGTTCTTTGTGAGAATTAGATAAATATAAATGTGTCACCTAATCAAAGGTGAAAACTTATTCCTCATTGGTTAGGATTTTATATTTTCAAATATGTGTATGGTTCTAGTGCCAATGGATTGTCATCTCTGGACGAAATACCTCTAAAAGAACCTATTAATACAATGCACCTTCATTGATAGTATGTGTAGTTCTATGTGGCACATGTGTAGTGCTCAACCCTCAGGGTTGTAGCATTTCGTATGTTGGCATTCCTTCATTAACACATTATTGAAATAAATTGTGTTATGATGTATCCATGTTTTTGTGAGAGAGACATAAAAACATTTTTTCTACAATGCTATACATCCATGCAATACTTTAAATCTCTTGTTTAGGAAATTAGATCATCATTGTATTTAATTAACATACATCAATGTGTGTTTATTAAATCATGATGCCATATAATCTAAACATACACAAATAAATATGGCATCCATCACACAATCATACATGAAAGTAAAGAATCATACACATGTAACAAGAAACACCATATGTAATGTCAGAACCAATATCTGGGTATGTGCACGATCATGATGGGCCAAAAAGTGGTAATATTATGGGTATTTATAGGGTATGTGGCTGATGACTTTTTCTTTACCCAAAATTGATGAAACAAAAAGGGTTTTTAGAGGATATTCTCAGCTTTCCACCAATATAAATTATGCTTTAATTTGAATTTAATAAATAATTATTATTTATTTTCTATTATCTAATTATGACT
Organism: Sequoia sempervirens; assembly: GCA_007258455.2. NCBI lineage: Eukaryota > Viridiplantae > Streptophyta > Pinopsida > Cupressales > Cupressaceae > Sequoia > Sequoia sempervirens. Next base: position 118,495,347 of record VDFB02000008.1, read on the forward strand.
AAAGTCCTGATTGATAGGCTGATTGAAAAACATCTATAACTTTCAAACGGTATCATATTTATTGAATCTGAAACATGCATCACATTCTATGCTTCACATACTATAGGATTAAAAAAATAAAATTAAATTTCATGAAGTTTTGACCAAGTTAAGGTGGTCGACATACAAGTTTTAATATTTTTTAAAAGTTATAATAAAAATTCATAATTAATTATTTACTTGGAAAAAATTACAAAAAATATGCATCACATCTGGTCATGAGTCCTCTACTTATATATAAAATCTTATAAAAAAATATTATCATTTTATTAGGGTTAGGGTGGTCAGACAGACACCTACTTCTTATTTTTTCCCTGAAATTTCAAATTTTCACCAAATAGATTTTATTTATTTTTAAATAAACCTAGTAGTTTAGAAACTACATTCAATTTTCTACAAATTCTATTCTTACATATTTTTGAAATAATATAGATAACTAATTCAAATTTTTAGGCCAAGTTGCATAACACTGATTTTTCTAAATTTTTTGCCACTTAAGGGCCTGTTTTTTCCATGATGATCCTGTACATACCCATCTCATGTATATATATCAAATGTAACTTACATTTATTGTGCCACTATCAACAAAAAATAAGTGGCATCTATATATGTGTATCAATTTCTATACATCAAAAATGATCTACAAAACATGTTTCATTGGTATAAAAATGATATCCAAAATCAAGTCTCTAAACCCCAAGTGCATGGCTTCTTGAGCCGCCTATACCTAGTAGTGGTTTTCACTGAGGTTGAATGATGGAGACAAAGTGGAACCTATGTGATAACAAGAAAAATATCACTACACATAACACTCTAATCTCTCCCTTAAGGGAGACTATTTGAAGCTTGGCTCGCCTAAGTGCATCCTGCAGTTGCTAATCCCCTAGTGGCACCATAATTGTCACCTAACTTGTGATGTCATTGAGCTAGATCTGTAGAGCATCACATGCCTACTCAACACTCTCATCTCTCATCATGATCATATCTCTCTTGTAAATGGTAGTTCATAGATTTGTTGACACCTAGTCTCTTTGTTGTATAACATTCATGGCGCCAATAGTCCTCTAGATGATGTTTTCATGCCCCTCCTCATATGTCATCCTTATTACCATGAACAACTCAAATAAGTGGCCATATCACCCTGCTAATATTGGTTAGTACACATCTATGATGGACCCCTCAATAGGCATGTTATGGTTGTCTTTGATATACACTACGCTATTAGCACATTCCATCCCTATGTGTCCACTACAACAATAGAGAGAATAAAACCCATTGGTACCATGTGATGTATATACATAAAATCAAAATAAAATAATACATATGAGATGAAAATTGAAAATACTAAAATGAAATGACATAAACAAACACTATACCTAGGTCCCCTACTCGCCATTCATTGATCATCAAAGCTTGTGCCTCTCTGATAGTCTTATGGGAAATTCAGTGAGTGGGGGACCAATTTATGCTTCACTAAATACCTCTAGGATTTTTATAGAAATCTAAATTTTCTTTGGAGTTTGGAGAAAATGATAGAAGGAAATGTAAATATAAAACATAAAAAATGGTGATCTGCCAATGCTTTTACAACATTTGAAACCCAATCATTACTATGATTGATATAATTAGACATAGAATGAACAACAAAGGCTAACGACAAGCACAGTGCAAAATTTCAAATATTTTTGCAGGTAGTGTTCATTAAGGTTCGACCAAAAATAAAGATTTCTAAGGGTATGTACCATAGAAAAATGGATCATTGACATTTTCATGGTCATTTAGGTCTTTCTCTCATGATGCTTGATCTATTTTTCTTTGATTTAATGTTGCAATGTAACTTCTACATTCACATTAGGTCCTAAATATTCAAATTATGATGTCTTGTGAAGGTGTTGTGAAGTGTTGTAACACATTTCTACACTTTTCTAGACTCTCATTACAATTCACCTAAAAACAACCTTTTTATCCCTTATCAAGTCCTATTCTAAAGTGTTGTAAAGTCTTGTAACAATATTTCATGTTTTTCTAGGCTTGATTTAACTATTTACACCTTTCTTATGCTTTATTTGACCCTTTTATGCACTTATAGAACTTAATTAAGTGTATTTTTGAATGTAAACCCGACACAACATTAAATGCAACTTAATTCTTGGCACCCACTTACAATCCTAGAGTGGGACCCATTCGCCATGGGTGGTGAATGAGTCCCTTTTGGCTCCAAATTCAAAATAATTCAAATTTTCTTTTGAATTTTTATTCAAAAAGACCTTATGTCATCCTGTGATGTATTATTGGGTTATTAGGGTATAAGTGGGTATAAATAAGTGTTTTTACATTGATTTTAACCCCCATTAACTTGTATTCACTCATTCAACATCAATTAGCATTCTTACATTCAATCATAGCATCATTCAATCAAGCATTTATCAAGCATCTTGGAGTAGCCATTGACATATCTTCAAACTTCTTCAACAAGGTCTTGAATTTTTTATGCATATTTGTCAAGAAAATAGGTGTTGAAAGGTGGTCAATTACATCTTGCATCATAGGTTTCCTTTGCATCAACATTCAATTAGTTTTTTTTTTTTTGCATCCTGGGCTTTATAAAAGTGCATTAGTGAAAGAATCATATAGATTTCATTTTTGCATATCAAATCCTTTAAAAACTAAAAATCTGCATTTACAACTTCAGTTTGCATTTGAAACACATTAAAATCACTTTAATTTTTTTGAAAAACGAAAAAAAATCTCATAACTAAACTCATTTGCCACCTTGGGTGAATTAGTCCAGCTCCATTTTCTGCATTAAATTTTTTAGCATTTTCACAGTATTTTCTACATTTTTGTTTCCTATTATTACCTTCTAGTTTTCGTTTACATAATTTATATCATTAGCATTTTCTTATTCCTAGTTTTCATTTGCATTCACCCCAAATTTTTTGGTACTTGTATGAGTGTTTGTTTCCCTATTGATAATACTTTGGTGAGAAAAAGTTCTAGACTCATGGCTTCCCATTAGAGCACTTTCATTGTGGACCTTGGGATCTCAAGAGCTCCTACTCCTAGTATGGAAAATGGTCCATTAGGCATGGATACTACCACTAGTATAAATTTACCTTCAAATACAATGCATGTTGGCACACAAATTGATCAAATATCGCAAGATAAAGTCATTAGCATTCATCAGGATTTTGTACATTTACAACAAGATTTATCCCTTGAAAACATTTCTACCACTACCATACCTACCATAGAAAACCTTCATTGTTCAATTGAAAGTGATGAAGGCTTACAAGTTATGAAAAAAATTGTGGAGATATACAACAAACATGTTCCTTCCACTTCCCAAACAAAAAACATTGTTGTGAGCCAAGGAGGACCTCACATTTCTCCTCCTTCAACCGTAGCATCCATACCCACTTATACTACTCCTCAATTTAGAACAACCATGCAATAGGTTAGTCATGTGACTCCTTTCTCTATTCTAGCTAGAATTTATAGTTCTTTTGTGGCATCAAATGTCCCATCTTCCACCTTCACCCCTCTTAGTGTTCCCTTCACTTCTCCTAACATTACATACACTCCATCACCATTTTCCCTTCCCCCTCATACCGCTTACACTGACCCCATCATCACACAACTCTTTAACACAGTTTCTTCCATGCAACAACAAATATCAACCATTAGCCAAAGTCAAAATGATCTAGACCCACATACCATGTTCGTAGTAGCCCCTTATCTTTAGAAATCTTAAGAACACTGATGCCACAAGGAATTGAGATGCCTAGGTTTGAGAAAATTGGAGGTAAAGGAGACCCTACTAATCATGTCAATGCTTATACAGCCTTGTGTAGTGATTTTATCCTTGATGAAAAACTATTAGCAAAATTATTTCCTAGGACCTTAAAGGACACTGCATTGGAGTGGTTCTCAAACTTACCCAATCATTCAATCCAATATTTTAATGAGCTTGTTGATTCCTTTATAAGTCATTTCCAAGTTCATATGACTCCAAAAAATACAATGATTGATTTAATGAGATGTAAAAAAAATGCAGATGAAAAAGTAACTAATTTCATTTCATGTTATCAGTCATTGTATGCACAAGTAGATGTTAAAATTCTTGATTCACATCTTCAAAAGATGTTTATCGAAAACTTACACACTCACCTTTAGGATAAGTTGACTATGATGAAATTTCCTTTGTTTATGTATTTATGTACAACCCTTTGTGACTATCACAACTCAGATACTATTTGTGATTCAAAGTCCACTTCTAGTCAAGCTGAGAAGTCTAAACAAAGCAACCAAAATAATGTGCAAAAATTTCAAAAACCAAACAGTCTTATTACAGTTTAATCCTCCTCCACAATGAACTCAACCTATTTAGATTCAAGTGGCCTAGTTGTTAAAGCAATGGTGCCCTTTACCTATGGGGACCAGAAGAGACAATTTACCCCCTTACCCGATACTCTCCATAACACAATGAACCAACTGCTACAACAACAAATGATCACTTTACCTACTGTTAAACCACTTGATACTACCAAGCCTTTACTACCCACCTTTAAACCAAATGCTTATTTTCATTTCCATCACCAAAATGGACATGCCACAGAACAATGTAAGCATCTTAAACACTTAGTTCAAGACCTCATTGATTCAGTTTGTTTGTCCATTGAAGGTGTTAATGATCAAGGAAATAAGTTTGTTGTACCCCCCAATCGAAATTTACAAATTTTCACCAACCCCATGCCTAAACATAATGTTTAATTTTTCAAAGCTAGTGAACCTTCAAACACTCATGTGATGAACATTGATACAAATAATGAACAACATGATATTACTCCAAATGTTACCCAAGTTAATCCTATGGATGAACTTGTGGGTACAACAGATGTTGTCCCTTGTAAGGTCCCAATAAAAAAATATCTTGATATTACCTTTTCTTCTCATGATATACTTAAAAAGATTCTTGATGTTCCTCTTTGCATAGTCAGTCACATCTATGATAAGCCCACCAATGGGATATTAATAGATCCTACCTATGGTGAGAATGTGATCATGGAAGAATTTTTAATAGTATTACATGAGCTTTATCAAGAAGATTATGATAAACCAACCACATGGATTAAAACACATACTAGTTTTGCGTGCCCTATATTTGAATCAATTGTACTCCCATTATAGATAGGACCCAAAACATTGGATGTAACATTTTCTATTATTCTAGAATCAGATCAATTTTGTCTACAGCTAGGCCATCCTTGGCTTTGCTCGATGAAAGTGGCCCCTTCAATTGTTCACAAATGTTTGAAGTTTCTACATGGAAATGGAATATTTACCATACACCATAGGGGTTTTCATCCATTGTCTTCTAAAGGTAATTTCTCTTTAGAATCCTTTTGGCCTGAACCTATGGAGCCCATAATCCATCACAAGGATTTCTCTTTCATAGCCTACCAAAAGTTCAAAGTCAAATGAATAGCCGAATTGTCTCTTCACCCAATGTCTCTGTCCACTTCCACTCCTCCCATCATAAATGAGATAATGTTTTAGCCTGAGTCTGAACCTAAACAAGCAATGTAACCTCATTAACAACCAACAAAAAACACTTCATCTTCATCATATAAACATCTAAGAGATAGTGAAACCAACCCCATCGTGCCTCCTCGCATTAAAAAAGTTTATAAAAAAAAGAGAAAGTGATTGACCCATCTCCCTCAGTTCCTTCCATTCCTCCTCCTTAGGAAGAAAAGGATCCTATGGTGGATCAACCTTCTCTTACATCTCAACAACTTCAAAATAGAATTAAATGAAACTATGGTGCTAGGGACCATAGGCGTCATCGGTGTCTCCTTGCTCGCCAATCATGAATGTAAGAAAACAAGGAAAATCAACTTCCACCTTTGACCGAAGTAATAACTGATCACCCTCCTCCTCCTGACCCTTCACAAGATAATACGATACAACCATTACAACAAAATGAACTGATACAACAACCACAACTCCTGATACATCCTTCCTTGGAAATTACCATTCGTCTTCTTGTCGTAATTAATCTTGATGATGATGATGACGAGATCACTAAAATAGAAGAAGTGCATAATGATCTAAACTCTTTATTTTCATCCACCATGAGCTTAACTAATAAATCTCTTACACCAAGTGAAGAGCCCGACACTTCCCCTAGTTCGGTACTTGTAATTCTTCCTTTGGACAATCAACCACCCTCACAATACACTAAACATGACTAGGAGGTGGAGGAATTGTTAGATGGTTGACTTCCATTCACCTTGCTAGCCTTTTGCATTTTTCTTTTTTCTTTTGCACTTCTTTGTGCGTTTCGTGTTCCTAGTAATGTGTGTTTGATGTTCTCTCTCTTTGTGCACTTCCTTTATTTTGTACCTCTATTCTTCTATATGTCGTACATTTTTACTTCCTTTTTTTCTTTTGTTCCATGCTTTCCTTTTGGGGATGACGCAAAGCATTGAGATGCCCTATGTCTCCTCCAAGTTGACCCAAAAGGTCCTTTCTTTTTTTATTTTATTTTTTTCCTTTTGGGGATGACACAAAGCATTGAGATTCCCTATGTCTCTTCCATGTTGACCCAAATGGTCCCTTTTCATTTTTAATTTGTCTTTTTAATATGTATTCCTTTTGGGGATGACACAAAGCATTGAGTCTGTCTCCTCCATGCTAACCCAAAAGGTCATTTCCTTTTAACTTTTTTTTAATGTTTTCCTTTTGGGGATGACGCAAAGCATTGAGAAACCCTATGTATCTTCCATGTTGTCCCAGATGGTCCTTTTTCATTTTTACTTTGTCTTTTTCTTGTGTTTTCCTTTTAGGGATGATGCAAGACATTGAGACTAAAATATATCATTCATGTTGACCCAAAATATTTTCTTTTTCTTTTTCCTTTTTATTTTCTTTTAGCTTGTGTTTTCCTTTTGGGGACAATGCAAAGCGTTGAGACTAAAATTTCTCTTCCATGTTGACCAAAAATGGACCTTCTTTTCCTTTTTTTTTTCTACTCTCTATGTCATTCTTCCACTTCTTTGTGTTTTGGGGAATGATGACAGTTCTAAGCTCTTTCATAACAAAATTGCAGCAATGAACATATTGACCCAAAATCCATAGATCCCTTATGTATTTGGTGTGTTCCTTTCTGCGAGAAACTCCCTTCTTCTTTTTGTTTCTTTTTTGTTCACATGAAGTAGCCTTACTTGGAAACATATGAATTGGCATAGGGGATTTCCAAATTGGCTCTCATGTCTTGTTTTCTTTTTACATTTTTCCTTTGCTACTTTAAAGAAATTTATCATAGACCTATGTGTAGCAATTCCTTTAAAGTGGGGGAATACATTGGAATTATTCATTTGCATTATTGGTTCTTAGTGCAACCTTTTCATTTCATATGATGTGTTTGTCACTTTGTGGATGACATTGGGTGTGATGTCCTTCATAATCATGATCTATCTTAGCATATTACATTCCTCTTAGTGGCCTGATGTGACATGCTACATCCCCTAAGTTGTGAATATTCTATTCTTTTATTGGTCCTCTCTTGGAGACATTAGAAACAATATTCCCTAAGTGATAGAACTTTCATGAACTTAACAAGACTCATTTGAACATCTTTTGAATTTTAAATTTTTTACATTTTAGATTTTAAATCTTTGCCACCTTGCATAATGGAACTTGCATACCTGTGGTACCAACCTCTTTGTTCATTAGTTCTAAGCATAGGAACCTTTTCTTGTCTCTTGAAGTATGACCCAAAATTTTCCTTTGTGGTGCCTTGTTAAAGTTATCAGGAGGTATAACTTTGATATGGTTGAGCAGGAAGCCAATTCCATGGCATGAATTTCCCCATAGCCACCTATGTGTTTGTGAGTGCATACCAACTAGAGTATGTTTCTCAACTTTTGGGCCTTCTCACCCGATAGACTACCATGAGTTCTATCACCCCAGAGTGAGTATGCATTTTATCTTTTAGAAATATAGCCTAAATTTGATTCACAACTAGCTGGACAAATGATCAAAGCTTGATCTAACTTTTCCTTTTTCCCTTCTCTTTTTCATTCTCTTTCACACATGTGTTCCTTTGTTCTTATGTTTAGTTTTCCATGGGATCTTCATCTTGGGGGCTTGATCATCCCTCTTGATCATTGTCATTCTATCTTGCTAGCATAGGTGCATTTGGACCCCTCTTAATGTGCATGGCTACATTAGTGTGAGTTTGAAGCAAGTTCATCCTCTCACTAAAGTGGGGGCTAAATGTACCATAGAAAAATAGATCATTGAAATTTCCATGGTCTTTTTAGTCTTTCTCTCATGATGCTTGATCTATTTTTCTTTGATTTAATGTTGCAATGTAACTCCATTCACATTATGTCCTAAATATTCAAATGATGATGTCTTGTGAAGGTGTTGTGAAGTGTTGTAACACATTTATACACTTTTCTAGACTCTTCTCATTATAATTCACCTAAAAATCACCTTTTTATCCCTTATTAAGTTATATTCTAAAGTGTTGTAAAGTCTTGTAACAAGATTTCACACTTTTCTAGGCTTGATTTCACTATTTACACCCTTCTTATGCTTTATTTGACCCTTTTATGCACTCATAAGACTTAATTAAGTGTATTTTTTAATGTAAACCTGACAAACAAAATTAAATGCAAATTAATTCCTGACACCCACTTACAAGCTTAGAGTGGAACCCATTTTCCATTGGTGGTGAATGAGTCCCTCTTGGCTTCAAATTAAAAATAATTCAAATTTTCTTTCAGGTATTTATTAAAAAATACCTTATTTCATCCTATGTCATGACTCCTATTTTGTAATGATGAATTTATAATTCAATATTACTATTTAGATAATCATCTTATGTTGATAAATTGATTTATAGCTCTTAATAGAAGTACCTTCTTATGATTTGGTAGTGGAAAATGCAATAATTTGTTAATTTAAGTTTGAATGATCCTTCAATTAGAATAAAATTGACTTAAAATATATATATATATATATATGTCTGTGTGTAAATTCTTTTAGTGAATTCCTTGAGAAAGGAAATGATCTCCCTCTTAAAATAGATTACCTATTTATTGTGTTATAGTGAATTAAAAAGAATAAAATAAATGGATATTTTCCTTATTATTTAAATAAATCTTTTTTTCGAGATAAGGAAAAATTAAAAAGAAATAGAAGAAAAAGGAAACAAAAATAGAAAAGGAAGGTAGTTATTTTGTTTTACGAGTTTTGTTCAGAGAAAGGAGGGAAGGAAAAAGGGAGGCAGTTTTGAAAAGAAAATGGCATGTAACCATTTGGGGGATTGGAGGGGAAGAGATTACAAAATCTCAACAATGGAAGATATCTGACATTTATGCAAACCAACTTGGTGTCTTTTTGTTGTTTTTTGTGGATGGTGATGCTCCAGTTTTGAAGCCTCCAACATGGTAGGATCATTTTGGAAGAATGACAATGACTGATTACACTTCGTTAAAAGCCCCATCACTACACATAACCCTTCCTTCAATCGATGCATGGAAGAATGTGTGTTAAGTCATGTTGTTTCCTAGAGTGGTTGTTTGTCTTACTCTTTCAGAATTGATTTATGCAATACATGTAGGAATTTTATGCTTATATAACTGCTAGAGGAATATATATTTGATCTTTAGCAACGAGATTCCATTGTGTATAGTAGTTAAAAGAGTGTATTGTTTTAAATTGTCTAAGTAAATGATGGGTTCTCTGTTCATACAACTGAAGTAGTGATTAAAAATTAAAAGCAAAGGATGTCCATATTTGAAGTACCAAGGAAAACAAACAATTCTGCACTAGTGGAACCATAGTTTTAAATAGATTTATGCATTGGCACAAACCATGGAAATCAGCCTCGGCCAACTTACATGGTAAATGTGTTGCATTTATATTCAGCCTTCCACATCTAGCTTTGTATCCCTATTCTTAAATTCCATTAGATCATTCTCTATATCTGTATTTTATACCTTGTTCTAAGGCTCGCATGCTAGCTCATGTAGTGAGGATATTATCAAGGGTCATGGGTCTTGGCGTTACTCCTCCCATTTGTTTTTTCTTAAAGGTTTCTAAGCCTTGTCAACAAACCTACTTTGTACATATCCTAGAATCATTACATTCCATGAGATGAAATCATTGGAAGCCATTATGTCAAATAGTTCACACACCTAGTCATGTCTCCACTTAATGCATATATCTATCAAATTGTGAGGCCATTTGGTCATATGGATACGTGCCTTTTCTTTGTTTCCACTATTTCTATACATTTTTACCGGGGCAATTGTAGCCATAGCATCTAACAAAACTCCTTTATCCTGGACATTCATAGCTATCCCCATTACCGTCTTGCTCTTTTAGTCTGCAATTCTTGTCATAAATCAACGATTCGAGTTGTTTTCCTTTAAGGATATGAAATATCAAACATCTCTAGGGCACAAATTTCTTATGAAAGAGTTTGAAGTACTACCTGTTACTAGATGGCAGATTGATTCCTTTGGACATTTTGTTGTTCAAGCCTATCTTCTTTGCTTTGAGGTACGCCAATCTCCCTCTATGTTTCTAGTAAACCTATTTTGGCTTCTTCTACTCTAGAAATTCAAAGTTTGGATATAGCCCTAATGTAGACCGTTCTTTAATTTTTTTTTGAATTTTTATTTTAGGCATGCTATTTATATCCCTTTAAAAGTTAAATTCATAATATGTCTTGGAAATTTCCTTGATGGATTTAGATTTGTTTTGAGGCTATGAATGTGAGTATTTTTTTTTTTTAAGTGTTGTCCCAAAGCTCTCTGCTATTGGAATATACCTTAAGGCTGTAAAATTGATACTGCTTTAGCTCTATGGTTTCGCTCTATATCAAATATATCCAAAGTTATATAATTGCATTACACTCTCACATTCATTGCATGTTATCATTCATACCTTTATTTGATACTATCAACATGTGATTCTTCATTATTCCAAAAGGACAATAGTGCAAACTGCAACAAAGATTATGCTTATGCAGGATTGAATTTGACATACATTTTCTGTATTAAACAAGTGTTATGCTTGTGAATGGATGAAGATTAGCAATTAGATGTCTTCTTTTAAGTGTTTAAGATAGTGTATTATATACATGTAAAGTAAGGAAGTAAATGAATAAAACGAATGTGAAAGAGAGATTAGAGCAAGAAACAATAGGTAGCATTTTTCAGAAAATGAAACCTTTTAGATGCATCTTTTTAGCAAACTTACCCAGCGATTTCCCAAATCTAGTTCAATGGTGGTTCAATTAGCATGCAAAATCCAATTATTTATCATGGTCATCACTCCTATCCTAACACTTTTATTCATTTTGATGTCAAAATGGGAATTGCAAGGCTTTTATTTTATTTTTTTTAGGCGATGAGATTAGGATCTCATGCATATCAGGTAAATGGGATGATGTTAAGTTCTAGAAAATTTTCTTGATAAATGACATGGATTATTAAATAATTACCAAACCTTCTTTTTGAATATACATATATTTGTTAGTTTGATATGAGGCAAATAACTAATTTTGTTAATAGATGATTGTTCTCACCTGTTTTACATTGTGTTGAACATCGTTATATGAGGTATTAAGGAATGAATTCCTTATACATTCTATGGTGTGGTGAAATATTGCTTGGAATATAAGATGACATCATAAGTAGTTTGATTAGAAATAAATAAATTATCCTTATAGTATTTTTCTATGAGTGAGAGATTTTCATCGTCATTGTTGTAATAGTAACTCACAATACCAAAACATCAAGCATGTATCATGTGTATATTTGAGCTAACAATTTTGATGAATATTTTATTATTCAAGAAGCATTCAAGTCAAGATCTATCATAATCAAGCAAGGGTTTAATGCTAGAATTTAAGTGAGATGTAACATCATAATGTGATCGTTATTCATTCATTTATCTTATTTCATTTCATTTCAAGGGTTGAATACCAAAACGGGGTTTGACCAAGGAAAACCCCTATTGACTAACATTTTCTTGCAGTTTTAGGTGGTTGACACGTGAATGAGCTAGCCTTTCTTGAGTAAGCATCCTTAGGATGGTTAGCTATGTTGTAGTTGTAAGTTATTTATTTTGAATAAAGATGATTCTCATTTATACTGATAAATCTCTTATCTGAGATTCTTTGATATATATTAATTCATTAATATGCATGTTATTTCATTTGAATAGGTGAATGAAAATTATTTAATTATCCCTCTTTATTCCCACCATTATATAAGAATGTATACTCATACATGCATAAGCAATACCTTCTTAACTATTTTATAGTTTAATTCACTTATTGTTGAACTCTCTATGAAGTTATAATCAAAATGTGAATGGTTTATGACTTTTAGTATACATGTCCCATTTGCAAATACTCGGGAGCCATTCATGACAATGTTGGCACTATCTAAATTTCATATGTAGGGATAATACATCAGTGAAACTTGAAAATGTTGTGTGTAGACTTATGTGACTAGAGAAATAAATTCCAATGCTCCTTGATATATGAGACACTTATGACAGCCAAAATTATGTAATGAATGGTCTTGTCATTGAGACAGTATGACCATTGCATGTAAGGTATCTTGTAAGCATTGAAATTTTTAAGCCAACAAGGCTCTGCTGATGAGGTATTTCAATAAGCCAGTAAGGAACTTTTGATGAGTGGTTTTTCATCCCTACGAGGGTTTTCCACTCATGAAATCTTTGTGTTATGGATTCCTTGTGCTTGCATTTATGATTTTTCTATTGTTTTACGTCATTTGAATTTACATGCATTGACGATATGACAAATCTTGTGTAAGACTATATGGCTATATCTTAAAATGACATAACCTTGTTTTGATACAATTGATTCATGGATGTATGTTATTCCATTTAAATATAGAGCTAAAAGTAATTAAATTATTACTCTTTTCCTGCACTGTTTTATAAAGATTTGATTCTATTAAGTTAAATTGGATAGTAGGGAATTTAATTGAAACATGATATTTTCCTAACATTAGATTTGGTATCAGAGCACTCAGGTTCAACATTTGGGCCTCGAGTCTTCTGTGCTTAGGTTGCATTTAAGTATATGAACCTGTTGTATTGTATAGTGAATCCTAGTATGGGTGATTCTTTGATGATTAGTTGGAGCCAATTAGAAGTTTATATTTAATTTGATCATTCAAAAATCTAGAGGTGTGAGACCTCTTCACCTTAGTTGCATTTTTATAAGGATTTCTATTAAGAGTGATGGTACCTAGTTGAAGTAAGACAAGATGGATAACCTATAGTGAGAACCCTTGAATGATGATGTGGAAATAAAAGTGAAATAGTAAGAGAAGTATATTATGAAGAAAGATCTCTTTGATGACTTAAAGGATGAATGATTTGATAAGATACAAGGGGAAGAAGAAAAGGAGAACTTCTTGATAAGAGGAAGAAGGAAGAACTCCTATGTACTAAATAAATTTGTTGACAATGGATAAATATTAGTTGAGCCTTCTTGAGGAAAGGGAAACCTAAGATGGAAGTTTTAAAGACAAATTGATTGTGGAGCAACATCTTATTCCTTAAGGAATTGGATTTGATAGAATCCATGAGATCTTTCAAAAATGCAAGGGTTCTGATGTCTTGAGAATCTTCATTGGTAATTCATGATAGAAATTGAAATGATAAATAACTTCATTTGTCTATCAGAAAAAGTAAGAAGTGATTGATGTGATTGAATCATGTATGCTTGTGCAATGATGCATTTCTTGTGCTCTATAAATGGCACATCTGTATGGATGATTGGATTTATAGCATAGAATATTTGTTTGCTTGATTACATTTATATGTATACTTGAATGTGAAATATTCACTATACTTATATTAATACGAGTAATGCATATTTCATATTATTGTTGTTCTTTTGTGAGTGATGCACTAGAACAAGTTCTTGATTTCTTTGTGTGGATAAAACACTTGAGTAATTATTCCATTTTTCATTTGTGTGCAGGATATAATTTTCATACTCATTGTGTTTAGTAGATCAAGTAATGATCATTATAAATGCACTACTATAATTTATGCATATTTCACCTTGTCTATGAGCAATGCACTTGTGAGAGAGATGCACTTATCATATTCATTTTATGAAATCTTGAATGAGTAATGCACATTGTGTATGACACATGTTCCATATTTGTGCAAGTGAGGCACTATAGGTAAATTATGTATTCATACCCTGTGTGAGTTAGGCACTAGAGGTTATGTATTCTTTTTTATTATATCATTGAAATAGATGATTTGTAACACCCTTATTGGTGTATGTACATTGACAGTGTTATATTAAATTTCTTGAGCATTTATGGATAATTCATGGAATACATGTTATGAATATATATTTCATGTTATGGATGTACCTCCATCTCCTTACATGGAAATGTGGTGTGTGATAAATTTTAATCTTACCTTCTGGGACAGGATTCCGAATGTGGATTAACAGAGAAGGTGATCTTCTTTCCCAAGATCAACCAAATTTTCTTCTATATATGCTTTGGCCAAAGCAAGTTGTACCATTGAAATAGATGGATAATGAATGCCTAGAATATATATATATATATATATATATATATATATATATATATATATATATATATATATATATATATATATATATATATATATATATATATATATATATATATATATATATATATATATATATATATATATATATATATATATGTGTGTGTGTGTTTCTCTGCCACATCATGTATGCAAGAAATATGTTCATTCTAGTGTAAGAGTGCATATAAGGCATCAGGCATGCATTGAGAGTTTCCCTCCTGCCCTATTATTATTGTTTTCTAGGCACCTCATGTAGGGCCAGGTGTTCTTCGAGTTAGAAAGAATCGCATGGAAGTGCTATGCTCCATGGTTGGGTGGGAAAAGCACCTTAACCATGCTTTTGACCTTCGGCTTGTAGAAGACCACTGGGTTATGGCAGCTGAAGATTGATTATATGTTTTATTTTCTTTATGTAATTCATAAATGAGATATGTATCATAGAATGAATCATTGTATATTTTTTTAGTCAATTAATGTAATGCACTTCTCTTGGATGCATTCTTGTTGCATTTGTAAAAAGGTAAAGGATTATGCATGCCATACATTTACGGAAATCCTTGTTAATAAAAATTTACTTTTCCAATTATAGATTGAGCTTTACTTTTTGCTATGAAATTTAGTAATTGGTTGACTCAGTGTCAAGCTCTTCATGAACTTCCTGACATCTAGTATTTCAGGAGGCTATGGTAATCAACTCAAACCCTTTGTATTAGTAAGTGATCTTATCTTGATGATCATCTATAACTTGTTGATCCTCTTATCTTTCATGTTGTTAATCAAAAGGAAGACCTTAATTTAATTGGTTTGCATTAGTTTTTTCATTTACTAATGATGACAGCAGGTAGTATGGGATTCTTGTTATTCATCATAAAGGTAAATATTTTGATGTCTCATGTGAGTAGGCCTATTGACAAAATTTTTTCCTTTCTATTGGTAAATATCTTAGAATATGAAAAAGGATTCACATAAGATTTATAAGATTGTATATGAAAGGAAGGGATTAGTTTGCATAATTTTATTAGCTAAGGTAAATAGAGTGAATTTGATGAAGCTATGATGTCATAATGAAATGTGCAAGTGTATGAATGCTAGCCACATGAATTTTTACAGTTACAAACAAAAAGGTGCATGAAGCAATGACACATTGTCAGGTGGATTGATTGTGACATTGAGGTAAAATAGAATTAAAGAGGTATAAAATCCTTCATTTTAGTTAGTTTGATCATCGAGATGATGATTCTTTAAGGGGGGAAGGATGTCACAGCTCCTATTTTACAATGATGAATTTATAATTCAATATTACTATTTAAGTAATCATCTTATGTTGATAAATTGATTTATAGCTCTTAATAGAAGCACCTTCTTATGATTTGGTAGTGGAAAATGCAATAATTTGTTTATTAAAATTTGAATGAACCTTCGATTAGAATAAAACTGACTTAATATATATGTATGTGTCTGTGTGTGTAAATTATTTTAGTGAATTCCTTCAGAAAGGAAATGATCTCCCTCTTATAATAGATTACCTATTTATTGTGTTATAGTGAATTAAAAAGAATAAAATAAATGGATATTTTCTTTATTATTTAAATAAATATTTTTATCAAGATAAGGACAAATTAAAAAGAAATAGAAGAAAAAGAAAAAAAAAGTAGAAAAGGAAGGTAGTTATTTTTTTTACGAGTTTTGTTTGGAGAAAGGAGGGAAGGAAGAAGGGAGGTAGTTTTAAAAAGAAAATGGTATGTAACCATTCGGGGGATTGGAGGGGAAGAGATTACAAAATCTCAACAATGGAAGATATCTGACATTTACGCAAACAAACTTGGTGTCTTTTTGATGTTTGCTATGGACGGTGATGCTCTAGTTTTGAAGCCTCCAACATGGTAGGATCATTTTGGAAGAATGATAGTGACTAATTACACTTTGTTAAAATCCCCATCACTGCACATAATCCTTCCTTCAATTGATGCATGGAAGAATGTGTGATAAGTCATGTTGTTTCCTAGAGTTGTTGTTTGTCTTACTCATTCAAAATTGATTTACGCCATATGGTTATGTTTGAGATATTCTTTATAACAATTGTAGTTCTCTTTAGTAAACAACTTAGCTTGCAATACATGTAGTAATTTTATGCTTAAAGAACTGATGGAGGAATAGATATATGATCTTTAGCAACAAGGTTCCATTGTGTATAGTAGTTAAAAGAGTGTATTCTTTTTAATTGGCTAAGTAAATGAGGGGTTCTCTGTTCATACAACTAAAGTAGTGATGAAAAAATAAAAGCAAAGGATGTCCATATTTGAAGTACCGAGGCAAACAAACAATTCGGCACCACTGGCACCATAGTCTTAAATAGAGTTATGCATTGGCACAAACCATGGAAATAAGCCTTGGCTAGCTTACATGGTATATGTGTTGCATTTCAATTCAGCCTTCCACATACAGATTTATATCCCTATTCTTGAATTCCATTAGATCATTTTCTATATCTGTGTTTTATATAATCTTCTAAGGCTCATACCCTAGCTCATGTAGGAAGGATATTTTCAAGGGTCGTGGGTCTTGGTGTTACTCCTGCCATTTGTTTTTTCTTAAAGGTTTCTAAGCCTTGTCAACACAATTACTTGATACATATCTTGGAATCATTACATTCCATGAGATGAAATCATTAGAGGCCATTCTATCGAATAGTTCACATGCCTGGTCATGTCTCCACTTAATGCATATATCTATCAAGCCATGAGACCATTTGGTCATAAAAATATGTGCCTTGTCTTTGTTTCCACTGTTTGTACATACATGTTTACCAGGGTGATTATAGCCATACCATCTGACAAAACTCCTTTATCTTGGATGCACATAGCTACCCCCATTACCGTCTCTCTCTTGTAGTCTATAATTTTTATCATAAATCAATGATTCTATTTGTTTTCCTTAGAGGACATGAAAGATCAAACATCTCTAGGGAACATATTTCTTATGAAAGAGTTCAAAGTATGACCTATTACTGGGTGGCAGATTGATTCCTTTGGACACTCTATTGTTCAATCCTATCTTCTTTGCTCTGACGTACACCAATCTCCCTCTATGTTTCTACTAAACCTATTTTGGCTTCCTCTACTCTATAAATTCAATGTTTAGATAAAGCCCTAACATAGACCGTTCTTTAATTTTGTTTTGAATTTGTATTTTAGGCATGCTTTTTATAAACCTTTAAAAGTTAAATGCATAATATGTCTTGGCAATGTTCTTGATAAACTTAGATTTGTTTTGAGGCTATGAATGTGAATATGTTTTTTCTTTAAGTGTTGTCCCAAATCTCTCTGCTATTGGAATATATCTTAAGGATGTAAAATTGATACTACTTCAGCTATATGGTTTCCCTCTATATCAAATATATCCATTATATAATTGCATTACACTCTCACATTCATTGCATGTTATAATTCATATATTTATTTGATACTATCAACATGTGATTCTTCATTATTCCAAAAGGACAATAGTGCAAACTGCAACAAAGATTATGCTTATGTAGGATTGAATGTAACATACATTTGTTGTATTGAACAAGTGCTATGCTTGTGAATGGTTGAGGATTAGCAATTAGATGTCTTCTTTTAAATATTTGAGATAGTGTATTATATACATGTAAAGTAAGCAAGTAAATGAATAAAACACAAATGAAAGAGAGATAGGAGCAAGAAACAATACATAGCATTTTTCAGAAAAGGAAGCCTTTTAGATGCATCGTTTTAGCAAACTTACATAGGAATTGCCCAAGTCTACTTCAATGGGGGTCCACTTATCATGCAGAATCTATCAAAAATATGTGTCTCAAACATTACAGGCTGAAACCTCCATGAGTGCCAATTCAGTGCGATAGGCTCCATGTTTGGCCGACTAGTAGTTTACTTTATTCATTTCTGAACAGGTCACTGTGACCTTGCCATTGTCTTGCCGAAAGGTTGCACTATGGAGTCTATCATTGTAGCATGATGTATTCGTTATGACATCAGAGAGATCAAGAGACCTCTGGCTGAAAGGCCATTCAATCAAGCATCGGGGAGACTCTTGGCGACTACGAACTATGGGATAACTAAAGGTTCTCACTAAGATGTCTTAGTGAAGTGTTGATCTCTTGCCGACAACGTATGTATTGATGTCTTCGGGGTAATTCTAATGGTTTGGGAAGATGTCTTAACAAACAGTGGAAGTTTTGCTGATGGAAACTCAACCAAGCATTATTCGGAGTAACTCATAGTGGTTGAAGAAACATCTCAGTGAACATTCAAGGTCTCACCAAAAGAATCACCTTTTGGAAGTCTTTGGGGTAGCTCTTCGCGACAGTTGATCATCGGTGAAACATATGGATCTCGGTATGGTGTCTTGGCGAAAGTTGATTGTCTAGCCAATAGGTGTATGTCTTTGGTGTAACTCTTAGCGACAGACAAAAGGCTTTCAAGATAAGTCATAGAGATCGATAAGAAGTCTTAGCGAGAGCTACATGTCTTGCCGACACTGTTTTATGTTGAACACTTCGGTGAAACATATGGAAATTGGTATGAACTCTCGGTGATAGATGTGAGTCTTGCCGACTATCTCTTGAAGCTCGATATGACTTAAGTCTACGGTATATCTTTGGTAACTCGCTATGATCTCTTGGAAAAAGTGGTAAGTCTGGGCGACTGCTTGGTGGCTCGGTGTAATTTATGGAGCTCGATAGAACATCCTGGCGACTAGGATGACTCTTGGCGACATCGGTAAGAAGTATATGTGGCATTGGCAAGACACTGTTAGTGTCTCACCAAGATGCCAATACAATACAAATTATGCTGACCGTCTGACTGTCATATGTGGAATCTCGTGGACGAATAGAGGAAGCCAAAAGTGAACCGTTAGCAGTTTGTTCGATGTGACAGTTCTGTCAGAAATCTCAATAGTCAGGGAACACCATGGATATAGTTGGAAGTTGCAGATGCTTGGGGGTTGGATTGTAGTTCGATCATCAGTGAAGTGTATAGAAT
The DNA here is from genome assembly GCA_007258455.2 of Sequoia sempervirens. Classification (NCBI taxonomy): domain Eukaryota; kingdom Viridiplantae; phylum Streptophyta; class Pinopsida; order Cupressales; family Cupressaceae; genus Sequoia; species Sequoia sempervirens. The sequence goes on from VDFB02000008.1 coordinate 118,515,080, forward strand.
TTAAACTGTATCAGTGAAGGATTTAAAATCTGTAGAGGCTATAACTTGGATGTTTTCTGTTCGAAGAAGGTTCATGATGAATGCTATTGTATAGTGACACCAGAAAGATAATTCTAGAATTGTATGTAATTTTTATTACTGTAATACAAAGTGATTTCTCTTGGTGTGGTGGGTTTTTCTACCATAAGGGTTTTCCCATGAATATCTGGTGTTTCATGTGTGTTTGTCTAAATACTCTATTTCTGTAATCTGTCTCATAGTGCATCTCAATTTGATTGTAATTGAAAATTTAAAAGTACTTCTACATTCTTTCTTAAGGTATTGACGTTAGGAGAATTGTTTTCTGCATCTAATTTTCTTTACAAGTGGTATCAGAGCTTGGCCAGTTGTGTTATCCTTGGGGGTACATTGGGTTTTTTGTGTCAATACTGTTCAGTGGGAGTTTTGTAGAGATTGTTATTTCTATTTACAGATTAAGATGTCTAGTTCATCTGGGAAGATTGAAATAGAGAAATTCAATGGCAATAACTTTGAATTGTGGAAACTCAAGATGGAGGATCTCTTAATAGATCAAGACCTTTGGCTTGTTGTGTCTGGAACTAAACCTACAAGAATGAAGCAAGAAGAATGGGACTTGCAGATAGAAAAGTGAAGGGGCTAATAAGGCTCTGTTTGGCAGACTCATTTCTTCTCAATGTGCATGAAGAGAAGACTACCTCTCTCTTGTGGAAAATACCAGCATCCATTTATCAGGGGAAATCCTTGGTGAATAAGCTATTCCTGAGAAAGAAGCTCTACTCTTTGAGAATGCAGGAAGGAGGGTCTATAGCTGATCATTTGAATGCATTTAACATGTTGCTCACACAATTAACATCTATTGGTGTAAAGATTGAAGAAGAGGATCATTGTATGCTTCTGTTATGTTCTTTGCCAGACTCGTGGGATCATCTTGTGATGGCTATTGGGAGTACAACATCTAGTTTCAAGATGGAAGATGTTGTTGGTTCTTTGCTATTAGAAAAGATGAGAAGAAAATCTTCTGAGATGGCGAAGGAGGCTCTTGCTGTCAGAGGAAGGTCAAAGGAGAAAGGAAAGAAGAAGGACAAGAAGTCCAAATCAAAATTAGAAGGGAGATCAAAATATCCTAGCAAGAAGTCCAAAGTGAAGTGTTGGAACTGTGGGCAACCTGGTCATGTCCGAAAGGATTGTAAAGAGGAGAAAAAGAAGGACGGATCTTCCAATAATGGTTCTTCTCACAGTGATGGTGATGCCTTCATTGCAGCCTTAGCTACAGAGGCATCATATGATGTATGGCTAATTCATTCTGGAGCATCATTCCACATGACATCTCACAGAGAATGGTTCAAAAAGTATTAAGAATATGATGGTGGAAAGGTGTAATTGGTGAGTGATTCAACCTTGGAAATTGTTGGTCATGGAAAAGTCAGAATCTAATTCCCTAATGGCAGAATAAAGGGGATCAATAATGTTATGCACATACCAGGTCTGGCTCGAAATCTATTGTCTGTAAGTATGCTAAATGATATCAGAGTACAAGTTTTGTTCTCAGGAAGTGGCTGCAAGATGACTAGAGGTTCAATGGTGCTAGCTAGAGGTGCTCGAATTGGTACCCTGTACAAGCTGGATGCATAAGTTGTTCAATGTAATAGTGTCTCTTCGAAGTCACTGAAAGCTGCTCATGGAGGTAAAGAGGGAAATATCCCTAATTATGTAAACTCTACGGAAGTAAAACTTCCTACAGAGAATACTATGCTTTAGCATCATAGGCTAGGACACATAGGAGAAAAAGGTTTAAAAACCTTGAAGAACAAAAATCTTGTTGAGGGGCTTGAAGATTGTAATTTTGAATTTGAATTCTATGAACACTATATATATGGAAAGTAGCACCGTGTTTCATTTTATGACAGTCCTCATAAATCTTCTGGTTTGTTAGATTATATCCATTCAGATGTGTTTGGTCCAGTGAATGTTCCTTCATTGTCTAAATCAAGATACTATGTGTCATTCATTGATGATTATTCAAGGAGAGCATTTTTTTATTTTTCAAAAGGTAAATCAGAAGTGTTCAATTGATTTAAGGAGTTTAAAAATCTTGTTGAATATCAAACTAGTAGAAAAATAAAATGCTTAAGGACTGATAATGGTGGTGAATTATGTTCTGATGAATTTGAAAGATACTGTAAAGACCATGGAATCAAAAGACACAAGACTACACCTTATACTCCACAGCAGAATGGAGTTGTAGAAAGGTTCAATAGGACAGTGATGGAGATAGCATGAAGTATGCTTAGTAGTGCTGGTTTGGAGGAGAAGTTCTGGGCTGAAGCTACTGCTACTACATGTTACTTAGTTAATCGATCTCCAAACTCTGCTCTTGTTGATAAGAAACCTATGGAACCGTGGTCTGGTAAGAAGCCCTCTCTTAGACATATTAGAGTCTTTGGCTGAGGCATATGCACATGTGCTAGATGTAAAAAGATCTAAGTTGGAGAACAAGGCTGTCAAGTGTATTTTTATTGGCTATAGTGCTAACATTAAAGGATAAAAACTTTGGAATCATGTTACAAAGAAGGTTGTATACAACAAAAGTGTAATCTTTCATGAGATGAAACCTTCCACCTTAGATCTGCAGTTAGAGACAAAGTTAGAAAATAGTAAGGATGTAGCAGCAATTCCTCCTACACCAGAGAAAGAGGAATTGAATATTCAAAACATACCTAAAACTAAGGAGAGCTCAAGCAGTTCTGAAAGTTCTGACGAAGATGAACCTCAGCCTCAGCCAGTGAGGAGGTCAACCTGAGAAAGGAAACTACCAGATAGGTATGGGTTCTCATTAATTGATTCTACTTGTGCCTATGCCTTGATTTCTAGCACTGATGAGCCTAGGACTATAAAGGAGGCAATTAAAATGTCTGATTTAGATTCTTGGTTGGAAGTGATGGAGGAAGAAATGGCGTCATTAGATAAAAATGAAACCTGGAGTCTAGTGCCCTTGCCTAAAGGCAAAAAACCTGTGGGCTGCAAATGGATATTTAAGAAAAAGACTGGTCTAGATGGCAGTGTAGAAAAATACAAAGCACGACTGGTTGCAAAGGGTTATTCCCAGGTAGAGGGAATTGATTATGGGGAAATTTTTTCTCCTGTAGAAAAGCTGACATCCATTAGATTTCTACTGTCACTTGTAGTAGTGTATGACTTAGAGGTTGAACAGATGGATGTGAAGACAACATTTCTTCATGGTGATCTTGAAGAAGAAATCTATATATCCCAGCCTGAGCACTTTATGGAGAAAGGTAAAGAAAAACTGGTATGCAAATTAATGAAGTCTCTGTATGGGTTAAAGCAGCCACCTAGAATGTGGTACCAAAAATTTGATACCTATGTATTATCTTTAGGCTTTGTGAGATCAAAATCTAATCACTGTGTATACTATAAAGCTGAAAGTGATCAAGTGCGTGTTATTGCTCTTTATGTTGATGATATGCTATTCATTGGAAATAGCAAGCAAATGATTTCTGATCTTAAGTCTTAGTTGTCTGCTAAGTTCGAAATGAAGGATCTTGGTGCAGCAAGGTATATTTTGGGAATGGAGATAACCAGAGATAGGAAGAATAGAAAGCTTGGGCTCAGTCAGAGTAAGTATATAAGGACTATTCTAGAGAGATTTTGTATGAATGATTGCAAGCAGTTAGTTGTTCCAGTCATGCAAGTAACAAAGCTATTTGTTGAGGACTGTCCAAAATCTCCTACTGAGATGGAGGACATGAAAAGTGTGCCCTATGCTAGTGCTGTAGGTAGTCTCATGTATGCAATGGTCTGTACAAGACCAGACATTGCCCAAGAAGTGGGAGTACTTAGTCAATTTATGGCTAATCCAGGAAGAATACATTGGGATGTTGTGAAGAGAGTGTTTAGTTATTTTCAAGAAGGGAACTTCAAATTTTGCATTGTGTTACCATGTGAATTCGATTGAATCACATAGAACTCTCAGCATTCAGGGATATGTAGATTCTGATTGGGCAGGGGACATTAACAGCAGGAGATCCACCAGTGGATACGTTTTCATGTTGAATGGTGGTGCAGTGAGTTGGATGAGCAAGTGGCATGCTGTAGTCACTTTGTCCACTACAGAGGCTGAATACATGGTAGCTACTCATGCTTGTAAAGAAGCTATATGGTTGAAAAATTTGTGTTCTAATATTGGTTTTGATGTAGGAGAAATAACAATCTTATGTAACAGTCAGAGTGCCATTTGTCTGGCAAAGAATCCAACTTTCCATGCCGGGATGAAACATATTGATGTACAGTACCACTTTGTACGAGATATGGTTGAGGATGGAAAGGTTAGTTTGGAAGAAGTTGATACTCTAGAGATGTTGTAGATGCACTGACGAAGCCTATGAGAATAGACAAGTTTAGGTGGTGTGCTAGTTCAATGGGCCTTAGTGCCCACAATTTTCAGTAAGTACTATTTATGCTCTAGAGGTGCCTGAATGATCTTCATCAAGTGGGAGATTGTTGAAAATATGTGTCTCAAACATTACAGGCTAAAACCTCCATGAGTGCCAAGTCGGTGTGATAGGCTCCATGTCTAGCTGACTAGCAGTTTGCTTTATTCATTTCTGAACAGGTCACTGTGACCTTGCCATTGTCTTGCCGAAAGGTTGCACTATGGAGTCTATCGCTGTAGCATGATGTATTCATTATGACATTAGAGCGATCGGGAGACCTCTGGCTGAAAGGCCATTCAATTGAGCATTGGGGAGACTCTTGGTGACTACGGACTTTGGGATAACTGAAGGTTCTCACTAAGATGTCTCAGCGAAGTGTTGATCTCTTACCGACAGCATATGTATTGATGTCTTCGGGGTAATTCTAATGGTTCAGGAAAATGTCTTAATGAACAGTGGAAGTCTTGCCGACAAAGACTCATCCAAGCATTATTCAGAGTAACTCATAGTGTTCGGAGAAACATCTTAGCGAATATTCAAGGTCTCACCAAAAGAATCACCTTTTGGAAGTCTACGGGGTAGCTCTTCGCGACAGTTGATCATCGGTGAAACATATGGATCTCGGTATGGTGTCTCGGAAAAAGCTGATTGTCTGGCCGATAGGTGTATGTCTTCGGTGTAATTCTTAGTGATAGACAAAAGGCTTTCTGGATAAGTCATAGAGATCGATAAGAAGTCTTAGCGAGAGCTACATGTCTTGCCGACACTGTTTTATGTTGAACACTTCGGTGAAACATATGGAAATCGGTATGAACTCTCAGCGATAGATGTGAGTCTTGCCGATTGCCTCTTGAGGCTAGATATGACTTAAGTCTATGGTATATCTTTGGTGACTCACTATGATCTCTTGACAAAAGTGGTAAGTCTGGGTGACTGCTTGGTGGCTCGGTGTAATTTATGGAGCTTGATAGAACATCCTAGCAATTATGATGACTCTTGGCGACATCGGTATGAAGTATATGTGGCATCGGCGAGACACTGTTAGTGTCTCATTGAGATGCCAATACGATATAAATTCTATTGACTTTCTGACTGTCATACGTGGAATCTCGTGGATGAATAGAGGAAGCCGAAAGTGAACCATTAGTAGTTGGTTTGGTGTGATAGTTCTGTGAGAAATCTCAATAGTTAGGGAACACCATGGATATAGTTGGAAGTTGCAGACACTTGGGGTTTGGATTGTAGTTCGATCATCAGTGAAGTGTGAAGAATTCAAATTGTATCAGTGAAGGATTTAAAATCTGTAAAGGTTGTAACTTGGATGTTTTCTATTTGAAGAAGGTTCATGATGAATGTTGTATAATGACAACAGAAAGATAACTCTGGAATTGTATGTAATTTTGATTACTGTAATACAAAGTGATTTCTCTTGGTGTGGTGGGTTTTTCTCTCGTAAGGGTTTTCCCATGTATATTTGGTGTTTCATATGTGTTTGTCTAAATACTCTGTTTCTATAATCTGTCTCATAGTGCATCTCAATTTGACTGTAATTGAAAATTTAAAAGTGCTTTTGCATTCTTTCCTAAGGTATTGACATTAGGAGAATTGTTTTTCGCATCTAATTTTCCTTACAAAATCCAACTATTTATAATGGTCATCACTCCTATCCTAACACTTTTATTTGTTTTGATGTCAAAATGGAAATTGCAAGGTTTTTATTTTATTTTTATCTTTTTTTGTTAGGCGATGAGATTAGGATCTCATGCATATCAGGTAAATGGGATGATGTTAAGTTCTAGTAATTTTTCTTGATAAATGACATGGATTATTAAATAATTACCAAACCTTATCTGAATATACATATATTTTCTAGTTTGATTTGAGGTAAATAACTAACTTTGTTAATAGATAATTGTTCTCACCTATTTTACATTGTGGTTAACATCGTTATATGAGGTATTAGTGAATGAATTCCTTATACATTCTATTGTGTGGTGAAATATTGCTTGGAATATAAGATGACATCATTAGTAGTTTGATTAGAAACAAATAAATTATCCTTATAGTATTTTGCTATGAGTGAGATATTTTCATCGTCATTATTTTAATAGTAACTCACAATACCAAAACGTCATCCATGTAGCATGTGTATATTTGAGATAACATTTTTGATGAATATTTTATTATTCAAGAAGCATTCAAGTCAAGATATATCACAATCAAGCAAGGGTTCAATGCTATAGTTTCAGTGAGATGCAACATCATAATGTGATTGTTATTCATTCATTTATCTTATTTCATTTCATTTTAAGGTTTGTATACAAAAATAGGGTTTGACCAAGGAAAACCCCTATTCACTAACATTTTCTTCCAAGTTTAGGTGGTTGACATGTGAATGAGCTAGCCTTTATTGAGTAAGCATCCTTAGGATGGTCAGCTATGTTGTAGCTGGAAGTTATTTACTTTGAATAAAGATGATTGTAATTTATTATGATAAATCACTTATCTGAGATTCTTGGATATATCTTAATTCATTAATATGCATCTTATTTCATTTGAATAAGTGAATGAAAATTATTTAATTATTCCTCTTTATTCCCACCATTATATAAGAATGTATACTCATACATGCATAACTAATACCTTCTTAACTATTTTATAGTTTAATTCACTTATTGTTGAACTCTCTATGAAGTTATAATCAAAATGTGAATGGTTTATGACTTTTAGTATAGGTTTCCCATTTTCAAATACTTGAGAGCCATTCATGACAATGTTGGCACTATCTAAATTTCATATGTAGGGATAATACATCAGTGAAACTTGAAAATGTTGCGTGTATGCTTCTGTGACTAGAAAAAGAAATTCCAATGCTCCTTGATATATGAGACACTTATGATAGCTAGAATTATGTAATGAATGGTCTTGTCAATGAGACAGTATGACCATTTCCTATAAGGCATCTTGTAAGTATTGAGATTTTGTAGCCAACAAGGCTCTGCTGATGAGTTATTTCAATAAGCCAATAACGAACTTTTGATGAGTGGTTTTCATCCCTATGAGGGTTTTCCACTCATGAAATATTTGTGCTATGGATTCCTTGTGGTTGTATTTATGATTTCTCTATTGTTTTACAACATTTGAATTTACATGCATTGCCAATATGACAAATCTTGTGTAAGACTATATGGCTATATCTTAAAATGACATAACCTTGTTTTGATACACTTGATTCATGGATGTATGTTATTCCATTTAAGTATAGAGCTGAAAGTAATTAAAGTATTACTCTTTTCCATCACTATTTTATAAATATTTGATTCTATTAAGTTAAATTGGATAGTAAGGAATATAATTGAAATGTGAGATTTTCCTAACATTACATCCGATGATGTTGTATTATTGGGTTATTAGGGCATAAGTATTTTTACATCCATTTTAACCCCCATTCACTTTCATTCACTCATTCAACATCAATTAGTATTCTTGTATTCAATCATAGCATCATTGAATCAAGCATTTATCAAGCATCTTGGAGCAGCCATTTACATATCTTAAGACTTCTTCAACAGGGTCTTGACTTTTTTATGTAGATTTGTCAAGAAAATATGTGTTGAAAGGTGGTCAACAAGTCAATAAAGTGTTTCAAGTCAACTAAACCCTAATTCAAGATTGGAGACAACCTACAACCCATTTTTTTCAAATTTGACTCTATCAACCCAACAAGAAGACAAGTATGGATTTGGACATACAAAATTGATTCTTGAATTTGCAGATTTTTTGAGGAATAATTTTTCATGATCAGTGGAAAATGTGTCCCACCTGAAGGCTGAAAAAGTTGATTTTGTCATAATCCAATTCCTGACAGTTGAAAAGGAATTTCAAGTGCTTTTACTAGTAGGAGGACTGATTCACCATCAATGGTGAATGAGTCCCACAGGTGATTTATAGTGATCTCTTCAAGTTTTTAGAACCTTCTAGATTCAAAATCCAACTCTTGGGCACACTTTGTTCATTCTCTTTCATTTTGTTTATATTTTTTCATGTTTTAGTTCTTTCTTGCATACCTTACTATGTTTTCAAACATTGCATATTTCATAAGCTTTGCATTTCTAATCAATCAATTTCATTACTTTGTTGCATTTAGTCATATTTGCATCATATATTCCTTTATTTGAGTGAACCACCACAATTTTATTTTTCTATCTCTCTCCTTTTATATGAAAAACCTTAAGACTGCAAGAGAAGCACATATAATACAATAATTTTTTTTAGAAATTGCATGAATTCTCCCTCCTAATACAACATAATATAATAAAACAACAATCTTTCATAAATATAGAGAATTCCAATGACATAATCTAGTTTTCAGAAGTTAATAATATACTATACAAGCATATGACATGGAAATCAACTACTTAAACTATTCAAATTCAACTTGTAAGATATAGTGTTTCATTAAAAATAAAAACATAAAGAAATAAAGCTTGATAAAGGCCATACATGCCTAGTCTCAACAATTTCTTCTCAATAGTTTGTGCTTTAAATAACAAATGAACTTTAAAACAAAGGTCAGATGCCAATCCGACAATAGTTTAAGCCTTAAAAGATATAACATGCTAGAGGAAAGTAGTTCTGAAACTTTACTCTTGAAAATAGTTCTATATCATAAGAAAACTAAAGAAACCTTTCCTTAGCAAATGAAACTAAAACTTGGAATCCAACCCTTTCATTTGTCATCGCCCCTCTTTTATAGTTACAGAAAGAGGAAATCATTGAAACAACACAAAATTAATCACTACTAGGTGTTGGATTTTGATAGCACACAATCTAATCATAGATCCTTAGTTTAGTCACAACAATATTTTCTCATCAATTCTCAGCTTCCTCATTAATTCTTTTCAGTTATTTAGAAAAGATAGAGGTTTATAGAAACACATCCTATCAAAAAGGTGTAGTTAACCAATCACATCATCCAAAGGAACTGACTCAAAGCTTCCATCCTAAAAATCAAGAAAATAAAAAGGCCAACAAGCTCCGAAAAACTCCCAAAAGATATTACTTCATAAGAAGCATAATCTTCCTACAGTGAAGAGATGACATGTCAAATAGGAAGAAACTTTTGAGCTCATGAATTTAGCTCCTTAGAAAATCTCTAACAATCCAACACATGTCGTGATTATTTCCCGAAAGGAAGGTGAAAAATGAAAGCTGTGAAACCACCACATTGCACATTGTACACCTTTTTGATAACTTTACTTGAGCACAAGAACATCTAAAACTGAAAAAATTATACAAGCCAAAAATAAAAACGATCAAGGAAAAAATGATTCACAATTTTGGTTATTCACAAGGGGTCTACACTTGCAGAGGCGCGAACCTAGGCCTCTACTAATTCTTGAAGTTTGAGGAAAGCAGAATGTTGAGCCTCCTAGTCTGCATAAATTGGTAGGATGAGAGTATGGATTTTCTTGTATGTTTTCTCTAAATCGAAAACCTCTTTACAAGAGAAAAATCCCCATCTAGAAGAAACCACTCTAAGGTGATAATAGAATTGAGAAAGAGGATAAATCCCATGCTCAATATAATTAGTCATAGGCATTGTACTTTAACTTGGGAGTCTCGCAGAGGTCTAGATCTTGTGTTGGAATGAATTGGTGACCTACTCAACTGTCAGCACATATTCATTTGGGTAAAGAAGAGGAGGTATCCCATAGTTAACCAAGACGTTGAAGTTATTGATATCAACGACCCACTTCTTTAGCATCGTCTGACACTCTTTACATTTTGTCATACCCTTGCGACAGTTGATGATCTCATTACCTTTTATAGAGGTGACCAATCAATCAAGAATCTCCACATTTTTTAGGGCCTTATTAATGGCTATGCATAACTTGGAAATGAAGCTTTGTGATTCTACCACTTGGGGTGAGCATTTTTGCATAAAGTGATCAGCCATTAGGCCAACCTTAGCATTCAATTCCTGAACATCTCTTAAGAATTGTAAAGCGGGTCGAAGAATGGTAACACTAATTTTTATCCACTCCTAATGCATGTATACCAACTTCTTCATTATTGGGAGGGTTTCAAATCCTAGTCTAGTAGCTAACTCCTAGTTAAACTGATTCTCTCTTGCTCTTGTGCTTTCCTCCATTTGACTTCTCCCTCTAAGGGAATTTTCTAATTCTAAGCTTAGCCTTCTAATCTCTTGTTTTGACTGTTCTACTTCCACTCGAGCCTTCCAAAGATCGTCAGAAGTCTGGGATCAAACTGTGTGAACCCAAGCCTTAGTACTTACAAAACAACATGAGTAAACAAGTTAAACAAGGATTTGCAAGCCAAAACAATGATTCCCTATGAAATCCATTTACAACTCAAACTAGGAATGAAAAATAATGAAGAACACAATGCAAATAATAAAAACAAGATAAAATCCTAATTAGATAAACAAACTCTTGATCCCATGGGGGAATTGGTGCCAATTTGATGTGAAAATTGGCCCTTTCCCAACTCCTATGATTGCAAGCTTTGATATGTTGACTTGATGAAGAGATGTTGATCCACTTTGGTGAAAAGTGAGAACTCCAAGCCAAATCTGCAAAAAAGCCTAGCTATGATGGATGAAATTCAAGAAATATTTAAGCATGGTAACTTTGCTTGGATTGTGGATGATGAAATGAGGAGAGGAGCTCTTCATTTATAGGATTTCAAGATGGATGGAAGTCCAAATTTGAGCAATGTGGGACTAACTTTCATCCAATGATATGGTGCCACTTGTCAAGCTATGAATGGATGATGGTTGTGCAAGATTTGGGATTTGTGCCAATAAATGCCAATATTTGAAATTCAAATTTGCCACTTGGCTCAAGGAAAAGGACATGCAAGAGGTTTTAAATGCCTTGTTGGATGTACATGTTGACTTGGAATTTTTGAATTCAAATTGAGAGAATATTCCAAAAAGATGCCATGTGAGGAAAATAGAGATTTAATAAATGAATTAAATCTATTTTCATGTGCAACTTGCATTATCTAGAGGATGTGACATGAGACAAGGTTAAATTAATCAAGTTTTAATTAATTCAGCATGAGATTAGATGATGTGACTTATTTGACTTAGATTTATGGATTTATTTAAATCAGATAAGAGAGGAATATGATAAGAGGCTAATTAAATAAATATTTTGATTTATTTAATTAAAAGGGATGGTGTTAGATTAAATCAAATAAGGTTTTAATTTATTTAATTTAATGGATAGACTTTAGAGATTTAATCAAATAAATTGATTATTTAATTAAATAGGGATAATTAGATCAGATGGGTTGATTTAATTAACAAGAGAGAGTGACTTAATTAGACAAAATGATTTATTTAATTAAGAGCGAATATTGATGAATTTAATCAGATAGGGGGATTTGATTAAATGTTTAGACTAAGGGATGATTTAGAAGAAATGATGTTAGTAAGTCAAGATCAGATGCACGATGTCAATCAGTTATATTTTTGATGTCTACAGTTTGCCCCTCTTTGAAGCAATGCACTTGCTGCATTGGTTCAAAGAATAAATGATATCGATCAAAGCCAAAAAAATTGATATTAAAAACTTGCCCCACTCTGCATGGTGAGAGAAAACATGTGATTATAATTCCCCCTTGAGAGATCGGATGAAAATTTCAATTTTTTGGGTGATCTCGCGAAAAAAAGTGACAAAGTGCCCGAAAGGTCCAAAAGGGGTCTGGGGGGCTAAAAATGTGTCTAAATGCAATAAATCGATGAAAAGCAAGCCTCAAACAGACAAAAATAGGTTCGGGGGTCCAAAACCCTAGCAGGACAGCCCTAGAGGGTCAAAAAACCCTAATTTTTAGGCTTAAAAGGGGCCCGAGGGGTCACTTTCAAGTCATTTTCACACACCTCCACTAGAAAACATCAAGATTTGAGCTCTGACCTCCTCACGATATGGTGCAACAACAACTTCCTCTACACATTTCCGATCGAGTTCAGACCTACCAGCGGCCACCTGGCATCGGTGCCCTGGTATGTGATCCCTACCTTAGCTTATTTTTTTTATTTTAATGCATTTATTACATGTTTTAAGGAGAGCTCGCCTCCAGTGGCGCTATTATAGTGTTGCTCGGTGTTTAAAGTGCACCGCTTTTTTCCATTTTGTGCCACAACGATGCTGTTTAGCACCACAGTAGTATAATTTGGAGTTTAAAAACTCCACCGCTAGGCTCGGGCTCGACTCAGACTCGGCGTGCCAGTTTTGGAAAAGTGTGCCGCAGAGGCGCCCTTTTCACAAAAACTATGATGCTAGGGGTTAAAGTGCACCACAGCGGCCCTATTTGTTCAAATTTTAGGTCCAACATCAGAGTTTGAGAGAACTCAAACTGCAACACCTTCACAAATTGTGGCACTGGGAATGAGTTTGAAGCATTAGGTTAGGAATTTTCCAAAAAAAATTAACATGCCAACTTTGCGTGATGCAAGACGGGCCCAGGGAGCTTTATTCTCGGGAGCACCGGTCATGGATCTAGTGAGTGTTCTACGAGATTTTAGCGATAGAGACCAGGATTGGCTGGGAGCTGTAGGACTATGGCATATTGCTTATGCGGCACCTGTGCACGCACACCTCAGGATGTTGTCAGCACTGTCAGAGTGATGGCACAACGAGACATCGTCGTTTCATCTTCCCACTGGTGAGGCGATCGTCACATTGGAGGATGTTTGGCACATATTATGTCTGCCCATTCATGGTCTCTGGGTGATCTACGATATGGAGGAGGGTCATGAGTACTGTACATGAGTCTGTGCCACTCAAGACATTATTTACTGCGAGGTTCAGATCGAGCTGGAGAGGTACAGAGTTATAGCACCTCCCTCCCATTGGGCGATTGCAGCGATCATTTCAGGTTTGGTTGCCCCAGACAGACGAGGGCGGTATTTTAGTCTAGGTTGGGGATACTGCTGGGAGAGGATGGTCCAGGATAGGCCAGTTCGGTTTGCGTGGGGACGAGTCCTTCTGGCTTCACTTTACAGGGATCTCCACGAGTATGCATACATGGATGGTAGAGCGCTGGGAGCTAGGGTGACACGTTTGCATGTCTGGGCGTGGGAGCACATTTTTGTGCTACGTCCATGGGTCGTTCTAGTTTTGATGGGGGCAGAGGATGCCCTAGTGACATGATACAGAGGTGGTGTGTCCTTCACACACACTAGAGAGCATGGGATCCCCTACTGGAGGTAGGTCATAGATGAGATGCTTGTGTTCACTTGGAGACCATACCTCAGTCAGCCTAGATGGGCTAATGATGTAGACCAGCTCTTCTATTGCCACTAGGACCGCTACATGCAGGGCTGAGAGCACACTATGATAGAGAGATACTTGCCCGAGTGTGTACAATGTCAGTTTGGGGAGCTGCAAGATCGGCCAGATGACAGTTATGTGGCTGTCGCACGTAGCATGACACAGGTGTCATGGGGGCCTGGTATTCCTACCGCTGAGGCGGTTGATAGTTTTTAACATTTAGTAGATTGACCATGGGCTTACGATTAGGGTCTGGTAGATTCGGGCATGACACAGGCCTATAGAGACTAGTTCATGCCTCCTCTTCAGTTGACTATTCTAGGTGAGGATCTAGAGGCACATAGGGTCAGAGGCAAGGGGAGAGGACGAGGACAAGGACCCAAGGTCATGATTTGGCAGGACCCATCAGGGGTGCCCCTAGCTCCACCAGGTCAGGGAGATGTCCATATGCAGGACCAGCAACAGGATCTACCAGTCCCATCCCCACGAGCCAAGGGTGAGGATCAAGTTCATGCGCAGCCACGGGTATAGCTAGCAGGGTAGGCAGATGCACGAGATGTCTTGATTTTATAGTTACAAGCACAGGTATAGGTATTGACGGCTGAGAGGGACCATGCACGGGCTAAGAGAGAGCAGCTGAGAGTGGAGAGGGATTAGGCTATGTAGCAGAGATAGGCTGCAAAGCTACAGGCAGCGACAAAGCTAGGCCACAGGCAGCAGATTGAGAGCATGACAACCTCCTCATCTTAGGGTACCGTGCCAGTATGATCTTACAGGGAGGCCATCTGAGAGATAGAGTACTACTGTCGGGCTTGCCATGACACTGTACCCAGAGCAGACTAGGTCCCAGAGTACTCAGAGCGGGCCAGTCAGAGACCACCAGAGGGTCATGGTGACAGGGGTGAGGGTAGCATCCATGGAGATCAGACTTGATTGAGATATTATGATGATTTTGTGCCTTATGGGCCCATATTTGATAGCCTGACGGGCGTTTTGTATTGATTGACATACTTGTACAGTGATCTGATCATTATTCTTTTATACTATGACAGTGTCATTGATGATATGATATATGAGCCAATTTTGATGAGATGTACTATGTACTTTTATCTATGCATGGATGGTTTATTTTTATATGATTTACAGTGATGTTCCTATCGATGCATTTATTTCTAATGATGTATGCAATGCCATGATGTGTACTAATGTGTTTAATAATACTTTAATTATGAGATGATTTATGAATGAATGTGATATGATGTGATGGTCATGATATGATGCAAATGGTTTTATGAAATGTTTTTAGAATAACAAATGTTATTATCCTAAATGATGTATGTGGTGCAATGATATGTTAATGCAAAGTGATATGTTGATGTGTAATGAATTAAATGCTTATATGCCTATTTGCTTATGATTATGCAAAAATGTTTATGGAATTCTTTTATAGATGCTTATGTGATGATTTATATGGTAATATGAAATGGTTATGAGAATGAATGCTATGCGATGTAATGCCATGGGTGAAATGCGATGACATGTATGTACCTATCTATGAAAAATGTTTATGATAACATATTTATGATGATTAAAATGCAATGCATGTGTTTCCTATGTGATATGTTTATGCTTATGCAATATGCTAATGATATGTGGATGCAGGATCGATGGTGATGATGGTGATGATGAGCAACTGTCATAGTACCTAGTTAGCGTGGTTAGTAAGAAAAGAAGAAGTCATTTCAACAAGACGCAAGATGACACAAATGCAGATGAATGATGATGATTACCTACAGAGGAATTGGGATTTTCAAAGGGCTAGATTTTCTTATGTTTGATAACACACATGGTATGATGCATCAAGGTATAGACAACCAGGATGGTGTGGTACCTAGTGTGATGGACTTTGACTTGACAATCAGATAGGAGTATTCTTGTTCACACCTGACATATAGAAACCTTGCTAGGATGTACTTCTGAAGTTTCAGACACCTCAGACCAAAACACAGAAAGGTAAACCCATCCCTATAATAGTCAACAAGTTTCCCTAGACCTCTTCCTTGCATACGTAACAAAGCAAGTATTCACTAAGGTTATATTACAAGAACGTCCAACAAGCACAATAGACAAAAGATAATGATCATTTCCCCCATTCCTATTTCTCTAAATCCCCTATTTTAGGATATCATCGAGATGCCCTTGGAATGAGTGCAAAATAAGATAAGTCAAAAGATAAAGATCAAGTAAATAAACAGACTAATGCTCTTCAATACCGCTAACGGAAAAGGATGTGTTTTCTAAGGATGATAAGCAAAACTTATTGCCAAAAGATAATTCCCATTGTAGGAAGGATTCATCCTAGGACATGTTAGTGGATGGCGGCACGTCATTTCATTTATAAGGGATGATTGATATGGGACAAATTCAGATGATGGTGTTATCGATACAAAGAGATGACCAATTTTGTTTACGTACTGACTTAGACTTGAGGCTTGACGCTTTTGAGTTTTACTTTTAACCTGCTAGACTTGTTTCTAACTATTTCACCAAAGGTTAAGGATGGAGATCAGTTTATTATGAATGGTGTTTATTGCGGGTGCAAGTGAGATGAGGTGGATGGGTTTTTTCAAATATTTGGATGTTTTTGGAGTTTTGCATTGTTTTGAGGCTATTTTTTGGTATTTTTCAAGGTCTTACAAATGTTTTGATTTTTCAAAATTTCAAATGTTTTTGGGATTTTCTAAGATTTTGACCAAGATACTAACCTAAAGACCTATCCCAGGGGCCTCGAGGGCTGATCAACAGATTAGCCTTGCCTACGTTATACACGTAGAGACCACATAGTTTGACTGACGACTTGACCAATTTACAAATGATGATATACATGATGAAATGTCATTTTATTATGACAGACTCCTAAAGGACTGACCTAAATGTCTTGGGGGATGATCAAAGATCAACCTTGCCTATGTTCAAGCTCAGAGATGACGTAGTTCGACAAGACGACCTTGTTTTTGGATTTTGATATGACTTTTTGACCTATTTTTGGATTTTGATATATTTTGAATATTTTTGGATTTTCTAATTATCTGTTGTTTTTGGATTTTCTGATGTTCTGATATTTTTGGATTTTTTGATTTTTAAGGACTTTAAGACCATACACGAATCTAATCCAATGAGAACATGCCCCCAGCATGATGTAATAGACTACCCCAATAAAGATAAGACAAACTGACCTTTAGAATGGGCCGAGTAGTACTAGGATGGATCATGATACGAACGTAGGACCAAGCTATGGTGCGAATGCGAGTAGATGTGTGATGGATGGAGACCTTAATGCGATGGATGATGGAAGTGAAATGGATGGATGATGCAGATCAAATCATAAAGATCCTGGTGGATGGACAATGCTTATTTACACAAGGTGCTTGTTTGCCAGGTGTTCACCAAGGTACTTGCCCAAAGTGCCACCAAAGTGGTTTTCACTATAGGATGATTTTTTTTTCTCTTTATTGTTTTCAATCCTTTTTCTGATTTTTTTTTTGTATTTTTTGTTCTTTTTTGATTTTTTTGTTGTCACCATGATGCCTATTTGCCAGGTTTTCACCAAAGTAACCATTTTTTTTAGGACTTTTTCTTATTTTTTATTTTTTATTTTTTGGATTTTTGGTTTTATACCCTAGATGATTTAGGCATAATTTTTTTTGAGATGGGAGCTATTCATGGGCTCCTGCAGAGGTTCTCCTTTGGGTGATGATAGTTGATATGCCCCTAATTTATAGCTTTCTATGACGATGAAAGGCCCTAACCAATTGGGTTCAAACTTGCCTTTGCTGCTGGGATTCGAGACATTCTTCTGATTTTCTTTTAAGACCAATTCTCCAACTTGGAAAGTCCTGCTTCTGATTTTCTTGTTGTAGCTTCGTTTGAGTCTATTTTGATAGAATTGCAAGTGATTTAAAGCATCAATCCTTCTTTCATCCAGTAGCTCTAGCTCATTTAGTCTTGAAACCCAGTAGTCCTCATCAGTGATGAGATTTTACAATGATATTCTAAGGGATGGGAGCTTGATCTCAATTGGGAGTACAGCCTCTGATCCATAGACCAAGGAGAATGGGGTGGCGCTAGTGGGTGTGTGGATGCCGGTTCGATAAGCCCAGAGGGCAGGATTAAGTTGCAAGTGCCAATCACGACCTACATCATTGAATCTTTTTCTTAAGGATTTTGAGGATGGTTTTGTTCATGGCTTCTACTTGGCCATTGCCTTGGGGATAGTACGGGGTGGAGAAGCGATGCTAGATTTTGAATTTCTCACAAAAGTCGCGAACCTCCTAGTTCTTGAATGGTGTCCCATTATCTAAGATAAGGGCTTGTGGAACACCGTAATGACATATGAGATAGTTCATGATGAATTTTGAGATTTGCTTCCCAATGATATACATCGTGGGTATGGCTTCCACCAACTTTGTGAAGTACTCAGTTGTAGTTATAATGAATTTGTGGCCATTGGATGAGGTGGGTGAGATTTTTCCAATGAGATCGAGTACCCATTGTGAAAAGGGCCATGGTGTGATAATCAGGTGAAGCTCTTGAGCTAGAGCATGGATGAGGTCCCCATGCTACTGACATTGTAAACACCTTTTACCATGATCATGTGCTTCTCTTTCCATCGTGGGCCAATAATACCCCAGCCTCAGCAGTTTCTTGGCTATGGTTATTCCACTCAAGTGTGAGCCACAGATACTATTATGAACTTCGGTTAGAGTGGTTAATTCCTCCTCAGCATTTAAACAACGTAACAAGGTACCTTCTATGCTTCTACGGTATAAGGTATCACCTAGGATGACAAATCTAGATGCCTTTTTAATAAAGGTTCATTTTAGGTTTGATGGAAGATCTACGAGTATGACTCCTATGCGAAGATATGTGTAGATGTCATGATACCAAGGATCGCCAGGACCAACGATTTCACACACATATTCTAATTTCGGTACCTCGAATGTAGGGATGAGAAGTTGCTCAATCAGAAACTTATATTTCAGCACATTATGAGGGATGTCTAATAGAGACCCAATTGTAGCCATGGCATCTGTTACTCTATTGTTGGTTCTTGGAATCTGCTCAAATGTTATGTCGATAAAGGATTCCTTTAGAGTCTCCACCAATTTCTTGTATGGAGTGAGCTTGTCATCTTTAGTCTGATATTCATTATTGACCTAAATTATGATCAACTGAGAGTCTCCATACACCTTGAGAGCTATGATGTTCCATTGCACTGCTATCCTAAGGCCTATAGTCAAAGCTTCATATTTTGCTATGTTGTTAGTGCAAGGAAATGCCAATTTGTATGATTTCAGTATGTAGTCCCCTCGTGGAGTGATGAAAAAGACACAAGCTCCTGATCCATGTTGTCTATATGAACCATCGAAGTATAGTTTCCAATGGTTAGTTACATTGAGGTTAAAGATGGATTCATCTGGGAATTCTAAGATAAGAGGGTTCTCAGAATAAATGGGTGCTTTTGCTAGTTGATCTACAATAACTTGTGCCTTGATAGCTTTCTGCTCTACATACTCGATATCATACTCTGACAATATCATTACCCATTTTGTCATTGTTCCTATGAGCATTGCCTTGGATAAGAGATACTTGAGGGGATCAATTTTCGCGATGAGCTTTATCTTGTGTTCCAGCATGTAATGTCTTAATTTTTGGGATGCAAACACTACTACAATGCAAGCTTTTTTTATGGAGTAATTTAGCTCACAACC
The DNA here is from genome assembly GCA_007258455.2 of Sequoia sempervirens. Taxonomy (NCBI): domain Eukaryota; kingdom Viridiplantae; phylum Streptophyta; class Pinopsida; order Cupressales; family Cupressaceae; genus Sequoia; species Sequoia sempervirens. Next base: position 118,534,625 of record VDFB02000008.1, read on the forward strand.
AACCATTGTCCTGCTGATATAGTAGATGGCCCTTTCTGTTCTGTTTTCATCATGTTGAGCTAGGAGAGCTCTGAGGGATGTCACTATTGCTGACACATATAAGATCAATGGTTTCTTTGGGATGGGTGGCATTAATGCTGGTGGTGTCAGTAGATATTCCTTGATTTTATTAAATCCCTCTTCACACTTTATATCCCATTTATATGCTACCCCCTTGTGGAGTAGGTGAGAATATGGATTTTGCTTGTTTGCTAGTTTTGCTATGAATCGTCAGATGGATTGTAGTCGGCCTTGGAGGCCTCTCAGTTGTTTTAATGTCTTTGGTGCTTCCATCTCGAGGATTGCTTTCACTTTTTCTAGATCCACCTCAATACTCCTCATGGAGACTATGTATCCTAGTAGTTTACCTAATTGTACACCAAAGATGCACTTCTTGGGATTCAGTCTAACTTTGTATTCCTCCAGTCTATCAAAGATAGCACTTAGGGTTGCTATGTGATCTTGTCTTTTTTTGGATTTTGCTAGGATATCGTCAACATAGTCCTCCACCATCTTGTGAATCATATCATGGAATATTAGTGTCATGGCCCTTTGATAGGTTGCACCTGCGTTCTTTAGGCTGAATGGCATCATGTTCTAGCAATAGGTCCCCCATGGACAAGTGAACGCTGTTTTATGTTGATCTTCTTTTGGATTTTGCTAGGATATCGTCAACATAGTCCTCCACCATCTTGTGAATCATATCATGGAATATTAGTGTCATGGCCCTTTGATAGGTTGCACCTACGTTCTTTAGGCTGAATGGCATCATGTTCCAGCAATAGGTCCCCCATGGACAAGTGAACGCTGTTTTATGTTGATCTGGTTATATCCTAAAAATTCATCCATAAGTGATAGCATCTCATGCCATGCCGTCATATCTACTATCATGTCGATGTTGGGAAGCGGGAAATCATCCTTGGGACATGCTTTGTTCAAATCTCTAAAATTCATACAAATTCTGATGGCTCCATCAGGTTTTGAAATAGGTACCAAATTGGACACCCATTCTGGATAATCAATTGGTCAGAAAAATCCTGCATCTAACAGCTTTTTGAGCTCCATTTTGACCAATAAGGCTATTTGAGGATGCATCTTTCGAAGCTTTTTTTTGACCGGTTTCGCTTCTAGATACACGGCTAAGTGATGGACCAAAATCTCTGGATCAAGCCCTAGCATATCAACATAACTCCATGCAAATTTTACTTGCCTTTCCTTTAAGAATGTTGCTAGGAGTTCTTGCTCTTCTGATAATAATGATTCCACATAGAATGTGATATGCGGGGTCTCCTCGGTTCCTATGTTGACTGGATTGCATTTTTCGGCCAAGACCACTGACTTCTCCTGATGAATAGCTCTTAAGGGAAGATTGAATCCTTCATCCTCAGGTGCCTCAAAGAGATTTTCACCATTGGATACATCCTTTCTTTTTACTATTTTCTTGTCAGAGAGTGCCACAGTGTGGTTTTCACTCAAGGACTTGGATATGATTCTTAGTTTTTCACTTTTGTGACTAAAGGATTCAATCATTTCCCCGTAATAAGCATGTGTGTCCAACTCCATTATAAACCCTGCCTTATGATCTCCATCTGGAATGTTATCCCTCAATCCCATAAATTTTGAGAGTGCTTCATCATTTTTGAATGTATCGAGAACTGGTGGTCCTCATTGGTCATAGTCGATCAGTTGGGGGAAGACTAAGCGGATCTCATGATTCAGATGATTGGTTTCCAAGGAGAGGGTGCTAATCATACATAGGGTGGTATCTTCGAATAACCTAGGTAGATTAGATATGGGATCTCCATCATCACTACTAATATAGGGCTCAGTTATGAAATTATGTGTGTCTCTACCTGTGACTATTGGTGAGTGTACTTGTATTATCACTGGCTAAGGAGAGACATTAACTATGATAACTAGAGGATTTCAGCCACGTATGGTTATTCTCGGAGGGGTACATACAAGAACAAGATTTGCTATGGGTTGCATCTTTGGCATGATAGGTATTATGAGCCCATTGTCATTTTGTCCCAGTCTTTGGTTTCTTTTGTAGCCCATTGCAAGCATCATTTGTAGGCCCATGTTTCTTTCATCCATTGGTAATTCAGGTGTCAGTCTCTCATCTCGATATAACATGTGAGATGGATCTACTTCAATAACCTCATGGACAAGGTCTCCCCATCTTGTGAATTCAGGATAATCTTTAGGATATGCTTGTGATGAAGAAGCTTGTTTTTCCTGTGGACATCCCCGTGATCTAGGGGATTGAGGTAACTCTCCTATCACAAAAGCATTATTAGGGAGCCTATAGCTTCCACAACCATCCTCCTGGATAATGAGCTTGATGTCAGAGATGGTGGGAATGGCAGGGATGACAGGTTTGTCTATCATAGAGGTGGATGCGAGGGTGGCGGGGTCGATGTATGGTGTGGATGGGCCCTCATTATTTTTTGGCACTTGGGGAATTTTTTAGTAATTTTCCTCAATATTTTTACAATATGAGAATGGTTCGGGATCTCCATGAATAGTAATCTCTTGTCCATTATGTGTAAATTTCACACATTGGCGGAAGGTTGATGCTACGACTTTCATTGCATGGATCCATGGGTGTCCTAGGAGGATATTGTATGGCAAGTCGAGGTCCAAGACCTAACAAGTGGTTTCAATGAGCGTCAGCCCTACTTGAATAGGGAGTTTAATCGTGCCCTGAGACATTCTTTCTTGGTCATCGTATGCTCTTATTGTGATTCCCTTCCCTTTGTCGATGGAATCTTCTGATATTTTTAACTACTTGATGAGGCTAAGAGAATAGATGTTCAAACTTGCACCTCCATCTAGCAAGACCCTTTTGATTTTACTCTTGTTTACAATGGCTTCCAAGTGAAGTACACGGTTGTGAGATGGTTGGGTGGGAAAATCTTGGTCAGAGAATGTAAGGAGATTAGGTGTTATGATATTTTCGACCATAGCTTGGAATTGGTCTGCATCGAGATTTGCGGGGGTAGTGGATGAGGCTAATGCTTCTTCAAGGATCTTCTTATGGGCTGATGATATTTTTAACAACTCCATGATGGAGATTTCTGATGGTGTTCTCTTGAGTTGTTCTACAACATTATAGCTATGCAGAATGGCTCTAGATGAAGGGACTCAATTGGGTTGGGATGATCCTACAATGGTGACTTTGCTACCTCTTGTGGTGACTCCACAATATTTGGCATGGGCGCCCTTGATGGTGATGACCATGAAGTCTTCATTTAGGGAGGCAACGACCATTTCATATACATGATTTACACTTCCCTTTCCTTTATCATTTGTATTCCCTTTGTTGCCATGATTCGGCATCAGATTCGTGTAGATTTTAAGATCTTGATTGCCTGTAGGTTGTTCTACATTTATGATTCTCTTGTCAATGAGATCTTGGATGATGTTTTTGAGTCTCATGCAACTGTTTATGGTGTGGCTTTTGATTTTGTGAAATTCGCAAAGTTGATTTTTGTTATACCAAGGGGGTTTTTCATCGGGTTCTTGATAATTCTCGAATGTAGGGGGCTTGATGATTTTTTCATCAATGAAATTTTTCATTATGTCCTCCAATGGTTCCCCCAAAATGGTGTATTTTTGTTTGGGATAACTTTTGTGTTGGAGTGGTCCTCTTTGATCATTGAGGTTATTGATGGTTGGATTATTGTTGGGTTGATATGTTGTGTGATGAGTGTTTTGGTGTTGATTTTGGATTTGCGATGTGGGTGTATTTTGGCGTGGACCACTAATGACCACCTTGGCATCTACGACACCATCATTAGTAACATTCTTGTTCCTTGCCCATGTTTGAGGTTTATCGTTGTAATTTGATGGTGGGTGATTGTTTTGATGTTTATGATATGATGTTGATTCCACGGGTTGAGTCATAAGGGCTCTTTCGATGCTAAGCGCCTTGGAAATCAATTGGTCATATGTGGTGATGCCCTGAACCTTGAGATGAAATGACAAGTAGCTTTCAAGGTTGGCTATGATGGTGCAAACTTGTTGTTCTTCTAGCATGGTCCATTTGCTATGATTGGCCTTGGATTGCCATCGTTGATGGAATGAAGCAAAAGATTCATTCTTTCCTTGTTTTAGAGCGTATAATTCTTCAAGACTAACATCCATTGTAATGTTACATGCATAGTTTCTAATGAATTCATCCCTTATTTCTTGGAAGGTTCTAATGCTTGAAGGTAAGTGAGAGAACCATTCGATAGTGGGACTTGCCAAGCTTCTAAGAAATAGCTGCATCAAATAAGTATCATCATATGCGACCTCCATGCAATGAACCTAGAATTCCCTAATGTGATCTTCAAGGTTTCCCATCCCTTGATATTTGTCAAATTTAGGGATCTCAAATCCCTTGGGGAATGGTTTCATCTCTAAGCTCCTATCAAATGGACAGGGACACAAGTTGCTTGGTGTTTTGGTTGTTCGTCTTGACTGGAGGTCGAGCACTTGTTCTAATAGCAACCTGAGTTGTGTCGTTACATCACTTTGCAGGTCAGGGGGTGGGATGAAGGTGTTTTGGGGTGTTTGAATTGTGGGTTAGGTGGATGGGTTGGTCTATGTGTTGTTTAATGGTATATGTATGTTCTGGCGAGCGAAGTAGGCTTCTACCTACTTTTGAATGAACAATGCCTGTTGTTGATCTTCTTGATGTTTCACTAGGATTTATGCTTGTTGTTGTGCTTGTTGTTCTCACAACACTGGTTTTTGGGCTGTGAATTTTGCTACTTCTTGTTGCTCTTAGTATTGCTTTAATGCTTGTTGATATGCTTGCAATTGTGCTGCTTGTGCAAGAAGTTGTGCTTGTGCTTGTGCTTGTTGTGCTTGATATTGATTTTGCACTTGGGTGACTTGTGCTTGTGCTACTTGCTGCTGCAATAGGAGTTGTGCTTGAGCCACCTTTTGTGCTTGCAATGCTTGTGCTACTTGAGCGGCTTGTTGTTGTTGTTGTAATAACGCTTGAGCTTGTTGTGCTTGTTGTGCTTGTAATGCGGCTTGTACAGCTTGAGCATTTTGTGCAGCTTGAGCAGCCTACTGAGTAGCTAGATGTACGAATTTTTGTTTATGCACTTGTTGGTATCCCCTTTGGAAAGCGGCTTGCAATGATGCATCGAATTGGTTTGATATGGTGAATGTTGGTGGTGGTAGGTGTGGTGGTGGATTTGGAATGGTGGTGGATGATGATGTTGTGTTGATGTTTTGCATGTTGGATAATGGTATTGATGTAATTGGCCCTCGAGAGACCATGCTTTGTGATGTTAAAGGGATGTTTGATGTTGTTGCCATTGCTTGTGTGTTCATCGTTTATTGTTGCAATATCAACAACAAATTTTGAACGTTCGGTGTGATGTTTTGATTGATGATTGGGATAGTGGTTTGATTGATACTTGGTAGAGGGGGAAGTCCTAAACCAAGAAGTGGTGTGGATGAAAATGATAGTGGTGGGATAGGTGGAAATGTAAGGGGCGTTAGTTGTTGCGTGGTGTCGAATATGCCCCTTAGTCCGAACATATCTCTCTCTTCTTGTGAGTTTGTGAGAAGAGGTGTTTGTGGTGCTCAGTGAAAAAATGTTGATGATGGATCATAGTGTAAGGTGAGAGGAACATTTTTGTGCAATGGATTTTGGGGGATGTTTTGTTCCAATGTGGTGTTTGCATCCAAGTTTTGATTATTAACAAGGGGATGTGATTGAAGTGCATTAAGGAATGTGTTTCCCTTGTTAACGTTGGGTTGGGTTGGAGCAAGTGATGTTGTGATTTGTGAAATGTTTTGCATGATATTTTGGGATGGAGGTGTAGATGAAATGGGGATGGTGGATGAGATGGGAGGAAATGATGTATCTACTATAGTACTCACATTGAAATCCGAAGGCAACTTGGCCCCTTGTTTTGCTAGTTCAAGCATGTACAATGAAGGGTTAAGTCTCATCATGATGTTGATGATTCTATGGTTGTCTGGATTTTGTAGAATTTCAGTCACTTCCTCACGAGACATTCCAAAGGTAAGGTCCTCCCCTTGATTTTCTTCTTGTGGATTTTGGGATGATGAGAGGGTCAAGGGATTGCTCGATTCTGCTAGATTCATTTCTACGTTGGTTTGGCTAAGATTGCTTGAAGTGGGTGTTTCTTTGTTGGATTCCATAATCTTCTTATATTGAGATCTTGTTTGAACCATAAAACAAGGATCAATCTTTGAGAATATGGGAGATGAATCTCTTGATTCTTTGGATTGTTCGTTATCTTATGCTCCAAAGTATAAAGTTTTAGGATGTTTTGACGATCAAATGTAATGATGATATGATGATGATGTTTTAAGGATGGATGATATGGATTCCGTGGCTTTTGATAAATCTTGAATGAGACACTAGGCTTTTTAGGACTTATGGATTTTGGATTTTGAGATTTTGAGATTTTGTCCATGATTTTGATTTGCTTTTGGTTTGGATTTTGAATAAAAAGATCCTAAGATGTTGGATGATGATCTAAGGGACAAAGGATGATAATTTGAATATGTGTGAGGAGAAGGATGCATCTACCCACACATATTCAAGCAAGATGATTTGTTTCACTAGGCATATGAAGAAGGATTCATCTACATACACTAAAATAGACAAGATGATTTTGATAACTTTGACTAGTTATATGCAAAAGGATGCATCTACACATGCCTAGCCAAAGGTGATTTTGATAATGTTTTCAAGGATTTTGTCTCAATAATATTGATGGATTTTATTTTTCCATAAAGCCTAGTATCAAGGATGATTTCAATATTTTCCAAAAGGTGATGATGAGATGGATTTTGTTTTGATGCTTTGATGGATGGATGAAAAGGATTTTGATGTGTTTTGATCCTAAGATGAACCTAAAAAGATACACTTTGTTTGCTTTAGACCTAGGTATTGAAGAGCATGCAAATGCTTCCTAATGACCTTTGTAACCAAGAAATGATTTCATTTGAACTTTCATTTTCGGATTTCCAATCAATGATTTGTTTTGTTTTGGGATTTGGAGTCTTCAACACACATGAAATTTCATTTTGTTTAGCTTTGCTTAATGTCTTTATTTTACCAAAAACACTTTCTTCAATTAGGTTTTCAAACTAAGATGTCCAACGTCTTAATTTCTTCAAAACCCCACAAGATATGTTATGTGGAAATTTGATGAACTCAAGGCAAGGGTTTTCCTATTGTTTACTTAAGAAGACAAATTGTGATATAATACAAATGCTTAGAAACCTCTAAGGATGTGAATACCAAGGGAAAGCAATAACATATGGATTGAGTCAATTGTATTTATCTTCAAAAGGGTTTGAAATTTGGATGATGTTAAGTGTTTGTTTGTGAGATGTTTTCGATCAAGCAATGCATTTTGTAACCCAAGAATAAGTACAACCCTATGGATGTGTAAGACAATATTTGTTGGATTCCCACATGGACAAGTCTAGCTACGCTTATCTCTAGCAAATGGTTAGATGCTTGACCCCACTGGCTCCCCTCCATGGAACTCACTTATACGGGGCAGCCAAGTATCAACACCCATGAAACTGCCATGGCATGTTTTCCATTTCTACTAGAAGACCGTAAAAGTGTGGGGCGGCTTCAGAATGACCGTTCTTGCACCAACAAATAGATAAAAGGATTTTGGCCAATTCTAGCACATGGGTTTTAGTAAGGACTTTCTATTCGTAGGAGTTGACCCAACATGGCAAGAGTCCCCTTTCGGATCCATCTTGTTGAAGTCAACTGTGTGATATTGGCGTTTCTTCCAATATCCACATTTATATCCTGGATGGAAATACTCTTGGCTTTAGAGTTTTACTAGTTGAGTCGTTCCCTTGGGTGAGTACTTTTTCCCCAAGGCAGGCCCTCTAAGATAAACAAAAGAAAATGAAGAACAAAATTAGTAACTCGATCAATCTTTGATAGCAACAAAGAGAGAGAATGTATGCGAAAATGCCCCCACTCACACTTGCACAAGATTTTGTTCAATTTTAAGCCCAAATCAAAGTGTAGAGGTGATTGCTTTGTTTCGTACCAAAGTCATGGAAAAGGCCTTTTGATTCTCAAGATCACTATAAAGCGCGAGAGAATCGCATACGTCCTTTTCCAATGGCCTTAGTCTAAGTAAGCCCTCACGAAACACAACTACACTTGTTCTTTTTAAATCCTCAAAGCAATATATTAGTTCATTTTAGAGCACCAAAAAGATAAGTGATAAACATTTGTTCAATTTTTTAATCCCATAAACAAAATCTAGTAAGTTGTTGATCCTATTGTTCATTTTAACCTTTGCAATAAATGGAATTGAAAAGTTCTTTTTAAGCCCAAATGAAAGCTAGTGTTCTAAAGATGAAAAAATGACAAAATTCCTAAGGAAGTGTTAAACAAACACTTAAGTGTTTAAAAACACTTTAATTGGACACAATATCCTTATCATGCTCCTCTTCCTTTAGTTTTCGATTTCCAACCTACAAAGGAGAAAAATAGAAAGATTCTAGAAAAACACAGAAATTTTAAAAAGTAGAAAACAAAGGAAGAAGCAATCATAAATTAAAGCACGTGCTGAAAATTAAATTTCTCCCTTTTATTGTCTTCCAGTGTCGCAACTCGTGAAGGCGTCACTCTTTTTTTCTCCCAGCGTCGCTCTTACAACGCCACTTTACCAGTTAGCGGCACTCTATGTCGGGACAGAGAGCATGATTGCATCATTCTTTTCGCCCAGCATCACAATTTTTGAAAGCGTTGGAATTTAGAATTTTTTGAAACTAATGCAGATCGGCGAGTCCAGTGGCAGAGTTTAGGATCTGAATTTTTTGGTGAGACGAGCCCAGTGATGCTAAAACAGCGATGCTGATGAGCCTGCAGTGCTAAAACACTGACGCTGATGAATCCATGGTGCTAAAAAAAGCAATGCTGACGAGCCCACATTAGAATTTCTTGTGTGTTAGGAAAACACAGAAATTTTGAGGAAATGTTAGAAATGTTGATACCATGCCCTCCTTCTAGCGCCAAATGTGTGAACCCAAGCCTTAGTACCTGCAAAACAACATGAGTAAACAAGTTAAACAAGGATTTGCAAGCCAAAACAAGGATTCCCCATGAAATCCATTTACAACTCAAACTAGGAATGAAAAATAATGAAGAACATAATGCAAATAATAAAAACAAGATAAAATCCCAATTAGATAAGCAAACTCTTGATCCCATGGGGGAATTGGTGCCAATTTGATGTGAAAATTGGCCCTTTCCCAACTCCTATGATTGCAATCTTTGATATGTTGACTTGATGAAGAGATTTTGATCCACTTTGGTGAAAGGTGAGAACTCCAAGCCAAATCTGCAAAAAAGCCTAGCTATGATGAATGAAATTCAGGAGATATTTGAGCATGGTAACTTTGCTTGGATTGTGGATGATGAAATGGGGAGAGGAGCTCTTCATTTATAGGATTTCAAGATGGGTGAAAGTCCAAATTTGAGCAATGTGGGACTAACTTTCATCCAATGATATGGTGCCACTTGTCAAGCTATGAATGGATGATGGTTGTGAAAGATTTGGGGTTTGTGCCAATAAATGCCAATATTTGAAATTCAAATTTGTTGAAATGACATGTAAGAGGGAAGGGAAAATGCAATAAATTCCACTTGGCTCAAGGAAAAGGACATGTAAGAGGTTTTAAATGCCTTGTTGGATGTACACGTTGACTTGGAATTTTTGAATTCAAATTGAGAGAATATTCCAAAAGATTCCATGTGAGGAAAATAGAGATTTAATAAATGAATTAAATCTATTTTTATGTGCAACTTGCATTATCTAGAGGATGTGACATGAGACAAGGATAAATTAATAATCAAGGGTTAATTAATTCAACAGGAGATTAGATGATGTGACTTATTTGACTTAGATTTATGGGTTTATTTAAATAAGATAAGAGAGGAATATGATAAGAGGCTAATTAAATAAATATTTTGATATATTTAATTAAAAGGGATGGTGTTAGATTAAATCAAATAAGGTTTTAATTTATTTAATTTAATGGATAGACTTTAGAGATTTAATCAAATAAATTGATTATTTAATTAAATAGGGATAATTAGATCAGATGGGTTGATTTAATTAACAAGAGAGAGTGGCTTAATTAGACAAAATGATTTATTTAATTAAGAGATGAATATTGATGAATTTAATTAGATAGGGGGATTTGATTAATTGGTTAGACTAAGGGATGATTTAAGAAGAAACGATGTTAGTAAGTTAGGATCAGATGCATGATGTCAATCAGTATATTTTCGATGTCTACACAAACATCATTCAACTCTCTTTTCATATTTTTCTAAGTGCGCTAATGATATGTATTCATTTTGCACTCAGTAGCCAACTCACCTTTCAAAATTTCAATTTCAGCATGAAGCTGAACTTGTTCACTCTGAGCTTCTGCAAGCAACTTAGATGTTTCCCTTTGCTAGCCTTGAATTTTCCTTACATGGGTCATTTCAGCGTCTTTGGCTCGGATCTCATTCTACAAGTTGTTCACTATTTCCTTTACATTTTCCAACTTTTCCTCATGCTTCTTCAATTTCCTATCTAGCCTCTTGTAATTAGCATATACCACCTTTTGAGTGGCCTTAGCTAGGACCACTTTTTTGTGCAAGTGATTTTCATTCAAGTTCAGGCCCATGGCATGAAAGTCATAGTCCTCCATATACATTTTTACTTTAGGCTTGGAAATGAGTGGCTTCATGGTAGTGATTAGCAAAGAGTTCCACTCTTCATTCAAGCAAGCTTTAAATTTTTTAGTAGCAAGTATCTTGGCATTTTTTAACAATGTTTTTTGCTTTCTGGCCTGTCAAGCTTACTTGGTAGCATCAAAATGACCTTGAACAGTCTGAGGGACATTGATGCTTTGTGTCACAATGGAAGCAATAAGAGGCAGTCCAAGAAGGTTGACAAAAGGGGAAACTTTAGATTATGAGCATGCGGGGACACAAAAGGTAGCATTATCATGGAAAAATGCAAGACAACAAATTGAATAGAGAAATAGGCTAATGGAGTGGAATTTTTCCTATAGTAGATTTGTGGGGTTTGATGGGTAAAGTGAGGGTCTCAGTTGTTTCAATGAGGGCCCTTGATAGGGCTATTAAAGTTTCAATAGCGACCGTAGAAGATAATGCTCCTTCGGTGCGCAAGGTAGATTTGGAAGATTCATTGAAAATGGAAAGAGGTACATTCAAGATTATCAGCTCATGGTACAAGGATGGAGGATTCATTTCCATGGGAGGAGGTAGGCAATTAAACAAAGATGCAAAAATAGGAAGAAAAGGGGGAGAAAAACTTACTTGAGTTGAAGTAGTTGAAACATTTTGTAGGATAGAATCCACTTCTTCTTATTAGGTTGGTATATCAGGGGCACCTAGATCTTGGACCCATCTTTTCTTTGTATGACCGAAACTAGTATGCCCTAATCCTCTAGTAGTCGATCCTTCCAAAACTTAGCCTTTAACGACCATAGTGTACCCTCTCAAAGACCAACGTGTCCTTTTACCTTTACTTTAGGGACATGGGGCAGGACGAAGCTTGTAAATCCTTTCACCTTGAGTCTCTCTAACTATCAGATTCTCAAGGATGAGAAGCCTAACATGGAACTTGCTCCTCATCAATTTTGTGGCTTGTCTCTGGATTGTTGTTATTGAAATCATCCTTTATCATATATGTCTTCAAATTCATCATCATGTGGCTAAAATTTATCAATAGGGGCTCCTAGAAACCTCATATCCTATTGGAATCCCTATAAGTCTACATTTTCCCTTTCCGACCATCCCCTATGCTTCAGTTGTGTGCTAAGGGGTTTGTCCATCAAGAGGTTCCTTTGATACTCTACTTGTGGTTCATAGAACTTTAGCCATTTTGGTTGTTGGAATGTAATGTGAGCCAAATCAATGTACACCTCCACACTTTCTCGAGTCAGATTCCTCTTTCTCTCAAAATATTCTTGAATCTCGTGTTGCAAACTATAAACTATCTCTGGGTTATAGTCCCACTTGTCACAAATGAGGACCAATCCTAAGGTCGCCAATAAATTTCTAATTTTTCCCTCATCCAACCACTTATTCAACATTACCTAAATTTTAGCAATTAAGAGGGGAAGAGGATATATCTTCATTTTGTTTCTTCCAGCACCATAGATCTTGTTGAAAAATGTTACCTCATTGCATGCCTCTAATGCAAAAACTATGTTTGTTGTAAATTTGGGAGTGAGAAAGGCTCCCTTGGAAAGCCATCAAATCTAATAAATGTGAAATCCTTTCCTAGGAAATAATTCATTACGATCAATAGATCTTCCATTCATTCTATGACCTCTTGAGAGAAATAGCCAATAGGGTGAGGCAACAAATCTTGAAGCATTGGCCTTAGAAAGTGATCTAAAAACTAATAATAATACCCTATTCTTGAAAGCACATGGGTCCACATAGAAATTGGTTGGAGATAACCCCTTTCATCTAAACTAGATGCTTGTATATTATTCTCTTGCCACTCAAAATTCTGATTTAAAATTAATTGAGCCAAGACTAAAGAATACCTAAATTTAGACTCAGTACTATAATTCTTTAGTTGTTCTAGCATGTTTCCAACTATCACCTCGATGAAATAATACTACTTTTGGCTCCTTTCCCTTTTGAGCTCAAAATCTAAGCCAAACTGAAAAGGATTAACCTAATCATTGTTATCAATGTCAAAAACCTAGGCCAACATCGAGAATACAGACTAAGTGTCCTTGAATTTCTCAAGTGAAAGAGGATAGAGAAGATGACCTCTCACTAGCCTTTCCCTTGCCTCATCCTCATAAGAATTTATTTTCCTAACCAATTATTTCCCTAAGTTTTCCATCTATTCTTCATAAAAAATTTCAACATCCCATGTTATAGGGATACACAACATATCTTGTATAGCTTTACAAGAAATGGTAACCATGATCCTACTAACCTCAATGACTTCTATCCTTTTATTTAATCTTTTGGAAAATGTGCCGACCAACTCTAAGCATGGATGTATCAGGCAATATAAACTATGGTAGATCACAATTCTAGAGCCAAAATGCAAAACCCTATGATGGTTCATGCTCCACCATTTTCTGAAATGCACCTTCCCTAAAGATTTTAGGGTTAGTTGAAAACTTAGGGTTGAAACATTGTCAGTGATATCTTCCACCACCTCTCTTGGGAAGCATTTATTAGGTAATACCTTCTTACAAACTTTGAATGGTCATTCCTCAACTATTGGGGCATTGGTGAATGACTTTTTCCCAAAAACCTCACCATAACCAATCCTTTTGCTTGAAACTACAACTTTTCTACCAGAGGTTGATGCTTTCACCATGGTTGTATGAGAAAGTTGTAGAGAGTTTTCTTAATAACAATGGTCACTTGTCTTTCACTTCTTTGTAGAAATATACTTTTGAGCGTAGTTAATTCTATTTCCCGTACATACAATTAAGGCTATGTGTTTACCGCTAGTCCATTAAATGCTACCACCAAGGTGATATGTGTGGATTTGAGATTTTTATCCCTTGGGAATGCCAAGAATTCCATGAGAATAGAATTAGTACATTCTCCCCACCACCTTTTTGACAAATAAACTCATTGCATTAAAAATTGTGCTTTTTGCTATGTGAATCATGTTGAAGTGATACAAGGTACCCTTGAAAGACGTGACCATGATTTTTTCAGAGCTTAGCATGCTAATTCATGTCTTTTCTCATTAGTGAGTGGGATAGTGTTGATGGTGGCAAAGGACACATGTCAACAATTGACATATAAGAGCATTTACTCCCAATGCTAAAATTTATTTCTCAAGACATTTTGTTAGATTCTCCCTATGATTTATCTACCCTTCTCCATTTTTCCTTGGTATTTTCCTATTGTCATCTAGCCAAAACTATACCTTCTATTGGTTGAGTCATTGGATCATATTTCTATATATAGCTATGCCACCTTATGCAATATTCATTTGAAAATATAGCTTCTTAAGTTTAGCAAGCTTTCTACTTATTCCCATTCTGCCATAATTCACTACTCTATCAGAATTTCTACTAGCTTAGGTACTCCTATTCAGCTCCTCCCATGGAGGCCACAATATTGCTTTGTGGGAGAGGTCACTAGTGACTAAATTAAGCACTTGGTGAAGAAATGTGACCATCTTGCCATGGTTGCTTTCAAGTGAGTAGCTGGCCAAGACTTCATCGACAATAAAAACTGGCTCCGAAGCATCTACAACATCCTTTCCCACTTCATGGAATTGCTACTTGACCTGAACATGGCCAAGCCCATGATAATTGAACTATGCCACTAGATGTTTGACACTTCACTAATGGGAGGGCTTGACGAGATAGTTCAAGTGGCCATCCCTAGCCTTGGTATCCTAAGTACCATGGATCTTTGTAGGCACATGGAATTTGGAATAGACATACCTTGGTTACCATTCTATTCTGACTTCTACACTATGGACCTTGAGACACATCACTACTCTTCTCAACCAATGATCACTTGTATATTACGAGAGTACAACATGCAGCATGTTCTAAGACTTTCCTGGAGGAAGCACTTTGAATTTCTAGTGTAGAATCATAGCGAATAGGCCTTGGGTCTGTGTTTTGTGTAGCTCGCATGTGTTGTGTGTTTACTTCCTTTTTGTACCCTTCCAGATAAGAATACGAAGAAGAAGAGCTCGATAACGAGCTCTTGTTCTTCATCGACAATGACTAGAGGCTTTACTTTACTTTTTTTTGCATGTTGCCTTCTTTTTGCTTCTTTTTTCTCTGCTACTCTTTTTTGTGTTTGCTTGAGGGAGTCTCATGTTTAAACTAGAGCCTTAGGCCTTGCATTATATTGTAAATTTTCGATGAATATAACATAATACAACTTTTCATTTCTTGAGTGTTATTCTCAGATGCCTTATTCTCAAAATTTAGAATGTATTTACAAAAATGTATACATATGGTACATAACTGTTAAATTTTTTAAAGAATCACATATTTTAATCGAATAACTTTAGATAAATACCATTCACCATTATATATATAGCATTTCCTTCCATATCCTCAAGTTTGTACGCATTATTCTCCTTGCACGGGCTAATTCAAAAGGATCCCTTCCATAGTGCTTCAAATTTTGTGTGTTGCCCTAGTTTTGTTGTATATTCATCGTACTTTAGCACTAAGTTCCCCTCTTTGAATTATAGGTTAGAAATATTTTTTTCAAACCACCACTTTATTGTTTTTTGACGATTGATCATGGTTTCATAAGATTTTTCTCTATCTTTTTCTAGGTTGAGAAGTTCCACTAGCTGTACTTCCATTTCTCTACTTTCTTTAATTTCAAAGGATTTCAGTAGTTGTAAGGAAATAATCTCTATGGAAATGGGTAACACTACCTCTTTTCCATACACAAATTCATAAGGGGAATTCTTCATAATTTTCTTGGGAGTAATCCAGTCCGCCCACAAAGTAGCTCATAGATATTTTTTCCACTCCCTTTGTCATTGTGATTCGATGTGCTCTATTAACCTAATTAGGTTTTTGTTGGTTCATTTTGCTAATTTTTTTCCTTGTGGGTAGTAATTTGATGATGTTTTAAGGAAAATACCATGCTTGATAAAAAAAATATGACATTCTTGATCTTACAAAAGCCTAGGAATTATCGGATATGATGGTCTTGGGTGGGCCAAATCTAGATATTAGCTCTTCAAGGAAGTTGGCAATTTCCCCCTATGTGGCATTCTTTAGGGCTACAACCTCCATCCACCTTGTGAAGTAGTTGATTTCCGTGAGCATCCACTTGTGTCTAGTGTTGGAAATAAGTTTTCTTGTTATGATAAAATCCAAACCCCATTGAGCAAAGGGTTCCTCGGTTATGATTAGACTTAGGGGCAAAGAAAAATTCTTTCTTTTGCCAACAAAATATTGGCACTGGGTACACTTTTACACTAGTGATGTGCTTCGAAAAACATAGAAGGCCAATAGTATCCTTCTAACATTACCTTTAAAGTGGTAGTCTTGGTGAAGAAATTTCCACCCTCAGGATTGTAATGGAATTCATTGAGAACTCTTTCCACCTATAGCTTTTCTAGGCATCATAATTTCTCTTAAATAATAGACCCTCAATTAATACATACCAAATTCCTTGCAATTAGTACTATATAATTTTATGAAGTGGAAGGCTATTCAGGAAGTGTCCCTTTTTCATATACTGTGTCTGATCAACCACCCAAGATTCTTCAGACTTGAATTGGTTCAAGTAGACCTAATCAGTCTCTTTTACAGCCATGGAACTTGATTGCTATGCAATTTATTCGCATAGACCTCTTTCACAAACCAAATTAGTTGGTCTAATGTCCACATCATATTCTAGGATCTTGGTGATCCAATTTTCTATTTTTTCTATTATCTCACCTTCTGTAATGTATTCTCACACACTGGGATGTGCCACAAGAATAGTGATCTTGTTGGCCAACATCAAGTGTCAAAATTTATTTAAACTTTTAACAATGGAAAAATACTACTTTTCTACCAAATTATACATGGCTTTGTAACATTTCAAGGTCCTAAAATGGAATGCGATAGGATGCTCCCCATTATCCTCCTCGTACATCTGAGTGAGCACTAAAGCTATACTATGTTTACCACTATACACATAGAGTAGAAAGTTTGGAAAAATATGGGTTGACCAACACCGTCGCTACAAAGATGGCTATCTTTAGCTACTCAAAAGTTTCTTTTCCTTTGGGGATCCACTTGAAAAGAAAGTTCTTCTTAAGCATCAACATAATTGGTCTCGCAATGCCTATGAAATCTTATATGAATCTGCTGACAAAATTGATCTTCCCCAGAAAATATTCTAATCCCTTTTGGTTTACTGGTAGAAGTAATTCCTTTGTAAATCTGACCCTTTATGGGTCTATTGCTATTCCCTCCTTTGATACTACGAAGCCAAGGAGCTTACCTTAAGGTACTCTGAAGACACACTTTTTGGGATTTAAAGAAATCTTGAACTATTGGAAATTCAAGAAAACCTTCTCTAGATGATCTAAGTGATCATATTTCCATTTTGAAAATACCGTTAGGTCATCTAGATATATTAGGATAATTAGGCTGATCAATCCTTTGAAAATAATATCCATTACTCATTGAAAATTCATATCAGCATTGGAAAGTTTGAATGACATCTTTGAATATGCAAGCATTCCCCACTTAGTGGTAAACATTATCTTATGTTGGTCAGCTTCCTTTACATATGTGTGCAAGTGTTTCTACTCCTAAATATGCAAAAAAAACTAAGAAATGCAAAGTAGAGAACACTAGAACACTTCAAGATTAGCCTAAGTTGAACACAAACAAAAAAAAGCTAAAAGAAAAGTGATTATATATTTTATATATTTTGATATCCTTGGTTGGCCATTGATTGAAGCTTGGATGTATGCTCCTTTGGTGGAAAGATCTAAAATTACATGCAAATAGGTGAAGATACAATTGAGGATTTAGGTATTCTAAGAGATGAATGTCAATGAAAGGGATGCAAGCTTGGAAATGTGCACCAATGGAGGATATGAACTAGTGCTTGAATGCAAAAGATGAGCAAGTTCCTGATGAATGCTTGAATGATTTGAGAGCATAAGTGTGATAAATGCATAAGCTCCCTCAACGAATTAGAAGGGGGGTTATTTATAGAATAAATTTAATTCTCTAAAGAATTCCATAGTCAAGATTGAGCCACCATGGCCAAGATGGAGGGCTATGGTGAGTTGAGGACTCACAAGCCCTCACATATTACCATGTGGAGGATGAAGTTTACAAATTAAATGGTGAGATAGAAAGGGGACAAATGATGTGGAAGAAGGAAAAGTATTTTGGGATGAGGGTGATGTCACCTCTAAATGATCACATGGGGAATAGGAGATTCCTTGGAAGAATAAAAGTGAATTTTAAATTCACATGATTGGGAATATCTCAAGGATAAGACAAGGGAGCCAAGAAGTACCTTGGATAAGATAAGGTATTTATAATAGAAGGTTCCTAATCCATGTGACTAATGTGACCTCTCAATGATTACATGGGGAAGAAGAGATTCCTTGGAAGAATAAAAGTGATTTTTAAATTCACATGGGGAAGAAAAAAAGGAATTAAAAATTCCTTGGGGGATGAGAGAGTTGACTAAGATGCTGATTAGACTAACTAATCAACAATTAGAAGAAAATTAGTCGCTAATGAAAATTAGGATCCAACTTACAAAAGTTAGAGGATGTGACATGTGAGGGATTAAATAAATGTATTATTTACTTAATTCTTTTGAGGAAAAGCGAAATAAAGGGTAAGGTATTTAATTATTAACTAAATACCTTACGGATTTAGAAGAATTTAAGGATGTGAATTAAATAATAGCAATATTACTTGATTAATGCAAATAAGGGAATGCTTAAATGAAAAGGGATAAATTTGGACAAATGGAAGTGTCCAAATTTAGATGTCTACATTTTACCCCTCTTTGAGATGGTTTTACGAAGTAGCATCATTTCAAAGAATATTAAAACATAGAACCCAGAAGAAGATGGCTAGATTCAGAAAGATGCCCAAGTCACCAAAGGAGTGACTAGGAAGAAAGATGATGGGGGTGAAGATGAAGATTAGGGATGGAGGATGCCACCTCAAGAGAACATGCGGCTTCAAGAGAACATGGGTGTACTCTCAAAATGGATGAGATGATGCAAGGGGTATATGAGGAAGATGATGCAAAGTGATTGAGAGGAGAGGATGATAAGTGATCTAGGAGATTGGGAAGCACAAATGGATTTAAGGACAAAGGTGATTTTACCATAGTCAAGCTACAAGCCAAAATGGGTTGATGAAGGATGAAGTGTTGTCGATGAGGGAAGGATATATCTTGAAACAACACAAGGATCGGGAGGAATACATCTCAATATTGAGGATGAAAGTCTTGTTGTTGAGATAATGATACATCCCAAAACAACACCAAAGGATAAGGAGGGATACATCCCAATTAAAAGGGTTGTTGAGGAGGGAAGGATACATCTCAAAACAACACCAAAGGGTAGGGAAGGATACATCCTAATGATGATGATGATGATTGGATCAAGGCTTGTAGAAAGGTTGGGAATGAGACTAAGGATGTGATTAGATGATTTGTGCTAGATTGAATGGGTGAGGATTGGATTGAGATTTGAGAGGGATGAAAAGAATAAAAATGATGGAGGACAAAATTCTTAGAATAACCCATATAGATTATTATAAGGAGATTGAAGAGATGATGAAATTATGAAGATTGATGAAAAGATGGATGAGAAGACATGGATGATACGTGCAACATAATGAAATAGAAAATGAAATGCAACCCTAATGCGATTTTCCATTTTTGGAGCAATGCTTTTTTGCTATAGCAGAAGACACTAGTTTCCAAGTTATATGAAACTAAGGTGGATCAATGTCTAATGCATAAAAAAAAAACAATAGACAAGAAGGCTATTCCAACACCCCAAAGTCATGAAGACCTTGGTTAGTCTAGGCATTGGAATAACCATAAGAACAAGATGATGCCCCAGTGTAACTCAAGACCATAGGGATCTTGGTGGGTACTATGTGGGACAACCAAGAAGACATCAACAAAGAAAAAAGACTAAAATATTCCCCTATGTTGACTAGTAAAAATGCACCATAATATGATGGATCATGGAATCTCTGACAAGTGATGATAGGGAGCTCAAATGATAAACAAAATCCAAAAGCATCAAAATATCACAATCAATTTCAGACATCCTTTTCCATAGGATCAAGAGGGTGGATGGGATGGATGTGGTTTGTTAGGAAGGATATATCCTATTGAGACCAAAGATGGAGATTGGCATGACACGGGATATTCAAAACTGACTATAGCTGATGATACTGGTGGATCTCATTTGTGAAGAAATAGCTAGATAATGACATACTTGACAACATGACAAGATGACATGAGAGAAAAAACACAAGATTGACATACCCTAAAGACCTAGGGGCTCGGGGGCCAATCATAGATGAGCCTTGCCTAAATGAAAGCATAGCGACCTCATAGTTTGATAAAAGACAATGGATAAAATTGGAAAGACCAAATAGAAAAAAGCCCCAGGGGTAGAACAAATGATTGACCTTGCCTACGTGAAAGTGCAGGGGCAACGTAGTTCGACAAAATCCAAAGGTAATCTATGGATAAATGATGATGAGGTGACCATGATAAGTGGAGAGGATGATGGGATCGATATGATGACACAAGATAGACCTACTGGATAAGATAGGATGATGGTGAATTCACAAGGCTCAAGGATGGGATAGTTATCCAAATCAGAAAAATATAAATTGGGATCATGATATGATGGAGAGAGGAATGATGAAAAGTGATAGGAGATTGGAAATATGTGTGAAATAAGTGGGGAGTGATGACAATGAGATAGATGGCATAGGGTTTCATGGGGACAAGCCTATATCCAGACACCAATGACAAGGGATTATGAGATGGGATGATAAAGATGAAGGGATAGATAGATAAAGATAAGGAGATAAGAAGATGCTAGGAAAGATGAATAAAAGGGATACAAATATGGATGGGGAAAAGGCTACCAAATGGATAGACAAAAAAGTAATGGTTTGGAAGATGGATGGATATAGGGATAAGGATGGGGAGATGGAAGGGATTTTTTGGATGGATAGGAGATAAGGATGGGGAGATGAAAAGGGTTGTTTGGATTTGTAAGGAGATAACAATGGGGAAATGGAAGGGATGATATGATGGATGGCTAGGAGGATAAGAATGGGGAGATGGTAGGGATGCTATGATGGATGGATAGGAGGATAAGGATGGGGAGATGGCAGGGATGCTATGATGGATGGATAGGAGGATAAGGATGTGGAGATAGAGGGGACTGTTTGTGTGGATAAAAAGATAAGAATGGGAAGATGAAAGTGATACTATGATGGATAGGAAGATAAGGAAGGGGAGATGAAAGTGATGCTATGATGGATAGGAAGATAAGGATGAGTAGGCAGAAGGGACTATTTAGATGGATAAAAATATAATGATGGGGAGATGAAAGATATTATTTGGATGGATAGGAAGATAAGGATGGGGAGATGGAGGGGACTATTTATATGAATAAATGATGTCTCCAAGGACTTATGTCACAAAGGATATAGATTCCCCAACTCTAGGTATGTCATGTGTGATGAGGTAGGAGGGACAAAAGACAAGTGGATGGGAAGATAGAGGAGGATATGATGGGTGGATAAGGATTGGGATAGTGTGATGGTGAGGGGGATGTATGCCAAGAGATGTCTAAAGCATGTATAGATGTTTTCCCTTATCTATATCGAGATCACATGGAGGATGGAGGGGTTGGGGATAAATGGGATATGAGAAGCAAGATGTCTAAGATAGGTTGGATGGAGGAGATGTGAGAAGGGGATACAGTTTCCCCCAAGTGTGGAAGTGATCTAGATGGGGGATTTATACATGACTCCTATTTTCTAGGTTTTCATCATGTTACTTATCCAAGGTGCCTTTTTACCATGATTTCACCATTGGAAAAATTCTTTCTCTTTACTTTTGTTCTCTTTTTTTTTACTTTTTGACTCTTTTGGATTTTTTTGGATTTTTTGATATAAGGTGGATGGAAATGGATAAGGATAGGGATGTGGATAAGTGGATTTAGAAGATATATGATGAGGAGATGGATGAAGGACTCAAGCATCAAGTTCCATATGAGGTATTAAGAGCCCAAGTGTGAAGTTACTTATTGGATGTTGGTACAACCTTATTAGAATGGATGGATTATGAAAGAGAATGGATTAAAGGGATTTGATGGGGGAGATATGCAGAATAATGGATGGGATGCTAGAAAGTGTATGGATGGAATGATTGGGAGGCGTGTGATGGGGAGATGTTTTTAGGACCAACATTGGCACATATGGTGGTGTATGTGAAAGGATAGGAGGATTAATGGATGAAGAATGTGGGGATAATGGAGGAGATGGGATAGCGAATTTTGGGACAAAAGGAGTCAAAACAGATTTAGGAGATGGTGGATGAGAATGATTAGCTTTTGGATTAGCACCTTTGGATGTTGTTACAAATTTTTCATTTGAAGGCATTGTGTCTTTTTTCTTTGGGATCCACATGGTTTTGATATTTTATTTGGGAGGCCTTTGTGACTTATAAATTTGATTTGGATTTCAGATTTTATCTTTATTTTCTTCACCGTGCCTTGTATAGGGGATATGAGGATCTTTAGATTCATGTGGATGTTTAGATTTATGCATTTTTATTTTAGCATCCAAAGTTCTTTGAATAAAAATGGGATGGGTGGGAGGAGATGGATGATATGAATGAATCATGAGTGAGGTGATAGGGGTAGGATTTTGGGGATGATATGTGCATGGAGGATGCACGGGAATGTGCCTTTGTTGATCCTAATTATGGGATATGAGAGTGGGATGTTTATGATGGCTGACATGGATAGGTGATGGATGGATGGAAGGATGAATCTGACAAAATAGAGGAGGTGATTTTGGTATATAAGGGCTGAAAATAGATGTAGTGGGTGGAGGGACATAAAGACCCAAAATGGATGGAGCAGATGAGGGAGGAATATGGATATTTATTTTGAGGTGATACAATGGAGGAGGGGGGATGGTAGCCAATGGTTTGGTTGAGTGATGGGAAGAGCCTATATTTATTTTGGAAGAGGCTTGTTGAGGATGTATAGAGGTTGTACCAAAATCTTTAGATTATGAGTCTTCAGAGATATGTCCAAGACCTTGTATACAGATTTTTTCTTTGACCTAGATGGGCTCTAAAACACCTTGCTCATGAAGGCCTAAACCATTTCCTTGATAGTTCATGTTCTTAAGCATTTGATCCATGATAGGATTTTTGTTATTATGGAAGAATGATGTGATTCCATTATTAGACGAAGGATGATGGGTGGTATATATGATTTTTTTCCTTCTACAAGGAGACCAGCATGGAAGAATGTGAGAGTACCAAGGGGATAAAAAAGTGGTGTGGGGATAACAGGTTTAGGCAACGATCGAGGATCATGGGATGGAGATGATGGGGTAGCAACATCTTGATTGGGACAAGGGAGTCGTAAGGGTTCAAGAGATGGATTAGGTGACATGATAGGATCTAGATATGTGGTACCAAGTGATAAGGGCTCATGCGATGGAGGTGGAGATAAGGGATCATGAGATGGAGTGGTGGAATCTTGAGTGACAAGGGGATCATGGGATGGAATGGATGGGGGACTATGATATTGAGATGAACTAGATGGGATGACAGGGTCTTGATGTGGAGAAGGGGATATGTTGGTATGCTTTGGATCAAGCACTTGGAATGACTCATCTTGTGTAGATAGTAGGGTGATTGAGTGTTGGAGGGACTCCTCAAGTGGGGGGTGTGAAAGAATGGAGGATTTATGAAGTTCATGGGGATGGATTTTAGTGATACTAGGAGTAGGAGGGGTGGATGGGACTTGCGATTATTTTCTATATTGGGTGGATCTAGGAGTAGAAGATGGTGATTGGGTTTGGTTATCTTCAATGGGCTCAATTAATGTCAGAGTAGGAGATGGGGTCTCAATAAATTTAGTAGATTAGATGGTTTTAGCAGTTTGGGTAGTGTGAGAGGTGGTAACAACAATGATAGGTGTGGGATGGGGAAGGGTCTCATCACTAATGACCATGGATGATGGATTAGGAGGGAATGATTCCATGAATTCAAGGTGTGGAGTTGGGGATGTCCTTTTTGTCATTAGTCCTTGGAGAAATTCTGGAGTGAGAATAATACATACTCTAGGCTTAACTGGGGTGAGAAGGATAAACAAAGGATTATAGATTTTTGGAGGACTAGGATTATGGATTGGTGGACTAATATTGGATGGAGGAATTTAATTGGATGGGAGACTAATAGTACATGGAGGATTAGGATTGGAGGGGGAATTGGGATTAGATGGAGGGTGAAGGTAAGAATATCATGATAACATACTAGAATAGGAAGCCACAAGTGGTTGGTTGATGTTGGAGGAAGTAGACGAGGAATTAAGATAGGAATATTGGGATGGTGGTTTAGGATAGGAAGATGTGGATAATGGATTAGGATAGGTTGATGGGGGTGTAGGATTAAGATAAGGTGTGGACATAGGATTAGAATGGGTAGACTGGTAAGGAGGATTAAGATAGGGGGACATGGATGGGGAATTGTAATAGGAGTATTGGGATGGTAGATTAGGATGGGATGATTGTGAGGATAGACTAGGATAAGAGGATGTGGGTGTTGGATAAGAAAATGATGTAGAGGAAGGATACGATGGAGATGCAGGCAAGGAAGATAATGGATATCCCTTATCAGAGGTAGCATAAGGAGCATTGTTAGGAATGGATGAAGACGTAATGGGATAGCTCGGAGGGGTGATTGGATTTTGAGTGACACTTGGGGAAAGCTTACGAGAAATTATAGCATCAAGGGGATCTATGCCATATACATCTTGATCAATAAGACTTTCATTATCATCATCAACATAATTAGGATTCCCCTTGGCTACTATTTTTGGTTGCATCGATGGAGGATAAGGATTCATGATATTAGATGTGATGGATACATATTGAAAAGATGGGAATAGAATAAAAGATGATGAAAAGGTAAAGATTTGTTTTGATATCAGAATATCTTGGATGTAGGTGGACTAAAGCCCAAATTGGAATTTAATCTCAGATTGGGATTGGATCAAAGCTAAGATTAGGATGATTAGAGAATGTGATGGGATTAGACTAGATAAGATAAATTAATGAGATGATTTGATAAGATTAGATGATGGATTAGATAAGATGATGAAAGGGATTCTAAACTAGGTGTAGAGATCACCCTAGGTGACTTAAGGCATTGATTGAGCGGATAAAAGGATAAATAGATGATTGTGGCACATAATCCACCTTGAGATTGAAAGCGGATTGATTGGGATGAAGATGATAACTGACTCAAGATGGATGAAAATTGTAAGTAGATGTGAGTGATTTTGATCGAATGAAGACACCTAAGTCAATTTGGATAATAACCTCTAAAACAAAGTTTAGAGGATTTGGATCAAGAAAATGATGATGGATACATAACCTAGATTTGTTCTAAGAAGTACCTATTTGATTTAGATGATGAATTAAAGACTAGTAGATGGACTCAAGTGAAGATCACTAGT
Organism: Sequoia sempervirens; assembly: GCA_007258455.2. Lineage (NCBI taxonomy): Eukaryota > Viridiplantae > Streptophyta > Pinopsida > Cupressales > Cupressaceae > Sequoia > Sequoia sempervirens. Next base: position 118,559,971 of record VDFB02000008.1, read on the forward strand.
GAATGGAAGATGCAAATGGATTAGAAGGAAAGTTGACCTATCCACTAGGCCTAGTCACCTATGTCTGGGGTGTGGTCGCCTATGGACTAGGCCTGGTCACCTATTCCATGGGGCTAGTTGCCTATGTATGGGGTACGGTTACCTATGCATTGGGCCTGGTCACCTATTCCCTAGGCTTGGTCATCCATCTTAGGGAAAGATCACCTATCTAGTTTATGGACTCTTGGAATAGCTAGATAGACCCTCAAAATGGGTAGATAGACTTGCAGAACACGTAGAAAAATACTTGGAATGAGGAGACAGATGCTCAGAACGGGGAAAGGGATGCTCGAAAGGGTAGAATGACTCTTAGAATGAGGAGATGAAAGCTCTAAATGGATGAAGGAATACTTGGAATGAGGGAATGGATGCTCAAAAGGGGAGACTGACTATTAGAACGAGGAGATAGATGTGTGGAATAGATGAATGGATTGACTAAACTAGAGACAATATTAGCACTTCAGGGAGAAGATTCATCCAAACTAATGGAAAAATTACTTAAGAAGGTGGTGCATGCCTATTCATTGAGAATGGGAAAAAATGACAGAAAATGACAAAAAATAACTAACAAAACAACTTGGATGGAAGATGGGATTGGTTTTTTTTTTAGCTAAATCACCCATCCAAGGGGTACAACTGCCTAACTAGAGGATGAGGTCACCAAAATTAAGGGAAAAAACACCTATTCTAAAGAATAGGCAAGAACAAGGGAAAACAACAAAGAACAAATGATAAAATGGCTAAAAAAGTAAGGAAAAACACCCGTTTTAGGGTCAAGGATGCCTATCTAAGGGCAAGGCTACCCCTGTTGAGGGTGTCTCACCCAACTAGGGGTCAAGGCCACTTATTCTAGGGAATGGGTGACAACGATCAAAAATAATAGAGAATGGCTAACAAAATGATGAAACAGGTTCCCTGAATGACACAATGAGTTCCCTGAACGATGAGACGAGTTCCCCAAATGACAAAATGGGTTCTCAAAATAATGAATGAAATCTATAAATGGACTAGTAGGTTCACAAAATGATAAAAAATTTGGCAGAATGACTGAATGGGAGGCGAGAACAACTGTTTAAGATGCAAAAAAACTTGTTTGGGTGTGGTCACCCCTCCTAAGGCCTGGTCGCCTCTAGACTGGTCCTGGTCGCCCCTAGACTAGACCTGGTCACCCCTTTGAGTGAAAGATGAACAATTTTGACTCACAGATTGGAAAGTGACTAAGATAGAGGGTGGGGTCACCCCTATTCAGGGTGTGGTCACCTCTATGAACAAACCCAAAATTGACTTAGGAAAAATGGCTATGGAAAAGGATAGAAAACACTTCAAACAACAAGAAAAAGGAAAGATTGACTTGACTAAAAGAATATGCACTAATTTTGCATAGAAAAGATAGTTCAAGTAGCATAATCCTACGATTAGTATGAAGGATATGGCCAACATGGTCCTCTAATTAGGCTAAAAAATGTTATCTAGGGAGTCCTTGATATACACTGAGTATGTGAGGGAAAATCATGAACACCAACCTATCAAAAGTGTGATTCAGGAACCCTAGCAAGATACTGAAGGCTTACACCAACTCTTCACGTCTATCTAGGTATCACCCTAGCTTCAACGCTTTGCCAGACATGATGTGACTAGATTGGGGTACAAAGTTGGATCTCCCCCTTTATATACCCCATCGATACACATGGTTGGGATTGTCCCTTGGGGTGATGAAATCCTCAAATAGGTCCCACTAAGAAGAGAATGCTAACTATTTTTGGCTACTCCCCAGGCTCACATGAAGTGCAAGGGGAAAGCTTGAACGATGTAACACCCCTTAGGATAACACAAAGGACTTAAGTAATCTACAATTTATATTCACCCATGATCACCAAATGGCACAAAGGGTTTGGATACATCAATAGATTACTTACAAACAAAGAATACAATGTGTTGACTCCCTTACTTAGACTATGTGCCTAATTAGTGTGAAAATGAAAGCAAGCAAATAAGTAAATGTCTTGGTCCTTTTGTCATGCAACAAATGTGTTAGTAGTTTAACCTTTGGTCTTCATTAAACGCAAATTAACCACAAAAATTCTAGTAAAAACCCCCACAATCACCAAAAACATGAGTTAGGGGGTCAGTAATAACAAAAATGACATAAAACGGGCCCTAAAAATGACTTAAAACACTATTTTTACTTCAAACAGCTCTATATGGGTAGGATTGCCCCTGTCAGGCCGTGGTCACCCCTCTGTAGGACCTGGTTGCCCCTTTGTAGGTCCTAGTCACCCCTCTAGTAAAAAAAAGAGAGTTAAACTTGTTGTTCTATCTCAGAAAGGTGTCTATGTCTAGACAGGGTTACCTCTCTTAGGGTGTGATCGCCCCTCTGTGTCACCTAAACCTACAAAAACTCAAAAAAAACAAATGTGAAAGAAGAAAAGGTCCCATTTGTGGGTTCCACTAAGGATTCCATAAATGTGTGCAAGTGTTTCTACTCCTAAATATGCTAAACAAACTAAGAAATGAAAAGTAGACAACACTATACCATTTCAAGATTCGCCTAAGCTGAACACACACAAAAGAAAGATAAAAAAAGTGATTATACCTTTTATTTGTGTTGACCTCCTTGGTTGGCACTTGATTGAAGCTTTCATGTATGCTCTTTTGGTGGGAAGATGATCTAAAATGATTATCAAATAGGTGAAGATGCAATGGAGGATGTAGGTATTCTAAGAGATGAATGTGAATGAAAGGGATGCAAGCTTGGAAATTTGTAACAATGGAGGATATGAACTAGTTCTTGAATGCAAAAGATGAGTAAATTCTTGATGAATGCTTGAATTTTTTGAGAGCATAAGTGTGATAAATGCATAAGGTCCCTCAATGAATGAGAAGGGGGGTTATTTATAGAAGAAATTTAATTCTCTTGGAATTCAATGGTTAAGATTGAGCAACCATGGCCAATATGGAGGGATATGGTGAGTTGAGGACTCACAAGCTCTCACATCTTGCCATGTGGAGGATGAAGTGTCCAAAGGACATGGTGAGATGGAAAGGGGACAAATGAAGTGGAAGAAGGAAAAGTACTTTGGGATGAGGGTGATGTGACCTCTCAATGATCACATGGGGAAGAGGAGATTCCTTGGAAGAATAAAAATGAATTTTAAATTCACATGATTGGGAATATCTCAAGGATAAGACAAGGGAGCTGAGAAGTACCTTGGATAAGACAAGGAGTTTATAATAGAAGGTTCCTAACCCATGTGACTGATGTGGCCAGTCAATGATCACGTGGGGAAGAGGAGATTCCTTGGAGGAATAAAAGTGTTTTTTAAATTCACATGGGGAAGATTTAAAAAGGAATTAAAAATTCCTTGGGGGATGAGAGAGGTTACCATGATTTTGATTAGATGAACTAATCAATGATTAGAAGACAATTAGTGGATAATGAAGATTAGGAGCCAACTTGCAAAAGTTGGAGGATGTGACACATCTTGATCAAGGATTAGACATGTGCACATCCCTAATGATGACATTAGGAGTTGGATTAGGATTAAGGAAAAGTTATGGAGGATGTGACATGTGAGGGATTAAATAAATATATTATTTACTTAATTATTTTGAGGAAAAGGGGAATAAAGGGTAATGTATTTAATTATAAACTAAATACCTTAGGGATTTAGAATAATTTAAGGATATTAATTAAATAATAGCAATATTATTTAATTAATGCATATAAGGGGATCTTTAAATGAAAAGGGATAAATTTGGACAAATAGAAGTGTCCAAATTTGAATGTCTATAACATAGAATTGATTGTATCCTAAGAAACCATCTAGCAAAGAGAACATCCATGTTTCAACCATAGTCTACATGATCTACTCCATCAATGGCAAGGGGCAATGGTCTTTTAACAAGGATTTATTCAAATCCTAGAAATCAACACAAAGCACCAAATATTGTCATTCTATTTTCATATTGGAACTAGATTCAACACCCAGGTAGAATGTTTGATAGGGTATATGATCTTTGACTTGACTAGTTTGGTTAGCTCTTGTACCATCAATACTTTGATCTTTGGGTTGACTAGCCTTTGCTTCTTTTAGATGGTTTTGGATCCTACTGAAAAGTCAATGGTATGTTGAATTATGCCCAAGTCATAATCTCTGAGATCATCATAGCTCTAGGAAATAACCCCATAATATTTGAAACATAGATCCTTAATTATTTTCTTGTCCTTGTGAGGAACTTCCCATTTGACTTTAAACTTTCAGCCACTTCTGACATCAAGCTCTTTGTAATCCTTTCCATCTGTAGTGAACCTTTGCTTGCAATTTCATGCATCTTCATAATCAAAGAGATTTTTGAGAGAAATTAATCCTCGAGGAAGCTTGTTCCCTTTCAATTAGATGACTTGCTCCTAGTGGTGAATAGTCAAAAGTTGTCCTTGACTTTTTTCATGAAGGAAGCAACTTGGATTTCATCATCAAAGAGCTACTAGTTTTGATTGTTTTAAGTAATTAAGGGCCATATGATGACTTGCACCACACTTTTCTTGGCCAGATCAAAGATTGGTTCAAATTGCAAGCCAACAAAAGCCATTAGATCAGCAACACTATTTTACAATCAGGGAATAACTTGTATATTAAAAGCTTCAAAGCTCTCAATAAGATCCAAAACTCGATGTCTATACAACTTCATCCTTGTATTTTTTGCAATTTCTTGTTCGAAGACCTATCTCACAACTAGCTTTGAATCTCTAAAATCTTTTATTCTCCTTGCACCTATCTGCTCTACAAGAATCAACCTATGAACTAAGGCTGATTATTTAGCATCATTGTTGGAGCATGAGAACTGAAAAAATGGTAAGCTTTGAGGGTTTTTGATCTTGTTGGAGATACTAATCAAACACCCACTCCAAAGCTAGCTTTGCACTTGGTGCCATCAAAATACAAGGTCCATAAATGATTATCACCCAAATCATCACATTCCTCTCGATCCTTCAATAATTTAAAAAAGACTTGATCATCATCAAAAATAACATAGGTGTCTAGCCCTGTTGCATGGAATTTTCTGAATGGATCAGAGTCAATGAATCACTTGATTAATACCTCTTCTTTGGGAATCCAATTACTTATATATTCTTCAACTTCTAGTATTTCTACACAATATCTCTCTTTCTGAGAGACAGAGGTATGTGTTTCCTCAAAGAACAAGACTACATTGTTCACAATTTGTTTGGGGTGCAAATATTTGGATAGAATCTTCATCTTCACCCCGTGCTTGGTTCTTAATATTAGGTGAGACCAGTTAAGCACTAAGTATCCACCAAGCTTTGTAGTGAAATCTCTTGAAAGATACATTGTAAAAACTGGCGGAATGTCTATCATTACTATTTCTTGTGTGACTGTTTGGCCTTGACATGAGAAGAGGGTCAGAGATAGATCATTTGTACGACCAATAGTCAAAACATTTTTCCCATCTAGTTGCAATATTCCTTTTTCAAGGGGTTAATACTTATGTGTCAAGTCATCGACCACTATTTTTGGTATGGTAGTTGTGCTAGCCTCTGAATCAATCATATTATTATACAAAATCTTATCTCCCATAATAAGTGTTAGAAAGAAAGGTGTGGGCTTTGGCTTACTTACCTCTTTCTCTTTTGCATTTCATACATCATTTGCATAAGCTGCTACTTTCAGAGCTTGAGGGGGCGACACATATCATTTGTCTCTGCTACAACAACATGACTGAGTTGCGTCCACTTGCTATATTTTTTATTCTTTCTTTAATGCTTCTTGAAGCAATTTGTTTTGTTTGGGAATACATATCATGTCCTATAATGATACATTAGTAGGTTCCTTCTTCAATTTTTCCACCACATTGAGTGTTCCAATTGGTTGAGTCTTAGGCTTACATGGTGGTATTTCTCTTGTTTTCAAAAGAAAACATTTTTTCATGACTAGGCTTGGTGTCTTGTTTTCCTCCTTCTCTACCAACGGAAAATCATGTGGCTGCATAAAAGGTCGGATGGTGGGTAATGTAGCCTAATTTTGTGGAGGGAGTTGACATGGTTGAGCTTGTTGCACATATTCTCTCCTGAGCCTTCTTTTATATCTTTTGTTGTAAGCTTACTACGCTTGTGGAACACTAATCATCATAGCTTCATTTGTGAAAACTACATCTTCTTCTTCCATCCATGAAAATAGAGCTTGATCAAGTGCAATTTCTAGTTCTTGCTCCAAGGACATCCCTTGCATTTATTCTCTAAAATGAGCATTTTCTATTTTGGAAGATTCATATTCGTCCATATTCAAGATCATGCCTTTCCTCCTTTGTTCCACTATCCTCCATTACATATTCCCCATTGGGAAATTTTGGGGCATATGGCTATCACTGCATGAGAAGCACCATACATTCTCATCTTCCACAAAATTTTTCTAGCATGGAATTAACTCTTTAATCAAGCTATATTTGACCATCTATAGTGGCATGGTAACTATAACTATCTAGTTTGTAGACATCACCTGTTGACCTCCTCCTCTGGAGGATCCTTGGTATGGATTCTAGTGATAAGATGGCTTTCCTCTTCCATAGGCTTGTGTAGTCTACTTTAGATGCATTGCGTACTATCTTTTGATAATGACCAACTTTTTAGAAAAAGTGTACATGAGACTCTTCATGTCATTGATATCTTTCATGATTGAGGAAGAGCCCAGTGAGCTTGTTTGAGTGGTAGGATACATGTACATAGACTGCAATTTGGTCAACGTCAATTATGTAGTGGAAGTTCTTGGAGTAGCTTCTTCCCAAAGGCCTCTAGAGATTTCTACAAATATCAAAATCATAGGTCATGGCAGAAGCTTCCCGACATCAATTAGACTATTCTTCATGTGCATAACCACCTCATATGCACTAGGAAAGATATCCATTCCTATGGAGTTTATCATAACTCAAATGTCTAAATTGAGAGCCTTCAGATAGAACATAAACACCGGTGTGGCTTGGAGTCAAGTAGTCATAGGGATAATTTTCCAAGTCTTATGAAACCTAGTGTTAAAATAATTCATGGCTTCTTGCAGAGCTCTCTTGATGGTCATTAGTTGTTGCAACAATGAAGAGTGGTCTCCTTTCTCTAAGGATAATTTGAACAACCATTCTCTAAGCTAATCCCATGAGATGATAGAGCCTGAGGCCAAACATTGATACCAATCTTGGGCCTTTCCTTTGAAAGAGGTAGCTAACAGCTTCAAGGTGATGTTTTCTTCTACTATATTATGCACTCTAGATACCTCCACTATATCTTGAAGGTGTTTGGAAGGTGTTTTGAAGTCTTCTCTCAAGAATTTTGGAATAGCCTTAAGGGTGTTAGGGGGTATGGAATGCCATATATTTGGGGGCGTGGGTGGACGTAGTGGACTACCAATATCCCAAGCTACAAAATTTCTAGGAGTAGGGGGAGGTACATGATCCATAGATAAAAGATTCCTATAAATCAGGTATATAGGTATTCTAATTTGGAATGTTGAGCCTCCAAGTGGAGTAGATAAGGCTTTGGATATTGGGCTCTTACTTCTTTCTCTATTACTCCTTATAGGTGATACAAATCCTGCAAGTTTTCTCCTTCTAGGTACTGAGGTAGGTAACTAAGAGTACTAGAATTACCACTTGAATATACTCTTGTTTGGACTCTTGGCATGAAACTTCTAGTTTCCTTTCTTAGCCTAATTTAAGAAATATTTTTGACTTCTAATTAGGAATTCAAAAAACTTGTTGTCCCACCAAGCATGCTAGAAATGGAATTGTTGATCATCAAATCTTGTGCCTCTCTGATAGTCTTATGGGAAAATCAGTTAGTGTGGACTAATTTACGCTTCACTAAATACCTCTAGGATTTTGATAGAAATTTGGCTCTTATTTGGGGTTTGGAGAAGAGGATAGAAGGAAATGTAAATATAAAACATAAAAAATGGTGATGCACCAATGCTTTTACAAAATTTAAAACCCAATCATTCCTATGATTGATATAATTAGACATAAGAATTCCACAACCCTTCATTGTTGGAAATAGAATAAACAACAAATGATAAAAACAAGCATAATGTAGACATTCAAATCTTTCCATAGGTAATGTTCATTAAGGTCTAATCAAACATGAAGATTTCTAAGGGTAGTAGAAAAAACATTCATAAATTGCCTGAACTCTCCCTCCTAATACAACATAATATAATAAAGCAAAAACCTTTTAGAAAAATAGAGAAGTCTAATGACATAATCTAGTTTTCATAAGTTATTATTCTACTATACAAGCATCCAACATGGAAATTACTACTTAAACTAGTCAAATTCAGCTTGCAAGACAAAGTGTTTCATTCAGAATGAAAACATAAAGAAAGACAGCTTGATAAAGGCCATACATGAAGAGTCTCAATTATTTCTTCTCAATAGTTCAAGCTTTAAATATTAAATGAAATTTAAAATAGAGGCCATATGTCAACCTGACAATAGTTTAAGCCTTAAAAGATATAACATGCTAGAGCTAAGTAGTTCTGCAACATTACTCCTGAAAATAGTTTTATATCCAAAGAAAACTAAAGAAACTTTTCCTCAACAAAGGAAACTAAAAATTGGAATCCAACCCTTTCATCTATCACATCCTCTCTTTTATAGCTGCAGAAATAGAAAATCCCCACCACAACACAAAAGTAATCACTACTAGGTATTGGCTTGTGATAGCACACAATCTAATCGTAGATCCTTAGTCAGGTCACAACAATCTTTGCTCATCAATTTTCAACTACCACATTAATTCTTTTTCAAATCCTAGAAACACATCTTGGAAAAAAGGTATAGTTGACCAATCACATCATCCAAAGGAACTGACTCAAAGCTTCCATCCAAAAAACCAAGAAAAGAAAAAGGCCATCAAGTTTCAATAAACTCCCAAAAGATATTGCTTCATAAGAAGCATAATCTGCCTACAACAAAGAGATGACATGTCAAATAGGAAGAAAATTTTGACCTCATGAATATAGCTCCTTAGAAAATCTCCAACAAGCCAACACATGTCCTAATTCTCTCTTGAAAGGAAGGTGAAAAATGAAAGCTGCGCAACTATCACATGGCGCATTGCACACCTTTCTAATAACTCTACTTGAGCATGAGCACATCCAAAATTGAAAAACATTGTACAAGCCAAAAATAGAAATGATTAAGGAAAAAAAAACTTCACACCAGTGTGGGTTAAGGGAAGAAGAATGGCTAGAATCGATACCCCTAGTGCTACAGGCTCACTCTAGCGCTAGAGAGATAGCTACCACATCAATGGACAAAGCTGGTACCACTGTTGAGACTAGGATAGCAGATAAAGTTGGTCTCGCCTCTACTACACTGGCTTCCTCACCGTATTGCTCTTGTTTCTCCTCCTAGCATCCTCTACCTCTACCTCATCCCCACTACTTTGCTAGTACATCACCTTGCACACCTAGATCCCCTCTCGGGGCACCTGTTGTGAAAATTGGGGTTGGATGATGAAGCAACCACTGGGTCCAAAACCTATGCACCACCCTAATGTCATTGAAAATATGTACCTATAGCTAATCCTAGTCATTCACATCATCATTTGAGGGGATAAATTTGTGATAGTCAAATTTCTATGGCCTATTGGTTATGTGGCACTCCTTGTGCCTTGTGTGTATGAGGGATGGTGTGGATGATCACATGCTACCACATGACTCTTTGCTAGTAATAGGGCATGATGATGTAATCAGTGTGGCCTATAAAAAATGGTTACACTACAAGTTCCTATGGTACCTATGATATTCAACCCATCTGAACCATCTATAAGGTCACAAGTGGATCTATTTAGACCTTAGTGTATCAAACTATAAACACCAAAAATATAAGTATCCATGTCTCCACTACCTCACTAGCTCATACCAATGGGCCATAAGTACCACATAATCCTGCACCTAAGGGTAGCCCACTACTCATGTGCATGCAATGTGGGAAAATTACCACACCTGTAGCAATGTGGATGTTATGAGGCTCGCATACTCATAGTGTAAATACCTATCCAACTCCTGGTATAGGTGTGAAAGTATACTCCAATCCCATGTAATAATAGTTTAGCACTGCTCCATCACTCTAATGGTATACATGAGTCCCCCATGAAGGTGAGAGCCTTGAGCATCCATCATGACTTTCATGGACCCTTTGACCACCATCACCCACCATACAAGTGAGATCATTTGACTGCCCTACTCAAACTGGTAGATATAAATGTGGTCAATCTCATCATCACCATTATCTCTTCCAATGTACTATTTGACTCACTCTTTCTACTCATGTTGAAAGCATGTATCGTCTATTTTCATGCATCATTTGTAGATTGGGAGACCATCTTACACATGGTATATAAATGCCACAAACCAAATTTTTGTTGAAGCATCTCCTTGTCATTTGATAAGTGTTGGACCTAGCCCTAGTTGAGACAAAGCTCTTGCTAGCTAGGATTCTCCCTAATCTTTAGATAATCCTAAAAGAAGTGAAAAAGGATTTTAATTAGCACACTATGCATGGAAAATATATTTCTAGTGTCAAAAAATCTAAGTTGCACCTCTAGGACATTGCCACACTCAGCAAATGTCTACACGTGATGTACCTATCTAGGGTCTTCCATTAACATCTAGCTAGACACTAGTGCATGGGTATGTGTAGGATCATCATAGAAAAAATAGGCCCTTAAGTGGAAATTTTTTTAGAAAAATCAGAGTTAGGCAACTTCACATAAAAATTTGAATAAGTTATCTATATTATTTCAAAAATATGTAAGAATTGAATCTATAGAAAAATGAATGTAGTTTCTAAAATACTAGGTTTATTTAAAAAAAAATCTATTTGGTGAAAATTTGAAATTTCAATGTAATAGTACTTAAATTTCAAGGAAAAAATAAGAAGTAGGTGTCGTCTGACCACCCTAACCACAATAAAATGATAGTATTTTTTTATAAGATTTTATACATAAGTAAAGGACTCATCTCCGAATGTGATGCATATTTTTTTGTATTTTTTTTCCAAGTAAATAATTAATTATCATTTTTTTATTACAAATTTTAAAAATTATAAAAACTCATATGTTTGACCACCTTAACTTGGTCAAAATTTCATGAAATTCAATTTTTCTTTTCTTAATCCTATAGCACGCAAAGCATAGAATGTGATTCATGTTTTGGATTCAAAAAATATGATACCGTTTGAAAGCTAAAGATGTTTTTAAACTATCATATCAATCAACACTTTAGTCGTAATTGAAATAGAAAATGAATAATAATTATTTATTAAATTCAAAGCATAGCCTAATTTATAGTAGTGGAAAGCTAAGAATATATTTAAAAAACCCTTTTCATTTCATCAATTTTGGGTGAAAAAAAGTTTTCAACCACATACCCTACAAATACCCATCATATTGCCACTTTTTGGCTCATCATGACCCTGCACATACCCACATATGGAAAATGAAAGTGTAAAATAAGGACCAAAATGCATAGGCAGGATGCCGGTACATATGTGGGATGAAATCATGCCACTCGAATGTATGTGCTACATTTTTTTCCTCTAGCTAGCTAAAAATATCGAGAAACATGCTAAAAAGGAGGATTTTTCAGCTCAGCTGGTCCACCTTGTGACCCTCTACAATTGCGAGTCATAGTTCATCCAATCCAAGCTCCTTATAATCTCATCGGTTTGGTATTTTGATGGATTTTCCCTCACAAAATTCGAAAAAACTCCAATGATGAATAGTGTAAATGACCCTTCTAGGGGACCACCGAAGTATATATAGGGCCTCAAGGGCACATTTTTCCTGATGATCATGGTCCCCTTTTTTTTCTTGATTTTACCCCACCTGGTTGGGGGAAAACTCATGAGGGGGAAAATAGTGACCTCTTTACCATAGTTTCCTTTTAGACCATCGAATTTGTTCTTGATCATTCTTCTCGCCTTGGTAGCTTCTTTTGATTTTTGAGCTGACTTAAAATTTGAGTTTTGCAAAATTAAATTTTGTGTGAGCTTTCATGTCAAAGGCTACATTTTTCACTGAATTCAATTATTGGGAGCATCTTCAGTACCTTCCTACTCAACCTTTGTGGCCTTTACAATATCCTTTTTGGTAGGTAAATCCATAGAGTTTTTAATTTTTTGGGTTTATTTTCTTTTCTACTTTAGTGCAGGTAATTTTTCCCAAAACCTATCCCACTAAAGTGGGGGAATAATGTTATTTTGTAAAATTGATCCTCATGGGTCAAATTTTCATGATTCCAACTCCACAAGGACCAACAATGAAGCAACAACAATCTACCACCTCATTTCCTAAAAATTGATGTGTTGGACACCTATGTGGTACACAGATGTTTGCACAATGTGCTAGTGTCCATGTGCTTTTCTGCATTTCAAATGTAGAATCTTTGAATCTTGACTCAAGGAATGTGTCCTTACAATCAAAATTGTGAATGTAATGGATCTTCCTACCTCTTGTAGCAATAAAAATCTCTCTTTCCTCTCATTTTATGGGTTCCTTCTCATTGGGACACTTCAATCTCTTAATATTGCTCCATTCTCTAGCTCTTGCTCTTTTTATTGTGCTTCTACACCAAAGCTCTGTTGGACTAAGGTCCCTTTGATAGCCAAATCTCTCTTGTAAATCCCTCAATGGTGCATCCATGTAGTCAAGAGGGGGTCATGAATTGTTGGTAATTTTCTCTTGATTCTTATCTATTTGCGAATAGAATACTTTTCTTACTTTGCAATCTTTGGGTATGCATTCTCCTCCTTGAGTGGGAATTGCTTTAATCACTTCATATTTGCTCACTTTGTCAACTTTTTTCTATCTATTGGGCTATCTATGGAGGTGGGAACACTGAAGCAGGGGTTTGACTATGGAAATCCCCAAAATAGTGCCAACATTTTTCCTCAGTCATCTTGTGTGTAGGTTGTTAAGGTAAATTTCAGTGGAAGGTTTCAAACATGTGATCATTTGTAATTTAACCCTTGGACCTCCATATTTTATGGCATTTCCTATTTTTTTTAATCTATTTTGTTAAACCAACCTTGGGTTTGAGAATATTAGCAAGGTTAAAGTATTTCTACCTAACGCTTTTAGTTCTTTGTTTGTATTGGATGTTAGCTTATCCCTCAGACTATAGTACACCACACTAACATCCTAATCCTATGCTATAGTCCCTAGGAAAAGAGCTATTCCTTCTGTGGCAAATATTTTAAGACCTTGCCCTCTCAAATTCTAAAGTAGTCTATTTGAATATTGTCCTTAGTAAGATATTCTTTGAAATTTCTTCATTCGACTACATAAAGTAAAGTTTGAAGTAGTTTAGGGTATTTCACTCACTAGGATTCTATTTAGAATGAAGAGACTCGTGAGCATAAAATCCCCCTTATCTACACATAATATGATAGAAATTGTAAGAAAAATATAAATAAACTCACATAAATACTTAATCATAAAAACCTTAAACCATACAAAATTTATTTCACAATACATAAAATGATCTTATTTTATCCATATGAGATAATATTGGAAATCATACGGATAATAAAAAGGAAGTAGCTATGTGAACCCAACCACCATTGGAATATATAGCCTACTCCTCTCACTCAACAAAAACATGTTAGTATATCATATGAATACTAATAATTTAGTCAAAATAAGTATCACAATAACACTTCAAAAAACTATATTATTTTCCATAATTTCTTATCTAAAAATAATCATCTAGGAAATTACATACAAATGATTTAAATCAAGTAGCCATCATAATTAAACATTATTATATGTGTGCTACCACAATAGTGGTTTACACTTTCTAGGAGATCTTGATTTTTGTTGAAATCACATATTTTTAGAAAATATAATGATTTAAGCCTTGAAATTTTCCATTTAAAGGACTCCAATTGAAGAGGGTTTTATCAAACCACCTTAGACCAATCCCCTTGGATAGAACCCTGCTAGTTTTAAACCATACATGTAATGGAGTCTCCTTTACACCTATCAAATGTTGATAAGAAACCACTTTTGATTTACCTTTTGGGGGGTCAAATGAATTCATTTAAAATTTAGTTTTTGTATGTATGTAGTCTTTATTATAAGATTATAAAAAAAAAAAATTTAATTAAATTAAATTTGATTATTATATTAATTTTCTATTTCTTGTGAATGTAAGTTTTTTAGCAAAAATCAAGTTCTCTATTTTGCACATGTGGAAAATAGAAGATTATAATTTTTTTTTGAAAAATATGAGTGCATCAGATATTGAAGTCCTTGATCCAACAAAAAAAAATGAATTTTGATACATACAAAAAAAATTATGTGTCATATGATCTACATATGTCTAAATTGTAATTGGTTTGACTTCGAAACTTGATTAAGGAAAAAATATTCAATAAAACACTATGAAACCAATTGGAAGTAGTAGATATCATAGTTACAAATCTAAATATGAAAAAATTATAATTTTATCCTACATGGAAAAAAAAATATGTGTTATACGATGAGCATCACTTGTTAAAAATGGTGTTTACTGAAAAAAAACTAGTTTTTGAAGGAGATGGAAAAGAAGTGCAATATGATTCCAAAAAATTTGAAAAGAATATATTTAGAATCTATAGAAAAAAATGTCACAAATCAGTAGTTTACATCATCTTCAAATTCCTCATGGTTTAGCCACTATAGGTATCTGAAAGTGAAGATTTAGTTAGAAAAAAATAGTTCAATGTCCAGTTTGGCCAAAAATTATAAACCAGTATTGTGGGATCACCCATATTCAAATATCATCTTGATAAAATCTAATCACATAACTATATAATATAATAATCTAATAACAACTCCATCTAGAAATAACAAAATCCAACATCTCAACAACACCTACTTGCATATCCACATAATGTAACCATCAGATAAACTTGATAACACTACCATTGGCAATAAGTCATTGAAATTTGTCATATAACCAATAACCCATCACAAATTAACATTTTCAACTCATTAAATACCATCACAATCAACACATACATACTCAATAAAAGGAACTTGTGTAGTTATCATAAAGTAATAACAACAACCATTAGTTAGCTAAAATTAGTCAGTTAACCACATACAATAACAACCAAGCATAAGAACATATTTGATGTATAGGAAACAACCATAATTTATAAAACTCATGTATAATATCCAATCATAAAAGAAAATAAAACTTTGATCAGGAAAGATGATATCATCAAATACACAGAGTCAATAGGATCATGAAAGGGTGGTGTCTCACAGGTATATTCACTCTACATGGAACTATAGCTAGTTATCTCAATTTCTTCATATATTTCTAATAATACATTGCATGCTTATGTGAGATAAGAGGGATTCACTACATTCAAGGATCTTCATTCTCAAGAGATCACCAAGGAATGAACTACACTTATCCATCTCAACATAAATTGGGTGAAGAAATTGTGAGGGAAATGTATACAAAATAACTTTAAGAGAAAACTATTTCCAAATCTCAGCCAAAGGACATTAGCTCAGATTTAGGAACCTAGGTCAACACATAGTCATCCAAGTGACATGTTGGAATCCTAAAAAATAGAAAGCTTAGCAGCTGAGGCATATAGATTAGAGCTTGACTTGCTAACTCATATCTAAGGTTTTCTAAATAGAACAATACAAAAAAGTCTAACAAAAATTACGAAAATGGGGACAAGAATAGAATGGAGAAAACTTTCCAATAACTAGATCTTTGAGTCTTCACTCCAAGCTTCACTTCACAACCTACACACAAAATGAATGAGGGGAGACTTTTGGGGCTGTATAGAATTCTTCCATAGTCAAACACTTGTTTTGATGTTCCCACCTCCATGGATAGCTAGGTATAAAGACAGTGTAACTAAAATCAACAAAGGGGGTGGTGAAAGAAAAAATTTCATTAGGAGTAGAACCTGGTGGAACCCCTAAAATTTTTCATGTCCCAACTCTAGTCTTATGTAAAATTGGGTTCCAACTCTAGTCTTATGTAAAATTGGGTTGAAACTATATATGAGGGCTTGAGGTTATGTTCCTTGTCACTGTGTTAGGGTTTTAGTCACTCAAAGCCTTATTTGATAAACCATTTTAAGTCTATATCTCCACCAAGGTTTTAATTCTATGTTGACCCCTTGTTGTTGGTCCTTGGTCTTTTAAGTCATATCTTGTGCCATCAAAATTTGTTATGTAACTGACCCTCTAGTTTTGTTTTACTGGTTGTCATCTGTTGGGCCATTATTTTAGTTTTCCTTAAGTTGGGCTAGCTATTTCCCATTTTAAAATTTAAGTCATCTTTTCAATGGGAATTATCTCATTTTCTTAGTCATGTCCGCTTTTTAGATTAATAGTTTTGGCATGGGTAGATATGAGGACCCTAATTACCATTTGATTGATACAAACAAATCTCTATCATTCCCTACACACCTATTCCATTTTATTTCTTCTTATTTTGTTCCCATGGGCTCATAGGTGAAAGCCATGTGTCTTGTGCGATTGATGGGCCCAATGTCTTTTATAAGGAATGTAAATAGTTGTCAAAGGAGATCAATGGTGGGGGATGAATGATGTGGCTATATCTAGACCATTCCCCATGCACCTGATTGTCTTTCTTACCCATTAAAATAATCACATGGGCTAGCGGGTGGATGTCGTGTGTCTAGTCTAAATAGTGGACCCAGTGACGTTAAGTGGTTTGTCGCAGAGTTTTTAGGTAAATCAATGGTCAATAGCACAGTGATGTGGAGTACTCTTGATCGCTCCTCACTATCCCATGTAGGTCTCATTTCCACTAACATATTCTCAATGGGGAAGCATGCATTTTCCACATGGAGTGATCCAGAGGATGTGGAAGAATTGGCTCATGAGAAAATATTAATCAAATATTTTTAACATGGGGGATGGGAAATAAACTGTGCTTTACTAATACAAATATATTGCACATATTTAAAGATCTTTTAATCTAGGTCACAGATATTGTAAGAGGGATAAAGTTGTGGGTAATTAAGAAGTGTGCCTAAAGAAGTTGAGAAATTTAATCTTGACCTCTCCTCTTCTTCCCATTGATGAAAGTTGCGCACAGGTTATCATTCATCAGGGCAAGGGAAAGAAGACACGTGGATCCTTGCTATGGTGACAAAAAGACGTTGGAGCCCGCATACTACTGGAAAATGGTTCCATGGGCTTTCTATCATTTGGTAAATATTGCGATTGTGTATAGTTAGATCTTTCATAATATTTTGGTCAAATCTAGATTATCAATCAAATAACAGTCCAAAAAGATCAATGGCTTGCATTCAAAACTCAGTTGAAGGAAAGTGAGCCATTCTAGTTTGTGCAAATGAGCCTTAATAGTTGAAAGGACATCAAGCTACCAAAGTAATGATTTGCGTAATTATTAATACATATCTTAAAGGCATAATTCAACATTGCGAAGTATACTCTAAACACTCAAAGAAGCTTGTGTTGTGATTTTTCAGAAATTTTCAACATCGGAACCAAGGTTGTCAACCTATGAAGAAAACTAGTAAGTGAATTGCTGCCCTCCCATCAGAATTATTTTTAAGTTATGGTTTTTTAAAGTCTTGAATTCTGTTAGGGTTTTCTTGGTTTAGCATTTTAAAGGTTTGATGTTCATAAAAGGAATTTGTTAAGTTTTGCATTGCATAATTTGTGTCAAACCCTTACAAAAGTCATAAGCCTTGTTCAAGTAAACTAGAAACCCTACTTTGTAATACCTATTGCATTATGTATCCTAAAGTAAAAGTGTCTTTGTCTAAGGGGGAAGCTTCTACTCCCAAAAGGCCTTTAAATAAAGACCTCTGGAACTAGTTAGCACCCTCGATCATTGATAAACCTAAGGGAAAATTGCTTCTCAGAGGTACGAAAGTTGTAGAGGGTTTAATTGACAAGAATTACTTTATCAAGGATTCCAAGTTTCCTTATACTAGACAAGAACTATTTTTTAGGTAGGTCATGAATTAAAACATGGGTATCCCAATAGGTAAACATTGGAACTATGACCTGGGAAAGTTGATTGTACCAAATGTTTATATGGATGTCGAATTGCTTAAGGTAGTAGCTTCCAATTATGAACCAATCATAAGAACTATAAGAACATATGATAGGAAGGAAATGGTCCAAATCACCAAGGAAGAATTGGGTCTTATTTTTAAACATACTAAATGGAGTGATGAAATGTATAAGATAAATGTGGACACTCTAAAGTAGGAGTATGATAAAAATAAGATTTCATTCAGAGTTCACATCCTGCAAAGATTCCTAATAGAAATTTCAGGTTGAAAGATCATAATAGGGCCACATGATAAATATCCTTTCCTAGTTATCTATTTTATTTCTTACTTACAAAAATTTCTACTCTATTTTCCAAATAATTAGTTATGATCCTGTCATGGGAATTCCAATGAGATGGATGTATATGGCCACCCATATTCAACACCCCTTGTATTGTGTAGTATATGATTATATGGGGTTTCTTTCAAAAATAATGCATGAAGGATTTATAAGGTTGAAGAAGGGTGAATTGGTAGTGAGATTCAACTAGTATTCACTATTGATGCATATGTTTTTATACAAAGGTTTAGTTTTCTTTGGGCCTAATATAACTTTGGAAGAAGAACGGGTGATTTGGAGTTGCTCATGCAATGTTGGACTACTATTTTAGACAAGGATGATAGGACATATGCTTATGTGACATTTCATAACCTATTTGCTTAAGAACTGAGAAGAGTCTTAATTGTGAGTGTACCTAGAATTCCCATAGTTCTACATGATTTCTTGAGACCTAAAGAGAGAAGCCCTGAGCTTGGAGTTAACCATAATTGGGGAGATTTTATCCCATACCCTAATTACACTATCTTGAGATTATATGGTTCCATGGTGGCACCTCACATGCTGCCAAGGTTTCTACCAAAGAGAATTGGTTTCTTAGAGGTAATATGGAAATTGGGAAGTGTTGAAAATAAACACTTATTGGATCAAGGAAAATGAATATTATTTCCTTTATACATTTGTTTTTCTAATTTTGTAATAACCAAGGGAGGATGGAATAGTATTCTTGATATACTCAAAATATACCACATGCAAAGGTTAGTTGAGAGGGTCAGATATGACCCTGAAGGTTTTATGGATTGGTTGAAAGAAAGTGATGCAGAGGTGGGGAAAGATCAAATTAAAATGTATTCAAACTCCCAAAAACACAATTTTCCTCAAGGGAAACTTGCTCCAACTAGCCAAACCACAAAACCTTTTTTTAAGCCAATTTGAGGAGGGTTTAATGAAAATATGGGTTCTAAGACATATCATAACATTCCAATGCCTCATACCTTCATAAAATGACCTTCAAAACTCAAAACACTATCACATATATAGTTCCAATCATATTTTTCCAAAACCTTACTTTAGTTCCTCAATTTCACATGGAAAACTCATGAAAACACCCTAGGGCATCACCCTAAAACCATAAAAATTGCATTTCTTGTCTCCCAAACCATTTGTACATGTAAAATACCATGAAAAAAGTCATTCCACCGAGTTACAGGGCTGGACAGCAGGTGGAATGGCTATAACATCACTTTTACACCAATCAAACCCTCAAACTAGTTAGAAACAGGCAGTCCCAGAAAAATGAAGAGTTCTCCCTCAAAACTCAATATTAGAACCTCTAATTGGATTTAAATGAAAGATATTTCATTACCCTACAATATTATATAATTCTCAGAGCATATAGTAGTGGTACAGATCCATACAATGCTTGCAAAGTTCAGGAAAATAGGAAAAGCATGGGATTTCAGACCACCCGGTAGTAAAATAAGGATATATCACTCGATTCTCAATGAAATAACACCATTCCAATGCCAAAAGAAAGGTTATTCAATTATCTATCCATCCATTATAGGCTTGGAGTGTGGAAAAATATGTACAGGTCATACAATGCACGTGATCAGCAATTTCTTAATGGAAAACACAAAAAACAACAAATTTCTTATTAAAAACTCATTCCAAACTTCTTCAACAGCCTCCCCTTCGAGATATTACAACAATATATCATGCTACCACCTGAAAACTACCTCTTGGGGCATTCAACTACCATAACCACCCTTTAATTAGATTCTAAGATGACAATTTTGCCAATTTTGCTCTTAATCACTATCCCATTACAACTTGATCAACTTGATTTTTGCAAATACCACCTAACTGACCTATTAAGCCCTCCAATACATTGAAAATGGTCATTGAGACCTTATTTAACATGGAATAAGATCCTACTCCCCATGTCCCTTAAAAATCATGATTTCACATGGCTTTTGCATTATGAATCAAACTGACAAATTCAACTAAATGATTCAAAACCCTTTCAAATTACATTATGACTGGTCCTTTAGACCTTATTAAGCATAAATGAACAAAAGACACACCTAGGTATCAACTTAGACTTCACAAGGTGTAGGTGCTCCTGCACCATACACCCCCCCATAAAAAGGACTCTTGCCCCAAGAGTGGAAACTTGTTCTTGGCCTTCTCATTGCTGCTTCAAGCATCTTCAAACCTGGTACTAATCTCTTTAGTCCTGGATCAAAATTTGGTGTTGTTCTAGGCCTTAGACCTGTAGACAAACAAACATTAGAATCATATAAACCTGCTCTCTTCCTTGCTCCACCCATACATGGGTAGCTCCTCACCATTCCTTGCACATTCTGCCTTACTATCTCTGTGATCAGACCTACATGCCTCTGCTTAAATTTTTTTGTTTGTAATGCCCCTAGACCTGCCATGTCACCATCCTCTTGTACCCCTGCACTAACAACTTTATCCTCTTTTGCATTACCAAATTTCACTTGTCTTGCACTCACTACCTCATCAAGTTGTTTTGTCACTGTCAAATCAGACTTAGGCACTGTATTTCCTGCAAACTTTTTTTGTTTCTTAACCCTGCTCTTGACTACAGGGCATTTAATGGCTCCTACTAACACACTTTCATGGAAACTCACTGTCAACACTTCTTTTACCCCTACATCAAACCTTATACCTGCATTTTCAGTCTTAAAACAGTGAACAACATCAGAAAATTGGTTCTCCTTCATTACATTTATAGGTTCCTTCTTGCCACACATTATTACCTTTGCTTTACCTTTGCTATCTTCTACAAGAGGAGTTAACACAAAAGAATGACCATCTTGAACTATGGTGTAAGTATTTTCCCTACCATCATACAATGCCCTCTTGTCATATTGCCAAGGTCTGCCTAATAAGAGATGACAACAGTCCATTGGAAGAACATCACACACAACACTATCATGATAACCACCGATTTGAAAATCCACTATAGCCTTTTCATTCACCAACAAAGATTGATCATCAGTTAACCATGAGATTTTATAGGGACATTCATGAGGAATCTTTTTCAATCCTAACTTATTGACCATTTCACATGACACCATGTTTTCAGTTGAGCCAGAATCAATGACCACTCTACATACCTTGTCCTTTCACTTACAATTTGTCTTGAAGAGACTTTTCCTTTGCAAAGGTGCTTCCTCTTTTGCTGCCTTCAAGATTGTTTTTCTCACCATCAACATTTCCCCAACCTCAGGATCTGCATTCCTACTTGGAGAACAATGACTTTCACACTCCTCTTCCTGTACCAATTGTGCTCTTCTATCAATCTTCTTGTCTCCACTAGAAGAACTACCAACCCTCTCAGGACACTTCCATGAAGGATGGCCAAACTCATTGCATGTGTAGCATCTTCCTGCAAAATCATTAGAACCTCTACCAATACCAAACCTTCCTCTACCTCTAAAACCAAAACCACCTCTAGAATCATTGTGATCTTTACCTTTGTTTGCTCCTTGATCTTCATTTGGCTGCTTTGATGTAGAAGGTATTCCTCTTCCTCTTGCACTAGGACCACCTCTTCCTCTTATTGCTTTCTCTTGTCTCCTTTTAAGCTTCTCCTCCACCCTAATTGCCATTTGATAACAATCCTCTACACTCCTAGGGTTAGCCAAAACCAATTCATCCTGTATATTAAGCCTTAAACCACCAACATACCTAGCAATCTTTTCATCTTCATTCTCATGATGACCAGATCTTAAACTTAGTTTATAAAACTCCTCAGTGTAAGACTTAATATCCATTTCCCTTTGTCTTAAGTTTTGTAATCTCTTAAACATTTGAACTTGGTGGTCTTTGGGTAAGAATTTACCTTTCAATTTTGATATCATCTTGTCCCATGATGTGATCTTAGACTTTCCTTGTTTCCTCCTCTTAGACTGAAAGTAATCCCACCATACCAATGCATGACCCTGCAACTTAGTCTTTGCAATCCTTACTCTTTGCTCCTCAGGAACTTCTTCACATTCAAAATGGTTATCTAATGCAGCAATCCAATCAAGTAGTTCTTCATCATTTAGACTACCACCATATTTAGAAACATCAAGTTTTACCTTAGGTTTGTCACCTTTCACTGCCTTCAGCAACTTTGCCATTCTTTGGTCTTTTGGATCAAGTTCTTCTTCCATGTCTTCAAACTCCTCATCTTCCTCTTCTTCTGTCTCACTCTCTTTAGCATCTCTTCTCTTCTTTTTTTCTAGGGCTATGACTCTCTCTTCCAACTCTTTGAGTTCTCTTGCATGCCTTTCCTTCATCTCCCTCATCTCTTTAGCCATATCTTTGGTCTTTGGAGGCATCTTGTCAACCTTGCCTTTTCTTCAACATGCAAAATGCAAACCAAAACCTACTCCCTGCTCTGATACCACTATGATGTAGAGGTGGGGGGAGATCAAATTAAAATGTATTCAAACTCCCAAAAACACAATTTTCCTCAAGGGAAACTTGCTCCAACTAGCCAAACCACAAAACCTCATTTTAAGCCAATTTGAGGAGGGTTTAATGAAAATATGGGTTCTAAGACTTATCATAACATTCCAGTGCCTCAAACCTTCATAAAATGACCTTCAAAAACTCAAAACACTATCACATATATAGTTCCAATCATATTTTTCCAAAACCTTACTTTAGTTCCTCAATTTCACATGGAAAACTCATGAAAACACCCTAGGGCATCACCCTAAAACCATAAAAATTGCATTTCCTATCTCCCAAACCATTGGTACATGTAAAATACCATGAAACAAGTCATTCCACCAAGTTACAGGGCTGGACAGCAGGTGGAATGGCTATAACATCACTTTTACACCAATCAAACCCTCAAACTAGTTAGAAACAGGCAGTCCCAGAAAAATGAAGAGATCTCCCTCAAAACTCAATATCAGAACCTCTAATTGGATTTAAATGAAAGCTATTTCATTCCCCTACAATATTATATAAGTCTCATAGCATATGGTGGTGGTACAGATCCGTACAATGCTTGCAAAGTTCAGAAAAACAGGAAAAACATGGGATTTCAGACCACCAGGTAGTAAAATGAGGATATCTCACTCGATTCTCAATGAAATAACACCATTCCAACGCCAAAAGAAATTTTATTCAATTATATATCCATCCATTATAGGCTTGGAGTGTGGAACAATATGTACAGGTCTTACAATGCACGTGATCAGCAATTTCTTAATGGAAAACACAAAAAACAGCAAACTTTTTATTAGAAACTCATTTCAAACTTCTTCAACAGCCTCCCCTTCGAGATATTACAACAGTATATCATGCTACCACCTGAAAACTACCTATTGGGGCATTCAACTACCATAACCACCCTTTAATTAGATTCTAAGATGACAATTTTGCCAATTTTGCTCTTAATCACTATCCCATTACAACTTGATCAACTTGATTTTTGCAAATACCACCTAACTGACCTATTAATCCCTCCAATACATTGAAAATGGTCATTGAGACCTTATTTAACATGGAATAAGACCCTACTCCCCATATCCCTTAAAACTCATGATTTCACATGGCTTTTGCATTATGAATCAAACTGACAAATTCAACTAAATGATTCAAAACCCTTTCAAATTACATTATGACTGGTCCTTTAGACCTTATTAAGCATAAATGAACAAAAGACACCTAGGTATCAACTTAGGCTTCACAAGGTGTAGGTGCTCCTGCACTAGTATGATTTATTCTTTCCTCTCCCTTGGTAGGTGCAACCTACCTATAATAATTGCGGTATGGTGTTTCTTTGGTTTGCTGTTTGGTTTGGTTTGTTTTTGTTCCTCCTTTTGCTTGACTCTATTCCCAATGGATAGGATTGGTCTTAACACTTTTGGTACCCCTCCTCAATCCTTTTTTCCTCCTTCGTAATAAAATCTATTGTTACCCTAATTTTAGTCATTTCCCTTAAAAAATGACATCCTCATTTCAAAATTCTGGTTAAGTCTTAAACTAAGTGGTGTTTCATGAGTATCATCAACTTGGGCAGTGATTTCACTAGTTCTTCTAACTTCCCCACTAACCTCCCTTTTCCATTATAATTCTCTATTTTCTCATGGGTGATGTTTTATCATAGTATTGTAACCTCCTGAATATTCTAAGTCTTCAATTTGGGAGGTCAATAGTCTGTACTTACTTGGTTTGTGAGCTAGCTAAAAAGGGCACCAAAGTAAAGTTTCAAAGTCTTTCAAGCCTAAGAAGGAGTTTAAGTGGTTTCAATAATAGTGGAAAGTGTTTCTTTTAGTTTTGTGAACCCCTGTCTTATCGCCCAAGAATAATTTCCAGAAGAAATTAAGGGAAAAATAGTGCAAATTATTTTATTAAGGTGCATTCCAATTTTAAAGCGAAAATCCCATTGATGTAAAAGAAAATAGTAGATTCCTTTCAAATACAGTAAATGAAATTAAAGCAAAAGGAAAAATTTCTCATCAAAAAAGATCAACACTAGAATTATAAAATGCTATATTTTATTATATATATATATATATATATATATTGGTAGCAATACAAAATTTACTGTTTGATTACAAAAACTAGGAATATCAAAATGAAATTTTCTTTAGGAACATAAAGCAAACATGAGCACACAAATTGCTTCCACGACCACCTAAAGGCACTCTATCTGGGCTAGTGACAATAGGTTCTCATGTGACTGCAGGAATTGGGAAAACAACCCCATGTTGTTCCTCACTAGTCCCACATGGAGAAGAGCCACTCCTTCCTCAGTGGCTTCATTTTGTGCCACAATCATGATGCAGATAACGTCACCCACAAGTCCACTTCTTGGGTAGTTTCCAAGACTAGCAATGGATATATTAACTTGGTGGAGAAACTCAAGTCAAACCAAGCACTTCACTGCTCTCATTCCCCAGTCATGATGTCTAGAGGTGTGAATAATAGTACACACAAAACGCTCTAGCAGCATAGCATTATGCACATGTACTTGGTTCAAAAATTCTTCTTACAGTATGCTACATAGCACCTCCTCTTCAACCTCACTCTGGATGATGAAGACTTCTTTTAACTGGTTAGATAAATGATTGAAAAGGGGACTGAACTTGATCTCCTCAATGAAAATGAGGTCATTCATAGACACTCCATCACTTTGAGCACTCGCCATGTCTGAAATTTTAGGTTGGTAAAGTGTGGTGGTGCTTGTGGAATTTATAGAAGGATGGCAAGACAGTTGAGCTAAAGATGATCAAGATGATAGGATGGCAATGTGACATGAATTAATTGTTGATGCGACCATGATTTAATTTATATTCCCAATTGATCTTTTGGCTAGATAGCTTGCACGTGCATTTCTATTGCACCTTTGTGATAGCTACTTAGTGATTAGTATGTGAATCATGCAAACTACATAAGAATCAAGGACCATGGGGTAGGAATTAAATCAAGAAATGCTTGGAAATCGCCTGAAGTCTTATCATTAGCAATGTAATCATTTTGGCTATTCATTATTTCCTGATTATCAGTTTTCAAGATGATAGTTAAGCAATAAGAAAGCATTACCACATTTTGCAACTAATTAGTAACTTTCAAGAAGGGAGAAAGACCCCTATATCTATTTAGAGAATGATACAATGAGGGTCTAATTCCTGAAGATTACATTCTGATGTAGTCAAGGGAGGAACATTTTCCATTGAATTTTGAATTTATTTCATATTGTAATAGCTCATAATCTGTGAGTTGTGAGTATGAATGTGATGTTGATCATACTGATCTATGTGCCATGTGTGTAATAGGATTATATTCTCTATGAGAAATATTTCTTGCAACATTTATTTCATTTATTGCAATTATGAAGTTTCTCAATTTTGTTTACATTAGTCATTCGTCATCTTGGTATGTGTGCTAGTTGATTAATGGCCTTATAAGGCTCACATCACATTAGCAACATTTTTATGGGCTGATGTTTGTTAACTTTATTTCTTTCTGGTTAAAAGCACATTTATTATCTATTAAATCATACGAGGGATTTGTACCACTAAATTCAGAGGAAAGTCACAATTACAATTGTGACATTTCCAAAGTTGTTATTAGCTTGGCCCTAGTGTACCACAAGCAAGATAGTTGTTAATTTTAGACATATTTACCAAAGGCCAATCCATTTGCTAACTATAAGAAGACTAAAGAACAAGTTAGTAAGTATCAAGGTCTAGTTTAACAATAACAACAATAACAAGTTGGTGATATTCAAAAAGATATTGTGTGTACCCTAACATTCATACCTCTAACTCCACCAAAGAAAGAAAAAGATGATAAAATGGTAGGTCAAGGAAAAGAGCAAGTAAAGAAGTATCT
This sequence comes from Sequoia sempervirens, assembly GCA_007258455.2. Lineage (NCBI taxonomy): Eukaryota > Viridiplantae > Streptophyta > Pinopsida > Cupressales > Cupressaceae > Sequoia > Sequoia sempervirens. The sequence continues at coordinate 118,586,804 of VDFB02000008.1, forward strand.
TATCCAAATATTTATTTTCAATAGCCATAAAACAATAACAAATGATAGACTATTTTTCAATGGTGTTTATTTTGTTAGAAGTAAATATATAACATAGGTAATCAATACTAAAGCTTGCATCTTAAGATCTTTCTAGCATCATATCAATGATTGATACACCTAGAGATAGAAAGAATCCAAGGGTATATCTACAATAACAAGAGAACCTACAAGTTTTAGAATAGATGAAATATTTAATCCTATGAAAAAAATAATAGAGATCTAAGAGATGAAGAATACTGAATCACTACAATAAATATTAGACAAAACATTAGAGAAAAAAAGGCTTAAGAAGTCCAAATAATCCAAAAAATAAATTAAAAGAGAAAGTTGCAAAAATCCAAGCATATATCAAATAAATAGTTTCTCTTTTACAAATAGTAGCTAGGTCTATTAATCTTATAATCATCATATTTTAGATAGAGGCATCCTCTTTAGAGAAAATGAAATGTATTTCTAAAGTAAAAGGATTGAGATAATGAGTTGAGTGATAAAGGATGTAAAATGATAGTTCAAGTTATAAATTATTGCATAAATTCAATAATTTGAAGGGGAAAACAATTAATTAACTAAGAATTTCAAAGAAGAATAAGAGATAAATAATCAAAATATTTCTCACTTGACTGTTATTGAAAATTTAAATGCTCAATTGTTGATTAAAGAGAAAATTTTAGACCAAAAAAATTTTAAATAGTCTAAAATGTTGATAGAAATCATTAATTTTAGAAATGACTTGATTGCCAAATATCTAGAAATCCTCAACAATTTGAGAAGTCGGGTGGTGTATGTCCAATATGAAAACCATATAATCTTTGGAGGAATTAGTTATACAATATTTGAGTATATATGAAGACTTGAAAGATATTAAAGGTTTGAAAAAATTTAATGAAATAATTATTTCAAGTTAAGCCCAACCTCCATAGACCTTCAACTTAGAAACAATGGATAGAATGATGAAAATGAGAACCCTACTAAAAACTTATGAAAAGGATGTCCCTAAAAATAACACAAAATTTGAAATCTTTCCTTTAACCTTTCAAATGTAGAAATCCATATATAGGTTTTTCAAAGGATCTAACATGGACATAGTTAATAGATAATGTTGACAAAATTTAGGGATTGTGGGCACAGAGAAGAAAAAAAGGAAAAGCCTCTAATTAAAGGAATTTATAATGCAAAAGAAAAATTATTGATGTTGCTTTTACAGTTAAAGCATTCTTATTTACCCTATTTTGTTTTAAATTTCATATTTCACTAAATACTTTTCAAACTAAGGATTGAGCCTTGGAATTTGTCATTTTAATGTCTTTTTATAAACTATTGTTGAATGAAGTTAATCTTATCTTGGAATTTATGTCATTTTAATGTATTTTTATAATTTGTTAAATATTATTCCTTTAATAGGAATGACATCAACAACTTGAGAGTGACTACCATTAGCAAACAAAGATATAGGATGAAGAACATAATTATTAGCCTCAAATTTTAGAATCCTTAAATGAAAATAAGGTAGAACATAAATGTCATCCACAAGAATATTATAACCGATATTCTTCCAAATAACCTTCAAAATAGAAGGATCCACATGGTGCTCAAAATAAAGAGAAAAATTTAAAATATTATGATCACCACTATCAATAATCAAAAAATCTTTCAACTATTGTCAACTATAATTTTCAAAGGATAACTTATTAAACATACCTTCTTGTGAGGGTTGAGGTTACTAAAATATTTGAAATCATGATCAATAAAATTTGTTACATCTTTCTTCCTTTTATGCAACTATAATCCCACATTATTGACCACCATAGTAATCGTGACTTTCTTGAAAGGCTAGTGAGAAAATAGTTCTTGTCTCAAGAGAAACATGATTATTGCTAGAAATCTTTAAAAACTATAGAATATCAATAGAAAATTTGTCAAAATAATTTTTGAAATGTGAAGAACTAACTTTTTTCCAAATAAAATATCAAACCAATTCACTTCTTATTTACACTTCAATTCCAAAAAGGATGAAGGAAATTTTATAAAATATTAGGTCAGGGACAATAAAAAAAATACACCAAACATGTCCATAAGAATAAAAATGATTTAAAATTCTAACTTAAAATGGTAATGCCCACACTTAATTTTTTAATAAAAAATATCCACTTAAGAAAATGCTTCTTAGGCTCAATGTTACTACACCAAATTATTTCCAACCTTTTGGACAAAGCATGCACTAAATCATGAAGGACCCATAATTTGTTTTAGCTTGCTCAACCACACATTTGAATAGGAAAAATTAACAAATTTAAACAGTGGAGTGGCCTATAAGAAATATTTATCACTAGAAAATGATATATAATTCAAAATATTATAATCCCAAGTTAAAATTTTGAAAATTCCCCTAAACCAACAAAATTAATCATAAAATAATATATTTTTATTGCATAGGTAAATCATACTTAAATTAAAAGGTCTCCCAAGGATTCGATCTTTCATTGAAGTTAAAATATTGTTAGTAAACTTGGTAGATTCAAGACCTAGCTTTAGTTGGACAAGCCCTAGTAGAATCAAGAAGATAAATCTTACCATTCACTGACCAACACAAAGAACAAAATATCAAATAGTTATTTTTCCTCTAATTGAGGACCTCCTCACCCTTTGGAAGTACTTAATAAATCACCAAGCCTTTCGCAATGGACCCAAAAATAGTAGAGACAAAAGAGTTAATATCAAACTTACTAAATAAAATTTATTAATAATAAAGGCTAGATCAATTTTAACTTTTCTTAGGGATTGGCTTAAAAAACCCACTTAATGTACAAGAAACACCATAAAGAATTACTATGTGGAAGTGGATGCAACCTATCATGCTTTGAAGTTGGTTCAATCCAAAGGTTACAAAAATTCTTGGCTTGAGGGAGATTCTTTGAATATTATTAGCAACTTGAAGAAGGTTTCTACCCTCTCATGGAGTGTTGAATCCCTAATTATGGATGCAAGTGAAATCCTAAATTCCTTTGATGAATTTTATATCTCTCATATTCTTCAGTAAGGGAATGGACTACCTGATGTGTTTGCTAACATTGGTGTTAGGGGTTCTAGGAAATGGGATGTGTGTTGCAAGTACGAGCTAGTCTGGTGGTGTTGTCATTAATGTTGTCATTGATGTCAACACTATGAATAGTATGTTGGAGATTGTACATGTATGGCTCAGATGCTAGTGAGATGTTATGAGTACATGGAGCTACCTTTATAGTGTTGCAGATATGTTGGTTTGATGAGTTTCCAAGTGCTTTTGAGAAAATTAATGAAGAAAAGAAATCAAAGTGTTGGAAGTGTTCATATTGTGCTTTGGTGTGTGCTCCGCATTTCTCCTATGGTGATCCTATGACTATGCTATTTTGAAGATTTCGTTATGGTGATTTGATTATGATATAGTATGAGTTTAAGTTTTTGGTTAGATGGTACGTGAAAGTTGTGTCCACCGGTATGTGTGTTCTACCGACAGTGTCAGTGTTATGTGGACTGGGGGAGTATGTTTGCTCTGCAGTCCTCCACTATTTCATTTTAGATTGTGTAGATATGGTAGATGTCTTATGAAGGTCTTTCCTATGCTCTGGCGAAGAGGTTTGGTGTTTGGTAATCAAAAAATCATTTTTTCATATTTTTGTGTGTCTGCACATACCGGACAAATTGGTGAAAGAAATTTAGTGAATGAAGCCTGTTGTTTTTGCTTCGGATGTATCTAGAAGATTCTGAGATGTATTCTCATGCATAATGAAGTGTATTGTGGTGTCCACATGTCATCTTCTTCTTGGGAAGCAT
>VDFB02000008.1:118590755-118697095 GCA_007258455.2 Sequoia sempervirens
ACTTACTCCTCCTTAGATTGTGACTCTTCTTCATATCTACTCTTCTCCCCAGATAATCACTATTTTTTCACATTTCTCTTCTCCCCCTTTAATATCAATGGAAAAGGTAAGCATGACCTTTCCACATACAAGCTTTGAACCACATATCTGTACATCTAACTATTCCCCCTAAGTAGCACCCATAGAAAAATCAATCTAGATCAGAATATAGAAATTAAGCACATGGATTGATGCAAGTAAATTCATCTTTTAGTTATTATCAGGAGGGGTAATCACCCCTAACATTCCTCCGAGATACTCAAAAGTATCATTTGGCAACGACTTAGTCAAAATGTTTACAATATGCTCTTTGGTAGGCACATACTCTAGTCTAACTTCTTTCTCACTCACTTTCTCCCTCAAGAAGTGAAACTTGATTAATATATGTATGGTCTTAATTTCTAGCACAAGATACTTCGAGGTATTTATTGCACTTGAATTGTCATAGTATATGGTAATAGGCTCTTCATATACCACCCTAATATCTTTCAGCATCTATTTCATCCACATCACTTGAGTATAGTTATTTGTAGTAGCAATATACTTTGCTTCAACAGTAGATAGCGAAATGAAATTATGCTTTTTTCTCAACCAAGACACCAACTTCTTTCCTAGGAAGAAAGCACCACCACTATTACTCTTCATGTCATCTACATCTCTAGCCGAATCTGCATCAGTATATGCACTCAAAGTAAGATAATCATCCTTTGGATACCAAAGTCCAAAATCAACTATTCCTTTCAGATACCTAAAGATTATCTTAGCAATAGTCACATGGGACTCTTTTGGATCAACCTGAAATCTAGTGACCATACACACAACATTCATAATGTATGGTCTAGTTTGATTTAAGTAGATAAATCCACCAATCATTGATTTGTATCTTGTTTGAATTTCCTTAGGAGAATCATCATTCTATGTTAACTTGCATTCGATTACCATGGGAGTACCAATTGGATTTGAGTCTTCCATGCCAAACTTCTTCAACAACTCTCTCACATATTTGGACTGAGATATGAAAATCACATTGTCTAACTGAGTAACTTACAATCCTAGAAAGAAATTCATCTCTCCAATCATACTCATCTCAAATTCACTCTTCATTTCGTTAGAAAATTTCATACATAGATTATCATCTCCTCTAAAAATAATGTCACCAAAAAAGACCTCAATAATCAACTCTTTGTCATGATCCAACTTGAGATATAAGTTTCTATCAACAATACCTTTATTGAATCCAAGCTTCAGTAGATATTTGTCCAGTCTAGCATACCAGGCTCTAGGGGCTTGCTTGAGTCAATATAGAGATTTCTTCAATCAACAAACCATGTATTCCTTATCAGTCAATTGAAATCCATTCGACTATTCAATGTCTACTTCTTCTTCTAGTTCTCCATTCAGAAAATCTAACCTCATCCATTTGATAGACTTTATAGTTCTTATATGCAACAAAAGAAAGAAATAATCTAACAACTTCAATTCTGGCAACAGGGGCAAAGGTTTCTTCAAAATCAATACCTTTCATTTGTGAGTACCCTTTACATACTAGTCTTGCTTTATTTCAGACCACTTCACTGTGTTCATTTAACTTATTTTGAAATACCCATTTAGTACAAGTCACATTTTTATCTTTAGGTCTAGGAACAAGTATCCATGTATCATTCTTTTTCAGCTCTTCCTTCATAGCTTCCATCCAGTGTTCATCTTGGTAGGCTTCAGTGACATCTTTAGGTTCAATCTTGGAAATTAAACAATATTCTTCTACAATATTTCTTCTAGTCTGTACACCTTTATTCTTGTCTCCTATAATTTGATTTTCAAAATAATTTAGCTTTACATACCTTGGAACTTTAGGACTCTTTCGAGCTTCTAGTTCTTATGTTCTTTCTTCTGCATTTGCACTTGTCTCTACTTCCTGACTTACTTGATATACCAAAACAAATTGAGGTTGTTTTACCAGAACATATGGAATAATCTGAAGTTGATTTTGTGTCTGAGTATTCTTCCCTTGGTTTGTACTATCTTCATCTAAATCATATCCACAATATCTGGATGATCTATTAGAGTCCTCATCAACTATGATATTTTCACTCTCAACCATTTTTCTGTCTTCTGTTAAAGCATTGGTAGGACTTACTTTTAGTAGAGTAACCTAGAAAGATTCTTTCATCACTTCTTGCATAAAACTTTCCTATATCATCATCTCTCTTGATATAACACTTTCTTCCAAAGATCTTGAAATATTTAACAGTAAGCTTATAAGCAAACCATAGTTCAAAAGGGGTCTTACTAGAATTACCATTGACATTTACTCGATTTAAAGTGTACATAGCAATGCTTACAACTTCACTGTAGTAGATATGAGGCACATTTCTTTCTAACATCATTGTTCTAGAAACATCCAGAATTGTTCTATCCTTTCTCTCTACAACTCCATTTTGTTGAGGGGTTCAGGGAGAAGATAATTTTCTTCTGATTCCATGCTCTTCACAAAAAGAATTGAATTCCCTGGAGGTGAACTCACCACCTCTGTCTAACCTTAAGCATTTTATTTTCAAGCCTTTCTCATTTTTTCCATACCTTTGAAACTTTTGAACTTCTCTAATGCTTCACATTTTTCTCTTAAGAAAGAAACCCCTATCATCTTAGAGTAATCATCAACAAGCAACATAAAGTACCTTTCACCATGAATACTTCTAACTCTAGAAGGACCACATAGATCAGTATGTACCAGTTGTAGCAATCCATTTGAATGATGGATTTTGCTCCAAAAAGAGACTCTAGCATGTTTTCCCACCTGACATTCCTTGCAAATTGTGTTAGCAGGCTTCACTAGCTTCAATAGATCTGTTACTAATATAGTGGAACTTACCTTGAAAATGTTATCAAATTTCAAATGAAACAACCTTCTATGCCATTGCCAACTTTTTTCTACTTGAAAAATTAAACAACTTTCACTAGCAACATTTAGGTGAAAAATATTACCTTTTTTCTTTTTACCTGAAGCAATTACTTTTCTTGAACTTCCAAGTATCTTGCATCTTCCATCTTTGAACTGAAGATCATAACCCTTGTCCATCATCTGTCCAACACTCAACAAGTTGTGCTTCAATCCTTCAACATAAAGAATTTCATCAGTGTTATGCTTACCACCAAGACAAATAGATCCTCTGCCATGAATCACACTAGCATTGTTATCTCCAAATCTTACAACCCCACCATCATATTTCTCTACACTTACAAATTTTCTTTTGTCACTAGTCATATGATGTGAGCACCCACTATCAATAACCCACTCATCCTTTTCTTCAACTTGGGATGCAATAGCTTTCTCAACTTTAGCAGATTTAGTAGCCACCAGACCATTTTCCTTGATAGCAAGGAATACCCATTCATCTTCTTTTCCATTATCTTTATCATACTCATCATCAGTCACTCCTTCTTCAACATAGTAACATTTCTTTTGGCATCTAGATTTGTTAGGCGTAGATCTAGGAACTCTTTCAGGACACCTTGATGCAAAATGACCTATTTTATTGCAAGAAAAACATTTAATAGGCAACACTCCTTTATACTTACCTTGTCCTCTACCTTATTTCTTCAAAATTAGTGCTTCCAATTCTTCTACCTCTCTTTCTTCATCTTCAATTTGTTTCAATTCTTCATCATACTTGGATGATTTTCTAGAACACTCTCTCAGATCTTATCTTTACTTGTTTCTTCTAGATACAGTAGCCTTGAATTCAGATTCAGTCTTCAGAACAGATTCACCAAATTCACTCAACTCAGAAGCAACAAGTTTACCAATCAATGTATCTCTTGTCATATTTGTCACTGATCTAAGCTTTTCAATAGCATGAGCCTTCACTTTGTAGGAGGGAGTAAATGATCTAAGTATTTTAGCTACAATTTTATGTTCTTCCAGGGTACCACTAACACATCTAATACCCGTCACTATTTCATTTACTCTTTGCATAAAATAAGTGATATTATCATCTTCACCCATATTCAAATTTTCATACTTTCCCTTCAAAATTTGTAGCTTAGCCATCTTCACCTGTGCATCTCCTTCATACAAAGTTTCTAGCTTCATCCAACTCTCATGAGTTTTCTTTAGGCCTATCACATTTGTCATCTCCAAATATGTTAGAGCACTCACCAAATCTTCATTAGCCCTGATATTATTCTTAGCCTCTTTAATCTCATTAGCAATGGAAGGAACATTCATAGGGATTACATATGGATTCTTTGTAATCATCTAGAAGGGTTCTCTAATACACCTCAAATGACACTCCATCTTGACTTTCCATAGTGAGTAATTTGTTCCATCGAATCTAGGACTGTCCTTATATGATGCCATCTTGGATCACCTCAAGCTTTTAAAATTCTTCAAAGGAACCTGCTCTAATACAAATTGTTGGAAAAAAAAGGATAGACAACTAAGATGGGAGGGGTGAATCAGTTGTCACAAAATATTAAAATTTTCAAACTTAACTTAATCTTAGATCTGATGAATGAGCAATAAACTAGAAACAATCAACACATCAGAAACATAGAGAACACCAAGATTTTTTTACGTGGAAACCCTGTTAGGGGAAAAACCATGGTGGATTTTAGTCCACAATATTATACCGTATTAAAAGTATAATGAAAATAATAATGAGAATGTGCATACATTCAGGCACACTACCTAGAACTCACTACTTAAATACAAGAGGGCTCACTTCCCAAAAATACACAGTAATTTAGATTAGATCCACAAGGTGTGAATTGAGAAAATAGGTTATGCACTAGTTTGAATACAATTCCAATTAATCTTAGAAATACTTCACCACACTTCGCTCAATCTCTTTCTCACTCTACTCTTCAATCAAATGAATAGATCAATGTTTGCACACTTTCTCTTTCTTTGGATTTCTTCACACTTCACACACAAACAACAACACACTTGAATTCACTCAAAAAATCACACTTATATATCCACATCATGGATTACATCAACAACTTATTTAGCCAGAAAAATAAAAACATATTTATAATGTTGGATCAAATTAACAAATAAATTTTCAATGTGAATCATACACCGTCATCTAATACAATGATGTGACCCAAAACAATATCCACGAGTGTTCCAAACATTCAAATTTTACTCTTCAAGGATCCACAACACGTTACCACCATCATCTTGGCTAGGAACATGAAAACCCAAACATGCACAAGAAAAATCTTTGACCACAATCACATCAATGAACGTGGACGTACCAAAATGATAGAGAATGATCTAGAAACATCCACAAGCAACAAGAACTAATAAAGAAGCATCTGCAACAATTGAGATTACTAGAATTACACAAAATTCATTTAGGAACACTAACAGAGACACCAAAAAATTGTTAGACCACAACATGATGAAATCTCCACACGGTCCTCTAAAACTCTCGTTAGATGAACTAGATACTCTCAATAATAAACCATTTAGTCCACAAAAGTTTATCTTCAACATACAGAACAAGACACCTTCATGACCTTCACTATTACACTAGTAGCCAACAACACTGTAACAATTTTCTCAATATCCTCAACATATACAACCTTCAATACAATAATGCTAATAGTGTTGCATCAATCACAGCCACATATCAGCGACACAACCACAAATTATGACAATTTCCCAGTAGTGTATTGAATTATCATACTCCCCTTCTATGAATGGTGAGTGGTGATAGATGACACCCGATCAGCATGGGAGCGATCAAAGGGTGTCATTTATTACTTGGGGTAGACTAACAGTAGTGATGGCACAAGGCATTTTTATACACATTGGTATGACTAGACATGGACCACTGCACCCTTGCTGTATCACATGATGGTTGTGACTATGGTCTTCTAGGTCACCATAGATGGGTGGTGCTCTGACCTACATGGGGGCCTCATCCATACCATACATGATATTGGACTAAGCACAAGAAAGTATTTTCCTGGGGGTGTAGCATGTTGGCACACCTATACTAGGAGCTTAGGTGATATGTGCACTATGAGTATCATAGTCTCATAGCTTGTACATTCCTGTAGGTGTGGGATTTCACCCACATCATGTGCATGAGGTTGGTCAGGTTCCCCCAAAGGTGACAATAAAATGTCTCTATGGCCCATTGGTATGAGGTGACAAGATAGTGGATACATAGTGACTTGTAGTTTTGGTGATTATAGTTTGATACCCTTGTGCCTAATTCAGTTAGATGGAAACCCTACCATTTTTTTATGGATGACATCAAGTAGCTTAGAACCATGCAATGGGATTATTTTTTCATAGGTCACCACAATCATATTATTATGCCTTACTATTGGAGTTGGGTCATCCAGTAGCATGGTCATATACAAACTATCCCTTTTGTAGTCCCCATGTATACATGGGCATTCATAAGTGATATAAGAGTTAGGGATGTTTCTCACTCCTCAATCACTTATGTTGTCCCATTAGATGATGATGAGCCCAACCAAGATCTTCCACTGATAGCCATGGCAGATAACATCAACATTGTTGCAGATTTTGGTGCATGGTGGGACATGCACCATAGGACAAGAGGAGTGGCTGAGGAGGTGGGTGGAAATATGGTGAGGAAGAGGAGAGGACATAGGAGGAGGAGAACTCGATGACATAACTAAGGCTGAGGGAGTAATGAAAGAGACCATCTCCTCCACCAGCTACAACTATCTCATCAGTGACACCAACAACACCTACCATCACAACAGTGGTAGCTTTAGTATCACTAGGAGTGGTTGTGGATACCAGTGACATAGGTCCTAACATCTCTCCTCACCTTGACCCTGCTTGGAAGCTAAGGGACCCAGGTATACTAAACATGTTATTTATATTTCAGTACATTTAGTTTTCTTTGTTTATAATTCCATAGATATTCTATGTGATACTGATCCTACCCTTTATTTTAGTGGTTGTAGATGATGTATATGGATGGAATGGATTGATAGCCCAATGATTATCATGTTGAAAATGGAGGTAATTATGTAGCCTTAAAACTTGTAAAACTCTTATAATATATATGTAAATAAGTTTTCTTTGTTACAATTTATTTGTAGATGATTATCTATTTAGATTCATTTTACCATTTGTAGAAGAATAAGACAAGAAGATAGAAGTGACACAACATATACCATGGAGAAGCACTTTTAGAAAAAAAAATCTATCACCAAAATCAATAGTGCTTGTATTATTTAACCTTAAAACAAGATTACAATAATTCTTTATTAATCCTTGCTTGAGATGCTTCTTTTTCCTTCAACAATTCTTCTTTGTAATGGTGAGGGAGCACCATTAGATAAATGTTGTCAAGTTAAGAAATTGGTGTCTAGGATTTATAATTTTGATGGGTTTCAATAAAATAAGGTCTTAAAGACCACTTTTGATTGTGATAGGTAATTTTTGAGTCATAGTAGATGTTTAGTGTGGCCAAATTGTTTGACATTGCAAAAATTTCATTTTTGGCAAAGTTGTCAAAACAATAAAGCTGTAACAGTTACTTTTGTGGAATATGAATGGTCACAAGAGTTTAAAAGGTAGTTAGAGGGAGTTAGAGAGGTATTTGGTTTAGGAAAAGCATAAATATGTGAAAGTCCATCATTGTAAGGAGAATTTTGAAGATTTGAATAAAAAGCACAAAGTTTCAAGACTGATTTTTCTAGATTACTATTTTTTTAAAATCTTTTTAGCACCGTGCAAGCCCGTAAAAGGGTGTATTGATTAAGTATCTTATTTTTTTCAACAAGGACATGTGTTAAATCTCTTTTGTATTTATCTTGAATTCCTTACATTACTTTTTCAGTGAATTTTATTCAATATCCTTGTTGCAACTAGGTAGCCTTGTTTTCATGGTTGTGAAGTTCTCATAATGTAACAAGCCAACTCCAACTACTATTGAAGATGTGTCTTAGTTTTATGGGCATATACTAATTCATTTTGATGCTCACAAGGTTTGAGGGAGCAGGAGAGGTCATTTCATGAGTTGGGCATGAAGCCCTAGGTCTAAAAAGAGTGTTTTCCAAGAGAAAATTAGAGGTTTTCATATGCCAGAGTGAACAATAGTTTGGGGCAGCATTATTTGAAGTTTTTTTGACCATGTATAGGAGTATTTGGGCCTGTTTGAAGTATTTTCAAGTTTTTGTGAGTGCTAGGAGGGTGTTTTTCAATAAAACCCTAGATTGTAGGAGATATAAGAGGGTTTAGTGGTTTGGCATGTGATTGAAGGGTTTTTTGAAAAAAAATTATGAATTCTTTCTTTTTGGCATGTGGGAATTATTTCCCCAAAGTTTCAAAGATATTGAAAAAGTTTAGAGATTGGCCCCTTTGTAAAAGAGTGCTAATTTGAGCCCTAAAAGGCGTTAAATCCTTGTTTTAAGCAAGTTGTTACAAAGTAGCCATAGGTGATTGGTTGATATGTTGAAGAGTGTCAAAAAATTTCTATGAATTGCTTCATGTCTTGGTTTGACAAGTTTTAATTAAGTTGTATCTGATTTGTTTGATTCCCTATGCTACAGGGAAATAGAAAAATTTTGGTGAATGACGAGATTTTGATGAAATTGTGAATTGGAAATTGTGGTTGTAGGTTGGAATAGTGTTTGGTGTTTTTGTAGGACCTCCCCTATTGTGTCAAAGTGGTATAAGATCAAAGGTACCAGATTCTTGTTGAAGAAAATTTTTTGCTTGTGAAGGAAATCTTGGAAGGTGAAGAGGCAAGATTGTAAGGATGCCTCCAAAAGGAAAGAATGTTACAAGAGAGGTGAATTACTTGAGAATTCTGTACATAAAAGAGATCAAAGAACTAAAAGATATATTGGCAACCTTAGAGGCAAGAAAAAGAAGAGAAGATGTTGAAAGTAGTGAGTCAGAGGAAGAAGAAGATGAAGAAGAACATGATCCTAAAGATCAAAGAATTGCCAAGCTATTGAAGGTAGTAAAAAGTGACAAATACAAGGTAAAGATTGATGTGCGAAAGCTTGGTGGAAATTTGAATGAATAGGATTTGTTAGATTGGATATCTTCTTTGGATAAATATTTTGAATTTGAAGAGATTCTAGAGGAATAGAGAGTGAAGATGGATTATCTATAGTTAGAGAGAAGGAAAAAGGGAAATTCCAAGATTGTGGCTTGGGACAAGATGGTAGCTAAGTTAAAAGGTAAGTTTCTCCCTTTAGATTATTCAATTCAAATGCTTAAGGGATTGCAAAATTTGAGACAAAAAGAAATGGATGTGAAGGCATATACTAAAGAATTTTATAAATTATGTATGAGATATAACCATACTAAAAATGAAGATTTGAAGATAGCTAGGTATTTGGGTGGCTTGAAAATGAACATATAGGATGAGTTGGCTTTGACAAATCCTAGGAGTGTGGAGGAATGTTATCAAATGGAATTGAAGGTTGAAGATAAAGTTAAAAGAAGACAGGAGAAAATAGTGAGAGGAAGAGGTAACACCATGAGAGGAAGAGGATCTTTCTCTACTCCAAGAAAAGCAATTGAAAATTAAGAAGAAGAACCAAGCAAGAGAGATGAACAAAGTGCAGAATTTAGGGGTGGAAGGAATTCCAACACTTTTGCTAGTAGGTGTTATCATTGTCAAGAATATGGTCATCCTACTTGGAAGTTCCCTGAGAAGGCCGGTTCATCTACAAGTGGAGGAGAAAGAAAACGTGATAGAAGAGCACAAATAGTTCAAGAAGATGAAGCTGAAAGTAGTTCAAGTTCAAATAGATTGGTTGCAAGGGATGAAGTGGGTGAGATGATGATGAAGAAACAAATCTTGAAGACTACAAAGGAGGAAGAGATGCTTCAAAGACATTCTTTGTACAGGATAGCTTGTAGATGTAGAGATATGGTATGCAAGGTGATTATTGACTCAGGTTGTACTGATAACATTGTGTCTAATGAGATGGTAGAAAAATTGCATTTGCAAAGAGTACCTATAAAAAGGCCATATAGCGTGTCATGGGTTAGTGAAAATCACTCTTTGATGGTTAGTGAACACACTATGATTGAATTTCAGATAGGTCCATATAGAGATGAAGTGATTTGTTATATACTACCCCTCAATTATTGTCATCTATTATTAGGAAGGCCCTAGCAGATTGACAGGTCAACCTTGTATAATGGAAGACAAAATACTTGCATAATTGAAAAGGATGGGAGAGAGTTCATGTTAAATCCATTGGTTGAGGATTTGGAAGAATATGGTGAGATTATAATGCTATCCAATACAAGGTATGATGAAGATAGGACAATAGGAAGAAAGCATGAGAATGAATTGTAGTCAGATGCTGGGAAAAAGAGTGTTTTTGTGTGGAAAAAGAAGATTGAAAAGAATGAGTTTCAGGCTGAAAGAGTAGAGAGTAAGGTTGAAGAGATTTTGGAAAGGAAAGAAGGGAGTGATAGTGTGTTGGTAGGGACAGCCAAGTGCCTTGTGGTGTTGAATTAGGTAAAAAGATGGTCAAAAAGTGTTAGGATAGATCTTTGCAAGAATGATGAGATGGTAAGCAAGAGGACAGTGATCTATGATGATTGAATGACAGTGAATTTTGATCAGACAGTGAGCCACAAGTTTGAAAGGATAGAGGAGAAAAATATAAAGGTTTTTATTGATAATAAGAGATTGGAAAGGATTGGTAATGAAGTAATTACTTATAGGTCTGACAGAGATAAATAAGTCTGATGGTATAGTTGACAGTGAGGAATGTGCAGTTGGTATGAGTTTTGGACAATAGAATAAGCAAGGAGTTGCAAAGAAAGTGATGGAAATTGGTACAAATGTTACTATAGGTGTAAAAGGTGGAGTGACATTAGTATTTGATGGAGGAAAGGATACAAGACACCCCACAGTGTTGTATGACAGTGAGAAGCAAGTTTTAGATGAAGAAAAGATTAAGATTGTTAAAGGCAGCAAGGAACAAGAACATAATGGACCAGTTGAATACAAGCAAGGGAGTCAAAGGAATGAAGAATAAAAATGAGGACATGTGACATTCATCTTTCCAAGGGACTTGGAAAAGTTTCAAGCTGGGTGTATGGTGTAGGAGCATCATTAGATAAATGTTGTCAAGTTAAGAAATTGGTGTCTAGGATTTAGCATTTTTATGGATTTGCATAAAATAAGGTCTTAAAGACCATTTTTTTATTGTGATAGGTCATTTTTTATTCATATTAGGTGTTTAGGGTGGCCAAAATGTTTGAAGTTGCAAAAAATGCATTTTTTGCAAAGTTATCAAAATAATAAAGTTGTAAAAGTTATTTTTGTAGAATATGAATGGTCACAAGAGTTTAAAAGGTAGTTAGAGGGAGTTAGGGAGGTATTTGGTTTAGGAAAAGCATAAATATGTGAAATTCCATTAGTGTAAGGATCTTTTTGAAGATTTGAATGAAAAGCACCGAGTTTCAAGACTATTTTTTCTAGATTATTGATTTTTTTAATCTTTCTAGCACTGTGCAAGCCCATACAAGAGTGCATTGATTAAGTATCTTTTTTTTTTTTTTATAGGGACATGCATTAACTCTCTTTTGAATTGATCTTGAATTCCTTATATTACTTTTGTAGTGAATTTTCTTCAATTTCATTGTTATAGTTAGGTAGCCCTATTTTAAGGGTTTTGAAGTTCTCATAATGTAACAAGCCCATTCCACCTACTATTGATGATGTATCTTGGTAGGATGGGCATATACTAACTTATTTTGATGTGGACAAGGTCCGAGGGAGAAAGAGAGGTCGTTTCATGAGTTGTGCATGAAGCCCTATGTCTAAAAAGAGTGTTTTCCAAGAGAAAATTAGAGGTTTTGATATGCTAAAGTGAGCAATGGGTTGGGACAACATTATTTGAAGTTGGTTTGAGCATGTACAGGGTATTTGGGTCTGTTTTTAGTATTTTAAAGTGTTTTTGAGTGCTAGAAGGGTGTTTTTAAATAAAACCCTAGATTGTAGGAGAAATAAGAGGGTTTAGTGGTTTGGCATGTGGTTGAAGGGTTTTTGAAAAACAAATTGGGGATTTTTGCTTTTTGGAATGTGGAAATTGCTACCCCAAAGTTTCAAAGAGATTGCAAAAGTTTAGAGATAGGCCCCTTTGTAAAAGACGGCCAATTTGAGCCTTAAAAGGCGTTGAATCCCTGTTTTGAGCAAGCTGTTAGAAAGTAGCCATAGGTGATTTGTTGATATGTTGAAGATTGTCAAAATGGGTCTCTAAAAATTTTCATGTCTTAGTATGATAGATTGTCATTAAGAAGTTGTATATTATTATGTTAATTCCCTATTCTATAGGGTAACCGAGTGAATTTTGTGAATGAATAGATTTTGATGAAATTGTGAATTAGAAATTGTGGTTGTAGGTTGGAATAGTGTTTGGTGTGTTTGCAAGACCTCCCTCACTACATCACACAATGTACAATAAACTCTGATAAAACTCTCTTCAACTTGCTGCAATAAATAGACAATAATGAGCCTTGTAAACTCCAAAAAGTTTACAATTACAAAGCACAAAGCTTATCTCACAAAACATACACCTATTGTTTGCTAGTAGAGTTCTCCTATAAAAAAAAATTCAAAGCAATTCCTTCATCAATTTGGGTGTCCAAAAATGAAGTCATAACTCAAAGTTGATTACAAAGATATCCTGTAAGCTTCTCCTAAAAGTTGGTACCCAAGAATGGGCCCACTTAACTCATACTTATAAAATATCTTATCACGTAAAATTTATAACTCCAAGATGCCAACTTGGGTACCCAAAGTGGGTCCAAGTTAATCTGTGTTAACTATCAAATATCTTTCCACCATTCATGCAAATATCATGCATGATTGATCATCCCCTATTAACTTTAAGTAGTCACTTGTTATCTATCATGCAACTCGAGTCATTAGCATGCAATTAAAGCCAACCAAAGTCAACT
Organism: Sequoia sempervirens; assembly: GCA_007258455.2. Lineage (NCBI taxonomy): Eukaryota > Viridiplantae > Streptophyta > Pinopsida > Cupressales > Cupressaceae > Sequoia > Sequoia sempervirens. The sequence goes on from VDFB02000008.1 coordinate 118,603,738, forward strand.
AACATGCAAATCAAACTAATTACATGCAACTAGAGATAACTAAATCATAACTGAACTAAACTGGACTGAACTAAAGTGAACCAAATTGAACTGAGCGAAACTAATATTGAAATGAACTTAACTTAACCGATTCGAACTAAACTAAACTAAACTGCATGCATGCAAATGTCAATCCCTAATTTCTAGGATCTTTATATGTATTATTTAAGTGTTATCTTTTACTCCATATAGTTAACTTAACTCAAGGTGGGTTCCACCTTCCATGTGGGTTCCCCATGTGCTCCTATTTTGTATATAGGAGCTCTTCTTGGGTGTCCCCAAATGTTCCTATCATTTAGAATTAATTACAAATTTCAATTTACATGTTCATTTCATTTGAATTTAATCTCTTTATAATCCTAGTGTTGGGGAGTACTTTCCAACGACTTAGGAGATACATGAATTACGTTTAGGATTGCAATTAAATAGAATCCTATTCTGAACATTCCCCCACTTGACATTATACATTGCAATTATTCTAAACAAGGAATCATTATTATAAATCAAGTACAAGACTCAAGGCCAATGGCCTTCCTGCACCAACTAATCAATCCATTCCAACTTCAAATGTAACCTACATAATCATGAAGCTCCAAGCAAATGATTAATACTCAAAACCAAGAGGACTTATTTGTAGGAATTGGTTTCATAAGATAATCTGCAACATTAATCAAAGTGTCAACTTTCTTAATTAATACCTTCCCACTCTCAACCATTTCTTGCACAAAGCGATACTGAACATCAACATGCTTAGTACAAGCATGATACATAGGATTTTTTGGCTAAGAAAATAGCATTCTAACTATCAAATTCAAGTTTAACTTGCAATTAAAACAAATACCTTTCCCAAGCCTTTGTAACCAAACTACCTCTTTGGATGCATGTAAAAGTGTTGAGTGTGTTGAACTCACATCCAACCAAGGTGTAGGCTTCTCAGTCTTTACTATTGAAAAATATTTTCTTACAAGTAACCATTCCAACATATATCTCTTACGACAAGAGAACTCAAGCCTCACCTATTTCTCCAAGTATCCATGATGACCTATAACCAACCAATCCATACCAAACTCCAAATGCAACATAGCACTATCATGAAATAATCAAGAAAATGATTAATGTACCCAATACATAAGAGAACTGCAGAAGATCAATGTCAAAGCTCCAATCATGAATTAGGAATATAAAAATTATGACATGATCTAACCATCTCCTCCAAGGAGATGACATGTATCATAACATACATAAACATCCTAGTCTCAAGAGAACAAGTACAATGCAAAACCCTAAATGTGTATCAAGAGTAAACCATGACATAATAGAAACCACTCTAAACCAAGAAAAAACATATCCCCTATCACATGAGGATAACCTTACCAATGATGCATCCACATCACTACCAATAAATCCCACTGAACCATGGTACGAGTTACACATGGAATCATGGCTATTATCCTCCTCATGAAGATCACTCTTTAACATCAAGCAAAGAGTCGTCACTGACATTTTTTACATGAAATGATCAATGCATAATTATTGTCATCTGAGGATTCCTCTATAGAATAATTAGAACACTTTTTCTTGTTCTTACAATCCTTCCTCACATTTCTTAGTTTCCTGTAGTTCCAACACTTTACCTTACTTTGTCCTTTGGACTTACCCTTCCCTTCCTTGTCTCCCTTAGGTTCCTTTTTCTTAGGCCTACCTTTTACAAACAACACATCTTGGATTTCTGTTTTATACTTCCATCTCATTTCCTCTAATAGGAGATTAGGAATTATATTGTCCATCATTGGATCTGCACCACTACCACTGATAGCAACAATTACATTTTCCCAAGATTCTGGTAAAGAAAAAAGTAATAAAATACATTTATCTTCATCTTCTAACTTTACATCTACATATGCTAACTAACTTAGAATCAAATGATTTGAAACATAATCACCATATTTCATCTTTAAAGAAAACAACTATCTTTTCAGATACAACTTATTAGTAATACTTTTGGTTTGATAGATATCACCTATTCTCTTCCATAGCTTATATGAAGTAGTTTCATCTAAAAAATTCAAGGCAACAACATTAGTAAGACATAATCTTATGGTCCCTCTTGCCTTCTTATCAAGCTTAGCCCAATCCTCATCTAACATTGTGGTAGGTGACTTTTTCTCATTAGCAATAGCTAACCACTGATATCTCTCTTTGAGAAGATCCTCAATTTCTAGTTTCCACATCTCATTACTAGATCCATTGAATCTTTCAATAGCTAAATGAGAATTAGAACTCATTGTAACAAACTTTTTTTCCAAATCAGCAATAATACAATTGTAAAAGCTCCCACTACAGCAAAAAAAGACCTTCAAAATTTTAAGAGAAAGGCATCCCAAACTCCACCCCAACCATTAGCTCTGATATGAAAATTTGAAAATGGAGGTAATTATGTAGCCTTAAAATTTGTAAAACTATTATACTGTAGATCTAAAAAAGTGTTCTTTGTTACAATTTCTTTGTAGATGATTATCTGTTTAGATTCATCTTACCATTTGTAGAAGTAGATAGAAGATTGTAGAAGAATAAGATCAAAAGATAAAAGTGACACAACATATACCATGGAGAAACCCTTTCGAGAAAAAATTTCACCATCATAATCAATAATGCTTGGGTATGTACAGGATCATGATGGGCCAAAAAGTGGCAATATGATGGGTATGTGGCTGAAGACTTTTTTTTTACCCAAAATTGATGAAACAAAAAGGGTTTTAAAGGAGATTCTTAGCTTTCCACCAATATAAATTATTCTTTACTCTAAATTCAATAAGTAATTATTATTCATTTTCTATTTAAATTACGACTAAAGTCCTAATTGATAGGCTGATTGAAAAACATCTATATAGCTTTCAAATGGTATCACATTTTTGAATCCAAAATATGTGTCACATTCTATGCTTTGTATACTATAATATAAAAAGAAAAAAATGAATTTCATAAAGTTTTGACCAAGTTAAGGCAGTTAGACATATGAGTTTTTATATTGTTTAAAAGTTGTAATAAAAAATTCATAATTAATTATTTACTTGGAAAGAAATTATAAAAAAATATGCATCACATTGGGACATGAGTCCTCTACTTATATCTAAAATATTATAAGAAAATATTATCATTTTATTGTGGTTAGGGTGGTCAGATAGGCACCTACATTTTTTTCCCTAAAATTTAAGTACTACTGTATTGAAATTTCAAATTTTCAGCAAATAGATTTTTTTTTATTAAATAAACCTAGTAGTTTAGAAACTACATTCAATTTGCTACAGATTCTATTCTTACATATTTTTGAAATAATATATATAACTTATTTAAATTTTTATGTCAAGTTTTCCAACTCTGATTTTTCTAAATTTTTTGCCACTTAAGGGCTTATTTTCCATGATGATCCTGCACATACCCACTTGTACTATTTAACCTTAGAACAAGATTGAAATAATTCTTTATCAATCCTTGCTTTAGATGCTTCTTTTTCCTTCACCAATTCTTCTTCACAACCTATAGTAAACTCTGATAAAACTCTCTTCAACTTGCTGCAATAAATGGACAATAATGAGCCTTGTAAACTCCGAAGAGTTTACAATTACAAAGTACAAAGCTTATCTCACAAAACCTACGCCTATTCTTTGCAAGTAGAGTTTTCCTATGAAAAACAATGTTGAAACGAGTCCATCAATTTGAGCATCCAAAACTGAAGCCATAACTTATCGTTGATTACAAATATATCTTGTAAGATTATCCTCAAAGTTGGTGCCCAAGAATGAGCCCAATTAACTCACCCTTATAAAATATCTTATCATGCAAAAGTTTTAACTCCAAGATGCCAACTTGGGCACCCAAATTGGGTCCAAGTTGGACTCTATTAACTAAAATGTATCTTTCCACCATTAATGCAACTATGATGCATGATTGATCATCCCTTGTTAATTGTAAGCAACCACTTGTTATTTTTCATGCAACTCAATTCATTAGCATGCAATTCAAGTCAACTAAATTCAAATAACATGCAACTCAAACTAACTACATGCAACTAAAGATAACTAAACCATAACTGGAATGATACTGAGCTAAACTAAGTTGAACTGAACTGACCTGAATTGAACTAAACTCCATGCATGTAAACATCAATCCATAACTTCTAAGATATTTACATGCATTATTGAAGTGTTATCCTTTTCTCCAAATAGTTAACTTAACTCAAGGTGGGTTCCACCTTCCATAGAAGCTCTTGTTGGATGTCCCCACATGTTCCTATCATTTAGAATTAATTACAAATGTTAAATTACATGTTCATTTCATTCAAATTTAATGTCTTTCTAATCTTAGTGTTGGGGAACACTTTCCAAGGACTTAGGAGATACATGAAATATGTTTAGGATTACAATTAAATGGAATCCTATTCCCAACATATTAGAGGTGGCCCCTGATGTGCCCATCTATGGGATGGTCCTTGAGGCATATCAACTAGTTTCTGTGGGTGACCTGCCCATTTTTTTTAGCCAATTGTCTGTCTAAGGATCACTTATGAGGAGTGGGGTGCAAAGATCATGTAGGGTGCTATGGATATGATCACACTCTATGGGTAGCATGACCAACTATTGAGGGAGATTTAGATGAAACTCATAAAGTGAGACATGGATGTGCTGAGGGTTTATGTTGTTGAGCAGGCACATGATGCCTTATAGAGACAACTCGATGACCTTATGGGACACTCGAAACCTATGATATCGGGAGATGTTCTGTAGCTACAACAAGAGCTAATGTAGAATCGTATATAGATATGCTCCCTTTAGGGAGAGATTAGAGGAATGTGTGTAGCTCTATCTACATTATGCTCATACCATTCTAGTTCCATCACCACTATGCAGCCTCTTCCTGGAGACCATAGTAGCATATTGAGTTGGAGGGCTCAAGGAGCCAAATACCATAGCCTTAGGGAGCTCCTATTTTGTACATAAATTTTGTAGCTATGAGACATATATTCTTTGTAGATATTTTTTGTATAGAAACTGACACACATATTTAGTAGCAAGTCATTTTCTGATGATAGTGGCCCGATACATGTATATGACATCTAACACACACACACACACACACACACACACACACATATACGAGATATTGGTTCTAATGTCATGGAATTTTGTTCTTTGATCTATATTCTTCTTTATTTTCATGTATGTTTATGCTATGGATGTATGTTTAAATTAGATGCTATCAAATTTAATGAGAACACATGGATGTATGTTAATTAAATATAATTATGATCTAATTATCTTAAAATATGTAATGAAATGCATGGTTACATAGTATAGTAAAACACATGTATGTATATCACACACACACATGACAAAGTCTCATTATAACACAAAAAAAGGTATGTGCAGGATCATGATGGGCCAAAAAGTGGCAATATGATGGGTATGTGGCTGGTGACTTTTTTTCTACCCAAAATTAATGAAATGAAAAGGGTTTTTAAAGGATAATTTCAGCTTTCCACCAATATAAATTATGCTTTATTTTGAATTTAATAAGTAATTATTATTTATTTTCTATTCAAATTATGACTAAAGTCTTAATTGATAGGATGATTGAAAAACATCTATAGCTTTCAAACGGTATTACATTTTTTGAATCAAAAACATGCGTCACATTCTATGCTTCACATACTATAGGATTAAAAAAAGAAAATTTGAATTTCATGAAGTTTTGACCAAGTTAAGGTTGTCAGACGAGCAATTTTTTTATATTTTTAAAAATTTTGAATAAAAAATTCATAATTAATTATTTACTAGGAAAAAAATTACAAAAAAATATGCATAACATCAAGAATGAGTTCTCTACTTATATCTAAAATATTATAAAAAAATATTATCATTTTATTGTGGTTAGGGTGGTTGGATAGACACCTACTTCTTATTTTTCCCTAAAATTTAAGTACTACTGCATTGAAATTTCAAATTTTCACCAAATAGATTTATTTATTTTTTAAAAAAACCTAGTAGTTCAAAAACTACATTCAATTTTCTACAGATTCTATTCTTACATATTTTTGAAATAATATAGATAACTTATTCAAATTTTTACGTCAAGTTTCCTAACTCTGATTTTTCTGATTTTTTTACCACTTAAGGGCCTATTTTTTCCATGATGATCTTGCACATACCCATAATAATGTGTGAATGAATAATTCCAACACATATAGTGTTTCTATTCCTAAAGAGTAAACACCACACATATGACACATTAGGCACTATGCATAGTATCAATGCAGAAGCATCACATTAACAAGTTCTCTTAGACATGTTCCATCCATAGACAATAATCCATAAGCACCTGAACCATACACGAAGATGAAAATTTAAGGGCCTAACTAGTTAGGACTAAATTTTCCCTTTTGATTAGGTGGTGCATTTATGTTTCCTCGATTCTCATAGAGAATCAAGTCACCCACCTTAAAAATTCTAGAAAGCACACTTTGATTATATTATCTTGATAGTGATCACAGATAAGCTTTAAGATGATCGAGGGCATGTAATCGGTGTTCATCAAGCATCTCTAGCTAGTGAAAACAATTAGCTCGATAAGTCTCATAGTTAATTAACCCTTTAAGGGAAGCCTACAAAGATTGAATGTCCAAATCTAAAGGCATAGTAGCTTCGACACCATACACTAGGTTGTAAGGAATCATTCCCGCCATTGTACAAACACTCATGCGATAGGCCCATAAATGTATGTTAATTGAATATACCAATCCTTACCATGTTTGTTAACTGTTTTGTAAATTATGAGCTCAAGAGTCTTATTAGATGCTTTAACTTGACCATTAGATTGAGATAATAAGGTGTAGAAAATCTATGTTGAATGTGGAACATTTCTAAAAATTGTTTCACTTCCTTGTTCTTGACATTTGGTGTACCATTGTCAGAAACAAGTGTAGCAGGAAGTTTAAAACAAGAAATAATGGTATTCAAAAGAAAACTACAAAAAAATTAAGCATTCATAAGGGTAGGTGCAGGATCATCATGGAAAAATAGGCCCTTAAGTGGCAAAAAATTGAGAAAAATCAGGGTTAGGAAACTTGATGTAAAAATTTAAATAATTTATGTATATTATTTCAAAAACATGTAAGAATAGAATCTATAGAAAATTGAATGTAGTTTCTAAACTACTAGGTATATTTTAAAAAATAAAAAATCTATTTGATGAAACTTTAAAATTTCAATGCTTTAGTACCTAAATTTCAGTGAAAAATAAGTAGGTGTTTGTCTGACCACCCTAACCACAATAAAATGATAATATTTTTTTATAAGATCTTATATATAAGTAGAGTATTGATGTCCTGATGTGATGCATAATTTTTTTGTAATTTTTTTCCATGTAAATAATTAATTATAAATTTTTTATTACAAATTTTAAAAAATATAAAAACTCTTATGTCTAACCACCTTAACTTGGTCAAAAATTCATTAAATTAAATTTTTCTTGTTTTAATCCTATATTATGTGAATCATAGAATGTGACGCATGTTTCAGATTCAAAAAATGTGATACGGTTTGAAAGCTACGGATGTTTTTCAATTAGCTTATCAATCAAGACTTTAGTCGTAATTCAAATAGAAAATGAATAATAATTATTTATCAAGTTCAAAGTAAAGCATAGTTTATATTGGTGGAAAGTTGAGAACCTCTTTTAAAAACCCTTTTTGTTTTATCAGTTTTGGGTTAAAAAAAGGTTGTCAGCCACATGGGCCATCATATCACTTACATATCACCACTTTTTGGCCCATCATGATCCTACACATACCCATAGAGTGAAGCAGGATAGCTTTGACCCTCTTTGTGAAGTATTCTATAGCAGTAATGATAAAGGTATGTCCCTTAGAAGAAGGTGGTGATATTTCTCCAATGATATCCAACCCCAAGTTTGTAAATGGCCAAGGAGAGTTCTGGTTTTGTAAATCTTACATAGGTGCATGAATAAGACAATTATGTTGTTGACATTTTGGGCACCTTTTAACAAAATCAAAGGAATCTTGTTCCGTAATTTTCTAAAAGTACCCCATGTGTATCAATTTCCTCACCAAAGTGTCCACGCTCAGAGCCTAAATGTGATTCTTTAAGCAAAAGGGGTATTTTCACTTTAGTGATAGATCGAAAAAGCAATCCATTATAAGATTTTCAATAGAGAATATTAGAAAAAATAACATAATAGGCTGAAATCTTTTGTATGTGAGTGTGATCATTTTTCATAGCATCATTTGGGAAGTTTCCAGCCTTTAGGTAGTTGTAAATATTAGAAAACCATCCTCCTAAATCTATGTGAGAACACACAAAGGCATTAGATTCAAGTTGATCAGAAACAACTGGGGTCTGAAGGACTTGAACCAAAAATTGTTATTCTTCTATATCCTCAACTAAAGGTACTAGGGAAGTAGCGCTTTCCATGGCATGTGCATGTCTATTCTCCATCCTAGGGACACTGTCTATCATGAAAGAGGATAACTATTTGAGAAAGGAAAAAACGAGCTCTCAATATAGAGACAAATTACTTTTCTTAGTTTGATAGGCTCCCGTAATATAATTCACAATAATCTTAGAATCACCTAGTATGCAAAGATATCTTTTTTTAGCACAATCACGGCATGAAAGACAACAATGAGGGCTTTGTACTTAGTGATGTTATTAGTGCAAGTGAGTTCCAATCAAAAGGAGAGAGGGAATAACTTACCTTTGGGTGATATTAGGACTACACCTGCTCTGAAGCTAGTCTAACATCTCAACCCATTGAATTACATTTTCCATTCAAGGTCATAATTGATCACAAGAATGTTCTCATCAGGAAGCAAATCCAAACCTGGGAAGGAGAAAGATGAGGGAGCGTCTACCAATTTATCGGCAACCTCTTAAACCTTTATTTACTTTTGAGTAATGAAATTTATGTCAAACTTAGAGAGTAATGTCACCCATTTTTCTAACCTCCCAACAAGGTCAATACTTGAGAAAAAATGCTTTAGAAGGTCACTTTTTACAATGACATGTATTTTAGCATAGAGAAGATAGTTCCTTAGCTTCTATTTAGCAAAGAAAAGAGTAAGGAATTGCTTCTCCATGGAGGAGTAACATGTTTCATAATCAACCAAGACACAAATAATATAGTAGACCACACTCTCTTTCCCAGCATTGTCATACTGAGCAAGCAAGCCTTTCATTTGAAGCATATAGTGATGGTGCAATGTAAAGCAAAAAGGGTCTATCCTACATAGTAGACATTAATAAAAGAGGGTTGGCCAAGTAGGATTTGATCAACTCAAAATATTTCTGACACTCTTCATCCCATATGAAGTGAACATCTTTCCTTAAGAAGAATGTGAAAGGAAGGGTGCGATCAACCAATTGAGATATGAATCTACAAATTTCCTGAATCTTCCCTTGTAAAATTTGCAACTCAGTGATATTCCTAGGTGGATGCATGTTAACAATAGCATTGATCTTATTTATGTCAAGCTAGATTCCATGGTGAGAGACTATAAATCCAAAAAAAATTTCCTGTGTCTATTTCAAAGAAACACTTAGAAGGATTGAGTCTCATCTTATAGAGTTGAAGCCTCTCAAAAATAACATGAAGGTTCTTCACATGATCTTGATCGGTTATAGATTTTTCCAAGATGTTGTAAAAATAATCTTCTAAAATCTTATGAATGAAATCATGAAATATGAGGGTCATCACCTATTGGTAAGTAGCTCCCACATTCTTTATCCCAAAGGGCATGACCACATAAAAAAAAGTACCCCAATGGGTAGTGAAGGCTATCTTGTACTAATCCTCTAGATTAATACGAATCTAATTGTAACCCAAGAAACCATCTATGAAAGACAACAATGCATGGCTTGTTTTTGAATTCAAAATCATACCTATATTAGGTAAGAGAAAATCATCCTTAAGAGAATAATTATTAAGATTATGAAATTTAATGCATATATGGATATGACCATCAGGTTTACTAACAATGAAAATATTCAAAATCCAAGGGAAGTAGTTGATTGGATGGATAAAGCATTATTTCAATAACTTTTCTATCTGAGTCTTAACCATCAATGCCACCCTATAGTTGATCTTTCAAATTTTCTTCTTAATTAGCTTAGTGTTGGGACATAGGATGAAATTTTGAACTACTATAGACTCATCAATTTTAGCATGTTGTCATACATCCAAGCAAAGATATTAGGATGAGAATGTAGGAGGTCAAAATGCTCTTTAGATTCTTCAAAAGAAAGGCATTTCCTGACCTTGATCACCTTCTCAGAAGATTTAGGATCCATAGAGATATTAGTTGTTTCTCCATGAAGGAGAGAACTATGATCTTGAAGATGTGATATTGGAACATCATCACTAACATTAGATAGAGGGTCCTCCTCATCAACACTCAAGATAGATTCTCCAAAATAAGGCCATTCATACAAGTGATACGAGAATCGTCTTTTGTAGTGAAAGGGAGATGAAGGCAAGTAGGCTCCTAAAAATTCCTCAAGTGCTTCATCTAAAGAGAAAATGTCTAAGGGGACTTCTTGGCATATACCCCATCCTCTATCAATTTAGGGTGTACCAAAATAAGTGGTTCAACCAAAATCATATTAACACTCCACCAAGGTTTTTTCTTAGAATGTTCAATAGAGCACCCCAAACCTAGATATCACTTTTCTAGCTTAAACTAAATGGGACTTGGATTCCTTTCTTAATATGCCCTAGGACTTTCTTCCCATATCTATATTGAGAAGCGAGCTTATCTCCAAAACCATAGCAAGTTTGCAAGACCTTGAGAGATGGTGGCTCTACATAGAAGGCTTTGTTCCACCAATGAACATAAAATGAATCTACAAGAGCACAACTATCTCCTTTACTTGATTCATAAAAAATAACCTCTTTTGCAAGAGTGGGACTACTCTCCTTAGTGGGGGAAGGACTAGCCTCTTGGATAGGATCATATTTCTCTTCCTCAATGGGAGCATTTCCCACTTCTTTGTCAGAGGAATTTAGGAGCTTTAGGTGAGTTGGACTCACCATGTACTCTCCAATAGAGAACTCAAAGAATTCTAAGGATCCTCAATCATCACCAAGGAAAGCATTTGATTCAGAAGGAAAAGTAGATGGGGAGGACTTAGGATCTTCTGCTTTAGTTGGATTATCTTTAATGACATTCACTTCAAGGACAACCTTAATGAAGGGTATTGTTGAGGAACATGTCATAGCATCAATAATTAAAAAAGGAATAAAATTCTTAAGAGTGGAGACAAGTAAAGCCTGATCAACAATCACTAGCTCACGAAGGTGAAAAAATTATATGTCATCTTTAACTGTGATCACCTAATTATTTGCAAAAAACATTAAAGAATTATGTAGAGTAGAAGTTATGACACCCATAACATGAATCTAGGGTCTCCCCAAAAGAATATTGTAAGAAAAAGTGCCAAGCATCACATAAACCAAAGTAGGTAAGGTAACAGGGCCTAGCTACAAAGGTAGTATTATCTTTCCTAGAGCTTGGCAGCCAACATTATCGAACCCACAAATGTACAAAGAAGAAGTAGCTAGAGAAGATGAATCAACCTTAATCTTATGTATTAGGTCAATACCGCAAACATTGAGGGTCGAACCGGTGTCGATGAGATAATTTCTAATGTCAATGTTATTTACATTAATTATAATCATTAAGAGGTATGCTTGCTTATGCACAACTGGAGGAAATAATTCATGTAGATGGAATGTAATATTCAATGAGTCAACAAAAATATGAGCCAATAGCACATTAACATTCGCAGGCCTAGTGGAAGAAACCAAGAGGATCTTCTACAAGGACTCTTGAAGCATTTCATAATAAATTGGAGTGATATGAAGAAAATATCAAAGTGATATCTTGGTCGGAGTAACATGGACTTGCTCGACAAGATCATAATCACTTGGTGCTTTAGTCACAATTTTAGGTACTAAAAGAAGACTTGGTTGAGAAGGCGATAATGAAGTAGGAACTTGAGTAGGTTAATATGTAGAAACAAAATATTGTTGATACAAATTTTGTCTGTTTCTTCTTGTATTGTATGTGTTCCCAACAACATTATAAGAAGTACAGTCTCCAAATTTTACAAACCTTGAGTAAAAATCAAGTGAATCATCTTGATATGATATTCCATAGATAGAATGATCCTCCCTTGGATAAGGGCTAGCTAGGTCAAGTAAATGATATGTTTCTTGGGGCTTGGAGGATCCACAAAGACAACCACTACATTTACCAACTCCTCAGCTTATGAAGAAGAAGTTTGTTCGTAAGATTTACAAATAGGGGAAGACGCTTATAAGAAAATCATCCAAAGTATCATCTAACATGTAAAAATATTCCTTATAGAAATCATTATTGTAGACATGAAAATATTGTAAAAATAGATCTGACATGCTTCATGTCAGGTTCACCAAAATATGAGATAAGAGGGATTCACTACATGTGGGTCTCTTCATTCTTAAGAGATCACCAAGGAACGAACTGTCCATATCCATCTCAACATAAATTGCATGAAGAAATTTTGAGAGAAATGTATACAAGTTCAATTTTAGAGAAAACTACTTCAGATCTCGAGAGAGTGAAACTTCTAGATTTTTGCCTATGGAAAGGGAGCTCTCAACCAAAGGATGTTAGCACAGATTCAGGATGCCAGTGTGATGCATTGTCATCCAAGTGGTACAATGGCATCCTAAGTAACATAAAGCTCAGGAGCTCAAGTGGCTAGAGTAGAGCTTCACTTCCTAACTTAGATATGAGGTCTACTAAATAGAACAATAAAGTAGAGAACAAAAATTACAAAATAGGGGACAAAAAGAGCTTGGAGAAAACTTACCAACAACTGAATGTTTGAGTCTTCACTCCAAGTTTCACTTCACAACCTACACACAAAATGAATGATGGGAAAATTTTGGTGTTGTATAGGGGCTTGTCCCAGTCAAACCCCTATTTTTGTGTTCCCACCTCCATGGAAAGCCAAGTAGAAAGAATGTGTAGTCAAAATGGAAAAAGGTGGTGGTGAAAGAAAAACCTACTTTAGGAGTAAAACCCACACCAACAAGTAGGAAATTAAAAAGAGATTTAAATAGATAAAGAGTGAGAGAGAGCATTACCCATAGGCCTTAGCCCCCTCTAGAACACATGGAAAAACCATTGTATGCTCAGTAGAGAGCTATAGTGTGATGTTCCTTCATAAATTTTGATAAATTTGTCTTTAATGCTAAGAATTATATATAGTAAGAACCAATTTCAGTCATAGAACACGTCTATATTAGATTAGTGCTTCTCAATGGTATTTAACAGTATAGCAATATGAAGAAATGGTTATCCTTTAAAGCTTGATACAACCTGTAATGACCTTGTTTCAGACTAAAGATCAATCATATAATGGATTATTATTTCAGGATTATACAATTAATCAAATGAATATATAGGTTGCATATGTGGTGCTAACTTGACCACCATTTCAGCCTCAAACTCTTTTGATCTATTTGAGATTAAATGTGACTGAATGCCTAAATCATTCTCTTAATATGTGGCCTGTAGGATGACTATTGTCTTCCAATGGGCGACTTGATCTTCTGGATTGACTATGTTTTTGTTCTCCTATTCTGCCCACTCTCTCTCTTAATTAGTCTAAAATATGTATGAGTCTGTAGATTATTTCAACTTCAGTTGGAATCTCTCTCATTGATCACTATCTTATAAATATTTTCTTCTTGATTGATTACTTCCTCTCTTCACTTTTTTTTTATGCTTCTCCTAAACTATTTACTTTCTCTCTTTATTGTTGGCTTCTAATTCTTAACTTTTTCATTGATGGCTCTCCTTCCTCCTAGCACCGATTTGACATAGGCACCCAAGAGACACATCTCTTAACCATTTCATTCATGTGTCCACTTTCATTGTTGTATAACATTGATTAGTAAATAAACAAATGACATATTTTATTTGTATGTAGCTCTATCTAAATATATGTATATATATAGATATATATGTGTATATTATATCTATTAGAGATGTAAATGAATTAAGTTGATTCTCTAAGTACTTCCCTTATGATGGGGTCCTCACAAGTCTCCCCATCTTGATTTTTCTTGTCCTCAAGAAATTGCTTCTTGATGTACCTATCTCCTCTTGGAAGATGATCATAACTTTTAGTTACAATTAATCTTCTTCCAAGCCTTCTGGACACCTCAATTTTGAGTATATCCAACCTTATAATCCTAGAACACGATTGTAAGCTTGTTACCCTTGATCTACTTCTAGGCCTTCTGGATACCTTTTTCTAAGTCTATCCAGCCTTATAATCTTGGGAAAATATTGTAACCTTGTTACTCTTAATCTCTTCCCACGCCTTTTGGATACCTTTTTTTTCTTAAGAGTACCCAGCCTAAAAATCATAACACAAAACATTTCACTTCTCAGACCTTATAGACACCCTATTTTGGTGTATCCATCCTTAATATCTTTTCAAAGAACCTTGGCTCTATCTAGGATTTATGGATACCATATTTGAGTATATCCATCCTTATGCATATTATCTTCAAGGGATGCTCATGTGCAAAAAAAATTATGTAACTTATTTTGAGTATTTTACATATAATAGTATTTTTTTGTTCTATTCAAGGGCCATTGTACTTCGCCCTTCTTGAATTTTCTTATCTTTGAATTCTTTAATAGTTTATTATCTTTCCCATGTAGTATATTCTTTAGGAAGTCCCTTCCATTTGATTAGAGACTTAGTAATGATCATATTCCTCAATTTCCTTTCTCTGGTGTCTAGGATACATTTTGGTTCCAAGGTAAGTTTTCCTTCTTCATCTAGAGGAGGTAACTCAACACAAGGGGTGACTTTCTGCCCAAGGAACTTCTTAAGTCTAGATACATGGAAAAAATTAAGGATTTTTCTATGCTGGTAGGTCTCTCTTGTAAGCTACCTCACCCACCCTTCTTATAACTTTATAGGGACCATAGAAATGTGGCTTGAGATTTTTAGTACCACTCTTCTTGATTGATGTTTTCTTGTATGGTTTTAGCCTTTGAAACATTAAATCTCCAATTTTAAATGTCCTTTCTATCTGGTGTCCATCAACATAGACCTTTTGCTGGTTCTAGGCCTATTGTAGATTTTCCTTGAGTGCTTTCATGAGGTCAACACTTTGTTGTATGAAATCTTGTACACTTTTCACTTTGATTTCGTAGATGACCAGGTTTCCAAAGGAAGGAGCTTCATATCCATATAGGGCCTAAAAGGGGCTCATCCTAGTTCACATGTGGTGGGTAGTATTATAGAAATAATCACCCATGTTTAACCATTTTATCCATGTGGTTTTTTGTCTCATGACATAGTTCCTTAAGTAACCTTCCATCCATTTGTTAACTATCTCAATTTTCCCATCCATCTATGGGTGGTAACTTGTGATAGGAGTTAGACTTTTCCCTGCTAACCAAAAAAGCTCTTGCCAAAATTGGCTAAGGAATTCACTCTCTCGGCCATTGATGATTGTCATGGGTATTCCATGGAGTCAAAAGACTTCCTTAAAGAATAATTTTTCTATCTAATGCACTTTATATTTCGTTGAGACTACAAAAAGTGGGCATACTTAGTAAGTCTATCCACTATCACATAAATGATATCTTTCCCATGCACTTTACGCAATCCGATTATGAAATCCATCGAGATGCTTTCCCATTTTTGGTTGGGAAAGTGGAGTGGTTGTAGCAAGCCTGTGGGAGAAAACTCTTCCACTTCATTTTTTTGACAAATCATTCATTCTTGTACATATTTAAGCACATATCTTTTTAATCTTTTCTATGAATACTTCTCTCTAATATGTTTAAAAGTTTTGTAGTACCCCTAGTGACCAACTAGAGGACCACCATGGAATTCCTTCATTATTTTGTTCTTCACCCTTGAGTGGGGAACAAGAAATACCCTTCCCTTATATAAGATAAGGTCATCCCACACCTTGTATTCTTCATTTAGCATCCTTCCTTCTAAAACCTCAGAGGCTTGTGCATCATTGGCATACTCAGTGATAATCCTATTTTTCCAATCTTTGAAATGATTGTAATGGTGTTGAGATAGGGATTCCTAGATAAATCATCCACCACCCCACTATTGGTCCCTTTAAAATATTGTATGTTGAATTCATATGCTTCAACTCAGCTTACCCACTTTTGTTGTTGATCATTAAGATATTTTTGATGCATGAAGTATCGTAGACTATTGTGATATGTTTTGATGATGAATCTTCCACAAAATAGGTATTGTTGGAACTTCACTAGGGCATGCATAATAGCCAACATTTCTTTTTCATAGATGGAGTATTACTTCTCTGTCTCAGTTATCTTGCATCTTTCAAAGGCTATTAGATGTTTCTTTTGAATGAGAATTGCATCAATCCTTTCTTTGGAGGCATCACATTGTAGCTCAAATGGTAGTATGGAGTTGGGAATGGAAAGGATAGGTAGGTACTCATGGATTCCTTAAGTTATTGAAAGGATTGTTATGCTTGGTCATTCCACATAAACACCCCCTTTTTTGCCAAGTCTATGAGGGGAGTGGATAGTTTGGAGAAGCCCTTTACAAAATGCTTATAATAGCTGCATAATCCCACAAAGCCTCTAAGTTGAATCAAGGTCCTTGGCTTGGGCCATTCTTTGATGGTGCTAATCTTCTCCTCATCCATGCTCACCCCTTCTACATTTATTTTTTGTCCCAAGTAGATTATTTCTTCCAGCCCAAATTTACATTTTGACATTTTTGTATAAAGGGATTCTGATTATAGAATATTTAAGACTTCTTCAATATGTTGGAGATGCTCTTCCCATGTTTTTTAATAGATCAAGATATCATCAAAGAAGATCAATAGGAACCTCCTTAGTTTTTGGTGGAAAATGCAATTCATGCATGATTGAAAGGTGGTTGGGGCATTGGTGAGGCTGAAGGTTAAGACTAGAAATTCAAAATACCCCTAATGACATCAAAATTCTATCTTTGGTACATCTTCCTTCTTCATTCGGATTTGATGATATCCTGATTGTAAATCAATTTTAGAAAATATCTTGCTCCATGTAGTTCATCCAATAATTCATCTATCCTTGGGATTGGATACTGATTCTTAATAGTTTTCTAGTTTAAGGTCCTATAATCTATACACATTTGCATAGTGCCATATTTCTTTTTGAATAAAACAACAGATGATGCAAAGGGACTATTACTTGGTTGAATGTGTCCCATTTCTAGCAATTATTTAATGGTACTCTCAATCTATTCTTTGAACCTTTGGGGATGCCTATAGGGGGTGGTTATTACCAGTTTTGATCCTTCTTCCAATTCTATGGAGTGCTTAAATTCCCTTTTCAGAGATAGATAGGAGGATATCTCCAAAAATCTTCTTGTGTCTCTTTAGAATAGGTTGGATATCTATGTGAATTTCTTGCTCATGAAAGGGTGATTTATCTAGCACCATGGATTGTGCTATCCATTCTCCTTGGCCATTCCTTACAATCCTTTCCATTCTTTTGCATGATACCACCTTTGGAGATCCATTTGGAAACCCTTTAAGTGTAACTTCTTGTCCATTGTGCTTGAAGCAGATTTCTAAGTTTGGGTTATCCATGGTAAAGCACCATAGGGAATTTATCCAAGGCATCCCTAATATAACATCATTTTGTAGGTTCACAAAATAGAAATACCCTCTTATGGTATCTCCATCCAAGGTGATCTCTAATTGAGGAATGATCTTTGTGCATTGATCTAAATTTCTATTTGCTAGTGCTACCTTGAAAATCAATGAAGTTTTGGGCTTCCAATCTTCATTTTGAAACAAAAATTTTGCTGATAAAGTTGTGGGAAGCCCCACTATCAACCAAAGAAATAATTTTTTGTCCCTTTAGTGTGCCTTTAATTCAGAAGAATCTATGTTCAATTGCTTGGGAGATGACTGCTAATGTTCCTTGTTCATCTGGGTCCCATCTTGCCCTTTTGGTAGGTGTTTCTTTTATTTCTTCATCCCATGCTTCTTCAATTTTATGTATTTTCCCCTTATTTAATTGGTGGTCTTGTCCCTATGTCTCGTTGCATCTAAAGCATAATCCCTTCTTCATTAATCCTCCCTTTCATTTTATTGCTTCCTTGTCATGGCATTGGTGTCATGTAATCTATGGTTCATTGCAGAAGTAACATGGTCTTTCTTTATTCTCACTTCTTCATTGGCCTTGTTTGGGTTGTGACTTGGATGAGGGGTTCTTAGATCTTTCCTTTGAAGAGATGGATTCCACCTTCACGTCTCTTTGAATTCCCTCTCCCAAGGTTTGAGGTTCTAAGAGGTTCACTATGTTCTTAGTTGGTTCCTTGAGTCCTTCAATGAAAAGGTAGGTGAGCCTTCTTTGGGATAGGTCGGGGACCATGACGATCAACTTTTGGAATTCATTTGTGAATTTTTCCACCATTCCATGTTGCCTAAGATGGGTGAGTTCCTTGAAATACCACTTAGGATACTTTTGATCAAATCTATTAATGAGTCTTTGGTTGAACTCACTATAGGAGACTATATTTCGATGTCCTTGGGTGATGAGTCCATGATGCCACCAATCATGTGCTATGCCTATTAAGTGGAGGACAATGAATTTAATGGCATTTTCCTTAGTCATGGGACTGAGAGATAGGTAGGTGTCAATATTTTGGACCCATGATTAAGCAGAGAACTTCCTAGAACTTCTCCATTTTTTATTGACTTGGGTCTTGACTTCATAATATTCTTTAAATGGTATAAGACTTTGTATTGTAGGGTCTAATTCAACCTACATATGAGCAATATCTTCTATACTATTTGTGTTTGGCTCCTATTCTTCTTCAATGACCTATCGAATGAATGGAGGCATGGTCAGTCTTAGTGTGGAACTTTGGGTTGAATGCTCATGTTTAGAATGGTTCAAGTGTAATTATTTCCTTGGATTGGTTCTTTCATTGGTATCGTTTTTATTCATGCTTTGGAGGGCCTAGAGGATAACCTGATTAGTTTTCTCAAAAATTTTGTTTGTTTGTTCCATGAATGTTCTAAGATCTTGAGATAGTTGATCAGCCATAGCTCCCTTTCTATGGTAGGTTCACATTCACTTTGGCAAGAGTGATGCTTTGATATCACTCTGATGTTCCTTGATAAATTTTGATAACTCTATCTTTAATGTTGAGAATTATATATAGTAAGAACCAATTTCAGTCCTAGCACATGTTTGTATTAGATTAGTGATTCTCAATGGTATTTAATAGTACATCAATATGAAGAAATGAGTATCCTTTAAAGCTTGATACAACCTATAATGACCTTGTTTCAGACTACAAATTTATCATATAATGGATTATTATTTCTAGATTATACAATTAATCAAATGAATATATGAGTCACATATGTGGTGCCAACTTGATCACTATTTCAGCCTCAAAATCTTTTGATCTATGCAAGATTAGATGTGACTGAGTTCCTAAATCATTCTCCTGAATACACAACCTATAGGATGATTGTTGTCTTCCAGTGGGTGACTTGATCTTCTAGATTCACTACATTCTTGTTCTCCTATTCTCCTCACTCTCTCTTAATTGGTTTCAAATTTGTACATGAGTCTGTAGATTATTTCAACTTGATTTGGTGTCCCTCTCCTTGATTGTTATCTTATAAATCTTTTCTTCTTGATTGATCGCTTCCTCTCTTCACTTTTTTTCTGATGCTTCTCCTAAACTATTTACTTTCTCTCTTGATTGTTGGCTTCTAATTCTTAACTCATTCATTGATGCCTCTCCTTTCTCCTAGCATCAATTTGATATAGGCATTCAAGAGACATGTATCTTAACCATTTCCTTTATGTGTCCCCTTTCACTATTGTTTAACATTGATTAGTAAATAAATAAATGACATATTTTATTTGTATGTATCTATATCTAAATATATGTATATATATATATATATATAATATGTTAGGAGCTATATTGAAATATATGTATATATAGAGATATGCATATGTAAATATATAAATATATGTGTATTATATCTATTAGAATTGTAAATGAATTAGGTTGATTCTCTAAGTACTTCCCTTATTATGGGGACATAACATATAGCTATTAGAGGGACCCCAATTTGGTAGAGATTCACTTGTAGAAGTGTTGCTTGTTAAGGATGAGATAAATATAAAAGTTAAGTTGAAGAGAGAGCTTGAATGAATGAATTGAACCCCCAAAATGAGAGAAAATGAGGGGTTTCATTGCATGCAAGGGTGGGAAAGAGTCGTTACACTAAAAAATATGACTAATAGGACACGTGTCAAGAGTCAAGATTTGAGATTCCCCATTTCAAACTCAAAAAACTGCTAGGATGCTAGCGTGCCACATAAGCACAAGACACCAATTTTTAAGAAACGTGTCATTATGCTATTGTTGCTTCGCCACTGGTCCACATGGAGCTAGAATTGTGAAATTACGACCCATGGGATTTTTTCCATTAATGTGCTTATGCATCCTAAATTCTAGGAAAAGTGCTAAAATGTGGAATTTCCCCTAGGTGTAATTATGATATATTACAACTTATAATATCACATTGATAATCCTATATATTTGTTATTATTATAATTTTTTCTATCTTTATTGCTTGGAGGAAACCGTCTATCAATTGTTTCTTATTTATCTACCTCTAAGGTAATAATAGTATTTCATTCATTTTATTTCTCATTTATTTTAATTGTAGTTTACTATATTTTATTTCTATCAGTCTATTTCATTTTGAAAACACTAGGAATTCATTTCTTTATTATTTTCCATACATAGTATAATATCAATAGAAACATTTATTTTAGTTGTCACTTTCATTCATATATTATTTCTTTTAAGTCTAGATGCATAGAATAAGAACAAGAAAACCATTCTATTCTTTACTTGACTATATGTATCTAGGTTGAAAGATCAAAATAGAAGCATGAAATTTTTTACAGGCTCCCAAACAATTCCTGCCTTTTCTATTATCTAAGATTCTAGTGTTTTTTTGAGTTGATTCTCCATAGTTTAAAACTCTTTTCTCAAAGGTTTTGTGTTCTTTCTTTCTCTTCTATTTATATTTTCCATTTTTAATTTTAATATATTTTTACTAATTTTCATTATTTTAGTAATTCTATAATTTGTTTATGTGTTATCATTTTTTCTATGTAATTTCTATTCTATAGATGTTAGTCATCTATATATCATGTTATTTTTCTATTCATTGTGAATATTTTTATAACTTTATATACCATATCATGGTTATGATTGTTGGAAAATACAAAGGATCAAGTGTAAAACATTGATTTTCTTATTTTATAAACATGAGATGCATTTATTCCAAGGACAAATGAGAGCAAAAGATAAAGGCAAGTGGTTTAGTTGTCAACAGAAAGAACTTTAGTTAATGGTATCAATAAATTATCCTTCTTGTCATTACTAGCTACTAACAATATAATATAAGTGATTATGCTAATATCCCCCCTTATTACATTGTTACTAAAAATATATCCCAAAAACCATATAATTCACCTTGTTAAGGGACCCCCCTTTAGGCTTACATAAAAAAGATTTTTGATTGAAAAATATATAGACATCTTTGTGAAGATCTTCCTTGAAGAAACAAACCTTGAATTAGGTGGAAATCCATCAAACTACCTTGTGATCCTAAAAAAGGTGTAGGCCCTAGCTAAATTCTTGAGTTCTTCATCCCATGAACTACCGAATCATAGATTCTTGAATTATTTGAAAATAATCTATATTGAGGTCATCAAACACATGGCTCACTCAAGTTGTCTAATGACCCCTGGGAGGATATAATTATCAAACACTACCTCATAAGATCACTAGGTAACCATCCATATTGAGATATACACCAAACCCCTTACCTATCTCCAAAATCCAAACTCCACAATATATGTGTAATGATGGAAAAAGTACTCCCTAACATGGCCTTGATTTAGTGTTGTAATGTGTCTAACATATTCAGATTAGGCGTTGGGCCCTTGTGAACTAAATGAGCTTAATGGTTACTTATTTTAGAGTGTTGTGAAGTGTTGTAACACATTTTCACATTATTCTAGATTTTTATTAAATAATTGGGCTTCTTTATGCTTTTATTGGTTTAATTTTACATCCACAAGTGCCATTTAGTGCATCTTTTTGAGGATAATCCTGACATGAACCAAGATCCAATCATAGTTTAGGTGTTTTTGGATTGTATGGACAATATTTAGTGATTTTTGACTCATACACCACCTTGGGAGTGAGTCTGACCTAGGTATTAGGGCCCCGATTTGGATTTTACATCATTCTAGGAATTTTTGAAAAATCTGTCCCATAGTTAAGCCTAATGGGATTCATCTGCCATTTCTAGTGTATGAGTCTTGTATGACCCAAAATCAAATTTAATTCAAATTCTTGTTGAGATTTTATCCTCCTAGATCTGATGCCATCTTGTAGTGTTGTAATTTCAAGAAATTTGGCATAAACAAGTATAAATACAAGTTTATTTCACTCATTTTCACCTAAGCATTCATGAGATCACCTGGAAAGTTGAATGTACATCCTTATAGTAAATTTGAATTTAGAAGAGAATTCAAAAGTCTTCAAGAGATGATTATCAATTTTTTTGAAGCATAATTCAAGTATCAAGTATCATTTCAAAGTCATCACACATCATGTTTGTTTTTTTAGCTAACATTTGTGATGTAGGGTTTTATGATTCAAGCATTTAATTCAAGATCTACAACATTAAAGCAAGAGTCAAGATCTACATCCATTCGAGCGATTTCATATATGTTTACAACACTTTATTGTTAGGTTTTGGTGATTTGAAACATTACATTTGGGTATGTGTAGAATCAACATGGAAAAAATAGGCCCTTAAGTGGCAAAAACTTAATAAAACTTAGAGTTAGGAAACTTGACATAAAAATTTGAATAAGTTATCTATATTATTTCAAAAATATGTAAGAATATAATTTGTAGAAAATTGAATGTAGTTTCTAAACTAATAGGTTTATTTAAAAAAATAAAATTATTTGGTGAAAATTTGAAATTTCAATGCAATAATACTTAAATTTCAGGAAAAAAATACGAAGTAGGTGTCTGTCTGACCACCCTAACCACAATAAAATGATAATATTATTTATAAGATTTTACATATAAATATAAGACTCATGTCTAGATGTGATGCATACTTTTTGTATTTTTTTCCAAGTAAATAATTAATTTTGAATTTTTTATTACAACTTTTAAAAAACATAAAACCTCATATGTTTGACCACCTTAACTTGTTCAAAACTTCATGAAATTCAATTATTATTTTTTTAACCCTATAGTTTACAAATTATAGAATGTGACGCATCTTTTGGATTCAAAAAATGTGATACCATTTGAAAGCTATAGATGTTTTTCAATCAGCCTATCAATCAATACTTTAGTCATAATTTAAATAGAAAATGAATAATAATTATTTATTAAATTCAAAGTAAAGCATAATTTATATTGGTGGAAAGTTGAAAATCTCCTTTAAAAACCCTTTTTGTTTCATCAATTTTGGGTAAAAAAAAAAGTCGCCAGCCACATACCCTACACATACCCATCATGTTGCCACTTTTTGGCCCATCATTATCTTGCACATACCCATTTTTTTCATTAGTCATTTGCCTTTCCTATTTCATTTCATCACAAGGTTTGATTACCAAAATAGGGTTTTACCATGGAAAACCCCTTTCTACTAACAAAACAATATTTTTCCCTCTCTTTAGTGTGTGATTTGTAGATCTAGGTTGAAGACACATTAAGGAGCAAGCTTGGAGAAAGTTGTCAAAGTGTTCAAAGTTGTAATTTAAGTTGTCACCTTGCATTGGAGATCATTGAAAGACATCTATAGGTTGCAAATCAAAGTTTCAAACCTGAAAATTAGGTGGAAAGGATAGAGAAGACATTGAAGAGCATAATCAAACTTTGAATTTCTAGAAAATCCTAACTAGAATGATATGCAACTTCTAGCATATAAGTCCCAATATAGTGAAATTTGTAGTTTTCAAGAGTTTCAAACATATCTATACTAGATTTATGTCCCTACCGGACTAAATCACCTAGAATAGTGTATGAGTCCAAACATGCAATAATTTTAGGGCTTATACCATTTCAATTCTTCATCTAGGCCTCTACATGTTTCCAAGTGCACCCTTCTAATTTCTCAACTTTCTATTTTTATTTACATGCATTTTTAGGTCATTTAGTGAAGTCTTTCATTACATTAGCTTTTAGCTTTAGATCTTGCATTTCATTAGTCTTTCCAAGCCCCAGCTTCGAGGTGAACCCCTATTTAGTTTCTAATTAGGCCCTATGATAACCTTATTGCAAGATCTCTTTTTCCTTTGCATACCTTAGATTGAGATCTCTAGGATTTTCCTTGAATGATATTGGGAAGATTATTGTTTTATGTCCTAAACCATAAAGTGACCATTTTACAATTAATCATTTTGTTGAACTTGCATTTAGAACACATCATTTCTTATTTGGAGTGCATCATAGTCCTATATGTTGCTTGCATTAACTTTTCATTGGGTATTGCATTAGTTAATTTGTATCTAGGGTTTATAAATGTTGCATTAGTGAAAGTGCATATAGGTTGCATTTTTACATCTTGCATCATTGAATATCCTCTAAAAGATACATTTGAATTTAGTATGTAAGAACCAAAAAAATTTCCTTTTCCTTGCTTGATTTGAAGATAATTAATGATAAATTGGAATTAATGTTGCCTTGGTCTAGTGTTGTGAGGTGTTTTACGCATCCACTTTAGGTATTGGGTCCTTTTTAAGCTATATTAACCTAACTCTATCCTAATTTAATGTTGTAAAATGTATTTATTTACATCTTCACATTAAATTTGGGAGGCTTGCAAATCAAGCAGACCTAATCTAGTGTTGTAATGTGTTTTATACATTCACATGGGATTTAGGACCCTTCTAAGCTAAATAGATCCAATTCTACCTTAATTTAGTGTTGTAAAGTGTATTTATTTACACTTTGACATTGAATTTTGGGTCTTATTGCATTTATGACCTTTACATCAACATTAATAGGCCCCTATGACCCCATATTATGCATCCCAATGCATAATTTAATCAAAAAATTGACAAAATCAACATATAAGATTAAATTCTTCACTCCCCAATAGTTTAGCATGAAAAATAGGCCTTGTGGGACCCATTCCCACCTTGGGTGAATGAGTCCCATCTAGGTGAGGCTCATATGCCCAGGATGGCAATTGAGTCCCATTTGGCCTATTTTTAGGGCTTTGAGCAGGAAAAGTGGGTTTAAGTTCAAATTTCTTCAATGTCCGCCTTGGGGATAAAATTAACTATCATGTGAGTGCATTTCCTATATAAAAAAGATTCCAAAGCATTGTTTCATCATGTATTAAATTTTTCAAGTCAAGTATTCTAAGTCTTAACAAGGTCATCAAGATAGCTTTTAAGATTAATTATAAGGCATTCAAGGGAAATATTCTTCATCAATTGTTACAACAATTCAAGATCCATCATCATGGCAAGGTTCTAATTGTATTAATTCATGTTCATGCTTCATTATCTTATTTTATCATTTGGTTTATTTACCCAAAATGGGTTTGACCAAGGAAAAACCCTATTCCCTAACATTCAAAATTTTATCTCTTTCCTTGTGTGATTGTAGATATAGGTGCTTTGAAGACTTGAAAATCATTGAATAATAGGTTACAAGGTTGTTGGAGTTGTCTCCCCATTTTCTAGGTCATCATCTTCACAAAAAGTCACCTACAAGTTTGAAAGTGGCAGTTTCAAATTCAAAAATCAAGAGGAACAAGAAGAGCATACTTTAAAGACCAGATTCATACCTTAAAGAGGAATAAGAATGAGTCCCATTTTGGGTCAATTTTGAGATTTTTGTAGTTTTGGATACCATTTTCTAAGAAACCTATTTCTATGCAAAAAAATTGATCAGGGACTGATTCACCCAAATTGGCGAATGAGTCCCAATGGGCTAAAATTTTAGGATCAATAGCATTTCCAAGATTAATTCAATCCTTTACAATTTTTCAGGTGCACGTTTTTTGTTTCACAATTTTATATGTTGTTTTGTTTACTTTTCTAAGTCATTTTGTAGGTCATTACATCAAACTGGGGTTTAGTGTTGCATCTTGCATTTCAATGTCTTTTCCAAGTTTATACTTGTTGGTCAACCCTTGATTTAGCCTTAATTAATCTCTAAACATATCCTAGGATACCTTATTTTCAGATCTCTCTCTCCACTCTTCATTGGATTGAGATCTCTAAGGTGTCCTTGAGTGTGGCAATTGTGAAATAGAAACCCTATCCTCATAGGTGGGGGAGCATCCATTTCCATTGACTACACTGTCTACATATTATCCAAACCAAAAAGCATAGAAAACAATTGAATTTTTTTAATTTTTTTGAAAAAAACCTTCACTAGGACTCATACGCCCCATTGGGCGATTTAGTCCAAGTGCAAATTTTAAACTGCATTTTCTAGAATTCAAAACTCTATTTTTGAGCTTTTGTGTGCTATTGATATATTTTTGTTTCAATGTATATAGTTTTTTTTATATTCATTTCATTGCATTTAGCTTAATTTCATTTGAGTTGTGCATTTACATCCATCTTCATTTAGTCTCCATTGCATGAGCTTCTCTACTTGGTGTCCTATTACTAATACTATAGTGATACAAAGAACTTTCAAGAATCATATCATCTCGCAATAGTAAAATCATCATGGATCTTGGGTTATCTAGCTCTTTCACTACTAGTGTTAACACAAGTACACTAGGTATGGACCACACCCTTAACAATGGTTGCTAGTATTCTACAAGAAAACATAATCCAAATCATGGAGACTTCACAAACCTACAAAATCAAATAAGTACTAAGAACATTTCAACCACCACCATTTCTACCATAGATAGCATTCATTGCATGCTTGAAAGTGAAGATGAAGTTGACCTTGTGCATAACAAAGTTTAGATCTTTGGAAAGCCTCTTACCTCAAACGTTAGTTGTGCTTTACCCTCGAACAATGTTACAAGCTAAGGAATTAAAATTCCTCTCCCACAATTATTTCCTTTACTCCTACATATACCAACCCTCAAGTTACAACAATAATGCAACATACTAGTAATGTGATTCCTTCGTTAGAAATTTTTTCTAGCATCTCTAGTACCTTTGTGGCATCGCATGTCATATCTCCTAGCACCTTACCACCTATAAGCATGAAATTAATTTTTCCTTTAAACACATAAACATCTCCACCATATTCACCTCCATCTAACAATACAAACAATGAACCTCTCATAAACTAATTTTTGTAAACCATTTCATCCTTTCAAAAACAAGTTTTCACTATCAACCAAAATTAAAATGGCCTACCTACATATTATATCAAAATAAATCCATTGTCCTTGGAGATATTGTGAACACCAATGCCACAAGGTGTATATTTTCCTATATTTGAGAAATATAGGGGGGAAAGGAGATCCTTCTAACCATGTTTCCACTTATACCACCTTATGTAGTGACTTTATTCTTGAAGATAAGCTCTTGGCTAAACTTATCCCTAGATCCTTGAAGGATACTACCTTAGAATGGTTTTCTTCATTACCAAACAACTCAATTTGTTCATTGATTGAAATTGTTGAGGAATTATCAACCATTTTCAAGTACATATGACTCCTAAGATGACCTTAGCCGATTTGATGAGATGTAAGCAAAAAGAAGAAAATATTACCAACTTTATTTTGTGCTATCAATTTCTTTATTCCCAAATCAATGTAAAGGTGCCTGATCCTCACCTTCAAAAGATTTTTATAGAGAATTTGCAAAGTAAGATAAAATATAAGCTTACCATGATGAATTTTCCCTCCTTCATGCACTTATGTACTACCATCTATGATGATTAAAACTTAGTTAGTAGTTGTGATGCAAAATCCACCTCTAGTTGAACTAAGAAGTTCAAGTCAACAAATAAAAAAAATAGCAACCTTTTAGAAAATAGAATTTAAAGGTTTCCTTTAACTAAATCCCCCTCAACAAACAACTCAACATGTCGATACCCAAGTAGTTGTTGTTAAAGTGATGGTACCCTTTAACTATGGGGACCCAAAACAACAATTCACTCCCCTACCCAATACCCTTCATAACACAATGTCATGAATAGCTCTTAGAATATAAAATGATTACATTGCCTCCCATTAAAACTCTTGATCCTAATAAGCCATTACTGACAAACTATAGACCAAATTATTATTATTGTTATCATCGATAAAATGGACACAATACTAAGCATTGTAAGCATCTTAAACATCTTGTGTAAGACCTCGTTGATACTAGTTGACTTTATGTTGGAGGTGATAATGATCAAGGAAATAATTTTGTTGCCCCTCCTAACAAAAACTTGAAAATCTGTACCAACCCTATTCCTAATCATAATATTTTATTCATTAAAGCTAGTGAAACTAAAAAGAATAATGTGATGAATGTTGACATGGATGATGACAATAATGATATTTTTTTAAATGATCCTATAGATACTAATCATATTGATGATATGGATGGATTGATCGAGGTTGCACCTCATAACAACTGAACTAAAAATCCTCTTGAGATTGCTTTCTCCTCACAAGATATACTTAAACACACACCTAATTGTTCTCTTTACATAGCTAGTGAAATCTATGAAAATCCCACTAATGGGATATTAATAGATCTAGTCTATGGAGAGAATGTGATCACTGAGGAATCCTTACTTGTGCATGAGATTTATAAAGAAATATATGATAAACCAAAAGCATGGATCAAGATGCATAAAGGTTTTGCTTTCCCTATGATGGGATTGATCACCCTTCGTTTACAAATAGGACTAGAGACATTAGGTGTCTCATTCTCCATCATCCTATAGTCAGACCAATTTTTTGTGAAGGAAGGATATCCATGGCTTCGTTCCATGAATTTCGTCCATTTCATTGTGCATAAATGCTTAAAGTTTCCCTTTGACATTGAATTTTTCACCGTGCATCATAGTGGCTTTAACCCTTTTTCTTCCCAAGGAAACTTTTCATTATATTCGTTTTCTCCTAAGCCTATGAAACCTATTAAACCTCAAGAAGATATATTTTTCAAATCCTACCAAATTTAAGGTGAAATGTATAGCACAATTATCCCTCTAAAATATCCCTAAATCAACAACTAAGCCTACCATACTTAACAAAAGTGTCATTGAGCCAAAAGATATGCTAGGCAACCAAGAACAAATAGATCCTTTGCCTACTTCCTACAAAAGACCAAGTGATAACAAAAACAACCCCATCACACCTCCTAGAATAAAACAAGTTTACAAAGTTAAAGAGAAATTGGTTACCCAACCTTCCATGGTGTCTTCTGTTCCTCCCCTTAGGGAATAAAAGAAACCCATGGTTGATAAACTTGATCCTACAAAAATGCAACTTGAAAATAAAACTAAAAGAAATAGATGTGCTAGAGAGCGTAGGCATAGAAGTCATGGCCTTGCTCAAAAATTAAATGAAGAAATTAAAAAAGAAAATAAAGATCCAAAATTGACTAAAGCAATGCATAATGAGTCTCCCCCTTTTCCAAAACAAAAGGATCCTATAGCACAACTAAAACAAGAGCTAAACCCTTCTTCAGACATTATAATTTGATCTCATGTTGTGATTAATTTAGATGATGGTGAGGAGATTACTAGAATTGATGAAGAGGTGCATAATGAATTGAATACATTTTTTTCTTCTTTTATGAGCTCCGATGAAAATTCTCCTAAGAAGAATGTTGAACCTGGTGATGACCCTAGTTCGGCACTAGCTATTGTCCCTTTGGCTAGTTGTCTACCTTTTGTATATGATAAACATCATTGGGATGCGGAAAACCTACTTTAGGTTGAATCGCATGTGCCTTACTAGTCTTGATTTTGTTTTATTTTACATGTCACGTGTTTAATTTTATGTTCATAATGTGATCCATGTACTATTATGTTTTATGCATCTCTCTCTTTGTGACATTCCTCTATTTGCACCTTTATTCTTCTCTATGTTGTAAATATTTTATCTTTTCCTTTATCTTTTTCATTTGTCTCATGTTTTCCTTTTTGGGATGACACAAGGTGTCAAGACATTCATGTCTCTTCCATGTTGACCCAAAATATTTTCCTTTATCTTTTTCATTGTCTTGTGATTTCCTTTGGGGATGACGCAAGCTGTCGAGACATTTATGTCCCTTCCATGTTGACCCAAAAACTTTTCCTTTATCTTTTTCACTTGTCTTGTGTTTTCCTTTTAGGGATGATGTAAGACATCGAGAAATTCAAGTCTCTTCCATGTTAATCCGAAAGGGTTTTCTTTTTTTTTCACTCTCTTTGTGTAATTCTTCTAGTTCGATGAGTATTTGGGGAATGATGACATTTTTTAGCTCTCTAAGAACATTGTAGCAAGAACATACTGACCCAAAATCCATGATCTCTAATTTGTTTGGAGTTTCATTTTGGGGGCAACCACTCCCCTTCCTTTTTCATGACATATCTCTATTTGGAAACATATGACTTAGCATAGGGCTTTCCAAGTAAGCTCTCATGTCTTCCTTCTTATTAGCATTTATCATTTCTTACTTTAAACTAATTCCTCACAACATGGTGTTTAGCAATTTCTTTAAAGTGCGGGCATACATTGGCATTACTCTTTTGTATTTTTCATTTTTCATTATTTAGTCCTTTTACTTCATATGATTCGTATTTCACTTTGTGGTGATAAAGTGTGATTTCCTTTAAGAGTGTGATCTCTCTTAGCATATTACATTCCTCTTAGTGTCTTGATGCAAAACATTGCATACCCTCTGTTGTGAATCTTTTATTCTTGGAATGGTCCTCTCTTGGAGACATTAGGCACAAGGCTCCCTAAGTTAAAGACCTTACATGAACTAAGAAAGATTCCTTCCAATGTTCTTTACATTATTTTTGCATTGACAATATTGGTTATATGACCACCTTGCTTGCCTATGGAGCCATCTTGTTTGTTCATGAGTTCCAAGCATACAAAGCTTTTCTTGTCTCATGATACTCGAAGTTCATTGTTGTGTGTCACCTTATAAAAGTTATCAGGAGGTATAACTTTGCTATGGTTGGATGGGAAGCCAAACATAGGTATGAATTTCCCATAGCCACTCTCATGTGTGTTGTGAGTGCATACTAGCTATGTATGTATGTGTCTTACCCTTTTGGATTACATACCTAGTAGAAAACCTAAATTTTAGTTGCCTCAGAGTGAGCATGCATTTTTTTCAGACAAAAAGCCTAGATCTGATCCACATTGTGCTAGACAAATGGTCAAAGCTTGATCCACCCCTCTTTTGTTTTTTTTCCTTTCTCTTTGTCTTTGGTAGTGTATGCTTATGCCTTTTTTTTGCTCCTTACATAATTTGCATGTGCATTCTTTTTTCCTATGTTGGTTTGTGATAGGACCTTCATTCTGGGCACTTGTGCAACCCTCTTGATTGTTGTTGTTGTTGGTCTACTTTAGTGTGAGTTGGAAGAAAGTTCCTACACTCACTAAAGTGGTGGCTAGATGTAATGATGAAAATAGTACTCCCTAACATGGCCTTGATTTAGTGTTGTAATGTGTCTAACAAATTCACATTAGGTCTTGGGACCTTGTGAACTAAATGATCTTAATGGTGCCTTATTTTAGAGTGTTGTAAAGTGTTGTAACAAACATTCACATTAATCTAGGGCTTTATTAAATAATTAGGCTTCTTTATGCTGTAATTTTCTTTATTTTACATCCACAAGTCTCATTTATTGCATCTTTTCAAGGATAATCCTGACATGAACCAAGATCCAATCATAATTCAAGTGTTTTTAGATTGTGTGGACTAGATTTAATGATATGGGACTCATATGGCACCTTGGGCATATGAGTCCCACCTAGGTATTAGGGCCCCGATCTAGATTTTACATCATTCTAAGTATTTTTGGAAAGTGTGTTTCATAGTTAAGCCTAATGAGACTCATGCAAAACTTCTAGAATACGAGTCTCGTGTGGCCCAAAATAAAATTTAATTCAAATTCTTGGTAGGATTTTATTTCCTAGATTCAATGTTGGCTTGTAGTGTTGTAATTTTGGGATATTTGGCATAAACAAGTATAAATACAAGTTTATTTCACTCATTTTCACATAAGAATTCATGAGATCACCTACCAAGCTGAATGAGCATCCTTAAAGAAAATTTGAGTTCAAAATAGAATTCAATAGTTTATAGGACCATTCAAGAGTCTTCAAGAGTTGATTATTAAGTGTTTTGCAGCATAATTCAAGTATCATGTCAAATTTATCACACATCATGTTTGTTTTTGAGCTAATAGTTGTGATGTAGGGTTTTATGATTCAAGCTAGCATTCAATTCAAGATCTACATCCATTGGAGCCATTTCATACATGTTTGTAGCACTTTATTACTAGGGTTTGGTGAGTTGCAACATTATATTTTGTTCATTCACCATTCTCCTTTTTTATTTCATTTCATTATAAGGTTTGATTACCAAAATGAGTTTTGACCAAGGAAACCCTTTTCTACTAACAAAACAACATTTTTCCCTCTAGAGAGGAAATAAGGAAGGCTATCTTTTCCTTTGAAGGGAACAAGGCCTTGGGCCCTGATGGGTTTCCAATGTTCTTTTTTCAATGGTTTTGGGCGATTGTTGAAGAAGATGTTATGAATGCTATCAAAGAATTCTTTGGGTTCAAAAGTCTCCTAAAAGAATTAAATGCTAATTTCTTGGTCCTTATCTCAAAGAAATCTAGAGTTACAGACTTTGAAGCCTTAGGCCTATAAGTCTTTGTAATTATATCTATAAAATCATCTCAAAAGTCTTGACTTTGAGGCTTCTTATTATTCTGCCTTTGTTGATTTCCCCTCAACAGAATGGCTTTGTTCCTGGTAGGAAGATCCTTGATTCTATTGTCATGGTGCATGAGAATATCCATTCCTTGGTGGAATCAAAGACAGAAGGCTTTCTCTTAAAGCTTGATATTTCAAAAGCTTATGATCTAGGGTTGATTGGAAGTTCTTATTTAAAATTTTAAGGGCATTTGGTTTCAGTAGTAGAGTTCTTCAGATGATGGAGCAACTTGTTTCTACAGTTTCCATACTTGTAATGGTAAATGATTCTCCTTCAAATTTCTTTCAAAATTCGAGAGGTCTAAGATAGGGTGATCTTATATCACCCATTTTGTTTACAATAATGGCTAAAAGTCTTGGAAGAAACCTGAAAAGATTGATCAATCAAAGACTCCTTGCTAGTCTTAAACCTTCTTCCAATAATCTAATTTTCTCCCATCAACAATTTGTTGATGAAACTATGCTAATGAGTAGGTCAACTGTGTTTGAGGCTAAGACTTTGAAAAAATTATTGGATGAGTATGAGAGGGCATTGGGTCAGATGATCAACAAATGTAAAAGTTCTCTTTTCTTTTTTAATACTCCTAAGCACAGAAAAATCAAAATATCCAGAATCATTGGTTGCATAGTGGAGTCTTTATCGTCTACCTATCTTGGCTTACCTTTAAGCCTTAAAGCTCTGGATTCTTTTCAGAGTTCGTTGGTGGATAGGTTCAACAAGAAGCTTGTGTGATGGAAATGAGCTCTTCTAAGTCAAGCAGGTAAAATCTAGCTCCTCAAAGCTTCTCCTTAGAATCTCCTTATATATTCCTTAAACCTCTTCAAAATTCCTGCTAAGTTTGTGGATGCTATTGAAAAGATTCAAAAAATATTTCTTTGGTTGGGTGTTGGAGAAAGAAAAAGATTGCCTCTAATAGGGTGGCATCTAGTTTGTAGATTGAAAAATGTTGGGGGATTAGGTATTAGAAAGATCAGAATTATCAACAAAACACTTCTTGGTAAAAAAATTTGGTGATCCTTCTCATCTTTAGGAAAATGGAAAGATATCTTAAAAGGAAAATATATGACAAATTATGGGTCTCTCAAGGCCTTGCTTGAGTCTCCCCTTCTACTCCATGGATCAGCATGCTGGAACAATATGATTGCTGGCAGAAAGGTTGTGGATTTAGGTGTGGGATGACAAGTAAGAAGTTGAAATCAAACTAGGTTTTGGGAGGATAGATGGATTTTTAAGGATCCCTTAATCAAAATTAAAAGACTCAACAAGTGGGAAGAAATGTGTAAAGATTCTTTTGGTTCATATGTTAAATATTATTGGTGTGAAGGAATTTGGGTGGATTTGTGTTAGTTTAGCCAAGAATTGGCCTTGATTCAATCCTCTTTGATGGTGGTAAGATTAGGCCAGAACTAGGTAGATGATTGTCTCATCTAGAAAGACAACCCATCGGGCAACTTCTCTATGTTTTCAACAGTCGCTATGTTGTTGTCTTCCCAAGTTCACCCTCCTTTCTAGGCAAAAGCTTGGATTAAACACCTGAAACCAAAAGTCAACATTTTTTTTTTCTAGATTCTTCTTCAAAAAAAGTTGCTCATGATTGACAATCTCTGCAAGTGTGGATTCCAAATTCCCAATAGATGTTATCTGTGTAAGATTGAAGCGAAGTTAGTTAGCCATTTTTCTCTTCATTCCCATTTGTAGCTTCAATATGGAATTTTTTTTGACTCTTTGGAAGATATCTTGGGTGTTCCCCTTGTCAATTGAAGATTTTTTCTCTCAATGGAAAGCCCCTTCTCAAAACCCTTCCATTTGAAGGCTATGGGCGTTTACCTTCCCTTATGTAGCTTGGGGAGTTTGGAACAAATGAAATAATAGACTCTTCAAGGATAAGGAGATGTCAAAGCCTATTTTTTTTGATAAAATTCTTAGGTTAATGATGGAAAAATTTAATGTTATCCCCCAAAAGGACTTTGATCTAGAGGAAGTGGTGTGCACTCCCTATGATTTACTGATAACTAAGGATTGGAAGCTCAAAATTAAAATTTCAAGGGCTTCTAAACTAGCTAAGAAAGATAGGGAGGGAGTTAGTTGGACTTTTTTTCCAAATGGATGGGTAAAATCCAATTTCAATGGGGTGGCGAAAGGCAATCCGGGGGTGGCAGAAATTGGTGGAGTGCTTAGGGATTCTAATGGAAATTTTATTGAGGTGTTGGCCACATCTCTAGGATCCCAAACCAATCATGAGGTGAAGGCTATTGGAGCTTTTCAAGTAATAAATCTAGCTCATAGAATGAATATTAAAAAGCTTTGGCTTGAAGGGGATTCCAAAAACATCATTGAGTGTTTCCTAGGTAGGACCCCCCCTTCTTGGACCATTAAGAATTAGATTGAAGAAGCCAATTTGATCTTAGCCAAGTTAGATAAAATAAAAATTTCCCATGCCTATAGGGAAGCCAATAGCATGGTGGATTATTTTGCGAATGAAGGGGTCAAACAAAAAGGATTGTACTGCACATGGTAGAATGTCAGGGACCTAAGTGCTAAGGTAAGGGCTTTATTGGATTATGATGTTATGCATGGGAAAGAAGCAAGTACTTTCAATGATGAAAAGGGAATGTGTTAAGTACATCAAAATCATAATATTTTATGGGGTTGAGTTAATTAACTTACCTGGCAAGAAAGTGTGGCACGCTTTGTGGGCATACTATTTTGATAGCACTACTTTGTATCAAGACTTTGACTTTGGTAAAAATTGCAGAGAAGTGCCTGTTAAAATAGGAGGAGACAGGAAAAGGGTCGAGCTGAAGAGCTTTTAAATGCACATTAGGAATCTGAAGGTCTGGAAACAGATCAAATGTGGCGGATTTCTCCCTTTTCTTGAAAAACTTCACAGACCTGACTTGAAGGCAACTGACTACTTTAAGAAGAACTAGAACAATAGAGAAATTATCCTCTTCAGTAGGAAAGTGAAGCTAGATGAGAACCTCATAGGAAAAGTGATTGGTATGTCCACCAATGGCTTGAAATTTTTTCATGACAAAAGATTTTCTAATGAGGGGGTGGTTAGATTCTCGAAAAAAAAGAAATTAAAATTGGTTAAAGTCTCCAATAGCTACTTCAAGGCCGACTCCATTAAAGCACTTTGGAGAAAATTTCTTCGTATCATCATGGAGTATATTACCTTGGATGGGAGATTTACTAGGGTTTATGGGTATCACTTTTCCCTACTCAAACATTTTCACCATAAGGTAAGGGCCTCTCTTCCTCATTACTTGTTTTGTTCTTTGAGCAATAGTCTTGATAACATACGAAAAATCCCAAAAGAAACCCTATTTTACATACTAAGCTTATTAGACTGATCTATGAACACTTTCAAAACTTTTCGGCCCCTTCTGACCTTGTTTCCATTTCGGCCTCTGAAGATTATGACACTGAAACTAGTGGCTTGGAGGACAAACCTTTGCCAAACTTAGAGAGAATTGTTGCAGACCCTCCTTCCCCTGTCCTTTCTAGCAAGAAAAACTAGTCTCACAAACCCCAGCTTATGAAAGAAATCCCTATGAATGAGCCTGGTAGTTCAACCCCTAAAGCTAAATGTGTCCTAAAGAGTTCCCCTACCAAAAAATTAGTCCCCTACTTTGAGGATACCCCAGAGGATAAAACAGAGGACCCTGATGCTAGCAAGGACTCTTCCTCATCCTACCTGATAACAAATAGAGATGAAAGACCTAGGTCCCAAAGAATCTTTGACCTAGATGATAGCTTCTTCAAACAAGACAAGGATTCATCTATTGATGTCTTGGCCATTGCTAGGAATGGTGCAGTTAACTATTTTAGAGTGATAAGATAAGCTTTTCATGAGATTAATGATTTGAATATAAAAAATAGGGCCCTCTATAGCAAAATGGAAGAATTGGAAGTAAAATTGTCCTCTTAGAGTAAGGTGGAAGGGGTGGGGAACGAGAACATCATTAGGAAGGAGGTCGAGGATAATGAGGATAGAGACAAGGTGCTGGAAGCTGAGATTAAAAAAATAAAAAACATTATGAAAACGAATATGGAATAAAACCACAAAATAGTGAGGCACAATGCTATTATTATGAATGAAATGACAAATAAGCTAGATAAGTCACAACAGGGTTCTCTAATTGTTGACTTGGAAGAAGATAAAGAAAAAAGTAAGGAAGAGGACATGGGGATATCAAAGAGAACTGGAGCCAACCTAAAGAGGAAAGAACCTCCCTCTCCATAGATGGTTCAAACCTTTAAGAAGGGTGTCCAAGAGATGCAAAACCTAGAAGTTGAGACGTCAAAAGTATTAAAGTCCTTAGATTAACTATTGCCAGTTTTTCTTTGTCTAGACTTTTGGTGGCTTTTGTTGGTGGCCTTTGCTGGCCTTTGTTTGGGGGTTGCTGCTTTGTTATGATTCTTTTTTCTTTGAAGCCTTCTTGCTTCTATGAACTTTAATGCTCTATCTTGTTCTTGTTTGTAAACTTTGTGGTTTCAGGTCCCTATAAAACCCATTTTTTCCTTTATCAAAAACATTTTTTCCTCCCTTTAGTGTGTGATTTGTAGATCTAGGTTGAAAACACATTAAGGAGCAAGCTTGAAGAAAATTTTCAATGTGTTGAAATTTGTCAAAGTTGTCACCTTGCACTAGAGATCATTGAAAGACATCTAAAGGACCCAAATCAAAGATTCAGATCCCAAAATTAGGTGGAAAGGATAGTGTAGACATTGAAGAGTAGTATTATACTTTGAATTACCAAAAATACTAACTAGACTGATACACCACTTTCTATGTATGAGTCCCAGCATAGTGAAATTTACAACTTTCAAGAGTTTCAACCATATCTCTACCACATTTCTATTCCTACCCAGAAATTCTAGTCTTCAACTTAATCACCTAGATTGGTGTATGAGTCCTATTAGGCAATAGGCATTTATTTCAGTGTTTTTCAACATTTCAAGTCTTCATCCAGGCCTCTTCAGGTTTCTAGGTGCACACTTATGATTTCTTAGCTTTCTATTTTGATTTACATGCATTTTTAGGTCATTTAGTGAAGTCTTGCATTGCATTAGGTTTTTGCATTTTCTCTTGCATTTCATTATTCTTTCCAAGCCCTAGCTTGGTGGTGAACCCCTATTTAGTTTCTAATCAGGCCCAAGGACAACCCTATTACAAGTTCTCTTTCTCCTTTGCATACCTTAGATTGAGATCGTTAGGGTTTTCCTTGAATGATATTGGGAAGATTGTTATTTTATGTCCTACAGTATAAAGTAACCATTTTACTAATAATCAATATGTATTTTTCAAATATGTCAACAACAATAAGGAAAAGAAAAAGAAAAGCCGAAAACACTTCTCATGCAAAGCATCATCTCAAAGTGAGAAGTTGACTTGAGATGATGGAAATTCCTCCATCCTCCAATGCCACCAACCTCCAGTATTGAAGGCTCATAATACTAATGCATAACCACAAGAGTGGTTTATAACAACTTCATCATCTAATGAATCTTCATCTTCAATGCACACAAATTTTCCTATATCTGTCTCATCTTTTGTATCTTCTTTTTTCCTCTTTTCCTCTACTAGAAGGGTTAAAACATATATTCTAAAGTTATGGAAGTTATTTGATTGAGTATAAAAATAACATTACTATATTTTGAAGGAAAACTATTTAACACTATTACTCTAGCATCATCATCATCATCATCTATTAGAGACTTGACTTCTACTAGTTGTCTAAGGAGAGACAAAAAATTACTTATGTTATTTGACATTATGATTCCATCTTCCATTTTGAAACTACATAATTGAAGTTTTAAAAAAAACTTTGCATTAAGTGCTTTTACTCCAAATAACTTATTCAGATCATCCCAAATTTCTACTGATAATTTATCTAAATCTACATGATGTAGTTCAGAGTGAGAAAGAGCAAGACCAATAATAGCCTTGGATTTATCATCTCTACTATTTCAATCCAATAACATAGTTTCCTCTATAAGTACTTTTTCTTTTCCACTCACTATTCCTGATAAATTCTTATTCAATAGTTACAAATGAATTTTCATTCTCAAAATATGAAAATTGAATCTAGAATACTTGTCTAATGAAACCTCCATAATATTGTATCCACTTTATAACAAACTTAAGTCATGAAATACTCTCAACTTACAAACTACCATTAATGAAAACTTCGAAAACAAAGCACGGTACCCGACAATCGTTGCAGTTGATCTTCACTTCCTTACTTATGCCAAATCAAGCTCTTCTAACAGAGAGCTATTCAAGCAACTTGTATTGCAAAGACTCGAATTATTCTTCGGAATGATTGGCCTATTCATTGACTATTATCCTTTTTATTCAAACT
This sequence comes from Sequoia sempervirens, assembly GCA_007258455.2. Classification (NCBI taxonomy): domain Eukaryota; kingdom Viridiplantae; phylum Streptophyta; class Pinopsida; order Cupressales; family Cupressaceae; genus Sequoia; species Sequoia sempervirens. Next base: position 118,643,242 of record VDFB02000008.1, read on the forward strand.
GCACCTATGGCGTCACATCTCCTTCTCTTCAGGCAATTCTTATCTTCTACACAAGCACATCGAACGCTTCACCATTCATAGGCGCAAATTTTAGTGTCTCTTTCATTCACACAACCTACATCAACCCCATGATTCCCTCAGGCAGCGACCAGCATAGAGAGCGACATAGTTTCACGAGAAATTATTTGCCATAACAACTCACTCCTTCCACAGATCTATCCCAGGCACGATTTGCACAAGCTATCAATCTCTTCAACCATTGTAGACCCAAACACCATCAAAAGATTACTGTCTATGCCATGCCTCCAGGTTCTTCCACACGCGTTCGGTTTTAGGAAAATTCATCGCCAGCAATTTACGGATGGAAAATTCACCGTTAACAATTTACCAATGGAAAATTCACCACCATGGAAAATTAACTGTCAAAAATTCATGCAATTAATTTTTGGTGCAGTGAATTTTCCCGTGGTGAATTGTTGGCAGTGAATTTTCCATCGGTGAATTGCTGGCGGTGAATTTGCCCGCTGTGAATTGTTGACTGTGAATTTTCCATGAATTTTCCACTGGTGAATTGCTGGGAGTGAATTTACCCGCTGTGAATTGTTGACGGTGAATTTTCCGTCAATGAATTGTTGACGGTAAATTGACATATGTCCACGCCCTCTGATACCATATGTTGGAAAATACAAAAGATCAATTGTAAAACAGTGATTTTCTTATTTGATAAACCTGAGATACATTTATACAAAGGACAAATGAGAGCGACGGATAAAGGAAAGCGGTTTAACTGTCAACAGAAACAGTTAGTTAATGTTACCTAACAATTATCCTTCCTTCCTGCCATTGCTAGCGACCGACAATGTAATATAGGCGATTATGCTAACAGTTATATCATATCGAAAGCGTAAATTTTCCTACTTAATATTTCTACTTATTTACTTTCTAGTCTACATCCTTGACTGAATAATCATTTTTATGTCTTTAAACTAAGCTTTTTCTATTTTATATATTAAAGTAAAAACACGGTATTATAAATTTGATGAATAAACAAAATTTATATATATGCAGCATACTTAGATAATATCAGACACTATATTTATTTGTCATTATATTAAAGTAGCATACATATATTAAATATTAATTTTTTTTTTTGATTGATTTCAAATCTTTGATTTCTCTTTGCTATCAAAAATATTATTTATTTATTTATTTGTTCTTTTTGTTTCATCAAATCTCTTTTATTTGATTTTTTTTGTTTCATCAAATCTATTGTAGTTGCACATGACTTTCACCTACCTTCATTTTACATGCAACTTCAAAAACTTTACACAAATTGTTGCCATTGTAGATGCCTCCACTTAATAATATTTATTTGTCATTGTTCTTAAATCTAGGAATACACTTGAATTGATTTTTTTTTTAAAGAAAATAATTTATCACATTTCACTTTGTAGATGGTCATAAGGAATTATAGTCTATTATTTTACACAATATCCTAATATACAATTTGAAATATTGCATCAAAAGGGTTGAGGTTAATTGGTCAAAGAATTGGGTGTTCATTGTAGAAACTTAAATTAAATCTCCAAATGGACATACAATGTAGAATTACATGTTGTGATTCTTGGTATTTCATAGTTGGATTCTAATGCTGATATAGTTTCTATATAAGTGAATGTGTAACTTGTGGCTCATAGTCTTTCATTGGTGGTTTCTAGTGAGGGTGCTTGAAAGGAACACATCTATGTCATGGTTGTGTTCACAAGAACTTGTATTGGTCTTTTTGATGTTCATATAAGTAGAATATTTGTAAACAATTAGCAATATATAAGAAAAGACATATTTCATGCTTTAGTTAGCTCATACTTCTTTGAATTTATGAAAAGGGATAATGTAAATCTGATTTTAAATTTTGAATTTACAACTTTAAGGATTATGTTAACATCCACATAATTAACTTCAAACTTTACAAATATAATAAAATAGATAATTGAAATTGAACTCTTCTGTTATTAAATAATAAAATAAAATCATGATCAAATTATTCATCAATTTTCACATTGAATAACATTATTTACACACTAATCATTGTATTAAAACTAAACAAATTAAAATAAATAAAAATTACAAATATATAATTTTGGCTTGAGCAATTCACTGACAGAAAATTCACTGCCAGCAATGAAAATTCACCACCATGGCAAATTCACTGCCAAGTAAAATTCACGGCCAACAATTCACCGTGGCAGAAAATTGACCGCATTAATATTGCTGGCAGTGAATTTTACTTGACAGTGAATTTGTCATAGCGGTGAAATTTCTCACAATAAATTGCTGACAGTGAATTTTCGATCGATGAATTGCTGTTACGATAACAATTCATTTCGATTAAGACTAGATGACACTTGTGGCCCTTTTATAAAATTACTTTTCATGGTAAAAGGACTCGTTCATAAATGAATTATGCAAGTCGACAGCTTCAAAGAAGAGAGTCCCACGAAAAGATAATTTCAGCTCTTAGAAAGTTTAGTCGAGAAAGCATCCTCGAGAGTAGAATACTTTTGCCAGCAAGATTAATTTTAGTTATAATCCAATACAAAAACAAGAGCGAAGAAATAATAACTGAAATGCGGTGGATTCATCTTCTAATGAGAGCAGCTACAATGCACGAAGCAAATCTGGACGGATGAAGTATGCCCTTCTCTAATAACTCGCTGGACCTCCTCTCCATTCTCTCGAACAGTGCGTTGCAATTATTCACGCCGATTGCATGTTCCACAAGACTGTCAACAAAGCTCCTCACCAGCCTCGCCTTCTTCTTTCCAAAAGACTCCACATCACTCACCCATTCCTCAAATTCTGTTTCTCCCATACAACACACTCCACTGCACAATTCCAACTTCACAATCTCGAAGCCACCCGACGCTTCAATGGCCTCTCTCATTTCATCCGTATTGGGGAAATACCATGGCAGATTGAAACTGTCTCTCGTCTCAGAACTGACAATTCCCTTTTTTTAAAAGGAAAAATATTTGAGGTGGAGAAACATTAAAGATCACAAATGAAATTTAGATTTAAGTCAATCTTATATAAATATAAGAACCCATAGACAGTTGAATGCTCAAAATCATACTGATCACAGATTTGGATTCCCAAACATAAAGATATTTGTATTGATTACCTCTGAAATAAGGTCGTCCCAAGCGGCTTCGAAGTCGGGTCCACAGTATTCACCCTCTGGCGTAACTTGGTGCTCTGCACTCGCTCCACTGGGACGCCCCATTGCGCATATGAAAATCACGCCCCCGATTACCATTTCCTGTCTCCGCCAACGGAAAAATCCACGCATATCCTTTTGGGACTGCTCAGCGTATGCTCTAGCCACTTGTGCTCTGCCCCCATTAATCCAAATCTTTCCTCTGTTGTACAGACAGGACTCCTCATCGCCTACGAGTTCTGGTACCTGCAATTTCACCAAACTAATTCAGAACATCGAAACACAGAGAAATCAATGCAGACAGTTTCTCCCACTTGAATTACCTGAGAAAGCCAATGTAATCCCATAACACAGAAGCATATGTGGATGCTGCCATGGGGAAACAGAACTTGGTAGAAGGTTCCGGGTACTCCCGCTGCCATGTAATCTGGTTTCAACGTGCTCAATAGCAAGAACCACCGGTTAAAATCATTAGAAGGCAAGTCGTTGAAAAAAACTTGCTGCTCGGGAATCGACAGACCCCGCTTAGAGCACAGCTCTTTTATAGTCGTCACCACGAAATCCACTTCAGAAATGGTGTTCATTCCGGTGGCGCAACCCAAGTCTGCAATTCGCAGCAAAGCTCTGTGATTTTCAACAGGGAGAGATTGAATTAGGCAGTGGAAGGCAGGCTGCATGGATTTGAAGACAGAGCTCTGCCTGCTCGAGTTTTGAGCGTAGCTACTCTCCCCGCTACCCGAACTCATGTGCAGCACTTTGCTCAGACTATTTTCACCATTCACAACTACCCCATTGCTCGAACTGGCTGATTTAAATTCCTTTTTGGCCATGATTTGCAAGCTTCCAATTGTCATTCGTGCTCTGTGCAAAGGCAATGAGGTTATAAAGGCAGATAGTTTCCAAAGCGGAGGGGTGTAGTCAAGCATACAGGCGTGGCTGGATTTCTATTCACAGATAATAATCCCAGATGGCTTGATTAACGCAGCCTTTCGCATCGTCTGGTTGACATAACCCGGGTTAGCCGTACGACTTTCGATACCACCCGGATTGACTAACGAGTGAATGACTGTGAATCGTAAAGGATCTTGAAAATAAGATTCTATCCAGTCTCCTCACGTTTCGAATCAAATTTCATAATTTATATTACGTTTGAAAATCCAAGTGTAATCTAGTGTACTATTGAAATTATTCTTAAATATCATCGATCTCAATGATCAAATTATATTTTGATCAAAGAAATAGGATAATTGTTCATGACTTTTTATTAAGCATGAGGTATAAAATTATTATTCAATGTTGAATATTGAAAAGTCATATTTAAGAAGATTAGTATTACGATATATTTGTTATGTAATGGAACACATCTGATGTATATAGACTAACTAAATCAATAATTAGTCAAGATTTAAAACCTAAGATTGAGTGTTAGGAATGGACTAAGTTAGTCTTACATTTGAAATCTTTTTACCCTTTTTCTTATTCTATTTTGACTAAATTTGATATTTGTGATTAATATTATCATAAGCATAAATTATTTGTGGTAATATCTATTTCTAAGGTTTGTTTGTGCAATCAATATTACTGTAGATATCACATCACCATAATTAGGTTTGTATACATTCAATATTTTCATTAATGCTTATGTGAGGTTGAAATATATTGTCTAGGGGATTAATTGAAACAATCTCCTAAACAAAACAATTGATTTTGATGGCCTCCTAACTTAATTATGAATGCCTCAACATCAATAGTGAATGTGAATGGGTTGCGGAAAAAAAAAAGGTAATTGATTAATGATACACCTCTCCAAAAAAATTTAAAGACATAAATCCTATAGTGTCAAAAATTACACCATAGGTCAATTACAAACATACACATGGCACCTAGTGCATTTATGACAAAATCCATAATCGGTATTTCATGATTATGATCTCATGGATGACAATGATGAAGGACTTGTAGTTTGTGGCTTGGATTTTAAAGGAAATTGGTCAAACGGAAGCATGACATGAAGATGTCTTCATGACACACAAACATCCCACTAAAATATAAGATTCAAACAAAAATATTTCATACAGACCATTTGTGATGCATGCTCTAGTGCCCAAATGCGAAAGTAATAGCTATTCTCGCCCATTCCAAGAGAAAAACTTTCCTCTCTCTATCTCTCTCTCATTTTTGAGACTTTTGGGAGCATTCTTACTTGGAACTCTCTACTTCTCACTCTTTGTAAAACTCTACCAAAGTTCTCTCACAGTTACAACAAGAAGGAATCCTCTTACACACAATCTTGTCACATCTATCGTCTCAAGAGAAGGGTCATAGTTGTTTGTAATTCTCTCTTGTTTGTCATTTATCAATCTCATCTATTATCATACTTAATTTGATCTCATTTAGTGTGTTTTAAATCGCGATAGGGGTTCCCCATAGTAGGGTTTGTTTCTATCACATTTCTATTCTATTTTTATGCATTCTAATCTTATTTGGTTATCCATGGAGGTGGAAATATTAAAGTGGGGGGTTGGATTTAGGTGAATCCCTATACAACCCCCAATACTTTTCCTTGATTCCATGTGTGCATGTGTTGGACAAGTTAAATAAATAAAGGACCTCACTTTGGTAGTTTTTGAGCCTTATTCATATAGACAATAGTCAGAGTGTGTAGATGTTCTTACGGTGCGATGGCATTCAAGACCAAGACTTCACCTAACTAGTACCACATTTTGTATATTTTCTACTTTTCATTTTTGTAGATTAAATATTTTTATCATTCTATATATGCAAGTTATTTGAGATTTTTAGTTGTATTCATTATTAAACTTAGCTAAGATTTAAGTTTTTAAACATTTCTATTTTCAATTCACTTGAGTTGGTCAATTGAGGTAGTTGAGAGAAAATTTACTACTTGATATCCTGTTATCTTGAGGGTGGAAAATTCCCCCCTCTACATTTTAGTGAACCCAATGTGAATGCCTCATGTCAGAATTTTTTGTTTAATATTTCAATGCATGTAGTAATGTCTTCCTAGAAAATGATTTTGATATGTTAGAGGATGCTCTGGATGATTTCCTAGAGGCATCCCCTCCTATTCAAAAACCAATTATACAAACTTAACCCTTAGAATATCCTTCCTTCTAGGAAAAGAAGCCCCTGAATATGATTGTAGTCTTTGTTACCCTTGAATGGCCTAAGAGACCAATCATTTATGTGACTTTGGTTAGTCTTTCTCCAAAGAGAGTCCATTCTATTCACATGGTGTTCCATTTAATAGTGTTTCCCTAGGTTTTTATACAAATTTTACACAGTTGATTGCTTACTCTTATAATGCAGTAGAACATACTTATAATACTAGAAGAAATAAACAAAATTTTGATCAATGTACTTCTTTACCACCTTCTCAACCAAACCTTCCTCAAGCACCTAAACCTATAGTAAAGAAAAAAAGTATGATCTTATCAAGATACTTTGTGTTACTCTTGGTAAGATCTTACTTTGGGATTTGCTTCAAACTACCCTGGTTTATCACTTGGTATGCTTTGGTAAGCTCTTCAAAATATTCTCTCACCTTCTTCTACTAGGTTGGTGGATGAGAATATGTTGATAGATCATATTTGAGCAGATTCACCAAATATTACCTTCTATCCACATGAACTCTCGCCACCAGAAGTGCAAAACCATGTAGATTTATTAATGATAATCACTTATGTTAATAATGTCAAATATTAGATGAACTCTCATTGCTACTGGTTCAATAGTCAATGTTTGTATCCTTGGACTATTTCCTAAAGTTAAAGTTGATTCAAGTTCTCTTGTTGTATCTTCTTTATTTATTGGTTTTTTTTATAACACTAGTAAAAAACATTTAGGAACTATTATCTTTCTCTTAATGATAGGACAAAGTACCATTCCTACCCTAGTGTACATCATGTGAAGACTATTAGCACATGATCTACTCTTGGGTAGACCTTGGATTCATGCTTTAGGAGTGGTTACTTCTACCCTTCATGGTTATGTGAAGTTTTTTTTAACAATCATGTAGTTACAATCAAGGATGACCATGATGCTATGCACTTATGTCAAATGGAAGTAGTTGGTCATGCCTTGATTATACCTAGCTTTAAGAATTGTGTTGCTTTGTTATCTTCTAATGAGATGACATCTACTCCTACAATATCTCTTATAAAACATACTCTTGAGAAAAATGCCCCTAAAGAAGAAAGTGTTGAGTCTACTCCTACTTCTCCCAAATTGAATGCATGTTTGGGTGACAACTAGGGAACTTTAGACTTAATTAAATTTTACATCAGGGAGTACCAAGTTGATCCAATCCACTTAGATACTCCAAAAAGCTCATTCACCTTTACTAAGAAGGATGATTATGCTCCCATAAAATAGGGTTCTACTTATAATATTGATTACTCTTTTTATAATAGTCCTCCTTCTCAAGAATTACAATCATGTTATGGACCATGATTTAATATTATTTCTAAATTCAATTATTGAAGTAATATTTTTGGGCGTGATGAACAAGGTATTAAAATTCATTTAGAGGTTGATCCACATGACTGTAAGACTAGACTGGGATACCGCCCCACAAAATTTAAGTTGAAGCCATGGTTAAATTTCAACGTGGTTTATGTTAAGATTCTTCCCCTTAGAGTTGTCTATCCAAAATATATTGATAGAAAAGTAGACTCAAGTGAAATTCCTCTACACATTTACTCTTCAAAAGAAGCTCTTGAAGAATTCTTAGGTGTCTATTTCAATCTCCCTTCCCATCATCATAAGCTTTGATTCCCATATCTATTGAATTATCAAGCATAATTTGGGGAATCTCTTATGAGTGTTGAAGAGAAAGTTTCTTTATCTCATGATGGTGAAAATATGACTAGAATATATCTTGAAGATTGAAGTACTCTCCTTAAGGAGATATATCTAATGTGCAGAGGGATCCAAAGTCTTCTAAAAAGGTAATTAACACCCTTTATTCAAAAGAATCAAGATCTTATTAAAATATTCTACATCATTATCCTAACATCTTCACTTGGTCATATGACATTCTTAGTATTGATATATCCATTGTGGTTCATAATATTGTTCTATGTCCCTATGCCAAGCCCATTAAGGAAAAGATCTATAAAATGAATCCCAATGTCACCTTGTTTATGTTGACTAAAATAGAAAAGCTTCTAAAAGTTGGTTTCATCCATCTCATTGACTATTCACCTTGGATTTTGAATATTATAGTTGTCAAAAAGATTGATAATCGTATTCGTGTCTCCATTGAATTTCATGATCTTAATAAGGCTTCTCTTAAAGATAAATTTCCATTACCAAATATCAATGTGATTGTTAATTTGACTACAAGCCATTCCTTCCATTCCTTTATGGATGGATTCTCAAGATACAATCAAGTCCTTATTAATCTAGAAGATCATTACAAGACACCCTTTACAACCCCTTCGGGTACCTTCTACTATGTATTCTTGTTGTTTGGGTTGAAGAATGCTAGAGCAACCTATCAATGTGTGATGACTCAGATCTTTCATGATTTTATTCATAATATTTTAGAGGATTATGTAGATGACATCTTGGATAAATCTATGAATCATAAAGATCACATTAAAATTATTCATCTTATTTTTGAAAGGCTTCAACCCTACAAGATGGGAGTATATCCTCTTAAGTGTTTCTTCAACATAAATGGTGACTAAATACTAGAATTTATTGTCTCTCATCATGGAATTAAAGTCAAAAATAATAAGATTGATGTAATTGTTAACATTCCTCTAAATAAGAACATCTCTCAACTTCACAGTTCGCAAGGGAAGATTTAGGAAATTCGTGTATTCATATCTCAATTGGTTGATCATATCCTTCCATTCATGCATCTTTTGAAGAAGGATGTGTAATTTTGGTGGGATGATAAATTTCAATAGGATTTTGAGTCCATAAAAATATACTTGGCTAATCCTCCCATCTTAGTAATAGCTATGCAAGATAGAATCTTTCTACTATATATTTTAGCATTGCTTCATGCCTTAGCCACTTTACTAGCCCACCATGACAACGATGATAAGGAAACTGTAGTCTATTACATTAGTCATATTATAATTGACTATGAAACACATTACTTTGTAATGGAAAATAAATTTCTTGCTCTTGTCTTTCTAATTCAAAAACTAAGACATACACAAATACTCACATAATCGTTTAAATCAATATTCTTAAACACTTATTTTCTAAAACTGATCTCACTAATCATTTGGAAGAAGCTCCCTCACCTAACACCTTTCTTAATGTAGACCTATTCCTAGATGAAATTTCATTTACTTTTTTAATCAAGGTCCTATATGGGAAATGTATTTTGATGGATCAAGATGTCAAAAAGGTTCTAGAGTAGCTGCAGTTCTCATTTAGCCTAAAGTAAAGGTAATTCCTCTCTTTTTTTTAGAATTTCATTATACAAACAATATGGCAGAGTACGAATCCCTCATTATTGGATTGTGTTCCATAATAGCTTCTAAAATTAAACACATTCATATTTATGGTGACTCTAAATTAATCATAAATTAGATCATGGTAATGTATTCTACTAAACAATGTAAACTAGCTTAGTATTGATATTTGTCTTTATGCTTGCTCACTCACTTTTCTTTTTATACCATTGATAGTATTCTTAGGAGAGAAAATCCTCATATACATGCAATGGTGAGAATTGTCTCCCTTGTATGCCAAGACTATAGCATAGATGAGTATAATTTGTGGTCCAAAATATCCACTCTCCTTCTAGCTCAGATAAACCTAAACTTGACAGTCTTATGTGTGTACATATACAATCGAGGGAACGATATCTCACATCTATAACTATCTAAAAAATGTACAATATCCCAACAATTAAGAATACCTATGTTTAGATATGAAATATTTTAGCTCATTAAATATCATCTTTTCCAACATTATTTACCATATATCTTACAATGGTCTTCTTCTCTAATGTCTTACTAAGGCTAAGTTACCCCTTTCCCTTCAAGAAGCCCATTTAGGGTTTGGGGGTGGATATTATGGTGGAAAATCCTTAGTACATAAACTAATGCACATGGGATATTATTTGCAAATAATGGAGCAAGGATCCTTTTCCTTTGTCAAGAAATGTCCTCCTTATTAGCAACATAGGAATATTATTCGAGCTCTTACATAGCAACAACATACTCAAAATTATCCTTAGTATTTTCAAATATGATTATTAGATATCATAGGGAATATATATCCCCCTTCTTCTAAGGGAAACACCTTCATCATAATCACAATAGATTATTTCATGAAGTAGATTGAAGCTATTCTACTTCAATCTTCTAACAATAAAACAATCTGTGATGCTCTTCTAAATAACATAATTTATGGCTTTGGATTACATTGTACCCTTGTCTTGAATAATTTCATACCATTAGGGAACAAGGAGGTAAAATAAATCTTGGAGAAATTTCATACTCAACATTGATATTCTACACATTATTATCCTTAGTCCATTGACCAAGTTGAAGCATCAAATAAATTTATTGAGAAATTTTTTCACTCAATAGTCAATAAATACGGTAAACATTGGAATACTCAATTGACTTATGCATTGTGGGCCTATTGCATGAGTGTTCATATAAGTAATAGTACTACTTCATACTAGGGATAACTTTAAGAAACCCCCCCTCGGTGAAGGTGTAAAATCTTGGCGAATCTTTCCTATTATTTGAAAAAAATATTAATTTTCCTAGCAAATCTATGCACATTAGTAAAAAAAATTGAAAAATCTTGGCGAATCTTAATGAATAATTAGTTAAGATAATAATCATAGTGGAAAATCCTAGTGAATAATCACTAAAAAGATTAATTACAATGATGAATCTCCCCTTTAAAAATTTTCATAGTTGGTCGACGCAATTCACTTTAAAATTAAGACTAAAGAAAAAGTGAAATTTTTACCATTGATTAGCTTTTTAATCAAATGGTTGTAGGTTGATTCCGCACCCTAATACGCATGTTCCTTTTAAAAGGATTGTTGAGGCCCAAAATTTGTTTTGGTCCACACGATTAGGTTTAATCATGTGGACCAAAACAAATTTCGGGCCTCAACAAGCCTTTTAAAAGGCACGTGCGTATTAGGGCACAAAATCAACTTGCAACCATTTGATTAAAATGATAATCGATGATTTGATGGCAATAAATTAATGCCGTGAAATATCCCTAAAATTAAAAGGTAATTTATTACTGTGGCGATATTGCCCTGAAATTAATGGTAGTAATATTATATTATCGGCGAATTTAATGAATATTTGTAATTATAGTATAAACTATTGGAAAATCGGTTCCAATGATGCATCATTTACATAGGAAAATTAATCGAGACGAAATTAATTTTTTGTAAAAACCTAGCGATTCAACATCATTTTTAGCTTGTACTATTCGCCAATTGGTGAAGATTCACCACTAAAGTTTTCCATGCTTCATACCTCATCTATGGTTTCAATGATATTATGTCTATAGAGATGGAAATTTTTCCTTAACGAGTTTCCATTAGAGGGTTGATTGATGATGACACTTTCCATGACGCATGTCTAAATCAACTTGAGTTGCTCACTGAGCACTAATTAAAGGCTCTTGATAACATTCAGGATTATCAAAAATATTTATCAAAGAATTATAATAAAAATGTTCTTTATCAGACATTCAACATTGGTGATATCCTTTGTCTTTGTTAATAAATGTCCTCAATGTTAGCAATAGAGCAATATTATTTGGGCTCCTACATAGGAACTTTGTACTCAAGATTATCCTTAGTCTTTTCAAATGTGGGGCCTAGATATCATAGGGAAGATATCCCCCCCCCTCTTTCATGGGACACACCTTCATCATAACGACAATAGATTATTTCAACAAGCGATTTGAAGCTATTCTACTTCAATCCATTAACACTAAAAAAATCTACAACATTCTTCTAAATATCATAATTTTTGGCTTTGGATTACATTCTACCATTATCTCTAATAATTTCACACCACTAAGGAACAAGGAGGTTGCAACAGAGGGGAACCACCACATGCAAGGCCCCAGGTCACAAAGGGCCAAGATGCGGAAGGATTCCATAACTTACCTCACATAAATGGGGTATGAGGATATGAGGATGAGAATGATGAGGACTATAAAGTCCTAAAACCACTCTACAATCCTGAGATTTCAAAATGAGGCTAGGTGAGCTAGTTTTTGAACTCAACATTGTATCTCAGATAGCTCTCTATCAGAGGATGAGAGCACAATTTTGGGATGATAGTGTAGTGCGCTAGCGTCTCTCAGGTACAGTGGAGTCTGTACGTCCAAAGGAATGAAAGCACAATAAGAACTTTTAGAAAACAAGCTAGCAACCTAGCTAGCATCTTCTAAAAGAGTAAAACAACACTATGAAATACAAGAAGTACAAATGAATGTGATAAATAAATTATACCAAAGCTAGGGTGACGAAGATGATTTCGTAGAAGATTCTATTCGCTAGCTCCTGTTGTCAAGCATGTACACCTACACACAAGAGAGACAGAAAAATATTGGGTGGCTGTATAAGGGCCTACCTCAATTAGACCCCTATTTTGGTGTTTCCTCCTCCACAGACAACCAAGAAAGAAAAATAAAGAAAAAAAATAGTAAAGAGCACAAAAGCACTACAAAATAGTAAATGTGCTAAGTCAACCACGTGATAGAGGAAAGGAAAGGGAGCTTACACCCTCCACCAAGACCACTCAAGGCTACTTAGGGGAGAAAATGAGAGTACTCAAGCCTTTGCTACAATGGTGTTTGTCACCAACTTTCTCTACCGAAGTGACAGAGTGATGTATTAGCTACAATGAGGTATTAGAATTATGCTAGAAAGCTTGAGAGTGAGTGCAAGAGTGTGAAGTTGAATACTTGAACTTGTGTAGAAGCTTTTGAAGCCATTATAGAAGAGGAAATGCTTGTTGAAGGAGTGAATTTGAAGGAGAGAGTGAAGAAAATAACCATATTCGGGTCGATCAGCCAAAGGAGGCATTACAAGTTAACTCCCAATGAGAAGTGTAACACGTCTATAGGTTTAGTCGCAGGAATCTACTATGGACATAAGCATGTCGCATAGATGTTTGCACACCGCACGAGTGTCCACAATAGAAACGAATCCACTAAAACTCAAAACAGGTGCCAAGTGGGATGCAAGCAGCTAGCTTAGGTGGAATTGAGCCTATGAACATGGTTTTTTGAAGTGGAGGAGGAAAAAAGAGGAATTTGCGTTAGGGGTGCAAATACACTCCTATAGATTTTTCCCCTACTTTAGTGAGCACAATTACTTATGAGTGCTCAATAAAGTAAATCAAGGAAGGAGTAAGGCTAGAAATTTGTACCTAACCATTGAGGAAGCAGACTGAGATCTAGTGAACCTGAAGGTGCAGGGAAAGTGAAGGACTTCATAGTTGCTTGGAACTACGAAGTTGAAGAAAGAAAACACCTTACAGGCTCGTGGTCCTATAAGGAAGGTGTCCCCTAAAAAATCTAGCATGGAGGATACCCTATGAAGTAAGCACCTTACAGGCCTACATACCTACAGGGAAGGTGTCCTCCAAAAACTCTAGCATAGAGGAAACCAAAAGGAAGTGACCTACAGGCTCTTAGTCCTATAGGGAGGTGTCCCCCAAGATATCTCACATGGAGGAAAGCAGACTCCGTAGAGTCAGGGAGCGTCCACATAGGCAAGTAAGTGGAAAATCATCCAAACCACTGATAATTAGGAAGTTAGGGGTCCCTTAGGAACCCTTCAAAAGAAGAGGGGTCCACTCAAGGGACACGCTATTTGAAAAGAAAGGTCTAGTCAGGCTTCCCCCAAGCTAGGCATGAATGATTTCATTATAAGATCTTTCAAAGGGGGTCCCTTGGGAACCTGGTGTGAAGAAGGGGGTCCACTCAAGGGACACACATTTCAAAAGAAAATGTTCTCTTTCTTATATCGATCAATCATCAAGGGATCCTTTCAAATGATGTTCACTTCATCAAGGAATTTGAAAGGAAGGATGTGCCCCCTTGTGATGGGAAGGTCAAAGCTATTCCTTTTTCGAAGGAAGTTTTTCAAGTCCTTTCTTTATGAACCCATGATGAAGGGAAGCATATTCCATTAGTGTCCCAAGTTGAGAATATGGTTCTAAAGAAAGGTTTGTGAAGATTTTTGAGAAAGTATTCGTTGGAAATGAATGCATTTTTTGAAAATAAAAATGTTGAAGAAAGAACTTTGTCACACATGAGAGGGAAAATTCAAGCAAAGAAGAGAGAAACATAAAGAGAGTAAAAGAGAAAAAATAACATGAACAAAGGGCACAGGAGGATCTAGTTTAGCGAGGTCAAATTTGTCCAAGCTCATTTAAATAATAGGTAACCGCCATGCAAGGTGAAAGATCATATGTCCCCAACTAGATCGGGAAGAATGCACAAAAAATAAAGTGAAAATAAAAAATTGGGTCAATATGGAAGTGAATCCTAAATGTTCCCAACACTTTTCATCATCCTCAATTGATCAAAAATCAAGCACAAACATAGAAGAATGATGATACAAATAGAAGAAGGTTTACGAAAAAAAACCATGCATGTATCCAAGCACCAACAAGGGTGATGAGGGTCATCCAAGCACACATAGCATGATCACAGGGGAACATATCATAAAACACACACACCAAAGATCAAGAAGAGGCCTCCTCCTAACATTGATCAACCAAGAGGTCATCTGCTTCCCAATATAGATCATCATAAGGGGAAGGAGAATGATCCTGTAGTAGTGGGATGTTAAGAGGAGGACTATT
The DNA here is from genome assembly GCA_007258455.2 of Sequoia sempervirens. Classification (NCBI taxonomy): domain Eukaryota; kingdom Viridiplantae; phylum Streptophyta; class Pinopsida; order Cupressales; family Cupressaceae; genus Sequoia; species Sequoia sempervirens. The sequence goes on from VDFB02000008.1 coordinate 118,658,317, forward strand.
TGACCCCCCTGCAATAAGGGCTAAGGAAGAGGACGCCTCGAGGTCTTCTCCACTAAGTTCTTGTGGAGCTAGGATCAGTGATTTCATGAAAAATCGATGACATGGCCAGAACATCATACACAGTTAAACATGCACCCTATAGGAGTGTCATGTATAACTTCAGTGGATGGGGTAGGTTGCACTTAAGATTCACCACTAGGCTTGCCGAATGACTCAAGAGTAGTGACAAACTCAGGAGAAGCTGGGACTAGTTTCGTCACTAAGATAGAACAATTCAACACGGGGCCACCTTGCAGAGAAGGTGGGCTCCTCTGATGTCCTTCACTACTATAAGGACCACATTCCACCTTTTTCTTCGTTGGAGGAGATTAACTCGCCACATACGAGGCTAAAGGCACAGAGGAAGAGGAGGAGAGAACCATAGTGGATATAGCAGAGATATTAATCATATCCACAGGCTTTGGAAAAGGCTGAATATTTAGAATGCACATTAGCAAAGGAAGCTCCACCAAAGGAACAATGAACATCTATACCCCCTTGGGGTTAGGCACATTCATACTCACAGTGGAAGTCAGAAGTAGCGCAGAGCTAAATTGAAGAGAAGCAAAAGGAAGGGAAGAGGGTGACACTGCAGGAGGCCCTAAAGCAGTGGTGATCATTTCTTCCTCCTTTGTGAAGTGGCCTATCTGGCTAGAAGGGACTTTCATCAGTTCTTGTGCTCATGCATAGGGTAGTTTCTTCGATTCTAAACTAGAGGCTAGAGGCTGCAAAGGAACAAAAGGTTCTTGCTTAACCATGGGAATGTGCACTACAACCATTTTCAGCAGAGGAATGGATTCCTAAACAAGAGTAAGAGGAACAGGTTGAGGAGCAACGAAGGGAGCTAGATCAAGAGCCTTAGTAGTGGGACTCTTTCCATTCACTACTTTAGGAGCAAGAGTGGTAGGAGGCTATAGAGGTCGATACAAAGAGGACACTCCTCAAGAGGATTTCTTCCTATCATACTGAATGGGTCTAGGCTCCGTCAGTAGAATAGGAAGTTCAAATGTGGGATGCTTCATCTTTTACCAAGTGGGCACCTAAGGATTCTCCTAGAGATAAGGAGTAGAACCTGAGAGTACCACAATAGTGTGAGAAGAAGCATCAGACTGACTGACGAAAGAGGAAGAAGGAGGATTGTGAGACCACTTCTTTTCTTTCAGCAGGGGAGGGTATTTCACTTTTGGCCTTAGATGCCCTTTCTTATAGTTCTAATACGTTCAATGTAGAAGGTTTGTCCTAGGTAAGAGAGGACCAATAGACGTAGCCCAAGAGTAGTCCAAATATTAGTTGCCACATACAACCAGTGGTTTATAACCAGTGTCATGGATTGTGTATGGAACCCCCATGGATAAATTTTAGACATTTATGCACGACCAAGGGTATCGTGTTCATCACCACCAACAAGGGATGCCCAATTTCATCCTAAAGAGCTCAGGTCTAGGAATAATATCAAACAAGAAGTTCAAAAATTTAGGTCCCACTAGGACCAACATGACAATACTACCTAAAGGGGCATGAAAAGCCCGTCATGTGTGCATCATACCCATCCTTATGTAAAAATTTGATAAGCAAAATCTCCTTGGTTATGATGTTTACAGGTGATGTCAGATCAATGAGAATACTCAATACAATGTTTTGATTGATCTACATAGGAATATAGAGAGGAGATGGTTCCCTATTAAAACCCATCGGCAGGTTATACTAGCACCACTATCCATAGGCTGCATAGAGGGGATAGGTTGATGCAAGGAGGTCATTACACACACTAGACAATACTTTCATAGAGTCCATAGAGGTAGACAAGACAGTGAATCAACTAAGGTTTTGTTATGCAATACCTTTAGAACATTCCAACTACACCAACTAGGGGTCACAGGTCGGGTTGTAAGGTGACAACCTCACAACACTCACACCTATAACACTCCTAGAGTACGAAGAAAGGAACTATTAGTATCACAAAATGGAATGAAAATTCTTCACATTGGGTTCACCAAAATGTGCAAGGCCCCAGGTCACAAAGGGCCAAGATGAGGAAGGCTGCCCTAACTTACCTCAGCTAAACATGGTGTTAGGATATGAGGATGAGAATGATGAGGACTATAAAGTCTTGTAACTACTTTACAATCCTGAGATTCAAAATGTGGCTAGGAAATCTAGTTTTTGAGCTCAATATTGTATCTTAGATAGCTCTCTATCTGAGGATGAGAGCATAGTTACGAGACGACAGCATAACATGTTGGTGTCTCTCAAGTGCACTGGCATCCATATGTCTAGTGGATCAAAAGTACAACATGAACTATCATAAAACAAGCGAGCATCCTAGCTAACAACTTCTAAAAGACCAAAACAAAAATATGAAATACAAGAAGTACAAATGAATGTGATAAAGAAAATACACCAAAGCTAAGGTGATGAAGATGATTTTGTAGAAGAGCCTATTTGCTAGCTAGCTCTACCAAGCATGTACACCTGCACACAAGAGAGAGAGAGAGAAGAAAATGTTGGTGGTTGTATAGGGGCCTACCCCAGTCAAACCCCCATTTTGGTGTTTCCACCTCCTCGGACAACTAGGAATGGGTATGTGCAGGATCATAATGGAAAAAATAGGCCCTTAAGTGGCAAAAAAATCAAAAAAATCAGAGTTAGGCAACTTAACGTAAAAAAATGAATAAGTTATGTATATTATTTTAAAAATATGTAAGAATAGAATCTATAGAAAATTGAATGTAGTTTCTAAACTACTAGGTTTGTTTTAAAATATATATATATATTTGGTGAAATTTTGAAATTTCAATGCAATAGTACTTCAATTTTAGGGAAAAAATAAGAAGTAGGTGTTTGTCTAACCACCCTAAAGACAATAAAATGATAATATTTTCTTATAATATAATAGATATAAGTAGAGGACTCATGTCCCGATGTAATGCATATTTTTTTGTAATTTTTTTCCAAGTAAATAATTAATTATGAATTTTTTATTACAACTTTTAAAAAATATAAAAAACTTGTATGTCTGAGCACCTTAACTTGATCAAAACTTCATGAAATTCATTTTTTCTTTTTTTAATCCTATAGTATGGGAAGCAGAGAATGTGACACATGTTTTGGATTCAAAAAATGTGATACTATTTGAAAGCTATAGATGTTTTTCAATTAGTCTATCAATTAGGACTTTAGTCGTAATTTGAATAGGAAATGAATAATAATTACTTATTAAATTCAAAGTAAAGCATAATTTATATTTGTGGAAAGCTCATAATCTCCTTTAAATACCCTTTTTGTTTCATCAATTTTGGGTAAAAACAAAGTCGTCAGCCACATACCCATCATATTGCCACTTTTTGGCCCATCATGATCCTGCACATACCCAAATGCGAGATAAAGAAAACAATATAGTAAAGAGAACAAAAGCACCACAAAACAGTAAATGTGCTAACTCAACCAAGTGATAGAGGAAAGGAAAGTGGGCTTACGACCTCCACCAAGAGCACTCAAGGTTGCTTGTGGATGAAAATGAGAGTACTCAAGCCTCTGATGCAATGGTGTATGTCCACACTTAATCTACCAAAGTGATGTAGTGGTGTATTGGCTATAATGAAGTGCAAGAATGTTTCTAGAAAGCTTGAGAGTGAGTGCAAGATTGTGAATTTGAATGCTTGAACTTATGTAGAAGCTTGTGAAGAAATTGTATAAGATGAAATGCTTGTTGAAGTAGTGAATTTGAAGGAGAGAGTGAAGAAAATGGCTATATTCAGGTCGGTCGGCTGAAGGGGGCATTACAAGTTAACTCTTGATGAGAAGTGTAATGCCTCTATAGGTTTAGCCCTAGGAATTTGCTAGGGACATAAGCAAAATGTGTGGACATCTGTGTGCCGCACGAGTGTCCCTGACAGAAACACCTCCACTAATGATCAAAACAAGTGCCAAGTGGGACGCAAGCAGTGGGCTTAGGTGGAATTACACCTCCTAACTTTTTTTTCTAAAGTCAAGGAGGAAAAAATGGAAATTTGTGTTAGGGCTGCAAATTCACTCCTATACATTTTCCCCCCCTTTAGTGAGCATGATTACTGATGAGTGCTCGATAAAGTAGATCAAGGAAGGAGTAAGGTTAGAAATGTATACTTGAACCATCAAGGAAGTAGACCACGGTCTGGAAAAACTAAAGGTGTAGGGAAAGTGAAGGACTTCATAGCTACTAGAAAATATGAAGTTGAAGAAAGAAAGTGCCTTGCATGCCTACAATCCTATAAGGAAGGTGTACCCCAAAAAATATAGCATGGAGGATATCGCATGAAGCAAGCACCTTACAGGCCTGTAGACTTGCAAGGAAGGTGTCCCACAAAAAATCTAGCATGGAGGAAACACAAAGGAAGCACCCTACAGGCTCTCAGTCTTGTAGGGAGGTGTTCCCCAAGATCTCTCACATGGATGAAACTCAAGAAAGCAAACTCTACAAATTCAGGAAGTGACCACATAGGCAAGTAAGCAGATAGTCACGTACACTGTTTATAACTAGGAAGTCTTTCAAAGGGGTCCCTGAGGAACCCTTCAAAAGAAGAGGGGTCAACTCAAGGGACACGTTGTTTGAAAAGTAAGGTCTAGTCAAGCTACCCCCAAGTTATACACGAATGATTTCATGATAAGATCTTTCAAAGGGGGTCCCTTAGGAGCTCATTGTGAAGAAGGGGGTCCACTCAAGGGATGCACAGTTCAAAAGAAAATGTGAAATATCATAAGGCAAGGGAGGGTATCTCACTTTCGGCCTTAGACACCCTTTCTTATAGTTTTGATATGTCCAGTGTAGAAGGTTTGTCCTAGGCAAGGGAGGACCAATGGGTGCAGGTGAAGAGTATTTCAATGAGTAGTTTCCAAGCGGGCACCATAGGATTCTCCTGTAGATGAGGAGAAAAACCTAATGGTACCACAAAAGAGTGAGTAGAAGCATCAGCCTGACCAGTGGAAGAGGAAGAAGGAGGATCATGAGAATGCTTCTCTTCTTCCTTCTTTCGAGTCTTATTAGCATCCCTGTTAGCCTTTAAGCAAGCCCTATGTGAAATAGCATAAGGTGAGGGAGTGTATCTCACTTTTAGCCTTAGATGCCCCTTCTTATAGTTTTGATACGTTTGGTGTAGAAGTTCCATCCTAGGCAGGAGTGGACCAATGGGTGCAGGCCAAGAGTAGTCCAAGGAGTAGCTACCACGTGCAACTGGTGGTCTATAACCGATGTCATGGATTACATGTATGAAACCCCCATGGATAAATTTTAGACATCTATGCATGATTGAGGGTACCATGTTCATCGCCACCAACCAAAGGATACCCAATTTCACTCTAAAGAGCTCAGATTGAGGGATAATATCAAACAAGAGGTTTACAAATTTAGGTCCCACTAGGACTGACAGGACTATACTACCTAAAGGAGGCACAGAAAGCCCATCATGTGTGCATCATACCCATCCTTATGTAAAAATTTGATCAGTATAATCTCCTTGGTTATGATGTTTACTAGTGACGTCATATCAATGAGAACACCCGATACAATGCTTCCATTGATCCACATATTAATATAGAGAGGAGATGGTTCATTGTTAAAACCCATTGGAAAGTTCTACAAAGTGAAGGTTATACTAGCACCACTATGCATAAGCTGCACAGAGGGGATAGGTTGATGCAAGGAGGCCATTACGCACACTATACAATACTTTTGTAGAGTCCCTAAATGTAGATAAGACAGTGACCCAACTAATGTTTCATTACACAATACAAAAATCCTAGAGTACGAGGAAAGGAACTTTTAGTATTGCAAAACAGAACCAAAATGGTTCACATCGAATTCACCAAAATGTAAGAGAGGGGGATCACCATGTGGAAGGCCCCAGGTCACGAAGGGCCAAGATGCAGAAGGTTTCCCTAACTTACCTCAGCTAAACAAGGTGTTAGGATATGAGGATGAGAATGATGAGAACTATAAAGTTCTACAACTACTTTGCAATCCTGAGATTCAAAATGAGGCTAGGTGAACTGGTTCTCGAGCTCAACACTATATCTTGGATAGCTCTCTTGTCTGATGATGAGAGTGTAGTTCTAGGATGATAGCATGACACATTGGCATCTATTAGGTGTGTTGGTGTCTGTACATCTAGAGGACTGAAAGTAAAATGTGAACTATCAGAAAACAAGCTAGCAACCTAGCTAGCAACTTCTAAAAGAGTAAAACAACACTATGAAATACAAGAAGTACAAATGAATGTGATAAAGAAAATATACCAAAGCTAGGGTGACAAAGATAATTTCGTAGAAGAGCCTATTCGCTAGCTCACTCCATCAAGCACATAAACCTACACACAAGAGAGAGGAAAATGTTGGGTGGATTTATAGGGGCATGCCTTAGTCAGACCCCCATTTTGGTGTTTCCACCTTAGCGGACAACCAGGAAAGTGACATAAAGGAAACAATATAGTAAAGAGCACAAAAGCACTACAAAATAGTAAATGTGCTAACTCAACCAAGTGATAGAGGAAAGGGAAGGGAGCTTACCTCCTCCACCAAGAGCACTAAAGGTTGCTTTTGGGAGAAAATGAGAGTACTCAAGCCTCTACTGCAATCATTTTTTTCCCCAACTTGCTCTACTAAAGTGATGGAGTGATGTATTGGATGTAATGAACTGCAAGAATGCTACTAGAAAGCTTGAGAGTGAGTGCAAGAGTGTGAAGCTAAATGCTTGAACTTGTGTAGAAGCTTGTGAAGAGATTGTAGAAGATAAAATGCTTGTTGAAGGGGTGAATTTGAAGGAGACAGTGAAGAAAACAACCATATCCAGGTCAATCATCCAAAGGGGGCATTACAAGTTAACTCCTAATGAGAAGTGTAATGCCTCTATAGGTTCAACTATAGGAATCTTCCAGGGGAGTAAGTGCACCGCGTGGGCATCCCCAATAGAAATGCCTCCACTAATGCTCAAAAAAGGCATCAAGTGGGATGCAAGTAGTAGGCTTAGATGGAATTAAGTCTCTGAACTTCATTTTCTAAAATGGATGAGGAAAAAATGGAAATTCGCATTAGGGGTGCAAATTCACTCCTATACAAAGGTAAAATAATGCACGGAGAAATTTCATATTCAACATCAATTTTCTACACCTTATTATCCTTAGTCCAATGACCAAGTTTAATTTTCAAATAAATTTTTTGAGAAAATTTTATGCATGGTACTCAACAGACATGGTAAAGATTGGCATACTTGTTTGACTTATGCATTGTGGGCCTACCATACGAGTATTCATACAACTACTAGCACTACTTCATACAACCTCGTGTATGGTTCAAATGTTATTATGCCTTTAGAGATGTAAATTTTGTCTTTACAAGTTTCCCTTAGAGGGTTGATTGATGATGAAACATTCCATGTTGCATGTCTAGATCAAATTGATTTTCTCAATGGGTATTGATTAAAGTCTCTTAAGCGCCTTTAGTCTTATCAAAAATATTTATCAAAGCATTAAAATCATTTTTTTCTTTCACACTTCAACATTGGTGATATCGTTCTTTAGGAGAACTAGAGAAATGTAAATGTCCCACGCAAAGAAAATGGAAAATTTAGTCATAATTAGTTAGGTCCATATATAATAACCTTTGTTTATGGTTATGGTTTAGGTATGGCCTTCCTAGCATGAATGGTGTACTATTGCAAGAACCTATCAACCCTATGCACTTGTGTCAAAACTATGTGTAGATCTCTTCTATGTGTCACAAACATGACACTCGATTCTTTTCAGAATCGAAGTACATTTTGTTGTGACATAAATTCATCAACACATTCTTTGTTCATTATGTTATGACACAAACATATATGGTTAATTTCTATAAATAGGAATTAAGGGAATGTGTATTTTGAATTCTATGCATTGTCACTCAATAATCCCAATTTATCTCAATTATCAAATTAATTATTTCTTTATTAATTAGTATGTTTCATTTATCAATTAACATATTTCATTTATTAAGTTAGCATATTATAATTTTTTGAACATCTATATTATCATAGCATATTAGATCATCATAGTATTTGATTAAGCATATATCTCATGTTTATTTAGTTAAATCATAATAGCATCTAATATAACTATATGCTAACATGCATATATAACATACATGAAATCAAAAGCATACATCAAAACATAATTCATAGTTGAATCAAAATCTTGTATATAAAAATGTATTAATATACCTGTGTCATCGTCACTATGACAAAATGTGATTTATGTATACATGTATATGATTATATATAAAAAAAGTGATATATATAATGTGTGTCTACATTAAAAATGTTTGCACAACATACATCTCTTAGCTTTAGTGGCCTAGAGCATGGGTCTTGGAGCCCTCTTGTGCTAGTGGATTTGAATCTAGGTGTAGTGACTAGTGGACTCACACATTGGATTGAGATAAAGAGACTAATCTTAGGATTGATCTATGAAGTCCCCTTAACTCCCCTCTCAATCCTATGATATGCTCTCTTTAGGTAGCAATCTACTTCCACAAAGTTTCCTCCCTCTTCCTAGCTACCACCACATTATCCATGAGTTTCCGCACTTAGGGATGATCAAGATTTGTGGGGGTGCTAGTCCACACAACCTTTACCTCTCTCCTTAGTTCCTCAACATCTCTTAGAAGGGTTGCAGATTCCTTCTTGGCACTCTCTGTCCCTATCATGATGCAGTATCACTCAAAAAGGATAGTGTGAAGCTCTATCACCCTTTGATCTGTCTATCCCATTACTATGCTAAGATCATCTTCCCTCTACAAGAGCTCCACTTAGGTCTCATCATACACTATCTTGAGCCATGGTTTAGGCTCAAAAAACTAGACATGCCTCTTGGCCATTTTCTATTTCCAATACGCATCTAGGACAAGACCTCAAGTTTGGACTAGTGGTACTATCTCTGCTAGAGCTTGATCTAAGAAGTTGAGCCAGTCTCGTTTGAAAAATACAAACATAAACGAGATATGTATCAGTACTACAATGTCATAAATTGCATTCTATGCAATTAACACTACACATGCCTTCCTCTTTATATAAAACAAGATTATTATGCTCTCCCTCAACTTAAAACCATTTCTTAACATCTAGCATGCCTCATTCCTTGACCATTAAGTCCAATTTTCACATGAACCAATGCTCTACAAAGACATCTATGAGTTTTGCTAGCATCTCGTGAAAATAAACAACTAAGGTGGTCCTTGAGGTGTTACACCTAGCATATTTAAGAATTGTAATGCCTCTTCCAAGCTACAATTGTGTTGATAATTGCTCAAGGGTTAGTTGGTTGAACTAGAAATTTCCTCTCTTTTACAAAGACATGATTAAATCTTCATTATTCATGCATCCTCTCTAGCCTCCTAGAAAACACACAAATCTTACTTCATCATTCTACAACAATTCACAACTTCTTCCATCTTTCTACACACATATTTGTAAAGAGCTAATCCATGACTTTTAGAGAAAACTCCAGTGTTGTAGCATGTGTTCATCTTCCAATTAAACCATTGTCATCTTGGAGATTCTTTTTTCTCCTTTGTTGCATCATCAAGCCCAAATTTTTCTTCTAGAATGAGGTGACTCTTCAAGAACCATTATCGATAATTTTATCTTTTTCTTTGATTAGCGTATTGTTTTCTTTATCATTTCACATCCATTAGATCATTTCATCTAAGGTTGTTCATGGAGCTAGAAACACCAATACAGTGGTTTGACTTAGGAAAAATCCTAAAGCTCACTCCATTAAAACAAGGCTCACTACCTGAAACAAGGCTCACTCCATGAAACAAGGACTCATTATCTAGAACAAGGACTCATTGTCCAACAAGGCTACAACCCAAAAGGCTCACTACCATAGAGATACAAAGAAGATAAAGAATACTTGTTAGAGAGAAACTACAATCCCAATACAATAAATAATTCCACCATAATTATTCACACACATGCATGAATGATAGACTTCACCTTCTATTGATTACATTCAGAAAGTTAGCATTAAGCTTTGCATTGAACTGCTAGACTCTCAACACACACTCACTGAATAGAATCAATGTCAAATAAAACTACACTTCCTCTTTTCTCTTGTTTCTCTTCTTCTTCACTCTTACATCATGTTTCACCATTAACTCATCTTGCATTTATACCTTCTTTAACTTCAAAACATATCCAATGTCGACCATCCAAAATTAAATTCAAATTAGGTTGGTGCCAAAAAATCCTAGGGTGTAATTAGAATGAGGGTGACCCAAACACATGCTTCAAGGTACCCAAAAAGATCCAACACACTTCATCATCCTTGAAAGTAGTATTTCACTCAAGGTTGGCCAAACTAGTGCAAAACACATAGAACCATTAAGCACGAATCTTCCAAATGTTGAAACTATCTTCAATAGAACTAGGGAAACACAACTCTAGAACCACAAGTCATAATATTTCATAAAAGAGAAATTAAGACCACCAATATTTCTCCCAGATCTCAACCAGAAACACAGAATACCATAGTTCACAACTCATGAACACAACTTGGACTGTACAACTAGTCAACAACTAAAACTATGAATATAACATCTACTAACAACCATGAACAACATATTTGACTGCACAATCACAAGAAAAAATATATACCAAAACCCAGAGCAACCACTAAACACTTACAACATATCTTTATTTCAATTTTCTTAATATCGTCAACATATACAATCAACAACAACTAGTAGATAACCAGTTGACCAGTTGAAATCAATAACACCTACAAACTTACCATAACACCTTCAGCCTTTTCATGCTTGCAACAATCTACCCTTTTTCATTGATGAAAACATATGATGTGAACAAAAACCATCAAAGACAACATACTACCTCTAAATATATCTTTTTGTTTTCTCCTCCTTAGAAGATAATCTCTTATATGATTCTTCTCATTCTCTCTCTTTTTTTTTTCTTTCAAATGCTTCTTCTTCTCCCCCTTTGACATCAATAGAAAAGGAAAAATAATATTTTCCATTAATCTCACATTTGACATGACAAGCAAAATACACATAATGACAACACCTGATACTACTTTCTCCCCTAAGAGGTAGCCACCAAAACATCAATCTAGAAGTAAGATAGATCCATAGATCCACCTGACCGATGCACCACCATATGCATCTCATTCAAGAAAAGAGGTGAAATTACCCATAACTTCTCTCAAAGATACCCAAAACTAGCTTTAGGAAGAGCCTTCATTAAAATATTAGTGATCTTATCCTTCATCAGAACATACTCAAGCTTTACTTCATTCTCCATGACTTTCTCTCTCAAGAAATGATATCTAATAGATATATGATTCATCCTTGAGTGCATCACTGGATTCTTAAAAATGTTAATTGCACTTGTATTATCATAGAAACTAGAAATGGGATCATCATATAGCATTGTGATATTTTCAATGTATGTTTCATCCATATAACTTATGTACAACAAGATGTAGCAACAATATACTCAGCTTCAGCAGTAGACAAGGAGACTGAATCTTTCTTTTCATCAACCATGCCACCAATATACATCCAAGAAAGAATGCACCGCCACTTGTACTCTTTTCTTCATCTACACATCCAACCCAATCTACATCTATATAGGAACTAAGTGTAAAGTTAGTATCTTTAGGATACCACAATCCATAATCCAGAGTTCCATTCAAATATTTGAATATTCTTTTAACTGCAACAACATTTGTTTCCATAGGATCTTCTTAAAATCTAGCCACAAGAAAGACATCATGCATGATATCTGGTCTAGTAGCATTCAAATCTAATAGTCCACCAATCATAGATCTATACTTGCTCTAATCAGCCTTAGGTGTATTATCATATTTTGCTAATTTGCAACTAGTCATCATAGGAGTACTTACCAATTTGGAACCATCCATCCCAAAATTCTTCAATATCTCTCTCACATACTTATACTTTGAAATGAAAATTCCTTTCTCTGTTTTATTAATTTGTAGTCCAAGGAATAAATTCATCTCCCTAAACATATACATTTAAAATTATTTCTACATCTCTCCCATAATAATATTGCACATATTTTCATTTCCTCCAAAGATAATATCATTAACATACACTACAATCAATATTTTTCCATTTTCAATCTTAAAGTACAAATTACTATTTTTCATACCTTTATTAAAACCTTGTTGAATCATATACTTGTCTAACCTTGCATACCAAGCTCTAGGAGCTTGCTTCAATCCATATAAAGCTTTCTTCAATCTCCACACCATATCTTGCATATTTTTCAACTAAAATCCTTTTGGTTGTTCCATATATACTTGCTCTTCTAGCTCACCATTCAAGAATGTTGACTTGACATCAATCTGATAGAACTTAAAGTTTTAGAAGTAGCAAGTTCCAAGAACATCCTTATAGCTTCCATTCTTGTGACTAGAGCAAAGGTTTCTTTAAAATCTAAGTCTTATACCTATAAGTAGCCTTTGCACACAAGCCTCACTTCATTTCTAACAACTTATCCATTCTCATTCAACTTATTTCTAAATACCCACTTCAATCCAATGATATTTTTATTTGTCAGTCTTGGGACCAATTCCCAAGTCTGATCTTCTCAATCTACAAAAGCTATTTCATTGCTTCCTTCTAATATTCATCTTTACAAAATTCACTTTCTATCTTTAGTTCTATCTTAGAATGTAAACACAAATTTACTTCAGTAGAAGCTTTTCTTCTAATTATCACACCTCTTGTCTTATCTCCAATAATCTGACTTTTAGAATAATTCTTCTATACATATCTAGGTGTCCTAGGTGACATCACTAGAGTATCTTCTTCTCTTTCATTATATTCATCATGCTTCTCTTGCTCATCTTTTTCTTGTTCTTCCACAATTTCTTCTATTATTGCACAATCATTTTCATTAGATACATATCCATCAATGCCAATAGAATTCTTCATTCTCTCATCAACCTTCACATTTGAGATTTTCAAAATCTTTCTCAATTTTTTTTTGAAACATTTGTATGCCTTACTTTTAGTAGAATATCCAATAAAAATGCCTTCATCACTACTTGCACCGAACTTTCCCAAATTTTCTTCATCTCTTATGATATAGCATTTTCTTATGAATACCTTGAAATATTTAACAGTAGGAATTCTTCCATGCCATAGCTCATAGGGAGTCTTTGTACTGTTTTATGTTTCTTGAACTTGATTGAATATATAAACAACAATATGAATAGCTTATTTCTAGTAAACTTCTGGTTAACCAGCCTCAGTAATCATTAACCTGGAAGCTTCTTGAATTGTTCTATTTTTCCTTTCAACAAATCCATTCTTCCAAGGAGTTCTCAGAGTAGATAACTATCTTTTTATTCCATGCACTTCACAAAAAATATTAAACTCATGGGAGGTGAATTCTCTACCTTTGTCAGATCTTAAGCGTTTTATCTTCAAATTCAATTAATTTTAAACCATTTCTTTGAATTCCTTCAATGTATCTAATTCATCTAATTTCTCTCTAAGAAATGTAACCCATGTATATCTAGAATAATCATAAATTAAAAGCATAAAGTACCTTCCATCAAGTAGAATTCTCACTCTTGTAAAACCATAGAGATCTATATGAACTAAATCAAGTAATCTAATAGTAGACTATTCCTTTGATCTGTAATGATTTCTTGCTTTCTTTCCAAACTAACAATTCCTGCAAATAACATTAACAATATTTGTAATTCTTGGTAAATCTATCACAACCTAAAAAACACTAATCCTTTCCAAGTTATCAAAATTCATGTGACACATTCTTCTATTCTATAACCAATTGTCATTTATCTAAGTCATAATGCATCATCCATCAACACCATTATGTTGATAGATATTCCCTTCATATTTATTTCTTGTTGGAAGCAATGTTTTGGATCCTTTCTGGATCTCACATTTCTCATCCTTAAACACAAGATCATATCATTTTCTACACATCTAACAAATGCTCAACAAATTATTCCTTAAACACTTAATATAGTAAACATTTTTAGTATGATGCTTTCCATGAAAAATTATTGAACCCACCCCTTAGATTTTAGCACCAATATCATCTCCAAAAATAACTAAGCCTCCATAATATTTTTGAAGCTTAACAAACTTACTTTCTTCAACAGTCATGTGATGTAAACAACCACTATCAACTACCCAATAATTTTTCTCTTCTTTAAGATGTAGGGTAGAGATAACTGTACCTTCATTTTTATCCTTCTCTAGAGGGCTTTCCTTTATCTATTTTTCAAAATTAGAAGAAGTAGGTTCATTGTTAATCACCAAAAACAAGCATTCATTTTCATCAGGATCTTCATATTCTGAATCCTTATCAAAGATGCTAGCATTCTCATTCACATAGTAAGCTCTACTAATATTCTTTCATTTCTTTAACTTCTCATATCTTTCTTTATTCCTTTTAGCTCTTTTTGGACACTTTATAGCATAATGACCTATTTCTAGACAACTAAATAATTTAAAGGGAAACTTACCTTCATACTTACCAAATCCTTTCCTCATTATTCTTAAAAAGTTATCTTTTATTTCATCAATTTTCTCTCCATCTTGATCTTTAGCTTTTATAGCTTTAAAAGGTCATCTTTGATTTTCTTCCATTCCTTAGACCCAGCTTCCTCATCTCATAAGATGTCAAAAATCCTAACAAGAGATCCTTAGTACAAGTCTTATAATCTATAGTCTACTCAATAGCACTCACCTTCTCATTGTAAGCATCAAGAAGAGTTTTGAAAATATTGTTTACAATCCTTGTTTCATCATTAGTAGCACAAAGTCCCCATATTCCAACCACTATCTCATCCAATATATGTACATAGGCTTTAACATTTTCATCTTCAAACATGTGTAGAAGATCAAACTGTGTTTCCAAATTCTATAGTTTTGCATCTTTAACTCTCTCATCACCATCATGAGCTCTTTCTAAAACATCCTAGACTTCCTTAGCTATCTTCAAATTTTGAACCTTGATTGATTCTAAATGTACCATACTATTCTTCAAAATGTATTTTTCCTTATTGTTCACTTCATGTGCTTTTATTTCTTAAGGTGTACTTGGACCATTAATAGGAGTTTAAGGATTCTTGTAATATTTCTCCACATAATATCCATAATACTCCATATATGACTCCATCAATACTTTCCAAATACCATAATTAGTTCAATTGAACCTCAAATAATCATAAACCATTTTCCCAGCCATCCCAAACCTTCCTCAAGAAATTAATCTCTTCACCAAGGAACCGAGATCTGATACCAATTGTTGAATAGGAAAATTGAGATCGGGTGAATTAGTTTTCACATAATTAAACCTTTAATTTAATCACTAGAACCAATTATGAATACTGCTTAAATGATTAATCATCAAATTTCAATGCTAAAACATAAATCTTACATATAAATACAATAAAATTACATTTAGATAGAAAACCCAATAAGGGAAAAACCATGGTGAGGATTAACTCACACTATAGATAATATCAAAACTAATTACAAAAAGGCTGACTACCTGAAACGAGGCTCACTACTTGAAACAAGGACTCAGTGTCCAATAGGGATACAACCTAGAGGGCTCACTACCACAAAGATACAAGGAAAAAAAAGAAGACTTGTTACATATAGACTACAATCCCAATGCAACAAATGATTCGACCAAAATTATTTGCACACATGCATGAGTGATAGAGTTTTCCTTCTACTCACTACATTTAGAATCTCAGCATTAAGCTTCGCATTGATTTTCCACACTATCAACACACACACACACCATTGAATAGAATCAATGTCACATAAAACTAAACTTCCTCTTTTCTCTTATCACTTTTCTTCTTCACTCTTGCATCATGTTTCACCATTAACTCATCTTGCATTTATACCATCTTCAACTTTGAAACATATCCAAATTAAACCATCCAAAATTAAATTCAAATTAGGTCAGCACCAAAACATCCTAAGGTGGAATTAGAATGAGGGTGACCTAAAAACATGCTTCAAGGGACCCAAAAAGATCCAATGCACTTCATCATCCTTGAAATTAGTATTACACACAAGTTTGGCCAAACTAGTGCAAAACACATAGAACCATTAAGCACAAATCTTCCAAATGCTGAAAATATCTTCAATAGAACCTGAGCAACTAACTCTAGATACACAAGTCATAATATTTCATTAAAAATAAATCTATAACAACAACATTTCTCTCCGATCTCAACCAAAAACATAGAAAACCATAGTTCACAACTGGTGAACACAACTTGCATTGTACAATTCATCATCAATGTACAATTCATCATCAATGAAAACTATAGATATAAAAACTACTAAAAACCATGAACAACATATCTGAACTACACAACCATAGGAGGAAATCCGGAGCAACCACTGAACACTTGCAACATATTTTATTAAAATTTTCTCAATATCCTCAACATATACAATCAACAACAATTAGTAGATAACTAGTTGACTAGTTGACATCAATGACAACACCTGCAAACTTTTTTCAACACCTTCAATCTTTTCATTCTTGCAGCACATACAATATTAAATGCCTAAATCTCTTAATTTCACCTAACAAGTTTTTTTGTAGCTAACATGCTTGTTGTGATATTGATTAATAATTCTATGTAGGATTGACTCAAGTCTATTCCCTAGGGTAAACTCCACATGGATAGAAGACTTTTCTCATCCTTTTTCACCCTTGGAAAAACACAATCTCCCTTTTTACTTTAGCTCACATTTCCTCTTGAACACATATGCTCACTAAAGCGGGGGAAAAATGTAATGTCGAAAATTGTATTCTATGAAATTTCACACTAAACATGCCTTCCTCTTTTGATAAAATAAGATAATTATAGTCTCCCTCAATTTAAAACCATTTCTCACCATCTAGCGAGCCCCATTCATTGATCCTTAAGTTTGATTTCCCATGGACCAATCCATGACTAAGGTGGTCATTGAGATGTTACACCTACTATGTTTTGCTTGTGTATTACCTTTTCCAACTTGCAATCACATCGAGAATCCCTTGAGATAGTGGTTTAAATAAAAATGTCCCTCTCTTTTGTATAGAATTGATTTAATTTTTATTCTTCACGCATCAATTCTTATTCTTTAGCTCTCTCGCAAAATACACACCTCTTTCTTCTTCAGATTATACAACACTTCACATCTTCCTCCATCTTTCCATACACACATCCTATAGAGAGTTCATCTATAACTTTTAGAGGGCACTCCATTGTTGCAACACAAGTTCATCATATAAGAAAATCACATTCATCTTGGAGGTTCTTGTCGCTCATTTATTGTATCAATAAGTCACACTTTTGGTGCTTGAATAAGGTGAGTCGTGAAGAACCTTTCTTGATAATTTTATCTCTATCTTTAATTATCCTATGGTTTTCTTTATCATTTCATTCTATATTATTATTATCTCATCTAACATTATCCATGGAGGTGGAAATACCAATATGGGGGTTTGACAAAGGAAAACTCCTAAACCATTACTCAAAATTTTCTCTTTGGCTTTTTATGTGTAGGTGTAGTTGGAAGAACCTTTTGTAGAAATATTGAACATCATCAAATGATTTTAGTGGCATCTATAACCTCTCCTTATTGATCATTTTTGTCTCATTTTATTTAGTACCTTAATTTTTGTACCTTTAATTTTATACAAACATATTCTACACTCCCTTTCACATCTAGTAAAGTTTGTGCAAAGTATCTTATGTTTTCTAATGACAACTCTATTGTGTGTCCATATGGGACACTAGTGAGATGCACTTTAATCATAGACATAGAGATTTCAAGCTATCTAGAATACCTCTATACCCTATAATTTTATTTTTTGATGTCTGAAAGGTGATGATAATTTATGTACACTAGTAAAATCTACATTCCTCCATTTTTATTTCACCTGAGTCATGCCAATTGAGGTATTGGAGAGATAGTTTTCTCCTTTGGATCTCATCTTCTCAAGGGTAAAAAATTCCATCCTCTACAAGTACTACATCATAATAATAATATTATAATCATAAATATGAAAGTGTATGTAAATAAAAAATTAGTTCATGCCTAGGTCCCTAGCTCACTATTTAGGAGCCATGGGTATAGCCCCACTCCTTGAGGCCCCTATTATCCTTGTCACTATGGCTAGGAGCACCACCATATAATAGGATATGGTAAAAGTCTCTTGGGATGATTACCCACTATTGGGAGCACTGAGATAATCAAGATTGCTAATGGGGGAATACCCTCACCCCTAGGAATCTCCTCTACTATCTCCTCTACCTCCTCCAATGGGTTCTCCTCTTCATCCAATCAATGAATGCCTCAGTCCCCTTCAAGAACATCCTCGAGGAAAATTTTAGTGATACCTGCTATCTCTCACCACTTATCAAACCCATTTGTCACTCCAACATCATTAATGTCCAACATGTTCATCATCATCATTTATTCTACTCTCCTCACTATGTTTCATGTCCTCGATGGTCATAAGAGGAAGATCCTCAAGTCTAGCAATGCTCGTAAAGGACTTGATGTATGCGGGGATGGCAAAGGCAACCATTTGTACCTATCCTTATTATCTCAAACTTTGTCTCTAGTAGTATGATAATATGATGTGGTCATAGAAGTCAGCTAAGAATTGGTTGAACTACATTCATGGAAGTTCTATCCTTTTAGTGGGTCAGTGGTTCATACCCCAATAGGGCTGCCATAAAATTTTGCTAACACCTATTCAGTTCACAATTTTCCTCTAGAATTTGAAATCCATGAACCTTCATTTGCACACCAATGGGTATGGGTGAAAACATAGGTCACCTATGATCTACCAAGGGAAGTCGACTAGCTGTGTGCAACTGATGTGCTCAAATGCTGACACTTAGAGGAGTGTACACATAGCCAAGTTGTGATATTCATAATAAATAAAGTACTTAAGGTAGTGGTATAGGTGAGTCAACTTGCTCCAACCCCAAGAAAATACTATCCTCCTCTCCTCCATCTCTCTAATGCATTAAATGAGGTCCACATGCAAGTGGGGGCCTCATTTGTCTATGGCCACTCAAAATGCCTCTATAAAAATTATAATGTGATACACTAGTACATCGCCACTCACCTTACTACAAGCATTATATGTATATGTGCTTGATCATGTTTGTGGAAACAACTTTGACAATGTAATGAAGCTAACCATCATAGAAATCCTGTACTATCTATGAATCATCTAGTGAGATCCTCTCCCCATGGATGGGTGGCAAAAAATATAGTAGACATCAACCATGGCGATCATCATCTCTGCTATAGGGAGATGGAATGACATGGTGTTCACATCTCACCTCTTCATCAGTGCCATTAGCATGGTGGAGTGGAATTTCATATCTATCATCTCATGCATCCACTAGAGATTGACTCCATTTAGTAAAATTTGGTCTTGCACTACAAATATCCTATGTTGTATATGAAAAATAGAATGAGACTATCAATATTCTCTTAAGCCTCTTGTAAATTCTACAAAAAACTAAATCTATCACACAAAATCCTAAATTTATTTTAAATTTGTCAAATTTTAAGTTCTTAACACAAATTTTAACTCTAGATAACTCTTAGGATGCCTGTGTACCCTCCCATGGGAGTAAATGGGAAATCCCCAGCACCCCCAAGAATAGTTTCTAGACCAAAATATCTTCCACAAAAAAGAAAAAAGGAAAGAATACTTGCTTCAACAATTCAAAATTTAATATGGTTTCAAAAATGGTTGAATATATAGATGTACATAAGATTCCTTGCTTATAAAGGCAAGGTAGAGAGATATGATTAGACAGGATTGTGACAAGTGTCTTAATCCTATAACATGAGACAACCAACAAACTAACTACCTAGGAATCATGCAATAAAGCTAGATAAGATAATTTCTAGAAAACCCACCTAAGACTTCTAGAAAGAATCATATATCTCGAGTAAACTTAACATGTGAATATGTCCCCTAATTACCTAATGAGTAAACTAGCTAGGTACAAGATATTTATTCACACCATCACCCACCTTAAGTGAAACTTAGGGAGAAGATTATTATGCACACTATGCAAAGATGAAGATGAAGATGGGTCACAACTACTAGGCCATGTTAGGTACCCATTTAAAATTCAAATGAAAATGCAATAAATGCAATCAATCTCTCACAAATAGTGAAATAGAGAAAATCCAATGGGACAAAACTCCTCTCCAAAAGGGAGAAAAAAATAAAACAACATGATGTATGGAAGACTCACTGATAGCCCCCAAGGACTACATCCATCATGTATATACAATCAATGACCCCCTATAAGAGGGAAAAAGAGAGACAAGATATCCCCTCCATAATGAATGATCTACAAATATGGTCAATGTCTAAAGAAAAAACATAATCCAATGCCTACAAATAATGTTTCTCCCCTTAGGAAGAAGATGAACCAAGTAAAAATGTAGGAATGCTTCCCATTCTAGATAGCAATTTGTAGGAAGAGGAATCCATATGTATGAAGATTGTGTCTCTAAAATTTTCTCATGCATTTCCAAGTTCTTGGATGATGATGTTGATGCCACAATCCAATAAGGTACATACCCAATCACAAAAAAATATGACAAGCTAGGAATAAATGGAAACTTGTCTTGAAATAACTCCAAAGAAAAACATTAAGCGACAATAGTTGATCCATGACTATCATCAAATAGGAGAGATAAAACTTCCAATTGGTTATCTAAATCTAAAATGTGAGACTCCAAAAATAAAGAATTAATGTCTATCAAATAGTAATCCCAATCAGGAAGATACATAAATACTTGATGCATTGCGCTAGGTGTACTCAATGAATCATCAAAAAAAGATGAATAAGTGATGCAGTCTCTAGATTATCAAAATGATCAGGTTATACACCATATTCAAACTTCTCTAAGGTCTCATCTATTGGAAAAATGAAGAACATCTCATTTTGTTACTTTTTGTTTGTCATTGATGTCACCATGATATATGAGTTACAAGTGCAAGATCAAGACTAATGTTACTCCAGTATTCTAGTCTAGTATCTAAACTGGTATTTTGCTAAAATCCTCTGGTATTTTGGTCCACATTTGTTTTCTAGTGAGCATTGTTGCTTGTGGTTTTGGGAAATGGTTTGTACAGCTGTTGGGAGCATGTACTCTCAAGACTTCACGTATCTAGTGCTCATACAAAATGTTTTTATTTTATTTTTAGTTTGAAATCTATTCCTAGCTGACATCCTTAGTGAATTGTGCAAAGTTGAGAAACAATTTTGTTATGCAGATATATGTGCAACCTATTCTAAGTCTATGTCGAATTGTTGAAGCATGTGGGTTATCTTTTTTGAAGCTTGCACCTTGCAAATTGTTTTTTTTTTTGGTAAATATGAAGTGCATCTAATTAGGCCGACCTAATTGATGCTTGTGAAGAAGATTGGGTATATATATAACATAATTTTTTTTAATAAGTGTGTGACTGGTGTGTGAAGAAGAAAATAATTGTGAACATAATGAAATGTGTTAAGTTTGCTTACTAAGCTACATTGAAATTGAATCTACACTTATTATGTGTACTCTGTCAGTTCATTTTATGGCTGAAATCCATTCAATCATTTTAATTCTTTAGGTAGTGAGCCTTTGTTTCTAGACAGTGAGTCCTAGCAATAAACCACCCATTTTGTAATATTCTATAACTGGTTATACAATATTGTGAGCTAACAGTCACTGTGGTTTTTCCCATTTTGGGTTTTCCACATAAAAAATTTGGTGTTCTTTTGTTCTCTGATTTCATGTTCTAATAATGCTTTTATTTATTTCTATTATTATTTAAATTGGTCTAATTGGATAGTATATGATCAAAAAATTTAAGATGATACTAATTCACCCCTCCTCTCAGTATCTTGGACCTTTAAAATTTGGTATTAGAGCTTGGCTCCTCTAGTTAAGCCTAACAACTTGAGGGAGATCCTAAAGATGGAAGAAATGAATGACATAGGAGAGCTCTAAACTGCTCTTGAGGATCTTGATAAAGTTGAAAGAGAAAACAAAGATCTGAAAGAGAATCTTGAAGAAGCAAATGGATGTGTCTAGAAACATAAGGAGCATTTAAAAAAATTTAAAGACATGCATAAGGAAGTAACTGATCAATTGAAGAAGGCTAATGAAGATATTGTCAGTTTGAAAGTTCAAGTGGAAGAGAAGAAAATAATTGAAGATTGTCTAAACAAGTTACATACAAAGAAATTCTGAAGATTGCACCAAGCTTGAACAAGAAATTGTGAACTTGAAAGTGGATCTGGAGAAGGTGAAACTATATGAAAACAATTTCAAATCTAGCTCAGAAAGGCTTGATGAATTAATGGTAGGACATAAACCAAAAAAAGAAAAATTTGGTCTGGGAAATGATGTCGGTGAAAACTCTAAAACTGAGAATAATCAAAAGACTTTGGATAAAGGAGAACAAAAAGGAAGTTCTAGAAACTCTGCTAGGAAACCTACAGTGAGACAACCTAATATACAAAGGTAACCTTCCTTTAATTGCACTTTTTTTTCATGCAATAAGTTTGGTCATAGGGCAACTAAATGTAGAAGCAAGATGAATCAATTTCATGGTCCTTTCTTTGGTCAATGTTTTGCATGCAAAAGATTTGGACATAGGGCAAGTGAATGTAGAACTATGACAATGAATCAATTTAATGCAAGAAGAATGACTCAAAAATTCAATGTATATTGCTATACTTGTAACATGTATGGGAATAAAGCTAATTAGTGCAAAACAAGGAGTCAATATAATCAAAGGATTAATGTCTACTATAACTACAATAAACTAGGACATGTTTCAAGAGTTTGCTGAAGCAAGAAGAGCAAAGAAACCAATCTGGTAGACAAGAATGAATCTATGAAGAAGGTTGACAAAGATGAAATTAAGCAAGAGATGAGCAAGATTTGGAGAAAGAAATAAGAGCCATAAACAACTAGTGAGTTTGTGCCATCATCTAGTACAGACAATTTATTCAGTAACTAGACCTAGCAAGGTCGTAGGGGGAGCTTTATCAAAAAATTGTAAGAACCCCCTAGATAAATAGTGTGTCAAAGGTTGGCATGAACAAGAGAGATGAAGCTTGAGTTTTTCAAGGTTTTGGAAAAGGAATTGGTAGAAAATATGAAGGAATGATTTGTTACAAAGCAGATTAGGATTTTTCTGTGTAAAAGGAATGGAGTTTTTAATAGCTTTTTGAAGTATTCCTCAATAAATGCGACTTAGGGAAAATTGTTATTTTATAAAAAAAATGATCAAGGTATTTAGTTCATTCGAGCATTTGAAGAATTGGATAACTTTTGGAGCATTCCTTAAGATAATTGGAGTTCAAGCTGTGGAAACCCTAGCTATGGTTCTGTGTGTAGAAAAAGGTACTTATAATTCTTGAGCTATTATTTTTTGGTGAATTTGCTTGAATTCAATAGAATGGCAACTCCTATGGTTCTGAAAGTATTAGAGAGGTCGAGGCCCTCTTACAGAAAATACTCTTTGAAAGTCTCTGAAGATGATTCCATGGGTGCATTTTCATCAATTCCTCATGGTGTAATGCCAATAGAGGATACTAGGATGATGATTAGAGTTAAGTTTCAGGAGTACAATCATGTAAAACTGATTGACTTCTAGGATAAAGATCTTACTGGAGATGACTTCGGGATAAAACCCAAGTATTCGAATGTGGTTGATAAAAGGTTGGATGTTTGGAACAATTTCCCTAATTTCAGCTATGATGAAATTTTTTTGAAGATGGTTCTGAGCAGAATCCATGAAAAATTTCTCTAGATTGATAGGCCACACTTGATAACAAATGAAGAAATTAGGGTCGTAACTAGTCTTTAGGATAAAGGAACAATACCTTTGTTAAAATTAGTAAAGAATGAAGTAGTAATAAAACTCACTAGAGCAAAAAATTTCAAAAGGGCCCTAGCAACGAAGACTATTACCAATCTAGCAATGAAGTATGCATCTCATGATAGGTCACAAGATATATTTCAAAAATAGGGAGAATTATGTTTCGGCCACAACAATCTATACTAGCTATGATATGGTAGTGAAAGGTAAATATTATAACCTCTATGAGCTTCTTCGATTGCAATTGTTAGAAAACATAAAGCAATCAAAGGAAAATAATTATGCCTTTAAGTTTGGTTCGTTGATCATATGTTTATTGTTTTACTTCAAGAAGACGCTTCCAAGAAAAAATGAAGATGTATTCTAGAACCCATCTAGACCGATGGGACATCAATTTTTTTATCACATTCATAATCTTGGAAATTTGAACACTCAAGAGGATGCCTTAATAGCTTTATTTGTAGTATTTAAAAGAAATATGAATGAAAGAGATAGAATTTTGATGAAAATTGTGGAGAAGTATAAGAATGAAATCATATTTCATGTCTCCATTGATGAGTGCATGATTGAGGTTGTAGAACCTCAAACTATCTAGATTCAGCCTCTTGGATATGAGATAAAAAAAGAAGTTGAAGGCTATGTGTAGATGTTGCTAAAGAATCCAAAGGACCGCAATGAGCCTAGAATTGGGACATATGTAGAGAAGTCTATGGAAATTCATATGGAACAGCAGAAGCCTAAGATTAGGAAGAAAGTGGAGAAAACACTTAAAGATGTTGGTTTTACTGATAAGGAGATTACCCTTGGAAGGGATAAGGTGGCACAAAGAGATGCATAATCATCTAGTCTAAGAATATTTGGTAGAAATACCTCTGCAAAATCCTCTACAACCCATGTAGCTATGACTAAACTTGGAAAGGATGATAAATTAAAGGTCTTGTTTCTTCTGGACTAACCATTAGATCCGAGAAGTGGAAAGAGACTCCTCTAGTCGCCCCTGCTAAGAGAGGAAGGAAAGAGAAGGAAATGAGAGAGAAGAACATGAGTGTTATAGATGATCAAGATGAAGAAGAAGAAGATCCTAAATCAAAGCTTGTAAGGAGAAGAAGAGGAGGTTTACCCTTCGATGAAGATGCATCCACAGATGTTGTTGGTTCTAAAAGAGTACATATTGTGACATCATCTAAAGACGAAAAAGAGTAGGAGTATGGTATACATGTGCACACCAAACCTAAATCAAAGAAGGCCAAGGTAGTTGATGAAACCTCTACTGACCAGAAAGATGAACAAGATATTTTGATAAGTTTTGGTTGCTGGTATAAACTTGATACAACTTTTAATGCTCTATTAACTTTTGAAAAATATGCTTCAACCCACAACTCAATACTATGATGATGTCAGAGAAGAAGATAAGAAAAAACTGCTTTTAAATGTTATTGAGTATACCATTGTCTTAGAAAAAAAATGGGATAACATAAAGAAAGATGTTCCTAAAAGCATGTGGGATGATCTAATGAAAAGAAGATCTAAGGCTATTTTGTTTGAAGAAAAAATTAGAAATGTAGCATATAATTAGATTGGGTCTTCCTTGACCCCTGATGATCTAGAAACCCTGAAGATGATATGTGTTGAAATGTTCTAAATGAAGGGTAGGGTAAATATGTTGATGATAAGAAACAAGAAGATGACAAGGAAAGTGAGGAAGGAAACAACTAAAATTATCTGGGAGACAAAAAAAAGTACAGTATGCTCAAAACCGGTGATGATGCTACTGCTGAAAATGTTGAGGAAAGTGTTCCTCTAGAAACAGGCAATGAAAATATTTTTGAAAATTTTGATGTTAAAATTAATATTGGTAATGAAGTTATTGATCAAAATGAAGGAGAATATGAGCCTAAGATGCATAATGATGCTCCTCTAGAGCATACTGAAGAAGAAAAAGGTAATGAGGAAGAAAATAATGGAAATGTTGAAGTGATGGTCAGGGCAATTAAGAAGAAGGACAAGATAATCCTGAAGAAGATCAAAATAAAGATGAAAAAAATGGAAATGAGGAAGAAAACAATAATGATAAAAATGATAGTAGAAATGATAAAAATGAAGATGAAAAGGATGAAGAGAAAGAGGAAGAAGAAGACTAGAGGAAGATAAATGAAAAGAAAAGGGAGAGAAAGAAAAAATAGTTGGGGAATCCTTCAAGAAAAATTAAGAAGAAAAATAGATTGTAAAATCTCTAAAGCATTTTGGTGATTCGTCTTTTGGTGGTGATGTACTGAAAGGTTTGCTATCTAAGAAAATTAGATTTCAACCAATTATTCCTTAGGAACTTTTGAAACTCCCTTTCATTGAAGGATATGTTGATGTGGAAAAGATGTATCTTGTACATAAAGTTGTGTTGGGTGATGCTATGCAAGCATCTAGAAGAAAATAAATTCTTGAGACACGTCCAAAGTGAATGGAGCTAATAGAAGATGCTTTGAGAATATTACAGGAAGCTATATCCAATGCATCCATTGACATATCTCTCGCCCCTGTTGAAAATATGAAATTATTGTTAGACTCCTTCAAAGAGTATTTCTTTGGACTTAATGAAAAGACAAGACAAGAGATAGAAGAAAACTTGGCAGAGAAAAGGATGTTGGCCTTGCATCACAAATGTGCTCTAGCACACTCCTATGTCAAGAAGAGTTTGGAAGCAGTGAAAGTTTGTGAATCTAAAGAAGATGTTGTTCTATCTTACTGCTTGAAGTGGTTGGATGCCACTTATAATATCAATATTTTCATGGACTCCATTGAGTCCCAGTTGTCTATTGCTTGTGGTACATATAGTGTTTCTAAAGATAAAGACAGATCAATCTAGAAGGCCATGGCTACCCATAGAGAAAATTTATTTTCCTTGCAAAAAAAGAAAGAAGAAATCATCAAGAAATTCAGTCTTTTAAGTGATATTGTAAGAATGGAATAATCTTTGGTTCGAGAAGCTTTGGGATGTGTTGAAAAGCTTGAGAAGATAAATTTGACTCCTAGTACTCCAAATGGTGCTAAGAAGTTCTTATTGAGTTGGAATCTATGAAAAAGATGATTGCAACAAAGGAATGCTGGGAAAAAGGAAAAATAGTCAGGGAAGGTATTCTAAAGGAGCTTCAAGCCCCATTGACTTCTAGTTGATATATGTTTCTTTGTTTTCTTTTCTTTAATGTTTTTCAGTTCTTTTTGGCACACCCTTTGTCCTTGATGTCAAAGGGGGAGTGAAGTGGTGGATTGTTAGTGATAGGGGGAGAAGAACTTTGTAAATATTCTTTTTGGTTTTGGAACATGTTGCCATCAATGACAAAGTGGGAGATTGTTGGAAAAATGAACAAGAACATCTCATTTTGTTACTTTTTCTTTGTCATTGATGTCACCATGATATATGACTTGCAACTGCAAGATCAAGACTAAAGTTACTCTAGTATTCTAGTCTGGTATCTGCATTGGTATTATGCTAAAATCCTTTGGTATTTTGGTCTGCATTTGTTTTCTAGTGAGCATTATTGATTGCAGTTTTGGGAAATGGTCTATAGATGTTGGCAGCATGTACTCTCAAGACTTCACGTATCTGGTACATGTACAATTTTTGTTTTCTTTTTAGTTTGAAATTTATTCCTAGCTAACTTCCTTAGTGAATCATGCAAAGGTGAAAAATAGTTTTGTTATGTCCATATATATGTGTGACCTATTTTAAGTCTATGCCGACTTGTTGAAGCATGTGGGTTATCTTTTTCAAAGCTTGTAGCCAACAGATTGCATATTTTTTGGTAAATATGAAGTGCATCTAATTAGGCCGACCTAATTGATGCTTGTGAAAAAGATTGGGTTATATATAATGAACATTTTTTGAAGAAGTGTGTGATTGGTGTGCAAAGAAGGAAAGAAGTGCAAACATAATGAAATGTGTTAAGTGCATTTACTGAGCTACATTGGAACTAAATCTGCACTTATTTGGTGTACTTTGTCATTTCATTTTCTGGTTGAAAGCCATTCAATTTTTGTAGTTTTGTAGGTAGTGAGCCTTTGTTTCTGGATAGAGAGTCCTGGTAGTAAGCCACCCATTTTGTAATGTTCTATAACTAGTTATGCAATAAAATGAGCTAACACTCACCATGGTTTTTCCCATTTTTGGTTTTCCACGTAAAAATTCTGGTGTTCTTATGTTCTTTGATTTCATGTTCTATTAATGCTTTTATTTATTTTTTCCATTGTTTACATTGGTGTAATTGGATGGTATTTGATCAAAAAATTTAAGAAGATACTGATTCATCCCCCCTCTTAGTATCTTGGATCTTTAACATCATCATCATAGGGTATGTTGTGAACATCATCAAGTGGAATGAGGCAATCTAAAGCAAGATCTGTTAAGAATGGAGGCTTTTGTGGTTCTCTAAATATCTTTGAAATCTTGATCGAAACTATGCATAGGCATGAGATCCTTGAAAATATCTTATGATAGGTTTCATTGAACATTCTTGCATTGAAAGTAGAAACAATAAATCATATGATATGATCATTCTTATTACCCATTTTGAAACATGTTTCTTATATGTTGTTACAAATTTGGGAATGAGTCTATAAATATGTGGGAAAAAAATTAGCCACTTACAATGTGTTATTATGCATTTTTTTCATGACTCATAATTATCCCTAGTCAAAACTATTACAAAAAGATGAGTTGCATAACCAATTATTACAATGATAATACACTTCTGAAATGCCAATATTTGAGATCAATACATGTAATAAATCTAAAATGAAGTATAAATATCAAAACAACACCCTCCCAACTACCAAAATATCCAAGTATCCATCAATATAACCACCAGGAAAAACTAAAATCACAATATGGGTGAGTGTAGGATCATGGGGGTCGAAAAAGTGGAGATATGACCCAAAAGTGGCTAATGACATTTTTTTATCTGAATTTGATGAAATGAAAAGGTTTATTGATAAAAAATTTAGATTTCCGCTAGTATAAGATATGAATTATTTGGAATTAAATAGATAATTATTATTGATTTTCTACATGTATTCTAACTAAAGTCCTGATTGATAGGTTGATTGAAAAAATCTATAATTCTTAAATGATTTCACATTTTTTGAATCTAAAGGATGAAACACATTCTATGCTTCCCATACTATAGGATAAAAAAATTGACTTTCATAAATTTTTTACCAGGTTATGTTGGTTAGACAAACAAGTTTTAATATTTTTTAAAATTTATAATAAAACATTCATATATAATTATTTACTTGCAAAAAATTATAAAAAAATGTGGCATATCGACGCATGTGTCCCATACTTATATTGAAAGTTTCAAAAAGAGAAATAATTTTTTTTCTTATACTTAGGTTGCTCAAACATACATGTGCTTTCATTATTTTCCTGAAAAATTTTGTACTACTTTATTGAAATTTTCAAATTTCACCAAATAGATATACTTTTTTCTAAAATAAGACTAGTAACTTAGAAGCTACTTTCAATTTGCTACAAATTTTACTCTTACATGTTTTCCAAATTATTTTAATAACCTATTGAAATATTTATGTCAAGTTGCCTAACTCTATTATTTTGAATTTTCATTGCCATTTAAGGGCCTAGTTTGGACCCCCATGATCCTACACTGACCCATATACCCATATAACTGGTACAAAAATAGGAAAAGGTGCATGGATGGCTGGAGAGAGCTTCTCAATACCTTTCTAATGGTACAAGAACCATGACAATTGGAGATTGTGGAAAAAATTAATGAGCTCAGGAGCCAAAATACATGATTGAATTTTGATAAAAAATTGCCACCAAACAAAAAAATTCAAAAAATATAACTACACCACTAGAAAATTGTGATCTCCATATTCTTGGCAATATTTTGTTTGAAAAGATTTGCCACTTGGGCTAAAAGTTATGAAAATAGAAAAATCCCTATTTGAGGGCACTTGGGGGAAAATTCAAAGGCTAAAATGGCACAAAATTGGTGCTCTAGGTGCTAAGTTTTTGGTCCTACATATGAATTATGCTAAAAAACAATTAAAATTAAAATCCCACCACCACCTTGGGTAGCGGGTTGGAGCCAAGAGGGAAATAGGTGGGCTGTGTCGCCTACACCCTCGCTCATCCATAACAAAAGTTCTTAAAATTTTCTTAAACAAAAATTTAAAAAAAAAACTATAACAAGAAAAAATGCACAAGATAGTTAGCATTGGTCAACTAAATTGAAAGTTTGACAAGATAGTAGATGTTTTATAAAATATAATAGAAGATTTAAAATAAAGGCTTTTAATATAGTGAAAGTTGAAAATGACATGACTCTAGTCAAAAAATAAATAATAAAACCACTAGTTTAAAAATAATAATAATATAAACATGCCAAACAAAGCTAACAACAACTATGGATTTGACCAGGAAAGGACGTCAAAGTGAACAGTGGATGGTTGATTGAGAATATGTAATAGGATATGAGGAATATCTCATGGGAATATTCTTCCCCCTTTAGAAAACCTATAGAAAATTTTATAGCTTCAACAATAGAACTTTTACAAATATTTTTCTTGCAATATTTGAAATATTTTCCTAAAATAGAAAAAAATTGCTTGAAACTATGCAAAGGGTGCAAAAATTATTTTTTAAATAATTTATTTTATGCTAAAATAAAGAGGATGACCTAGGGAGTCATATGACCTACTGAGCCAAAAAAAAAATCTTAGAAATAACTACCACGAATGGATGAATTTACAACCAAAATTCATTTGATAAGCCTCTTGAATGCAATGGTGATATGAGTCTAGACCCAAAGTTCTTTGAAAAACCAGTAACCTCTTGGATCAGCTACTCTTCACACCTTTTCAAACCCTCATAGATCATGCAAAACATAACCAAATTTGATGAAACGAAAGAAAAAATTGACTTTCTTTGATGTCCTAGATTCAACCATGAGGTCCTTGAAACCCCAACATGTTTACCAAGCAAAATATTCAAAACAACATGAAACCCTCAAATCTAGGAAGGAATCTATAATATTGGAGCTTTGATACCATGTAGGAGTAAATGGTGACTCTCCAACATCACCAAGAATAGTTGCCAAAAAAAAAAAAAAATCACAAGAGAGAAAATGGAAAGAATACCTACTTCAACAATGTAAGATTGAATATGCAAATGTACATGAGATGCCTTGCTTATAAAGGAAAGGTAGTGAGAAAGAATTAGAAAATATTCTTATAAGTATCTTAATCCTATAGCATGAGACAACTAACAAAAGAACTATGCAGTAATCATTCATTAAAGCTAAGATAAGTTCTAGAAAAGCCACCTAAGACTTCTAGAAAGAATCTTATATCCTTGAACAATAGGGAAAATGGATGCTTTAAAACCTAGGTCACAAAACACCACTATTCCCTAGTTTTCATTCAAGAATGTCCTAGGAATATGAATTGGATTGACTATCAACATCAAAGATGAGTCAATTCTCAACAAGGAAGAACTAGGGAGGGTTCTTTTAGGCTTTGAAAGGTTCACCACCAAGCAAAAGCTTGGAAAATACAAGTAAACATTCAACTCATAAAATCTAATAATGTAAGCTAAATGATGAGTTCAAATGATAAAATTATGCCACAAGTTAGGATATGTGTACTTGGGAAGTCTAGAAATGTGATGAGGGTTTTGGAAATGCAAAGAAGTTGTCAAAATATGCTATGGAGGACTAAGATTCCCTTACTGACTTATTAGCCTTGTTGCTATTTTTTGAGGTAGATGCAGAATCTTCAAATGTTGCAACAGGACCTTAAATAATCTCTAATAAATTCCACTTGGATGACTCAAACACCTTTACTACCATCTTAGTTCTGATCTAAATTTCTGAAATCTCTAAATATGGTTCTAAGGCTTGGTGTCTACACTTCCTTCTTCTCTCATCTCAAGTTTTGAAACATCTAGATCTAGCATGTAGGTGAGTTTCTATGAAGATGACAATTGCAATGCAACTTTGCAACTTTGTACTTCAAATGATCTTCAAGTCTACAAGTTAAATCTGCAATCACAAACACACAAGATAGGAAAAACTTGTTGATTGTTAATAAATGGGGGTTTCCCTTGGTCAAACTCGTTGTTGGTAATTAAACCTTGAAATGAAGGAGGGGAATGATGAATGAACAAAGTGCTATGTTATAACTCACCAAACCCTTGTTATGAAGTTTGGAAACTTGTGTGAAATGGCTAGCTTGGATATAGATCTTGAATCAAAGGAATTCTTGATAGATATGGACTTGAATTGCTTTCTTGAATCAAAACCATACATGACAAATGTTAGCACAATAACAAACATGATGCAACAATATCTTTGATATGATGCTTGAATCTTGATGATGGCTCCAAATGTTTGATGAATTTCTATTGATCTCATAAACTTTCGTTATGAATGCATACTTGAATGCTTGTTATGAAAATGAGTGAAGGAACCTTGTATTTATACTTATCTATGCTTAATATCCTAAAATTACACCACAAGAAGCTAACAGATGAATTCATTAATTAAAGGAGGCTAAATCCTGCCAAGATTTGAAATTAAATCTTGAAATTACCTTAAGGGGGACTAATATGGCCTAGGTGGTGTCTTAGTCTTGAGGCATGAAACTTAGGGGAAAAAATCCAAAAATGGGACCATTTAGGGTGTCTAAGACCTTTGGGGGACAAAATCTCCCTAGGTGGCATCTTAGTCCTAACCCAAAAATTAGGGACACAAAGCCAAAATCATTAAATTATCATTTCCGCTTTGAAGTTTGTCAAGATTAACCATAAAAATATATAGTTCATTGGGTTTTTGGGTGAAAAATAGGACTAATTAAGACATAAATAGGGATAAATAAAGCAAGGCAAGCCTAAATAAGAGTGAAAATGAAAGGGTATGCATTTTCCTACACTACATTTAGCCCCCACTTTAGTGAGATGATGAACATGCTTCAAACTCACATTAAAGTAGCTAACCACACAATCAAGAGGGGTTCCAATGTACAAATGCTAGTAAGATAGGATGACAATAACCAACAGGGTGGACAAGCCCCCAGGACCAAGATCATATGGTAAACGAACAAAGGAACAAGGGAACACACTTGTGTATGATATATGAAGCCATAAACATATCACAAACATACACCATCAAAGATAGAAAAAGGAAAAAAGGGAAAAATAAAATAAAAATGCAATAGATCAAGCTTCGACTAGCCATCCAACACACTGTTGACTGAGTCTAGGCTATTTTTCTAAAAAGGTTTACAATTGGAATGCATTGTCCACTATGCAAACAAAACACATGCTCACAAGGGCTACTGAAGCTATTTGTCCACTAGGTGAGCCTCAAGAGGTCTATATCAATGTCATACCCCCATGACTATGATAAGAACAAACAGATAATTCATGCTCACAAGGGCAAGTGAAGCTAGTTGTTCACTAGGTGAGCCCTTGGGGACCATATCAAATCCATACATCCATGACTTTAATAAGGTAAAAAATGCAATGCAATAAGAAAGAGGTATGTTCGAAGGAATTATGCTTAGTTCGTGCA
Organism: Sequoia sempervirens; assembly: GCA_007258455.2. Classification (NCBI taxonomy): domain Eukaryota; kingdom Viridiplantae; phylum Streptophyta; class Pinopsida; order Cupressales; family Cupressaceae; genus Sequoia; species Sequoia sempervirens. The sequence continues at coordinate 118,691,923 of VDFB02000008.1, forward strand.
AGGTATCTTCTAAGGGAACATTGTGCTTAACATTTCCAAGAGAGGACAAGTGCAAAGAAATAACACACTCTTAGAGGAAATCAAACCTAATGGCACCACCAAGAAAAGGGCGCATCGCAAGAAGAAATAAAATCACACAATGAAACATGAGTGTCAATGTATGCCCCCAGTTTAAAGTGGTGGCTAACACCATTGTTGTGATAAATTGCTTTAAGGTAGAAAAAGACATGAGAGATTATTTTGAAAGCCCTATTCCATGCCATATGTTTCCAATAAGCTACATCATGATAAGGGAAGGGGTTGCCCCAAAAATGCATAACTTAATACATCACATGCAAGCCAACTTAAGGCATGTCGTCAAAATCCCAAGCTTGCTCGTACATATACATGGAAGGCAGTCAACTAGCCAAAAGAGGAAATGACAGGTGACATACAAGGACAAGGCTACCTAAACCGTTTCCCCCCTTTAGTGCAAGACAAGGGTTAGCGAATTTTTTTTATGAGAAGCATGCTAGAGTGAAAATTAGTATCAATTAGAGGAATTAGGTGCTTCAACACATGGGAGAGCACCACACTCCTTAAGATGTTGAATTTTATCACTTAAAGCATCACATTCATTAGTAGCATGACCATGAACTCTATGATATGCACAAATTGAATGTTTGTAGTAAAATTTCTTTCATGTTCTTGGAGGAAGAGATATCAAACAATCTTGGAGGAGTCTTAACAAGATACTTTCTAATGTGTGGTCTCACAACACACCCCATTTTTCCCTTTGGAAAAATGTGGACCCCCTTTTTTTTGAGATTCCCTTTCACTTTCATTTGCTTTGGAATCTTTCTATGGTTTGGTCAGTTGCTGGTCTCATTTTATTTTTAATTTTTCTTGGTCCTTTTTTTATTCTTATTTATTTTTTGGATTAGGTGTTTTAGTCTTATCATAAAGTTTAATATATTACTAGAAACTAGAATCCCAGAGTTGTGTAGTTGCATCAAAGTGAATTGTATCTTTGGTTGGTCCTAGCCCCACCTAGTGAGTCATCCATCAGAAGTGTCAATCCTGATGATATCTTTTTTTTCTTGTATTGGAGTCTGATAGTTTTATTTCATTCTTTTTATTTATAACTCAGAAACCAAAGAGTCTGTTTTGAATAGTTGTAATCTCTCTTGAACTTGGTTCCTATTCTTTCCTTTTGTTCTACTTTTCTCTAAAGCTTGGAGGTAAGTGCCTTGGATCCCAATATTTCTCCCCAAAGTTGATATCATAGGTTTTAATCCTAGTGATCACAAATTGATCACATATCTTTAATGGCTTATGCCTTGTAAAAGATCAAAGTGACACTAGAGTACCACATATGATCCTCATGCCATCTTTCTCCTCTAGTAGTGAGCCTATCCAAAAATCTAGGTGTTCATAATTTGAACTCTAATTTGTAATGATTGCACCTTTATTCAATGAATTAATGCATTATAATAGGTAATTAATGAAGGTTTCAAACTACTCCCATGTACTTGGCACCACCTTAAGCATGCAATTGCTTTTGTAACACTTCACTTCGTGTCATGCTGCAAATTTGCAAAGGAAATTGAAAGAATGAAATAATACTGGCGTGCAAGGAGAGGTAAATTTCAAGAAATTGAGAACATAGCTACGAAGGGTTTTGGAGTTCCATTTTGTACATATTTTCCTTATCAACCAAAACTAGGTATGTTTCAAATAACTAATTTTGTGTTAATTATTTTCATAAATGAAAATATTGAAAGATGGTATTTCCCTTTAGAAACTAAAATGTTGTTGATCATTATTTGATTTTAATTTAGTTGAAAGGTAAATTGAAAGTTTAATAAATTATAAGAAATTTGGTTAAATTTAACCCTAACTTGCACACAAGACACACATTTGAAAATGTAGAGCACACTGACAAAAATGAGTACTTCTCAGGCAAGGGCATAAGGTGAATTTAAATATTGTAGTTCGCAAGCCATACCAATCAATGTGGTAGTTAAAAATACTCATATGGGGTGGAATTTTGATGTTTAAATTTGTACTTAGGTATGATGGGAAAATGCTTCTCAATGTGCTTGAAATGTTATAGCAAATATCTTCTTTTAGCAAGAGGGTTTTTGCCAGCAATGAAAGCCCGTGAATTGGTTATGCAATGCGTGAATTATTATAACCCAAACAAAAGAGTTGTTGAAAAAGAAGGGAGAATCTATGTAGACCTCTCGTAGAAAGGAATTACATACACATTTAGGATTCCTTTTTTCACCAAGATGTATAATGTTGATATGAAGGCAAAGGCAAAAACATATCAGAATGTTGAAGCCCCCAATAGAGAAATTATGAGTACCCAATGGTGCCAAGAGTCGATTACACCATAGACCAAAATAGTTCAAAGGTCTATGTCCAACCAAGAAATTCAAGATATTATAACTCTGTTGAGTAGGATGGCTAGCTTATGAGATGCTAGTAAATTCAAAACTTGGATGTTTGTAATAATATGTAGACTGATGAAAAATCCCATGCAAATGCATTGAGGAAAGTTTGTTAGTAACAAATTATATGAACAGATAACAAAATTTCCCAAAACCAAATGTTTTTATATGTCTTCATATGTGATTTATTCCTATGCCTTGAGGGCAAGCAAACAAGGGTTGAAAAAGATTGGTACTTTGGGTAGGGAAGTCAGAAACAATTTGATATATGCCGATTTTCTCGATATCACTATCCACAGATACAAAGAGAATTATAGGAGAGTTAATGATTTGTTCTCCATGAAGCTAGTCAGAACAATAGAAGGTGATAAAGCCAAAAATTGTCCTTGGAGGCACAGAGTGTCATTAGACCAATGGGAGGCTGGTATATTAAGCTCCCCACATACTCCTACATTAGGATAGAAGGGTTTGATGGACATCCTTTCATGTTTCCCAAGTATCCAACATACAAGATTTTTTTATGAGAATTGGTGAGACAATTAAAACCATCTTAGGCTCTTTATAGGAATGCTCGCAAGAAGGCCTCTTTCATATTTCCTATTGTGATAGGGAATTATAAGTGCAATGCAATCAGGGTGTTTGACTTGTGTGAAGAAGAACTAAGAACATGTAATTTTGAGTATTTTCCACATCAAAGAATGTATTATGATATTGAAAGGAATCTTTCCAAGGGCATAGCTAGTTAGTATGATTATGTCCACCACCTAGAATATTATTGGCTTAAATGTGAAGATGAGCATAAAGTAAGAATATGAAAGCATCAAAGATTGTCTTTAAAATCTACTCAGATCCTTAAGCTCCATGATATTCTAGATCAGTTGGAAGAGGATGATGGAAAAGTGTTGAATAAAGCGTATAACAAAGACAAAGTGTATGATGAACCCGTCCCAAACCCAGATTATGAAGGTGAAGAAATGACATCAATTGATGAGTTCTCTTAACCAGTTTTGTTATACACTCAACACTAGATAAATGATTTTTGTAAAGCTTTAAGAGAGAGGAATTGAACCCATGTTCTTATAGGAAAAAAGAAGAAAGCAAAGAAATGAAACTACATTTGAGAATGGGGAACCTACTAGGAAGAAAAGGAAAACTAGTAAGGTGGCTCCTGGTATATAGATTGAAGAGAGAACCCTTGAAGCTTCAAAAAAAGAAGTTTTAGTAAATCCATCTGATAAATAGAAAGATATTGAATCAAGAAAAGATAAATCAAAAGCAAGACCCAAAGGTGCATCTTCCTCTACAACAAAACCAAAGATTAAACTGGTTATTGATGAAGAAGTAAGAGTAATAGAAAATGTTAACAAATAGACCAAGTCTGCGTCTCAAAGGGTTGTAACACTATTTACTTCTCCTCCTTCTATTAACATGGCTTGTATAAAAGAAGCATTGGGAGGAACTCCTGTGGTTTTGAATGAAATTTCTAAGATAGATGAAGCCAAAATTAAATAACAAATGGATAAATGGGGTGTCATGTGGGAAAAGGTAAAAGAAAAGAAGTGTAAGTATAAATCCATGGTACACCTAGTGATAGAAGAAATTTCACATACATGTTCCACTCCTATAAATGTTGAAGAAGAAGAATTTATACAAGGAACACTCACCTCAGAAGTGGGGAACCCTAATATCCTTGAGATAGAAAGAGGGGAGACTACATAGAAGGATGTTATTGATGAAATGATTATTCAAGATATTTTATCCCCATCCTTCACTTGGGGATGTTCTAAATGATAACAAACAATCATAGGTATTTGTAGAATCAGAAAAGGACTAAGTTGAAGTTGAGATTGATAAAGGAGAAGCTATACAGGTTTTGAGTGATGAAGTTAGAAATGAGGAAAACCCTAGCATAGTGGAGAATAAAGAAAGTAATATCTAGGAAACTGATGTTGAACATCTAGATAGACTTGAAAATGTAAGTTTTCAAACAAATGATACAATGCCAAGTCCTAGTAATCCTAAATCTATGCTAGAAATTGTTGAGGAAATTCCTATTTCGAAGGATGTGACAAATAAGACTGAAGGAGTAAGAAAAGAGGTTCTTGAATCAAATAGAAATTAGGAACAAAGTAATTTCATAGAGGTAGAGTGTGATGAAGATGCACCTTATTGGTTGATTAGTGAATTGTCTTCCCTAATGGAAGTAGAAGTATTGCCCCTAGATCTTAATAGTTTAATATAGGAAGTAGATACTCCTTAGCGTAGGCATAGAGCTAAAGAAAAATATGTCATACAGAGAAATGCAGATGGTGATAGAACCATCCATATAGCTACTCCAATAGCTAAAAAAAATAGACATGAAATAATACCTAAGAAATATAAGATAACAAGTACTAATCTTGGACACTCATCTTGGAGGAAAAAGCTGGAAAAAATAGAGGTGAACCTGGATACCACTGTTGCCAGAGTACATAAGTATGAAAGAAGGAAAGAGAATTGAATGAATAGGTTGATACCTTGGAACATTTTATAAAATCACTAACCCTCTCTAGTCAAGCACGAACAAAATTGCCCCAACATCCAGTACTGATGTCAATATAATAGGTGGATGCAATTGCTGCAGTTTGCCATAAAATGAATTTATTTAAAGAATGAATTGAGTATTGGGTGAGGCAGGGAGAATAATTCATTAAATATGCAATAGGGAATTATAAAGGAGCATACCAATTAATTGAGAG
>VDFB02000008.1:118697195-118852547 GCA_007258455.2 Sequoia sempervirens
TGGTATCATAGACAAGGAAACGAACTATTTGAAAAAATTCCTCAAAGAAATGTGGTCTCATGGTGATGCAATGCCATGACGAATGGCATGACAAGAAAATTTCTATGGATTGTCATGGCATTCCACCACCATTGAGACCACATTTCTTTGAGGCTTTTATTCAAAGAGTTCACTGCCTTATATATGCTATTGCTTATTAAATAATGCTTTGATAGATTTTTTCCAAGCATCAATAGCTTGTTTTGAAGCACCTATTTTAGGATTTTAGGCATAGCAGGAAGGAGGTGAACTATTTGATAAAATTATTTGGTAAACATGTATGAAAAATGTGGTAGCATAGACAAGGCAGTGAACTATTTGAAAAAATGCCTCAAAGAAATGTGGTCTCATGGTGATGGAATGCCATGACAATCCATAGCTTGTTTGAAAGTACATGTTTTAGGCTTTTAGCCATAGCAGCAAGGCAATGAACTACTTGATAAAATGCTTTGATAGACATCTATGAAAAATGTGTTAGCATAGACAAGGAAGTGAACTCTTTGATAGGGGTCGTTCAAAGAATGGTCTCATGGTGATGGAATGCCATTAGAATTCAAAGCATTTGATTGTAATACCTATCACCATGAGACCTCATTTCTTTGAGGTATTTTTTTCAAATAGTTTACCACCTTGTCTATGATATTGCTTTACTATTATGCTTTTGATAGATTTTCTCAAGCATCCATAGCTTGTTTGAAAGCACTTGTTTTGTAGGCTTTCAGCCATAGCAACAAGGTGCTGAACTATTGGACAAAATGCTTTGGTAGAAATGTATCAAAAATGCGGTAGTATAGACAAGGCAGTGAATTGTTTGAAAAAACGCCTCAAAGAAATGTGGTCTCATAGAATGCTATGACAAGCAAATGCAATTGGGAGCTACTCCTAGTTATTATTATGCAATGTGAAGTAATTGCATAACTGCTTAGGTTGACTTTGTAAAAACTATATATTGTAATTGAATTTTTTTCATCTATCAGAGTCTAGTTATTAGTTATGCAATGTGAAGCAATGCTTTGAGTTTGAAATATGTGCAATGTAACAAAATTCAACGACATGAATATAACCACACAAATCTATTTTTTACAATCTCTATTAGTTAAACCTTTTATTTTGAGCTTTCTCTATATCTAAATGTAAGCATGAAAAGTGACTTTTTTTTAAAAAAATTATCCTGTGATTGTTCTACTTTTTTACCTTTTTTTTTAAATCTGATTTTTTTCGATTTTTTCTAGACTTTTTCCCCATTTTTTCAAAAAATATTATACTTTTGGTTTGCCAATTTTTTCCCCAAAAGATTTTTGCTACAATGGTATAAACACATATCTTTTGTAATATCAAGGATACCTTTTGAAACTTCCATGCATTGCTACTTTAAAAAGGAAAAGTCTTTTCTTAATTTGTATAGCTACGCTTTTGACGCTGTCAAAAAGAGCAAATATGGACACCATCGATAAAAAAGATTTGTATTAACCAAATAGCCATGTACACATACATCAATATATGTCGATATAAGTATAAAATATAGTTACAAAATAGCCATATAGGCTTATGCTCGAATTCCATATAGGCATACAATGTCAAATATATCCAATACAAGATATGTACGAATTGCCATGTCTAGCATGTACAAACAAAGGGCTTTGGAATCAAAATTCATTTTCCATGCCCGAAACAAATTATTTCCCTTTGTTTGGTTATTTGATGGAGATAGTCTATCCGCTATTTTGTTGTTCCTTGCTATGCTCCTCTCGCCTCCTCCTACAGTTTAGCTCTTGGTGAAGTTTTAACTATTACAATAAGAAGTAAATACATTAATATATAGAAATTACATTATAAAAAATGATATATTTAACAAAATAATCACTTAAGGCCGTCTCATGATCACTCTCCATGATGGAAATATTTGTATGTCGATGTCGTGTGCTCAAGCTCCTCGTATAAACCATCCAAATAGGAATTAAACCGTGAATCAATAATGGTTTAATCTCTTTTCACTAGAACCAACATTGATCTATAACAACAAATGTAAATTAAAATTTAGTAATTTGCCTCATACCTCCTCTATCAGATCCATGGAGGATTGTATAGTAGATGAAACATCGATATCCATTTCCCTTGTAATATTTGGAGGTGTTCCCACAACCAACATCTGAAAATAAAACAACAAATTATTCAATCACAAAAAAGTTACAATAGCGAGATCCATGTCATGACTTATAATGTATGAGATCTAATGAACAAAATTTTGAGTACAAGTATTGAGCTATATATTTCTGGTAGGCCTTGGCACTTTGATAGGAAGACCAAGCATGATGGGGAGAAGAACACATACTCCATTGTGAAGGATGGGAAGACTTACAACCTTTCACCTCTCCTAGAAGAAGACAAGGAAAAGCATGAAGGGCCTAGTGTTTTGATGGTGGGTGAGAAGAAGTTCATGAAGAACTTGAAGGAAGGAGGAGGAAGAGGATTCTTCCTGATTATGAAGCCAAAAAGTGAAGCAGATCTGCCCACAAAGAAGAAGGAAGATGCACCAAAGGAAGTCCAAGAGTTGTTGGAAAGTGGCCAAGGACATAATTGTGGAATGAATTAATGAAGTTCCATACCTCCCATTAGGGATATAAGCCACCATATTGATCTAATTCTAGGGGCTACATTTCCCAATAAGGCTCATACAAGATGATACTTGCTCAAAATGAGGAGATTGTAAGACAAGTGCAAGAGTTGATGGATAAAGGGCTAGTGAGGAAGAGTTTGAGCCCATGTGTTGTTCCTAATGTCCCAGCACCAAGGAAGGATGGGAATTGGAGGCTTTGCACTGATTAAAGAGCCATTAATAGGATCACAATGAGATATAGGTTCCTAATTCCAAGAATGGAGGACCTCATGGATTTTCTATCAAGAGCATCTTAATTTTCCAAGATTGATCTAAAGAGCGGGTACCATCAGATAAGGATCAAAGAGGGGGATGAATGGAAGACAAATTTTAAGACTAATGAAGGGATCTATGATTGGTTGGTGATGTCTTTGCCATCAACGCCCCTAGTAATACTTATGTGTCTTATGAATTAGGTATTGAGACCCTTCATTGGAAATTTTGGTATGGTTTATTTTAGATAGCATCCCTTGTATTTAGTAGGTGTAAAGAAGAACATTTTGAAGCAACTTTGACATGGTACCTTAAGGGAGGTTAGAAGAGGAGAAGTTGCTGATCAACATGGAAAGTGTGAATTCAAGGAAGGGAAGAAACTAGCCTGGCCTTTGTTTTGTCATCTCAAAGGGAAGTTTGAAGATGGATCCTCCTTCAAAGGTGCATACTATTCTTACTCAAGGCCAACACCAAAACCATGGGAGATGTGAGTAGCTTCCATGGACTCTTCAAGATTTTATAGAAAGTTCATCAAGAACTTTAGCCAAATTTGTGCACCAATTTTGGACACCATCAAAGGAGGTAACAAAGATAATTTTCTTGGACCAATGAGGCTAATAAAGGGTTTGAATATCCAAAAATGAGCGTAGCACAACAACCTATAATTGTGCTCCCTAATTTTGATAATTTTTTTACCATTGAGTGTGATGCTAGCAATCAAGCAATAGGGGCTATTTTGAGCCAAGAAGGTAGACCGGTTGCATTTTATAGTGAGAGTTTGAATGAAGTAAAGAGGAATTATTCTTCCTATGATTTGGAATTGTATGCTATGGTCCAAGCCCTTAAAAATTGGAGGCACTACTTGTTACCTAAAGAATTTTTTGTTTATACTGATAATCATGCCTTGACATTTTTGAATGCATAGGACAAACTCAGTCATAGGCACATGATGTGGGTAGAGTCTTTGAAAACCTATACTTTCACAATAAAGCATAAGAAGGGCCAAGAAAATAAGGTGGCAGATGCTCTCAGTAGAACACTTGTAGTGCAAGAGATCCAACTCCAAAGCATGGGTGTTGAAGCATTGAAGGATATGTATCATGAAGATTCAGATTTCAAGGACGTATATAATGTTTGTGAGTAGCATTTGAATTATTTTCATGGTGAACTCTCTGAATTTTTATTTAAAAATAGTTTTCTCTTCAAAGGAAGTCAATTTTGTGTGCATAAATGCTCAATGAGGGAGAATATCATAAAGGAGAAACACAGTGGGAGTCTTGGAGGTCACTTTGGCCTTGCCAAGAACTTAGAGCAAGTTAGGATATTTTACTATTGGCCAAAGTTACAGGTGGATGTGAGAAGGTATGTGGAAGGATGCACAATATGTGAAAGGGAAAAGGGAACTTCATCAAATGCAGGACTCTATCAACCAGTGTCCATTCCCAATAGGCCTTTGGAGTGTGTAAGTATCGACTTTGTCTTGGGGTTGCCTAGAACCCAAAAAGGTTTTGATAGTATCTTTGTGGTAGTTGATAGACTTAGTAAGATGGCACATTTTCTTCCTTGGAAATGCACCAATGATGCATCTTATATAGCAAGTATTTTCTTTAAGGAGGTTGTTAGGATACATGGATTGCCTTTAAGCATTTTTTCTGACAAGGATTCTAAATTCATTGAAACTTTTGGATGACCATGTGGAAGAAACTCAAGGCAAAAATCTATCCTTTAGTTCAACATACCATCCACAAATGGATTGAAAAACTAAAGTGGTGAATAGATCATTGGGAAACCTCTTAATATGCCTTACCAAGGAGCATGGAAAAGCTTGGGATTTGATTTTACCTCAGGTTGAATTTGCATATAATGAATCCATGAATAGGAGCATTGGTAGAAGCCCTTTTGAGGTAGTCTATGGCATGCACCCTAGAGGGATCTATGAACTAAGATATCTACAAGGAGTTTCTAGGAGAAGTGCTCAAGGTGAGGACTTTGTTGTTACAATTAGAGATATTCATCAACAAGTGAAGGAAACCCTTCAAAAGAATGTTGAGAAGTATAAGGAAAAGGAAGATTTAAAGAAGAGGAATGTCCAATTCAAGGTTAGAGACTTGGTGATGAAACACTTGATGAAGGAGAGACTTCCAAAAGGAAAGTATACCAAACTCATAATGAAGAAGATAGGACCTTGCAGGGTGGTCTACAAGTTTGGCCAAAATGCTTATGAAATAGAGCTACCTCCTGGGGTGGCAATCTCTCCTATCTTCCACATTTCTGACTTGTATCCTTTGAAAGATTTTATGATATGATTTAGTGCTTGCTAACTATCAAAATAATGATATGATTGATGTTACTAATTTTTTTTAAGGTGTATAGGATAGGTTTGATGACTTTGATGGTTGGATGGGTGACTATTATGAAGCCCTTTGAGCAAATTGGTGATTAACCACAAGATGATAATCAAAATTTTGTCGTAGTAGGAGTTTGTAACCTGTAAATAGATTGTTGCAATCAAAATATGGTGAGTACAGTGCTTTATAATGGACTGATAATAGTGAGGTATGGTTTAATTGATTTGTTGCCTTGGTGAATAAATGAAAGGATGAATTGTTCAAGTGTCAATAATCAGGTTTATGTTGTTTTTATGGTGGTTGAGAATAATGTGAATATAATTGATTAAGTCAAAGTTTTATTTAATATGGTTTTTTATTTGAATGAATAAATTGAAATACTGATTAGTGGAATGATGAATGATGGCCTATGGAATGGCTAAGAGAATTTGAGTGGATTTTGGTTGAATGAAAAGTAGATTTATGATGAAATTATATTTGATCTTCTTATGATTATATTTGGGATTGAAATCCCTTGAAGAAATGATGTTTATGGTGTTTGTTGGATGCTATGCATCAGATGTACCTTAATGATTAAGTTCTTTGATATGATGCTCTACATCACTAACTACCTCATCTATGCTATTGCTTACTATTATGGTTTCATATATTTTTTCCAAGCATCCATAGTTTGTCATGGTGGTGCACCTTTGTAAGCACACGCCTCCATGTGAAGTAATTGCATCATGTTGCTTATGTTGAATTTCTAAACAACTATATTGTACAGTTGAAATTTTGTCATCTATCAACATCTAGTTATTAGTTATGGAATTTGAAGTAATGCTTTGAGTTTGAATGATGTATGTAACCGTGAACTAGCAATAAGGAATAATATAAACTACAAAAATCTATTGAGTACAATTCATTAGTTAAGTTCTCTTGTATTCTATTATTCTCCATGTAACGCTTGAGGAATCCAATGCACTAGGATATGCTTGCATTTGAAACCACCAATATTAGCCTTCCTCTCCTATTCAACATCCAAAATCACATGTATTAAAATACCATTCATAAAACAATGCTATTAACATGTAATAAATTTATAACTGCTTACTAGTTACATACCCCACTATTAGGTGTACCAAAGCATAAATAAGTAGTAGTGGAGGGACTAGTGTATCCACCAACATCAGACTCGCAATTTTATTAAAAATAATAAAACTAAATTAGTTAATCATGCATTTTAATCAAAATTTAATAAATAAATCAATGAACATGTTGAATTTATCTGAATTCACAATGTCATATGCACAATGAAAAATTTCAACCATCTCTCCATCCCAGAAAGGCAACATTCAGATCCTGATATAGTAGCATACCGGATCTCTGGGTATAAACATACGATCCCGCATAGTAGCCTCCCCAAGGGGGTCAAGGGCTTGAACAAAGTCACCCGCAAGATGGACACATGGGCTTGGAAGGCCACCACCTGAAGACCCTATATGGCATTGCCAACAGGGATACTATGATGGATGACACTCTTCTCAAATAATAGGGAATAACAATGTGCTCACGAAGGCCCTAGCGAGAGGCCGCTCTCTGCCAGAGTAGGGATCCTGGCCGTGGCACCGGGCCTATCTTGAGCTGACCCCCCACCTCTCCCCTGGAACTTCTTCATATCAAAATAATTTGGGATTTGGTTCAATACAAACTCACTGTATAGTTTCCTAATAAAATATTGGGGACTTTAATATTGCACAAGAGGGTAATCAAAGACAAAATAAATTAATTCATTTTACCGGTTCTCAAATCTTGGTGGTGGCACCAATGAATAGGAAACCCTTTGCATTGAGGGGTAATATTTTGATTTGTTTTAGGGTCAGTGAATAGGTATACAAATCACCTTTAGTAATTTTAAATCTTTTTCTTGTTTATAAGGATACTTGTCTCCATAATATTCCTCACACCGCTTCCCATTCCTACATACAAATATTTGTTGGGTAATTACATTCATTTTTAACAGGTCTCTTTCAATGAATTTTCTAGAAGCATTCTTTCTGTGGTTGAAGTATTTGGATCACTCAACCTACTAATAAGATCCTCAAGTTGTTTTCTATTGTTCTCAATTTCACTCCTCAAATTTTCTTGAGTGCCAGGAGGGAATTGAGAGAATGGTGGGGGAGGTTGATTTTGTTGTTGAGGATTTACCTCCTCTTCTTATTGAGGATTTGCAGGATTTCCTATAGATTTTTTTTAAAAAATCAAATCTAACCTAAAACAAACAAAATTAACTTGAAACTAAGAAATTCAAAACAAATAGCAAACAATACTTACCTTCTACACCTCTTTGTCATTATGGTTCATTTTTGCAAAGAAAATCCAACCGTTGTTGATAAAATTTGTAGAAATCCTTCCTCCTAGAATGCGAGTGTGAAAGTGATGGTTTTTGGCCACGGGCAGAGCTAATAAACAGTAAATAGAAAATGATAGTTTTTAATTTTTTTTCGCTTTTAAAACAACATAGTGTGAGCACATTATAATGCAAGTGCATTATCTCTTTCCAAAAATAATTTGGCCACAAAAGTGTGACCAACTTCATGCACCCACCAAAATTAAAAAGGATGATTAAAAGTTCATTTGTGCATTTGCAATTTGAAGATTTGAGAGTGATTGAGCAATCTAGCAATTTTGAGAAAAATGGTGATCCCTTACCAGACACATCGATTCGAGTGTGTCATATGTCACAATCTCCTGGAAACGCATGGACCTTCGGTATGTACCCCAAAAACTTCCTCACAAATTGTGTAATTCATTTTTTGTGTGTTTTTCCTTGTTTAAATTTTGATTTAATTTTTCTAGTGCATAGGGTTGTTATTTTAACACATAGGTTAAATAGATTAGTGCATAGATTCATGTAGCACATAGATTGCCTAAAATAGTGCATAGAGTGAATGATGTGGCACATAGGTGCATTTAGTGCTTAGGTGAATTGATTTAGTGCTTTGATGAGTTGGTGTAGTGCATAGGAAATTTTGGCACATTGAAGGTTTGTTTTAGCGCATTAAGATAATTTTCTGGCATATTCATGAATTTGGTGCATTGAAGGAATGCTTTAGCACATCCATAAATTTTCATAGTGAGTCTATGCTTTTAGTTCTTTGAGACACCATTTTAGCACATCGAGGCCAAAATGATGCATTTTAGATTTGACTCCCTAATTTTGATTTTTTTTTATCAAGTTAGCCTTTGATTTGATGATGATTGATGATGTTGATTGATTATATGTTTTATTGATCTCATGATAGGTGAGATTTAATGAGTGATACTAATAATTTACCTCATGACAGGTGAGGATCAATGACAGTTTGATTGATTGATTGACCTCATGATAGGCAAAGTGCATTGATTGATTGGTAAACCTTATGATAGGTGAGGTTGAAGGATAGATTGATTGATGTGCCTCATGATAGGAAAGGTTGAATGATAAACCTCATGATAGGTGAGGTTGAATGATAGATTGATGATCACAAGATTTGATCAAACTCTTAGCAGAGCTGATTAGATTGATAGGATGATTGATTTTGATTAACTGAAAAGATTACTAATTTGTGATACTTTGTGATGATAGGAGCCTTTGATGAATATGTATATTCGAGAGCATTTCCCTAGGATGTGGGAGTTGATTCCATACCTGGTGCAAGTTGAGGTAGTTGTTAATGCATGATGTGGATTGTCCTCACTGACAAATATGCCCCAAATTAGGATTAACAGGGGTCTATTGATAGCTTTAGTGGAGATGTGGCATGGTGAGCATAACACCTTTCATTTTCCCACTAGTGAGATGATTGTGACGATGAAGGATGTTTATTAGATTCTACAAATACCTATCATTAGGGAGCTAGTATCACATTATTCTACTGAGTAGGGTAGGATTGATGCACTCAGGAGATTATTTGAGGATGATTGTTAATGTGTTTATGACATTCCCTGGAGGGAGATGGTCGATGCCTATGCCACATTGTCATCTATACTTGCTAGTTTCATTGGAGATTTTCGTTGTCCTGATCACAGGTCAAAGGGACTTTTAGTTGGATGGGGTAGGATTCTTAAGAGCAATATTTATTAGGGTACATTATATGCCTGGGCATTTTGTATGCTCACTCATATGTACCATGATTTACACTAGGAATGTCTACCTCTAAGGGGCTAGTTTATTAGTTAGGGTCACAATGCTTCAGATTTGGGTTTGGGAGCATATAGCGATTACCCATCTAGTGGCAGACAAATAGTGACCTGCCATGAGACCCTACGTTCATGCTTATGTTGGTCCATTTGCTTAGCCTAGGTTGGGAGAACTAGAGTACTAGAGGAGGATACTTGATTATTTAGAGTCAATTACATGGTAGCACTATCTTGATTGTGAGCAGTAGCTAGAGGACAACAATGAGATGCCTTTTTGTGTGCCAGTGTATGTACTTGATTAGCCAGAGACACTTCATCATTAAGAGATTCTTGTTGATGAGGGTACTGAGGTAGTATGGTAGGGTCTAGGGCATGCCCCAGGGAGTGTCCCATTATGCACAATGATGGATGGATGCAATAGAGTGGGGGTCTATTTTTTCATATGATGCAACAGTATGCACAGTACTTGTTCCTACACCAATTTCCATGGATCTATAGCCCAGAGGAGCCAATACCATTATTAGATGATGAGGAGAGAGTAGTGGTACATGGGCATAGCCAAAGGAGAGATGGGGGAGATGAGGAGGAGGAGAGCAGTGATGAAGAGGATGGAGATGGAGATGGAGGAGGTAGGTAAAATGATGGAGGCGATGGTGATGGAGGTGATGTTGGAGGAGATGAGGGTGGAGGAGAACTTGGTTTAGATGTTTGAGATTTTAGAGTGCCTCCCAAGAGGCGATAATTGGTAGTTGCATCCCAGCAACATGTAGAGATCAAACTACCCTCACAACAACAACAAATACTATAGAGTCAGTTGGAGTAGGTACAAGCTTTCTTGACATAGGCTTAGGGATAGATTACTAGTTTGATGGTAAAGAGGGATACTATGAGACAACAGTTTGTGCAAGCATAGGCCTAGGTTTAGGCATAGGCTCAGAAGCAGGCACAAATTTCCACACTTGTAGAGAGGGATACTCAGAGACAATGAGTTGAGTAGGCTGAGCATGTAGCAGAGATATTGTAGAGGGTTGTTGATGTCATGGGTACATTAGATTACTTTCAAGAGGTGAAACACTCTACTAGGGAGGTGGATTTTTATAGAGTAAATTATCATGAGATCATTCTCCTAGAGCACCAAGAGAGCTTCACCTAGTCTAGCAGTCACACTCATACATGACTTCTTGTAGGGGTGTCACACAACCAATTTTGAGAGATTTGAGAGATCCTAGTGTAGGTCCATCTAGTGGGGGAGACATAGGTCTAGTTATGTCGGCACCGTCTAGGGGGAGTACCACATAGCTTCGATGTGATGACATATTTTTTGTACTTTGGGACATGATGTATACTTCTTGATTTAGTTGAGACACTATGATATACTACAATTTTTTATATTGATGTATCTCTTTATACCTTTGGATATCCTTGTACACTTTTACCTTATGATTTTGATGTTATATGATATGTGTTGATCATTATCGATCTATGTGTCTAAATGATTTATGATGGATGCATTTTATTTCTACTTTATGATGCTTATGTGATGTTCTATATGATGATGATATGATATGATATGGATGAAAATGATTATGCAACTAATGTGTTATGATTTTATGATGCTTTATGAGTGATGCCTATATGATACATGTGATGGATCTTATTATGCCAATGAAATATGGTGCATTTTATTTTTTTGTACTTTTTTAATGCAAATAGATGGATGGATGTATGATGATGTCAATGCATGAGTGAATGGATGGATGGAATGATCATATGATGGTGCATAACTCTATATGTTTATGATGTTTATATGATACTTATGTGATACTTGTGTGATCTCTATGCAATGATGATATGATAATGCATGATTGATGATTCTATATGCTTAATGGATGATTTTTCATGCTATGTGAGATAGATTTGATTATGCAAATGATGTGTGATATTGATCCAAATAGTACTTTGTTAGTCTTAGATTTTAGTAATAACAAATTCATCTTCACTACTAGATAACAATGGCATTATATCTTTACTAGTCATGTTCTTTAGCAAATTTTTCTTCTTGGAAATATTACTCTACTAGATATGTCTTTCAAATTTCTTATACCATGTCATGCTTTTCAAGAAATTTTTCTTCTTGGAAATCTTACTCTGCTAGAAATGTCTTTCAAGCTTCTTAATGGACCATTTTATTAATCCATTAATAATAGATGAAATGATTTTGATTATGGAAGTGAGATGCAATGCACTTCTTTTTTTGTTTTCTAATGTGGATATTATGATGTAATACATGGATGGATAAATGATGTGAGAATTATTTCTAATGTATGCAAATGATGATGCAATTGATGTGCAACTATATGAGAATGATGTGTTTTTGGTAATGTCAAACATACTCAATCCATTAATGCTCAAGATATCATCATTATGAAATTGTTTCAACCTTGGAAAACCCATAAATACATATACAAGATTGGTATGAATCCAATATACCTTAACCATGTAGATCTAATATGCAAAGGTTGTCATCGTAATAGTTGATTTTTCATGTTTTTTTATCATCATTGAGCCTTTAAAATGTTGAAAGTGAGTACAAAAATCAATGGTATAATTAGACCATGATGACCAGAGTACTATTTTCATGATTTTTGATATTGAAATTTAACATATGCATCTAGGTATTATTGAACTAAGATGACCTAATCATTTCTTGTGTAATCAAATAAGAGTTAATCATTTTCCTATGCAAATTCAAAATGTCATCAGTGATACTTTGTAGAGCACATCTCGCAAAAATTTGCACAGTAGTAATTGTCAACTAATAGACAATAGACAAATAAAAATCATACTCCTTCCTAGCTCCTATAGTTCAATACATCATCGAGTATCTCCAGAGATATGACAACAAAAAACAAAGTACAATAGTTGAAAAAACATGTTGAAGTGATAAATCTATGATTTAGAAGGGACGTCATCTATTTAAAGTTTTCTTTGATTTGATTGATTTGGCTATTTGATTTGGATGGTTGATGTGTTATTGATTGTGATTGATGTTCAATGTTAGGTTGTATTATGATTATTACATTTTTTGTGTTGTCTTATTGTTATTTTTCTATTGGTTTAAGGTCAACATTTATTGCCCCTAGTGAGTTCAAAATTTTTCCTACAATCTAGGGTGAGACACAACTGCTATGCCAGGATATGTACATGAATCTTTATGATAATAGGTAGAATGAAAGCTCAAGCGAATGGTGAAAGTGAATGGTCAGCATGCTCAAATAGATGGAAAATATAACCTATCACAAATAGCACCTACTGTCAGTTTTTCACTAGTTTTTATTGTAACATCTAGAAAATGCACAAGACAAGAAACATAGATTAAGAGCAAACAATGCAATGCGAATCTAAATGCAATCTAATGTTAAGCAACAAAGAACAAAGGAAAGTCAAAATGTGAACAAACTAGAACAATCTCACCAAATTGCTACGTATTTCCATGATTCATCTCGATTGCCCTTCTCCATTTTGCTTGTAGTAGTATAATTGCCCTCAGATTTTCAAAGATTCATGCAAGTATAGCCTATGATAGTGATTTAGCAAAACCTCAAAGATTCAACATAAGTGCTCTCAAAAGTCACAAGATTTCATGAGAGAGATTGGAATGAAGAATAACAGATCAATTTATAGAAAATTGATTATTCAAATGACAGACCAGGATTGAAAGATTAACAGACGGTTGAGATTGACTGATTATTCATACATTTTGATAACAGTTAGTAGTGACATGAGTGATACAAATTAGGAATAGAATTAAAGATTAAATAAATGATTTAATCTTCCAGTTTGGTATTCGAAAATAGAAGAATTATCTTTGCATGACAAAGATAAAGATAGATTAAAGCAACTCTTGTTCGAATGCACGCACAAGGCTTAATTAATTAAATAAGAATATTTAATTAATATGCATGTACACATAAATGAGTTATAACTGGACAATTGAATGATTTGACAAAGAGATTACTCAAGAACGCCACTCAAACATTAAATCAAGAGTTAACTGAGCGATTAAAATAGATCTTTGAGTCAAGTCAAATCGAGTAAGAGTGAATACTTAAATAACTCACACAATTTATCTAAATATAGAGGAATGCATTAAAATAGAATTCATGAATTAAATAATTCATTTAATTCAAGATTTGATATTTGAAGAATAATTAAATAAATAAATAAGATTTATTTAATTAAGTGATGAAAGGATTTAATTGAGTAATTAAATAAATAAATAATTTATTTAATTATAATTAAATTATGATAGAGAGTAAATTAAATAAGAATTTATTTAATTTGACAAGAAGAATAAGGTTAATTAGTAACATAATTAAATAAAAAGCATTTATTTAATTAATCAGATAGAATAAAGAAAAGTGTGAATTAATTAAATAATTAAGATTATTTAATTAATAGGAGAAATGAAGACTATACAAAATAATTAAATAATTGACATTATTTAATCATGAACATGAAGAATACAAATTATGAAGAATATTGAAGTCACAGGCTTAGACCAAATTTTGGTGTCTACATTTTCCCCTCTTTGATACAATGTCATTTTGGCGTTGTGTCAAAGAAAATTGATAAGAAATATGCCCCAGTAATGCCCCAGTGTAAAACAAGTGAAGGTATGCCCCCTCGAGAAAATTGACAAATTGTTAAAAAAGTTCAGAAAAAATTGGAAATGATCCTGATTAGTCCATGGGATAGCCAGAAATGCAGTGGAGTTGACATAATTGAGTTTGGAAATGTTAGGAACGGGTACGGGTGGATCGAAATTGGAAGTTAACATGGCCAGTAGGAAAGAAATGCCACCAAAACCCTAGGTATATATAGAAATTGGGGTAAAAACCAATTCATTTTCACCCACCAAGCCTGAGAATTGAGATTTTTCTCTGCACCCACAGCGAGGATGTAGCCCGTTTCGAACACTCACCATCACGCATACAGGATCCAGACCTTCCAGAGGCCAGCCGACGCGGACCCCCTGATATGTACCTCAAACTTGTCTTTTGAAATTTTCTCCTTTTGCGTACTTTAATGCGTTTAATTCAAATTTTATGTATGCGTCATTTTAATTAAACACCGCATGTGTGTGCGCAAACAACACATCTATGTGCGAAAAACTGCATTTGAAAATTTACATTGACTGTTTAGCGTAGGTTTGTGGCGTTTCGACACATTTGTAGGTTAATGAACCACATTTGAGAAAATACATCACATGTGCATTTAGAATAGTCGCATTTGTTCTTTATCTAATGCATTTAAATATTCCTCAATGCATTCATTTTTCTTTCAACCCATATGTTATAGTGCAATGCATATGTGATAGAGTTAGCCGCATGTGAAAAATAACGATGCATGTGTTTAATGAAATAATGTATGAGTATTATTATGCACCCAATATGTATTATAACGAAGCATGTGCAAAATATCAATGCATGTGAAAAATAATGACGCATGTGCAAAATAATAATGCATTTGAATTTCAATGATGCATGTGACTAACAAGTAGTTATAGTCATTTTGCATTAGGGTAGTTGAGTGATGCTGACATGAGGCATGTATAATGCCATTGTAGGTTGTGCTAGATACGATATATACCCGGGAGTCGAGACCGACAACGTTTCGGTTTAGGGACAGCTTGCAGAGTGCATAGCAATGTTTCCTATGGCACCTTGGTCTTCTTCACATTACAAACATGCCTAAGATTCAGGTGAATCATTTTTTTATTGACATCTTTATGCAAGCGGTGGCACTCAGAGACATCCTCGTTTCACCTATCGACTGGAGAGGCCACTGTTACATTGGAGGATGTGTACAGGATACTCAGACTCCCTATTAGAGGCACACAGGTGAAGTATGATACCTAGAGGGGTGCGGTCGAGATGTGCAGATACTATCCACATATAGACATTAGACAGTTAGGGTTCGACCATTATGAGATTAGGTGGCATGTCTTAGCTCAGAGATATAGGTAGCTAGACTGTTTAGTATGTACCTTGATAGGTGGTATAGTACTTCCTGACTGTCGAGGTCATGGTTTTCCTATGGGGTGGGGGAAGATGCTTGTAGGGATGCTAGAGAGACGTGAGGTGTATGCATGGGGTCCTTGTCTTCTTGGTATGTTGTACTTTCATTTGCATGATATTTCCTACCGAGATGCATAGTCCATGAGTTGTGGTACCACACTCCTGATGGTATGGGCGTGGGAGCACATCACCATTTTCTGGCCACTAGCTACAGTTGACCTACCACACGGAGCCCCCTATGGCTTCTGCTATGCGGGGGCTAACACTCAGCACCATATAGGAGATACAGGTTATTTCAGGCATGCTATAGACATGATGGTTCAGTTTACATGGAGACCATATCTGGGCTATGTAGATTGGTCAGACGAGGATGAGAATTTTTCATTTTCCCAACAGGTACAGTTCTTGATTGGGCGAATAGTGTCACATGTCCACATTATAGAGCATCATTTGCCATATCGTGTCTTGCGGCAATTTGGAGAGGCACAGGATGTGTTGAGAGGTTGAGCTGAGTTCGCGAGGTCATCACAAGAGATCCCCCTATGGGGTCCAGAGATTCCAGTGGCCATAGCAGAGGCAGACATTGATACATTATAGGAAGTTCCATGGGGATGGAGAGATGGTCCAGCAGACTGAAGGACCATAGGGGAGTATGATCAGTGGTGGGTAGTACACAGATTGATTCCACTGACAGATCCAGAGTAGCCAGCGCCGATAAAACGGCGAGGGATAGGTTCACGAGGCAGGCATGGCAGAGGTAGAGGTCGGGGAGATAGAGGAGGTCATGGTGATGGAGGAGATGATGGCCAAGGTGGATGACGAGGGGGCAGGAGAGGGAAACATAGTCGGAGGGGATGAGGGCCACCATTGTCACCAATCTATGAGGAGGGACGAGGAGATGAGGATGTAGCCATGCCAGACATTGGTCGAGGAGGGGAGGAGGTGGATACTATGATAGGTGGAGAGGAGGTGCACCCCACAAAGGCGGCTATTCTAGACATCCTGGCAGAGGAGGAGGAAAATACCGAGGAGGTAGGCAGAGAGGAGGCAGAGATTGATGCCTGGGGTTTGCTATGTGCCTACCAGGAGGATGACGAGGAGGATGATGATCATGAGAGAGAGATTCGTGATCAGATCTTAGAGGAGCTAGATAAGGAGGAGGATGGGGTAGCGAGGGTCAGACAGGATGAGACAGGGTCAGTAGATCCTGATATTGCTACATTATGAGCCCAGGTTGCCTCCCTGGAGGAGCAGATGAGAGTCCTAATGTCCAAGAAGGATGCGTATCAGATGGAGAGGGACAAAGTAGTTATGGACAAGGATCAGGCCATAGCTCGGCGATAGGAGACTGAGCAGAGATTTATAGAGCTCAGAGCCTTGTGTACTGGACCATCAGTGGCCTTCACCAGAGAGTTAGTCAAAGCTAGGGAGAGAGAGACTTATTACCATGATCTATATGAGGCAGAGGTTCCTCTAGAGAGACGGGCTCCCAGTTTCTCATAGGAACATAGCAACAGGTCACAGACCAGGACCCATATCAGGATAGTTAGCACAAAGGGGGTGGAGCAGCCATGCAGAGCAGGTCCATATGACAGACCTCCCTCAGCTCACAGGTCATCGGGTTCCCATCATCATTCCTCCACACACTCCAGGCATGATAGTAGTGGTAGTTCAGGATAGGGACACTTCTTGAGAAGCATCGAGACATTGTATTATGATCCTATAGCCTGCGGGCCTTCATGTATTATTTGATGCATTATGACATTGTGATGTGACACAGATGAGCGATATATATATATATATATATATATATATATATATATATATATATATATATATATATGATTTTTGTGGCAAGTCCTATGATATGTATTTCTATTTATAGATTATGCAGTTGTTCATTTATACATGTGATGTTTATATTATATGCCTATGTGATGGATGATCATTTTTTTTTTATGACGTTTATGCAGCTAATGATATAATGTTGATTCTATGTGATGTTGATTCTATATGATGTTGATTCTATATGATGCATGTAGTTTATAGTTATGAGATGCAATATAATGTTATATGGAAAATGCATTCTACATGTGATGGTATACAAATGTAATGTGATGCATATATTTACATTTGTTTTGTACATGGTATGCTTATGATATGTATTGTATGAGAATGTCTATTATGCCATGATTTCCTAAATATGATAAATGCCTATATGTATGTATTTTTCTAACATGTATGGATATGCAGGATGACTTATATTGTTGTGTGTCACAGGACTCCATCATAATGCAAGAAAGAAGAACTGTTAGTATGGAAAGAAAGATTGAGAAATAACGAAAGAGATCCGATAGATGTTAATATTAAGAATCTTCGATGTTTCACTGTATCAAAAAGGTATTGCACTTTATCATCATTGGGCGGGACTAATACAAATGGAGACAAATACCATGATATGAGATAGACCAAGGTGTACAAGGTCATCCACTTGCTAACAATAAACAGTTGTAGATCAGGAATGTCATTATCTCATACTAAGGGCACAAGTTGCCCCAATCTTTTTGTCAAGACAAACCACAGACAACAAACAAAGTAAAAGACGGGTCATGAGACATCATTGCTCCTCTAAATCCTTCATGGGACATCCTTGAGGAAACTAGTAACATGACTCAAAATCAAATTGTAAAAGACAGTCGACAAACAACAATCAAAGAAAACATAATTTTGATACATTTTTGCTTCTCTAAATCCTTCATGGGACATCCTTGAGAAAGCTAGTAACATAATTCCAAGTCATCAATTCAAGATAAATGATAAGATAAATAAGCCATAAAGTCAAAAAGCCAATAAAATATTTGCCAAAACTTGATCTGTTTCTATGAGTTATTTTAATTGATAGAGCCTGATTCCAGGAGATACACATATTGGATAAGACTTTAAGTTTGGTTTCGATGTTATGACTATCTGTATAAGGCATGACAAAGCCTGGTTTTAGAAAGACATGTATCATATAAGACATTGAGTCCAATTTTGTTGATGTAATAACCTGTGTAAGGCTATGTTTGATTGTTTGACAATGTCGATATGTAGGAAGGACTCATCTTGTATAAGACATAGATTGTTTTGTTGATATCAATATTTATGAAGGACTCATCCTAAATAAGGCAAAAGTTGATTGTTTTGATGATGTGTGTCCACAGGAAGGACACATCCTATAGCAAACATCAGTTGATCTATTTTGATTGTTTCGTTTGGCAATTTGTTTGATGTGACTTAGAGACATTGCTGACTTGTTCACCAGATTGATGCATGACTTGATACGATGTGTGGACAATTGACTGTGTGTGATGACAAAACCCTAAAGGACTGACCTAGTACGGCCTCAGGGGCTCATCAATTGATGGCCTTGCCTACGTTGTACATGTAGAGACCTCGTAGTTCAACTTGAATTTGACTGATAAGACTGACTACAAATAGAAGACATGTGTGAAAGTGAATGTGAAAAAACCTAATGGACTGACCTAGTGCAGCCTCGAGGGCTCATCGCTTGATGGCCTTGCCTACGTTGTACACGCAGAGACCTTGTAGTTCGACATGACCAATGACCTTGTCCTATAGAAATATGAATTGAAGCATGATTTTATACAAACAAACCTAAACGGACTGACCTAATGCCTCGGGGGCACATTGGCAGATGGCCTTGCCTATGTCCAGTCACAGAGGCAATGTAGTTTGACAAACGACAAAGACTGACAAGTGTGACTGACTTTGACTCTGTTTTTGGATTTTTGAAATGCTTTGAATTTTTTTGTCTTTTTGAAGTTTTATGATGTTTTTGTGTTTTCTCAGGTCATTTTGTGATGTTTGTGGATTTTTCAATGGTTTTACATCTTCAACATAGCCAATGGAAAAATAAATATGACACACATTAGGTGTTTGTCCCCAGTCGAGTATAAGACCAATTGATTATGAATAGGGTAAAATGGGGGATATGAAATGCACTCGATGTCAATCGTTCCAGGTTATGGGAAAGACTACCACTTATTATGAATGGTATATACAAGTGATGGATACAAAAGATAAGGGATATATACAAGGATAGGTAGTATGTACAAGGATAAGGACTATGTATAGGGATAGGTAATATGTACAGGGATAAGTAGATTAGAAAAATAGTAGACAAAGGAGCAAAGCCAACTACACATGGCACCTGTTTGCCAGGTTTTCACCATGGTACCTATCCAAAGCACCACCGAAGTGGTTTTCACTATTGGACGAATAATTTTTCTTTACTATTTTCTTGATTATCTAATTTTTTTGGTGTTACCAAGATGCCTCTTTGCCAGGTTTTCATCTTGGTAACGATTTTTGTGATTTTTTTGATTTTTTTGTATTTTTGCTAAATAAGACAAGGCTCTCAAAAGCTATGCGTAGAAATTATTCAAATGCAGACTGTTAATTGGTGAGGACAATGGTTCCCCTCCAGGAGTAGAGAGTTGGTACGCTCCTAATCCAAAAGCTTCTGTAACAATATAAGGTCCTAACCAGTTTGGTTCAAACTTTCCTAGTTTGTCTCTTTCTGCCTGATTCTTTGGGTTCTCCATTAAAACCAAGTCACCAATGTCAAAGTTTTTGTTCAAGACCTTCCTATTATAACTATGATGAAGGCGATTCTGATATGCTTGGAGATGGTCTAGTGCCTTTTGTCTTTGCTCATCTAGGAATTCTAGCTCATGGAGTCTCAATACTCAATACTCTTCATCATCAATGTGGCCTTTCAAGGATACCATTAAGGAAGGAATCTTGACCTCAATAGGAAGAATAGCTTTAGAACCAAAGACTAGTGATTAGGGAGTGGCACCGGTGGGAGTACAGATACTTGTGCGATAAGCCCATAAGGCAGGGTTAAGCTATAAATTCCAGTCACGACCAGCATCATTGACAGTCTTCTTGAGGATTCAAATGATGGTTTTGTTAGATGCCTCTTCTTGGCCATTACCTTGTGGGTAGTAGGGAGTGGAAAAGTGATGTTGAATATGAAATTCCTCACAAAGATGATGAAATTCTTGATTTTTAAATGGGCGGCCATTAGCTGTGATGATGGACTGAGGGACACCATATCGACATATGATATAATTTAGGATAAACTTAGAAATTTGTGTACCGGTAATGTATGTCATAGGAATGGCTTCAATCCACTTCGTAAAATACTCAATGGCAGTAATAATGAACTTGTGTCCATTAGATGATGTGGGGTGAATCTTACCTATGAGGTTGAGTCCCCATTGGGCAAAGGGCCATGGTGATGTTATAGGACGAAGCTCCTATGCTGGGGCATGTATCAAGTCTCCATGAACTTGGCATTGACGACATTTCTTTATAAAGACATATGAGTCTTTTTCCATAGTAGGCTAGTAATAACCCAGTCTCATGATCTTTTTAGCTAAGGTAGGACCACTAGAATGGGACCCACATATACCCTCATGCACCCCTCACAATCTCGCTTGAGCTTCATTAGAATCAAGACAACTCAATAGGGTATTATCTAAGGCATGTCTATAAAGGGTGTCTCTGACAATGGTGTATTTGGCTGACTTGTGGAGGAATGTCCTATGTTGGTTATTTGATAGGCCAGTGGGTATGATTTCAGCATGAAGGTAGTCATAGATTTCTTTGTACCATAGGGAGTCAGGACCAACAATGTCACACACCATTTCAGAATCTGGGATATCGTAGGCTAGGACCAAAAGTTGTTCTACCAAGAACTCAACCTTAGGCACATTGTTAGGAATGTCGAGAAGTGATGCAATTGTAGCCATAGCGTCTGTTTCCCTATTTAAAACATGAGGTATTTGATGAAATCTGACTTTGTAAAAGTACTCTTTAAAGCTATCGGCCATGCATTTATATGGAGCAAGTTTCTCATCCTTAGTCTTATATTCATCATTCACCTATCTGATTACTAGTTGAGAATCACCATATACCTGTAGATTCTTTATTTTCCACTTCACTGTCATGCGTAACCCTGTCACTAAAGCTTCATACTCTGCTATGTTGTTAGTACATGGGAATGCAATTCTGAATGATTTTTGGATAGAAGCACCTTGTGGCGTGATAAACAATATACCAGCCCCTGAACCATGATTGGTATGTGAGCCATCAAAGTATAGCTTCCACATTGTGTTTGTATCCATTGCAAATATAAACACATCAAGGAAGTTTGCAACTAATGGGTGATCTTCCTGTATTGGTGTGTCAGCTAACTAATCAGTAATGACTTACCCTTTAATAGCCTTTCTTTCTACATATTGGATATCATACTCACTAAGTATCATAACCCATTTGGCCAGTCTCCCTATTAATGTTGCCTTGCTTAAAAGATATTTCAGAGGATCTATTTTGGCAATCAACATTGTTTGATGATATAGCATATAGTGCCTTATTTTTTGGGTAGCAAATACTACTGCAAGATAAGCACGTTCAATGGTACTATAGTTGAGATCATAACCTACCAAAGTATGACTAATATATTAGACTGCTCTTTCATGACCTTCATCGTCATTCTGTGCAAACAATGCTCCGAGTGATGAATGGGTTGTTGTGATATAAAGAATCAATGGTCTTCCTTCAACAGGTGGCATTAATACTGGTGGTGTGAGTAAATATTCTTTAATCAATTGAAAAGCCTCATTGCACCTAACTGATCATGCAAAGGGTACCCCTTTCTTAAGTAAATGTTGAAAAGGATGTGTCTTATCTGCTAAGTGCACTATAAATCTTCTAATAGATTGCAGTCTTCCTTGTAATGTCCTTAGTTGACTGAGATTGGTTGGTGGAGGCATGTCCATGATTGCTTTGACTTTGGCCAGGTCTACTTCAATGCCTCATCTGGAAATGATATAGCCCAATAAATTTCCTGACTTGACTCCAAACACAGACTTCTTGGGATTAAGTCTCACTTTATACTTTTCTAGCCTCTGAAATATCTTGTCTAAAACTTGTAAATGTTCTGCCCTAGTCTTGGATTTGACAATAAGGTCATTGGCATAATACTCCATAAGAGTGTGTACTAGATCATGGAAGATAGTGATCATAGTCCGTTGATAGGTTTCTCCAACATTTTTGAGTCCAAAGGGCATAACATTCTAGCAATACATTCCCCAAGGACAAGTGAAAGTTGTTTTAGGTTGGTCTTCAGTTGCAATTCTAATCTGATTATATCCTGAAAACCCATCCATAAGGGACAACATCTCATATCCTGTTGTCATGTCAACTATCATATCTATGTTAGGTAGAGGGAAGTCATCCTTAGGACAAGCCTTGTTTATATCTCTGAAATCCATGTAGATGCAGATGCCCCCGGTTGGTTTAGTGACTGGTACAAGATTGGAAATCCAATCTACATAGTTGATTGATCTAATAAACCCAACGTCTAATAGTTTCTTGAGTTCTGCCTTGACTAATAAAGCAATCCGTGGATGCATTTTTCTCAATTTTTGTTTCACTGGTTTGGCCCTTGGTTGTAAGGGAAAATGATGTAGAACAAGTTCAGGATCCAAACTAGGCATGTCTAAATATGACCAAGAAAAATTTATCTGTCTCTATGAAAAGAAGTTGTGGAATTCTGGCTGCTCTTCCATTGTCAATGATGTTGCAAAATAAACTAGTTGAGGATTCTCTTATGTACCTATGTTGACTTCGACTGATTCTTCCACAAGCATAGGTGACTTTTCTTGTACAACTGGGGGAATGTTCAAACCTCCATCCTTAGGTGCCTCAGAGAGGTTTTCGCCTTCGGATGTGTCCTTTCTTTTTACTTTTTCATTGTCTAAAGGTGCCTTTCGATTTTCACCTAGAGACTCGTCCTTTTTATTTTGTTTATTCTTTTTCTCATTTTTGTGACTGGAGGGTTGAATAGATTCCCCAAAGTATGATTTGTTGTCCAAGTCAATGGTAAAACTAGCCTTGTGATCACCGTTAGGTATGCCTTCTGGTAATCCCAGGAACTCAGCAATTGCTTCATCATTCTAAAAAATGTCTAAGACATGTGTGTCTTGTTGGTCTCGATCAATGAGCTAGGGATAAACTAAGGGCATGTCATCATTAGAGTTATCAAAGTTTAATGGGGTCAAGGTAAGGATTGAGTTATTCATATGGTCACAAAAGCCTTGTACTAAGTCTTGTTTGCTTTTAGGTTTAGGGCTAGGCGGCTGGATAGGTGGGCCTAATGCCAGGGTTTGGTTACCTGAAATAGATGTATCGGGTTGCCAAGAGGTAGGATCAAGTGATTCCCCATAGTAGTGTTTAAACCACTCCTCCTTTGTCATTTTCTTTGGTGGACAATAATTCAATGGATTTGGGGAGGATCCTAACATTAAATCAAGTTCTCCAAATAACTTGTCAAGGTCCATGGAAGAGGTAGAGGATAAGGAATCCCACTCATATTCGTTTGAGTCAGGGGAGTCACATTGGTATTGGTCAGATGGTTCATGAGATGTCTCAATATCTTCTGAAACACTTACTTCCTTGAGTAAAGGTGATGTGGTACTAAGAACGCCAATCTAAATTGGTTGAAACCCTAGCCCCACTCCTTTTGGCCATTGAGAAACATAGATTGGTTCAATCCTTCCATCTTGATTTAAGTCTAACCCACTCTGTCCATTGTATCCCTTGCTTTGCATAATTTTGAAACCTTTGCCATATAAATTAGTAGGAATATGAGAAAGTGAGAGAGGTTCTTCATTACCTTCCTTATACACCCAAGAAGTGACATCTTCTATATTTACGGCTTCTTTGCTTAATTCACCCCATTTAGTGAAGGTTGTTGCTGGGGGAATATGTATAGTAACCATAGATTGTCTCCTATCTGATGAAGGTAAACCGTATGACTTAGGAGGAATCAAATGGTTGACACAATAAGATGTAATACTCTCCACAACCCTTGTCTTGGATCTCAACCCTAGGAGTGGTAGGAACTGAGGGTGAAATAGATGTTGGAGTGAGTGTGGATGGATCGACATAGGAAGATGGATTAGCTGATGAAGCCTCTTGATTTACTGGCACTTGACATTGGGGGATCTCTTTTAGATTGGTGCAGTATTAGAATGGATCTAGGTCACCATCTATAGTTATTTTTGTGCCATTGTAAGGGAATTTAAGACACTAATGATACGTGGAAGGGACCACCTTCATGGCATGAATCCAAGGTCAACCTAACAAAAGTTTATAAGGAAGGGTGAGATCCAAGACCTGGAACTTTGTCTCCATTACTACAGGACCAATTCTGATAGGAAGTGTTACCACCCCCTTTGATTTTTGTTCCTCATCATCATAAGCTTTAATGACAATGCTTTTGGTTGTGTCTACGCATACTTCTGAGATGGCTAATGCCCTAATTAGTTTTGAAGTGAATAGATTTAACCATGCTCCTCCGTCTACCAAAACTCATCTAACTTTGGTGTCATCAACAAGGACTTCTAGATGTAAAGGGTTGTTGTGGTTCATCTTTTCAGTTGCATAGTCTTGTTCAAAAAATGTGGCATGGTGATTATTGGTCAAGTAGCCCACCATTTCCTGGAAACAATTGACATCAAGGTCATTAGGGAGCATGGTGTTCTATAAAGCTTTATCGAGAACAGATCGATGCTTAGGGGAAATACACAACAATTCCAAGATTGAAATTTGGGTCGGGGTCTTCCCCAACTAGTCAAGTAGGTTATATTGTAACTTGGAAGGTTGTGGTGTTTGTTGCAATGGAGGGCCTGGGATAGTGAACTTAGTATGGTGAGTATTAACTATGCACTCGGGATTGGTATTGATAGTAATGGTATTAACATTCTCATTAGTGGCACAAAGGCAATGGATGCTTTTTCCACTATTATAATCAAGTTGGATATTCGCATAGTTGGATGACATATTGGTCTTAGTACTTGAACTGGGGACATTTCCTTTGCCATGGTCATGTAGTGGATCTGAAAAGACTTGATGATCAGTGTTGATGACTTTTGTTTCTATCCACTAACTTCAATTATTCTCCTTTTGACAAGATCTTGTATGATATTCTTGAGTTGATGACAGTTTTGTAGGTTATGTCCCTTGGTTCTATGATAATCACAAAAGGCATTGTCATCCCACCAAACTGGTTTAAATTGTCTTAGATCATATTGTCTTGGTTCCTACAGTTGTATAAGATTATGTTGTAGCAATTGTTTGAACACAGACTCAATGGGTTCCCCTAAGGGAGTGAACTCACATTTTTGAAATCTCCTTTATTGTTGTGGACGTTGAGTATTTTGAACCATGTTAGGAGGTTGATTGACATCATTATGGGTATTGGTAGAAGTGTTAGGTCCCTGTAATGTGATGAGTGGTCCCACTTGTAGTATTTTAGCATCAACTACCCCATCATTGGTGACATTTTTGTTATGAGACCAAAATCTGTTTCTATCAGTGGGGGTGTTTTGCACAATCTGATTTCTATTGGATGTTGATGTCTTAACTTTTCCTTTTTCAATGAGATCCTTTTCTATTATAACCCCTTTTTCCACTAGTTCTGAGAAAGATGTACAACAATGTACCCTTAAGTTACTCCTTAGTTTTGCATGAAGGTTTTCTTGAAACATAGTAACTTTTTTTTTTTTTAGGTATCTTGATAGGACATCGACTAGCTATAGTCCTCCATCTCTAGAAGAAAGTGATGAATGTTTCACCTTCGTCCTGTGCTATGTGACACAAGGTTGCTATATTTATTTCATGGTCTATGTTGAAGGAGAATTTCTCCACAAATTTCTCAACCAGTTCACCCCAAGATCTGATGCCAAAGTCAAGACCTGAAAGCCACTCTAGTGCAATTCCTACAAGACTTCTTGGAAATAGTCTCATAAGATATGTTGGGTCATAGGCGACATCTATGCATATGGTAGAAAATTCCCTTATATGTTCTATTAGATTCTGTTTACCATTGTACTTAGGGAGAGTTGGTATGACATATCCATGAGGGAAAGGGGTCATGTACAATGATCTATCAAAGGGAAATGGGCATATGTCCTTCGTTGAAAAATATTTCTTATTTGCCACTGACATGTTATCCATTTGTGTTTGTAATGCATGCATTTGTGTTTGTAAGACATCAACCTGGGTCAAGGACGTACTAGGCGGGTTATGCGGATCTGTATATGTATTATGAAATCCAAAGTCTCCTGATGGGTTTTGATTGAATGTTGGTATTTGAGGCAGGTTTAGATTCAAAATATTGGTAAACATGTTCTGGGGTGGATGCTGCATAAAATGACTACCAGTCTAACTACCAATCCGAGAGAAAGGATTCTGATTCAAAATCTGTGTAAATGGATTCTGATTTCCAGTCTGGGAAAATGGATTTTGATTGCCATATTGGAAAGAGGGAATGCCTCTTGTTTGTGTATTCCATGGTATAGTACTACTGAATTGAGCACTAGGTATGGCCATCGACTGTGGTATGGTGCTTGTGACACTAGCAGTAGGTGTGGTCGTTGACTGTGACCTTGTGACACTGACATAAGGTGTAGAGACTGATGTTTTAGGTCTTTTACTCCCAACAAGAGGACTGAAGGGAATAGATGATGAAGCCCCAACAGTGAAATTAAATCTTGACGTCATGCCGAATGCACCAAATGGAGAGGTATGGACTGTCGTACTCTATGTAGGTGTGCCAGATGGCATAGTTGTGCTTATCTGAGGTATAGTAGTACTAGTAGTCATTGTGTTTGTCCCTTGTGTAGGTTGAGTTTGCAAGGTGCTAATATCAAATCCTGCGGGTAAGGTAGCGCCTTCAGCTAGCAGTTTGGCTAAATATCGTTGACGATCATTTGCTAGGTACTCATCTACAAAAGAGGCAAATTGAGGGTCCTGTGCAGTGGCCTCTATGTCCTCTACTGTAATATGCCCTTGAGTGTTTCTAGTGGTGAATTTTTCTAGTAGAGTCTTGTGAGGTCTTGAGGAAAATGGATTGATGAATTTGTTTGGGTTTGACATGTTTTCTCTCTCTTCTCTTAGACCTAGTTTCAACCATGTAAGATCAACTCAATATGCAAGGAATGTAGAACTATGTCTATGGACAGTATGATTCTAGTCTATGTTTTTGGTATTTTCGAATGCAAAATAAGGAATGTTCTAGGATGACACTAGTCTAAAATTTAAAGATGCAAAGTTTAAGCAAGGTTCTAAAATAATGAATTCTATAAACCCAAGATGAAGGGACCAACTACCTAAAGTCTAACCAAGGCGTCAATTTAGTTAAGTCAAGGAACCAATGTAGGACGAGGATCAAAGACAAGTTGAGTTTCCTAACTAGACTGATAAGCTAGGAGGACTCTCTATAGGACCAAGGATAAAATGATAAGACTAGGTTCAATGACAGATTTTGTTGATGCTAGGGTTTTTCTAGAGTGTAGATGGTGGACCTATCCTAAAGTTTTGTAAAAATGACCTTCCTAGAAGTGTACTCTAAAGGTAATGTACTCTAAGATGAGACAAAACATTGAATTAGGACAACTATGATAATGACCAAAGGAACCTAAAGGATGCAAAACTGAGCAAATCATTTCAGGTTTCTGTGCAAGGACTGTTTGTGGAAAGACAACTGAAACTGGTATAACCATGTTGACTAGACAATGACTGTGAATTCAGGTTTTCTAATAATCTGGCAAATGCATCATGGGATTTCATAGATGCAGTTGAGTTTAACAATTGCGGCTTTCTAATAAATTTTAATTTCTGACTCTAACAGATGCAATTAACCCTGTAACAGATGTAACTCGTAATGACAAATATGACTTTAAGCTGAACAAATGCGACTTGTAATGACATATGTGACTCTGCGGTAAACAAATGCGACTCGTAATGACAAATGCAACTCAAAGTTAAACAGATGCTACTCTAAAAAGAAATTGTGACTTTCTGGTGAACAATTGTGACTCGGTGAATTTTTAGTGATCTAAGATTTAAAATTGACTCTATTTTCTGTGACCAATTTCTAGAAAACAAGAACAATCATAAGACAAAGTGTTTTTAGTTTGATTTTGGATTCAAAAGAACGTTTAAGTTGACAACAAACAAGTACATCCTAATAGGCCATAAAGGCCTAGGGTTTGTATACTTGGTATAGCCCACCGAAATACCCTGGATTGGTGATAAACACCTTTCCTTCTTGAGAGCGGATAGCTTAGAAATTTGGTGGCTTGGCTCCCCTCCATGGCTCATTA
Organism: Sequoia sempervirens; assembly: GCA_007258455.2. Lineage (NCBI taxonomy): Eukaryota > Viridiplantae > Streptophyta > Pinopsida > Cupressales > Cupressaceae > Sequoia > Sequoia sempervirens. The sequence continues at coordinate 118,725,937 of VDFB02000008.1, forward strand.
ACGTCTTTTGAGCACACCAATTTCAAATTCTTTGGGAAATGACCTCCCAAGAATTTCTATCTCTACTCAAGGGGATCAGTAGTGAGTGTCTTCGGGCATGCTACTGTACCCTGCACTATACCAAGCAATGGCCAATAGAATGGTTGGACACTAAAACAAAAGGTGTTTAATACGGGCATTCCATTCATGGGGCATGATCCATGTGGCGAGAGTCCCCTTTCGGATCCATCTTGTTGGAACCACACTTGTGATTCTTGGGTTTTCCCCAAGAACCCACTTTTATATACCGGCTGGAAGTCCCTCGGGTTCAGGGTGCTACCAGTTTGAGTCATCCTGGGGTGAGTATTTTTTCCCACCAGAATAGGCCCAAATTCTAGAGTTGGTAACCGTTTCTCTTACACCTAGGATCACATGGATGGACAAGGGGAGAGGATACTTTGATGTACCAAATTGTGAGGGTAATAAATAGATGTTATTTTGCACCAAACACAATAGACACTTGTTAATTTTAATCCAAATGAAAGATTTGCTACACTACCAGACAATCTGTTTCAAAATTTAACTAAGGTCTTCGAAAAATGTTTTGCAGAAATATTTATTTAGAGTTTTCAGTATTGTCTTCATCAATCATCCTGCAAAAAATCGTTAACTCCAAAAACAAAAAGCGAACATGCTTGAAATCAGATATCAATAACACACAAATCAATTGAAAACTTCATATTTTTGAAAATAGAAACAAAGGCTTACCAGTCAATTTCATCACTTTTTTTTGGTCAGATGCGTTGATTTCCTCTGTAATTGTGTCCTGGTTATTTTACCGGTCAGTTGTGGTTCATGAATTTTTAGATGCGTCGTATTCTTTCAAATGCGGTTCAGGAAATCAATTGTGTCGCTTCATCAAACTGATGCATCTATGAATTTCAATTGCAGCATTTCGTCAATCTGATGCATCGTTCCATACGAAAAACCTGCAAAAATTAAAATAAAATTCTATGGATACGCGAAGATGGTGTCTTCACGTCGGGTTCACCAAAATGTAACGTCTAGAAAATGCACAAGACAAGAAACATAGATTAAGAGCAAACAATGCAATGCAAATCTAAATGCAATCTAATGTTAAGCAACAAAGAACAAAGGAAAGTCAAAACATGAACAAACTAGAACAATCTCACCAAATTGCTACGTATTTCCATGATTCATCTCGATTACCCTTCTCCATTTTGCTTGTAGTAGTATAATTTCCCTCTGATTTTCAAAGATTCGTGCAAGTATAGCCTATGATAGTGATTTAGCAAAACATCAAAGATTCAAGATAAGTGCTCTCAAAAGTCATAAGATTCCGTGAGAGAGATTGGAATGAAGAATAACAGATCAATTTATAGAAAATCGATTATTCGAACGACAGGCTAGGATTGAAAGATTAACAGATGGTTGAGATTGACTGATTAGTCATGCATTCTGATAACAGTTAGTAGTGACATGAGTGATACAAATTATGAATATAATTAAAGATTAAATAAATGATTTAATCTTCCAGTTTGGTATTTGAAAGAAAAAGAATTATCTTTGCATGACAAAGATAAAGATAGATTAAAGCAACTCTTGTTTGAATGCATGCACAAGGCTTAATTAATTAAATAAGAATATTTAATTAATATGCATGTACATGCAAATGAGTTAGAACTGGACAATTGAATGATTTGACGAAGAGATTACTCGAGAACGCCACTCAAACATTAAATCAAGAGTTAACTGAGCGATTAAAATAGATCTTTGAGTCAAGTCAAATCGAGTAAGAGTGAATACTTAGATAACTCACACAATTTATCTAAATATAGAGGAATGCGTTAAAATAGAATTCATGAATTAAATAATTCATTTAATTCAAGATTTGATATTTGAAGAATAATTAAATAAATAAATAAGATTTATTTAATTAAGTGATGAAAGGATTTAATTGAATAATTAAAGTATGATAGAGAGTGAATTAAATAAGAATTTATTTAATTTGACAAGAAGAATAAGGTTAATTAGTAACATAATTAAATAAAAATCATTTATTTAATTAATCAGATAGAATAAAGAAAAGTGTGAATTAATTAAATAATTAAGATTATTTAATTAATAGGAGAAATGAAGACTATACAGAATAATTAAATAATTGACATTATTTAATCATGACCATGAAGAATACGAATTATGAAGAATATTGAAGTCGTAGCTTAGACTAAATTTCGGTGTCTACATTTATTACACTTTTTTAGATTTTCATATTTTTTTATTTTTTTTATTTTTTTATCTTTTTCTATTTTTTTAAATTTTTTTAAAGAATTTTTTATGATATTTTTGTATTTTTTCAAGACTTTTTCCAATGCACTAGATGAGTCAAGTGTAGAATTTCTTGAGATGTAGGCTGTAGAGGGATTCATCAAACAAATCCCCTTCAGGTGTAGACAGTTGATATTCCCCTAATCTAAAGACTGATACAATGACAAAGGGACCTAGCTAGTTTGGTTCAAATTTCCCCTTCTCTCGACCTTGTTGATTACAGGGATTTTATTTCATGATTAAGTCACCAACCTAAAATGTTCTAGATTTTACTCCATGATTGTAATTTTTGAATATCCTTTGTTGATAGGATGTCAAGTGATCAACTACATGCTGATGACACTCATCCAACAATTACAATTCTTGTAACCTAGATACTTTATAATCCTCATATGAAATAATCCCATTTGGTGACACATGAATTGATGGTAGCTCAACATCAATAGGTAGAATTGCCTCTAATCCATAGACTATAGCATAGGGTTTGGCTCCTATCGAAGGGTGGATGTTGGCTCTATAAGCCCATAATGTGGGGTTTAGTTGAACATGCCAATCATGTCCAACATCATTGACGATTTTCTTCAATATTATTAGGATCATTTTATTTGATTCATCTACTTGGTTGTTTCCTTGAGTGTAGTATGGTGTAGAAAACCAATGTTGGATATGAAACCTCTCACAAAGTTCTTGGACGTCCTGATTCTTGTAAGGCTTGTCATTATCCATGATAATGGATTGAGGGATTCCATATTGATATAAATGATGTAATTTAGGATGAAGGATGCAATTTTTTTTCCTATGATGGTGGTTAGGGGAATAAATTCAATCCATTTCATAAAGTACTTCATGGTTGTGATGATGAACTTGTGTCCATTTGATAAAGATGGATGAATTTTTCCTACAAGATCAAGTCCCCACTGACAGACATGCCATGTTGATGTGAATGGTTCCAGATCTTGTGTTGGTGTGTGTATCAGGTTTCCATAAATTTGAAATTTCTAGCACTTCTTGACGCATTGAAATGACTCCATATTTAGCCAGTAATACCCCAAACATAGTATTTTCTTAGATAAAGTTAGTCCACTTGAATGTGTGCCACAGATAACTTCATGAAGTTCATGTAAAGCAATTTTAGCCTTGTTATTTTCAAGACATCGAAGGAGAGTACCATCAAGACCTCATCAATAAAGTATATAAGCTATTAGGGTATGTCGAGCTACTTGTTGAATAAAGTTTCACTTTTGGTTTCAGGATAAATCAGGTGGGAGGGTATTTCCTTTTAGATAGGTGTATATTTTTTCATAGGTAGAAGCATCAACCTTGACTAGCTGGTATATGACTGGGGATTCAAGGTTTTCATAGGTGTGGTTTAAATAGTTGTTCCACCATGAACTCATAACAGGATCATTTTTCAAGTATCTATAAGAGAGAAGCAATGGTTGTCATACAATCAACAACTTTATTGTCACCTCTTGGAATCTGCTCAAATTTGATCTCCAAAAAGTAATTTTTAAAGTCATCAACTGTTCTTTTATATGACATTAATTTTTCAACTGAGTTAATGACTAGTTGGGAATCACCAGACATGCAACTCTATGATCTTCCACTTGATTGCTACTTTGATTCCAATGATCGATGCTTCATACTCAGCTATGTTATTAGTGCAAGGAAACATTAACTTATAGGACTTTGGAATGGTGTGTCCTTGAGGTGAGACAAACAAGATTCCCACACCCGATCCATGTTGTGTGTAAGTGTTGTCAAAGTAAAAAATTCATTATTGAGTTTACATTGTTAGGACATCAACATCTAGAAATTCAATGCTCATCAAATGATCAGCTTGCAATGGTGCTTCTGCTAGTTGATCTACTATGGCTTGACCTTTGATTTCTTTCCTATCCATGTATTGGATATCGAAATTTCTCAACATCATTACCCACTTGGCTAGTCTTGTTGTTAAGGAAGCTTTGCTAAGTAGATACTTTAATGGATCAGTTTTAGCTGAGTTTTATGGTGTGAGTTAGCATGTAATGTCTTATCTATTGAGTAGAAAAAACTATTGCTAGACAAAAAATTTCAATAAAGGTGTAAATGATTTCATAGCCATTCAAGGTCCTACTAATATAATAAATAGCCCTTTATTTTCCTACAAAATCTTCTCGTGCGAGTAAAGCACCTAAAGATATCTCCATTATTGCAATGTAGAGTAGCAATGGTTTTCCTTCATTTGGTGGTACTAGTATGGGTGGTGACATCAAATATTGCTTGAGTTGATTGAAAGAAGTTTCACATTCATCATCCCACATGAAGGAAATGTTCTTGTGTAACAAATGATTGAAAGGATGAGTTTTATTGACCATTTGTGCAATGAACCTCTTGATAGACTGGAATTGTCTCTATAAATATCTCAGTTGATTGATATTCTTAGGAGGAGGAATTTCCATGATAGCTTTGAATTTTGCAGGATTCACCTCAATGCCTTTAGCCAATACTATATATCCCAATAGTTTTGTTTATGTCATACCAAACACACATTTCTTGGGGTTCAATATTACATTGAATTTGTCTAGTATGGTGAAGATATTGTCTAAAATTTTTAGATTCCCCTCTCTAGTGAATGATTTCACCAAAAATTTGTCTACATAGTCTTCTATAGAGGTGTGCATCATGTCATGGAAGATGGTGGTCATCTCTCTTTGATATGTGGCTCCAACATTTTTCAAGTTCCCAAAAGGAATTATGTTCCAAAAAAAGGTACCCCATGGACATGTGAAGGTTGTCTTATCTTGATCCTCATGTACTATTTTTATTTGATTGTAACCTAAAAATCCATCCATAAGTGATAACATTCCATGTCTAGCTATCAAGTCGACAATGATGTCAATGTTAGATAGAGGAAAATCATCTTTCGAGCAAGAATTATAGAGATCTTTGAAATCTATACATATCCTAATGCTTTTATTTGGTTTTGACACTAACACAATATTTTATATCCACTCAACATAATCAATAGGTCTAATAAATCCCAGATCCAATAGCTTCTTTAATTCAACTTTCACCAAAAGGGTGATATGGGGATGCATTTTTCTCAACTTTTGTTTCACTAGTTTTACTCCAGGTGGTAGCAATAAATGATGCATGATGAGCTCTAGATCCATATTTGGCATGTCAGCATAGGATCACACAAAGTTGATTTTCCTCTCTTCAAAGAACTTAGTGAAGCTTTGTTTTTCCTCCTCTCTCATGGATGCTGCTAGATGTAGAGTCTTGATAATTTCATCTGTACCAACATTGATGGATTGTGTGGGTTCAATCGGCACTAAAGATCTCTCATGATAGTGTTTAGGAAGAGTGTCAAATCTCCTATCCTTTTGTGCCTCGGAGAGGTTTTCACTATCAGATGCGCTCTTTATTTTTACTTTTTATTGATGTAATACTACCATTGAATTATTTTCAGCATTAGATCTATTTTTGATATTCACTATTTTGTGGCTAAGAGATTTTGCACTACCCTTGTCTGAAGTTTTTTTATGAGATTCATTAGTGGAACATGTTTCAGGATTGTTAGAGCAAAGGAAGTTTACAATGGTGTCATCATTTGGAAAGACAAGTATGTCAAGAAGTTCACTTTGGTCTCAATCAATCAGTTTAAGGTGTATCAATGGCAAGGAATCATCAAATTGTCTAAGGTCAAAAGGCTTGAGTGTCATGATGGCAACATCATTAAATTTTCCAATAGAAATTTATCAAGGTCTATGATGTTACTCTCTTCTAAAGTATCTATCTCACTCGAAGTATGATCATATTCTCTTGAGTCATTGATATGTTGTGATCCAATTTCAAGTGATCTAGAACTTGAGCTCTATCCCTCCATACATGTTGATGTATAATTTTTTATCACATCAATTTCGTTATCATGATAGGACTCTTTAGAGAGGGAATCCCATTCATATTCATTGGAATCCATTTCATAACTATCTCTCAATTGGAGGATTCTCTCAACAACCTATTGCCTGGTTTCTTCTTTTGATTCTTCTATGTATCCTAGTCTTATTTTGTCCTTGGCATGCATTGTGATAGGTTTTATTGGTTCTATGATGCCTTCTTTTCTTCTGATAGGACCTTTTCCCTCATATCCCATCTTTTTCCAGGATTTTCTTCCCTTTTCCATATTTGTTTTCTTTTATATTGGAAGTTGATACTTGTAATGATTCTCCATTCTTGTACAACCAATTCAAAACCTCCTTGTCTTCCAATTCATCCACTAAAGTGCCCATTTTCATAAACTTTCCAGCAAAGAGCATGGTTGGTTGTGATGATTATTTTCTTGATGTTGATGACTACACATACAACTTAGGAGAATAGGAAATTTGTGATAAGAATAAGGATTTCTCAAATGAGTATTCCCCCATGAATTTTTCTTTTAATTGAATCTTTTCAACCTATTTTGATAAGGCAGTGAGTTGACCTTCCCGATTTTGTGGAGTAGAATTTCCAATACCTTTTTCTTTTGACTGATCTTTTTTCTCAACCCACTTTGACAAGGAATTTAGTTTTCTTTCATTATTTGATGAGCTAGGCATTGGGGATTCCCTGTTATGTGGTACACAAGTATCTTGGGATGTTTTGAGTGTGTTGCAATATTGGGGATTGTTGGAATCAATTGAAATAGTAATTTCTTGACCATTGAAAGGAAATTTCAAACATTGATGATACTGCCTACATCTCATGAATCCAAGGATGTCCCAAGAGTATGTTGTATGTCAACTCCTTATTCAACACTTGGTATATTATATCTTTGACAGCTGGTCCTACTTGAATTGGTAATACAATCAATCCTTGGGAGGATCTCTCTTCATCATCATATGTTTTTATTGTGATTTTCCTTCTAGGATCAATAGCGTTTTTAGAATATCCAAGTGCATGGACAAGTTTTAGAGTGAAAATATTTAGGCCATCTCCACCATCTATTAGAACCTCAATGTGGTGAGCAACATTTTGTGGATGGGTGATAGATACATCATCATTTTTAAAAAAAGGATAGGAAATGAGGTTTGGTCAAGTGTCCCACCATAGCTTGAAATTGGAAAACCTCTAGATCATTTGGTACTTTGGTGGTGACTAGATATTTTTCTAGAATTTTTTTGTGAGCTGGTGAGATCTTGAGGAGTTCTAATATTGATATTTTTGCTAGTAATTTTTGCAATTGGTCAACTATGTTGTATTGAGTTGCAGGGGAAGCAGTTGTTTTGGATGTAGAGGAGGAAACAACTCCTTTCAATGCCACTTTAGCTTGCCCTCTTGTGATTGTGTTGACTGGTGAATTGTCTTCTTTTTATTTGATTTTAATGACATTAATTTTATTGTCACTTGTAGCAATTTTTTTGATTAGATTTATTGGCATGTCATTAATTTGTTGTGGTTTGATGTTAATGTCATGGTGATGATTTTTAGTTGTAAGCATTTTTCTTTGGATGTTGATTATGATGTCCTTGTTTTGATGTTCAACTACCTCAACATAATGAATTGTAGAGTCATAAACATAATTCACATTTTTTCCTTTGGAGTTTGATGAAGAGGACTCCCCTTTTCCATACTTTGGTAGAGGGTTCTTGAACACTTCATGACCATTGTTTGTTTGGCATCCCTCTATGAATATGGTCTTGTTATCAATCAAGTCTTGTATCAAATATTTCAATTTCATGCAATCATTGGTTTTATGTCCTTTGTTTCTATGAATGTCACAATAATCTGCATTGTTTCACCATGGAGGTTTAACTTTTGGTTCCCAATTTCTTGCCTCTGGTGATGTGATAACCTTAGCTACAAGAAGCTCCTTTAATGTTGATTCTAATGATTTTCCCAAAGGTGTGAATCTTCTTCAATTGGAGGATGTTTTATATGGTGGTCTTCTAGATTTTACATTACCTTAATTATTATTTTGATTGACATTCTGGTTGTCATTTGAATTGCTGGTTAGATTGTTATTTTGATTGGTTTTGGTGGTAATTTCTATCAGGTTAAATATTGGTTTTGCATTTTGTGTTTCAGCTACACCATCATTGTTACCAGAATTTTTGTTTAATTTCCAAAACTTTGTTCTATCACCACTATTGTAATTGTAGGAGGATCTTGTTGAATTATTTCCTTCATTGTAAATCTTTATGACTCTTTTCACCAAAGCTTCCTCAATTTTTATTCCATTTTCAATCAATTTTTCAAAGATAGGAAGGCATTGTAATTCCAATCCATAGCTCATCTCATCATTTAGGTTGTCAGTAAATATTTTCATCTTTTCTTTTTTGGGTATGCGATGAGAATATCTTGCAAATAGTCTTCTCCATTTTTGCAAAAATATGAGGAATGACTCACCCTTTTTAAGTTTCAAGTTGCAAAGGTCTTTCATCATTATATCATGTTGGATGTTATAAGAATACTAAGTGATTAATTTTTTAACAAAATCTTCAAAGGTTTTAATTAGGGGTGAAAGTTTGGAAAACCATTCAAGGCATTGTCCACCTAGGTTACATGGAAACAATCTCATCAAGTAGGTTTCTTCATGTGCAAATTCAAGACTAATGGTTCGAAATTCCCTCACATGATCTATTGGATCTATTTTACCATTGTATTTATCATACTTTGGGAATTCAAAATGTTTGAGAAAAGGAATCATGTTGATATCTTGATAAAAAGGATATGGGAAAGTGTCTTGTATCAAGTATCATTTTGAGGTTCCCCTTTGCATGTCAAGAATTTGTTGTTGGAGGTTTTTCATTTGACGAGTTAAGGAAACCACTTGTTCTGTATTTTTTGAATCATTTTTAGGAATTTAGGAGGTACTTTCAATTAATTAACATCAAACTCATTAGGAAATTTGACACCTTGTTTAGCTAACATTATTAAGTATTTTTACCCATTTCTTTCAAAAATATTTTCTAAGGACTTGTGGAAATTTGGATCTTGTTCAGCATGTTGGATGTCTTCCTTAGTTATTTATTCACCTTCATTATTGTGGATTCAATGGAAAGGATTTTCTTCAAGTTCAACCATGGTGTTTTGAGTTTTGATGTTTTGAGTTTCAAGTTCTTTTTCCTTGAGTTTCGTTGTTGTAATCTTGTTTGAATGGGCATGCAAGTGTTATAATTTGACTAAACTTTGATCTTTCTTTGCAATACCAAGGATGAAAACTAAGTCAAAGAGAATGATAAATTCTATTGATGAGACTAAGTTTAATTTGATTATATAGCTTTGTTTTGTGATGTAAGGATGACAAATCCTAATGATGAAACTTAGCTTAACAATCAGGGATATGATAAGTTTGATGATTTAGGAATTTTTAGATGTTATATATTGTTTTAGTTTGAAGAATTCCAATTGTAGAGATCAGTTTTAACAATTTTAGAATTTGTGGTACCTAAGGAATGTTTTTGTTTCAGAAAAGATTTTGAATTTTGGTTCAAATTGTGAAACAAGGGATAAATTTAACTCTCGAGTTTTGTATTTAATGGATGCACTTAAATAGATCCTAGATGCACTAAAATATTTGATATATGTTCTATAAGATAGCCTTGATGCACTATAATCATGAATTGATGTGCTAGTATATTGACTCAATGCACTAAAATATTCTTTGTATGCACTGGAATAGAGAGTGAATGCACTAAAAATTGGACCCTATGCGTTATAGTATGAGTTAGATGCACTAGAAAAAGGAACAAATGTGCTAGAATAGTGAATGGATGCACCATAAGACCTCTCAGATGTGCTATAAAACTACCTAGATGCACTAAAATAGTGAATAGATGTGCTGCTAGATTACACAAATGCACTAGAAAATGGAGTGAATGCTCTGAAACAAAGGATAAATGCACTAATTTAGAAATTTTCAATTTTTTTATAATCTTTCTAGGTTTTAATCCATGGATTAGAATTTTTCCAAGGTATGATCGGATGGACAGTGATTTTTTCTTAGTTTCTAATTTTCAAGTTGTGAGAATCAAGTGTTCAAATGGATGATTTCTTGAATCATGATTTCAAACATACCAGCAAGTTGTCAAATAGTTTTGTTGATCCTAGTAAATAAAAATTGAGTGTGTATTCAAGAATCTAGTCCGATTCTTTCGATTTCCATAGGTATAATACAATAGAAGACAATTCAAGCACTTTTCTATTCTCAAGTGTCACTTAAAGTACCACAACCCACATCTTAAAACCATGTCAACTCACATAGTCATGTCACCCCCTAGAGGGTACCCATATTTTTTCCTTTCTTGGGTCTTAAACAAAGCTGAATCCTTTTCTTTTGGCCAATAATCCTTGATGCTTATATGGTGAGTGTCTTGGGGGTAGATTCTTCCCTCCCCTTGCACTGTGATATAGAAAGTGTTCAGAGACTGACTTGGTTGGCTTCTACACTAAGGTTCATAGTAAGGGTTTTTGTTTGGTGTGGAAATAGACAAACTCTCTCAAGAGACCTCATAACCTTTTGAACAAAGGATTTTTGGATGGTTATTTTTCACACTATCATTGAATTGCGGACTTTCCCTAAATTCACTTTTGATTATAGTGGGTTGGAGAACCTGGATTTGGTTTTTCCCACTTAGGTCATTCCCCTAGGGTGAGTACTTTTTCCCACTATGGTAAGCCTTCTAAAGGTGTTAACAAAAGCATAAATAGTGAGTCTAGCATTCTGATCATCCATTTAATGAGAGAGCATAGGCCTATCACTTCAAGCATGAAAGAAAAGGGGTTCTTTAACCTTCTAATTAACCTAGATGCCTATCTTAATCAAAAGAAAGCATTAAACAACTCCATCCCTTGCATAAATCATCATTAGTTGCATAAATTTTTCTTTGACCAATGTATTGTGCACCTGCAACATAGAAAACATTAATTAGTTCTCAAGATTTGAAGATTTTTCAAATTTAACAGATGGGCTAATATAGTCATCTAATGTGCTAAAAGATTATTTATATGCACTAAAAGAACTATTCAATGTGCTAAAATAACAACCAGGTGCACTAAAAGAACAATTCAATGTGCTATAACATATATTGAATGCACTAAATTGTTAAACAAATCCGCTAAAAGACTCCCTATATGTTCCAAAATAATTTCTCGATGTGCCAAAATAAATATTGTATGCAAATTAATAGAAATTTAATGCATTGAAAAATTTGTCTTATGCACCAGAATAGGAATCGAATGTATTGAAATATTTGTCATATGCATTGAAAGAACTCACAGTCACACTAAAATAATTTCATGTCCAGAATATGTAAAAATACTTCCAAAAAATTTCAATAAAAATGGGTTGGGCCCCACAATGGGTGCCAATTTATGTGTGAGTTAAAAATGTGTATAATAAACAAGATTACACAAGCAATGAAACATATTATATTAAATATTTGAATCATAAAACTAATCTACTTGTAGCAAAAAAAAATTCTAAAAATGTTCCATTGTTTTCTATTCTCAAGGATCCTTTAAATGATTAGTGCTCTCAGATTTGTTTATGCACTATGACTAGTTTGGATGACAACCTAAGAAAAAAGATGTTGTAGATTCAAGAATTAAGTTTCTACATGAGGGATAAACTATGTGATTGAAGCCATGATATTAAATGTTGCTATAAATGATAATGGTGATATTGATAATGGATAATGATGTTAAATTCTATGATGCAAATGTTTTATGGAAACTAAGATGATAACTAAAATGCAACTATGGATTAATACATGATTCCAAATTAGCATGATACTACAATGTTCAAGTGATAAATGCTAAATATTCTAAACTCAAACTCTAAATACTCCAAATGCTCCAATGTTATTCTTGCATAATAAGTTTAATCAAAGATGGGATGTTAAATGTTGTAGCAAGAGGTTGTATTATAGGATTTCCAGAGCATCTTCAGATCTGATAGAAATCAATGGTCAAGATTTCAACATGAGAGATGAACAATGGAGATGGAAGAATCATGGAGGATGTTCCCTTGACCAAGGGAAACATGCCAAATGTATGAGAGAATCAAATGTGTGAGATTTCCAAGTGTCAATTTTTTTTTTTGAATTAGTTAAGAATAATGTAATTTAAATATTAGTCATATTGAAATACATGTGACACTTGATGATGTGGCCAAAAAGTGTTGTAGACATGTGACAAAAATTGAATTTGAAATTATTCAAACTTAGTGAGAAGATATTTAATTAAACAAACTATTGGCATTTTTTTATTTAATTAAATTTAGGAGAATGTGGTTTAAGTTGGAGAATTTAGAAAAGTGTGAAATATATAAATAAATTGAGAATTTATTTATAAATAGATAAAATAAAAGGGGTCATTAATTAAATAACTAGTATTTAATTAATTAATTGTCCTAACCGATTTAAGGTGTATACATGGTTTTTATTCATTAAGACCTTATGTCAGTTTGTGATGTTGTATTATTGTGTAATTAGGGTGTAAGTGTGTATAAAGAAGTTTTTTCTATTCATTTTACACCTAATTCATTCAAGCATTCATCTCATTCACTCATTCAACATCTTGCATTCAAACTATTAAAGCATCATTCAATCAAGAAATTATCAAGCATCTTGGAGCACCCATTAACATATCTTTAGATTTATTCAACAAGGTTTTGGTGGGTTTAGGAAACTTTCATGTTGTTTATTCATCATTCCTTGTTCATTTAATTTCATTTCTTTATCAAGGGTTTGATTACCAAAGTGGGATTTGATCAAGGAACATCCCTATACTCTAACCCTTAACCATTTTTTCCCTCTTGGCATGTGTGTTTGCAGGTATTGTAGGAATATTTATCATGGAGATAGGTTTTGAAATGTGATTTGCAATTCATCAAAGTGTTTCAAGTCAATCAAACCATAATTCAAGCCTAGAGACAACATTCATACGATTTTTTGTAGATTTGACTCTACCAACCCTACAAGAAGACAAGTGCAGATCTAGACCTATAGAATTGACTCTTGAATTTACAAAATTTTGGAGGACTTATTCATAGTTAGTGGTGAATGAGTCCCACTTATAGGATAGAAAAGTTTATTTTGTTAGAAATGAGTTCTCGATAGCCGGAAACTAGTTTCATGTCATTTTACTGGTAGGTGGACTGATTTTCCATTAGTGGTGAATGAGTCCCACTAGTGATAAACAATATTTTTTCTATCTTACATAACCTTCCAATATTAGCATTCAACTTCTAGGTGCACTCTGTTTAGCCTCACCCAATTTTTTTTGCATGTGTTTATGTTTTTAGTTCATTTTTACATACCCCACTGTGTTTTCAAACATTACATACTTCATTAGTTTTCCATTAATGATTAATCAATATCATCACTTAGCTACATTTATATCATATAATTTAATCATAGTCACATCATACATACCTTAGTTTGAGTGAACCACCACAATTTTAGTGTTCTATCTCTCTCCTTTTAGGTGAAAAACCCTAAGAGTGCAAGAGAAGTCCATGGAACACACCTAAAATTGTTGGTTCATCTTGGTGAACCTGCATTTTGAAGACATTATCTTTTTTATTTACATTTTCATGCATGTCGTAGGACTCATATCATTAGCTTTTGCATTGTTTTTGCATCCTACGGTTTGCACATTTGCATTAGTCAATCTCATATAGATTTCATTCTTGCACTTCAAAACATTAGAAAAAATGAAATTCTACATCTACATCTTCATTTTACATCTGAAACACATAAAAATAACTTTATTTAAAAAAAAAAAAACACAAAAAGAACTCATCCCTAGGTGAATCAATCCAATTACACTTTTTTCACAACAATTTTTGTCATTTTTATAGTAGTGTCTTCATTTTTATTTTCTAGTATTGCACTATTGTTTCAATTTATAGTATTTATGTTATTTTTATTTTCTAGTATTGCACTATTGTTTCATTTTTATTTTCTAGTATTGCATTTGTATTTCCATTCACTTCAACTCTTGTGGTACTTGTATGAGTGTTTGGTTCCTTATTGATAATACTTTAGTGAGAAGCAATTCCTAACTCATGGAATCCTATGATAACACACTCATTCTGGACCAAGTGGTCTATCTCGAGCTTCTACTCCTGGTATGAAAAATGGTGCGTTAGGAATGGATACTAACACTAGTACACCTTTATCTTAACATAAAAGGCTTGCATGTTGACACACAAACCAATCAGATTCCATAAGAAAAATTCATTAGTATCCATGAGGATTTTGCACATTTGCAACAAGAATTATGTCTTGAAAATATTTCCACCACTACCATACCTACCATAGAAAACTTGCACTACTTCATTGAAAGTGATGATGGATTAAGACACGTTATGAAAAAAATTATTGAGATACCCAACAAACATGTTCCTTCCACTTCCTAACCAACAAACATTGTGGTTAGCCAAGGAGGATCTCACATTCCCCCTACTTCAATCGTGGCATCTATACCCACCTATAACACTCCTCAAGTCACAATGACCATGCAATAGGTTAGTTACATGACTCCTTTCGTTATTCCAACTAGCATTCCTAATTCTTTTGTGGCATCGAATGTTCCATCCTCCACCACATTCACCTCCCTTAGTGTCCCCTTCACTTCTCCAAACATCAAATATATTCCATCACCATTCTTTCTTCCACCTCATACCACCTACACTAACCCTCTCATTACACAACTCTTTCAAACGATTCCCTCCATGCAACAACAAATCTCCACCATTAACCAAATCAAACCGCACCACCCACCTACTATGTCCATAGTATCCCATTATATTTAGACATCTTAATAACCTCGATGCCACAAGGAATTGAGATTCCTAGGTATGAGAAGTATAGAGGTAAAGGAGACCCTACTAATCATGTTAATTCCTATACAACCTTGTGTAGTGACTTTTTCCTTGATGACAAACTATTAGCCAAACTATTTCCGAGGACCTTAAAGGACATTGCATTGAACTAGTTTTCAAACTCACCCAATCATTCCATTTGATCATTGAATGAACTAGTTGATGCCTTTAACATTCATTTACAAGTCCATATGATTCCTAAAAATAAAATGGTTTATTTAATGTGATGTAAAGAAAATGCGGATGAAAAAGTAGCTGATTTCATTTCACACTATCAATCATTGTATGCTCAATTAGATGTCAAGATTCTTTTTTCACATCTCCAAAAGATGTTTATTGGAAAATTGAAAAATCACTTTAAATATAGGTTGACCATGATGAAATTTCCTTACTTCATGCACTTATGCACAACCCTTTGTGACTATCACAACTCAGTTACTAGTGGCAATTCAAAGTCCACTTCTAGTCGAGCTGAGAAGTTTGAAAACATAAACCAAAAAAACATGAAAAAATTTAGAAACCAAAGAAAGGCTTATTACATTTTAACCCCCCTCCTCCACAACCAACTCAACCCTTGCCTAATCAAGTGGAAATTGTTAAAGCAGCAACACCCTTTACCTATGGGGACCTGTAGAGACAATTTACCCCCTTGCTTGATACTCTCCATAACACAATGAATCAACTACTACAACAATAGATGATCACCTTCCCTATAGTTAAAACACTTGATACTACCAATCCTTTACCCCCCACATTTAAAGAAAATTCTTAGTCATTTTCATTACCAAAATGAAGATGACATAGAACAATGCAAGCATCTCAAACATTTAGTTCAAGACCTCATTAATTCTGGTTGTTTGTTCATTACAGGTGTCAATGATCAAGGAAATAAGTTTGTTGCACCCCACTAATCAAAATTTGTAAATATTTACCTATCCCATGCCTAAACAAAATGTTTCATTCATCAAAGCTAGTGAACCTTCAAAAAATGATGTTATGAATGTCGTTACCACTAATGAACAACATGATATTACCCCAAATGTTACACATGCTAATCCTATTGATAAAATGGTACGAATGATATATGTTATCCCTTTTAAGGGCCAAACCAAAAAATATCTTAATATTACTTTTCTTCTCACAATATACTTAAAACCTTCCTGATGGTCCTCTTTAGATAGCCAACCGCATCTATGATAAGCCCACCAATAGGATATTAATAGATCACACCTATGGCTAGAATGTGATCATATAATTAGTATTACATGAACTTTATCAAGATGATTATGATAAACCAAGTGCATGGATTAAAACACATACTATTGTTGTGTTCCCTATGATCAAATCGATCATAATCCCATTACAAATATGACCTAAGACATTGGGTGTAACATTTTCTATCATTCCACAATAAAATCAATTTTGTCTATGGCTAGGTCATCCTTGGCTTCACTTGATGAAAGTTTCCCCTTCAATTATTCACAAATGCCTGAAGCTTTTGCTTGAAAATGAGATATTTACCATACACCATACTGGTTTTAATCCATTGCCTTCTAAAGGTAATTTGTCCTTAGAAGCCTTTTGGCCTGAACCTATAGAACCCATAACCCCTTGCAAAGACTTCTTTTTCATAGCCTATCAAAAGTTCAAAGGAAAATGAATAGCCAAATTGTCTCTTCACCACATGTCCCCATCCACTTCTTCCATTCCTATCTTAGATGAGACAATGCTTCAGCTTGAATACAAGCTTGAATAGACAATGGAACCTCACAAGAAACCAACAATAAACACTTCACCTTCCTCATCTAAATACCCAAGAGATAATGAAACCAACCCCATCATGTCTCCCCGCATTAAACAATTTTATAATGCCAAAGAGACAGTGATTGATCCCTCTCCTTCAATTCCTCCCATCCATCCTCGTCGAGCAAAAAAAGGAGCCTATGGTTGATCAACCCACTCTTACACCTCAACAACATCAAACTAGAATTAAAATAAATTATGGTGCTAGGGAGTGTAGGCGTTGTCATCGTCTCCTTGCTCGTTAGTTACAAATTGAAGAAAAAAAGGAAAATCAACCTCTACCTTTGATAGACATAACACCTCCTCCTCTTGACCCACCACAAGATAGTATGATACAACCATCACAACAAAATGATCTAATATAATAGCCACAACTCTTGATGCATTCCTCATTAGAAATTACCATTCTTCCTCTCGGCATGATTAATCTTGATGATGATGAGGAGGAGGAGGAGGAGATCTCTAAGATTGATGAAGAGGTGCATAACGATCTATATTTTTTATTTTCCTCTTCCATGAGCTTAAATGATAAATTTCCTACACCAAGTGAAGAACCTAGCACATAATTCTCCCTTTGGACAGTTAAACACCCTCGCAATACACTGAGCATGATTCGGAGGTGGAAAACATGTTAGATGGTTGACTTGCATTTTGCTTATTAGCTACTTTTTCATTTTCTTTTTTTTTGTTTTTTTTATATGTGTGTATCATGTTCCCCAATAATGTATGCTTGATGTTCTCTCTCTCTTTGTGCACTTCTTTTACGTATACCTCTATTCTTCTATATGTCGTACATTGCCTTTGTTTTTTGTTTTTCCTTTTGGGGATGATGTAAAGCATTGAGATTCCCTATGTCTCTCCCATGTTGACCAAATCGGTCTATTTTCCTCTTTACTTTTTCTTTTCTTGTGTTTTCCTTTTGGGCATGACACAAGGCGTTGAGACTCAAATATCTCCTTCATGTTGACCCAAAATATTTTCCTTTTCTTTCCTTTTCATTTTATTTTTTGCTCATGTTTTCCTTTTGGGGACAATGTAAAGCATTGAGACTATAATGTCTCTTCCATGTTGACCCAAAATGGACTTTATTTTTCTTTTGTTTTCACTCTCTTTGTGTCATTCTTCTAGTTCTATGTATTTAGGGAATGATGACAGTTCCAAGCTCTTTAATCAAAAAATTGCAGCAACAAACATATTGACCCCAAATCCATAGATCCCTTATGTGTTTTTTGTGTTCATTTTTGGTGGGAAATCTCCCTTTCTTTTTTTTTATTTTTCATTTACATGATGTAGCCTTACTCAAAAACATATGATGTGGCATAGGGGCTTTCCAAGTTGGCTCTCATTTCTTATTTTATTTTTGAATTTTTCATTTGCTACTTTAAAGTAATTTCTTATAGAACAATGTGTAGCAATTTCGTTAAAGTGGGGGCATATATTAGCATTATTCACTTGTATTATTGGTTCTTAGTTCAGTCTTGTTACTTCATATGATGTATTTGTCACTTTGTGGATGACATTGGGTATGATGTTATTCATAAGTGTGATCTATCTTAGCATATTACATTCCTCTTGGTGGCCTGATGTGACACACTGCATCCCATAAGTTGTGAATATTCTATTCTTTGATTGGTCCTCTCTTATAGACATTAGACACAATTTCCCCTAAGTAATAGAACTTGCATGAACTTAACAAGACTCATTTGAATATTTATTTTACATTTTACATTCATATGGCCACCTTGCATAATGTATCTTACATGCCTATGATAACATCATATTTGTTCATGAGTTCTAAGCATACAAATATTGGCTTGCCTCATGAAGCACAAATTTACATTTTCCTTTGTGGTTCCTTGTTATTAAAGTTATTAACTAGGAGGTATAACTTTGATTTGGTTGAGTGGGAAGCCCATTCAGTGACATGGCTTCACCCATAGCCACCTATGTGTTTTTGAGTACATACCACCTGAGCATATGTTTCTCACCTTTTGGGCCTTCTCACCTAGTAGAACACCATGAGTTTTGTTTCTCTAGAGTGAGTATGCATTCTATTTTATGGAGAAATAACCTAGATCTAATCCACAACTAGCTTGACAAATGATCAAAGCTTGATCTAACTTTTTCTTTTTCTTTTCTCTTTTTCCTTCACATGTGCGTTCCTTTTTTTTTTCCTTTTTTTTTCATGAGATCTTTATCCTAGGGGCTTGATCATCCCTATTGATCATTGATGTCTCATCTTGCTAGCATAAGTTCATTTGAACTCCCTCTCGATATGCATCCAACTACTTTAATGTGAGTTTGAAGAAAGTTCATCCTCTCACTAAAGTGGGGGCTCAATGTACCATAAAAAAATGGATCATTTATATTTTCATGGTTATTTAGGTCTTTCTCTTGTGATGTTTGACTTATTTTTCTTTGATTTAATGTTGCAATGTAACGTAAAAATTCACATTAGGTCCTAAATATTCAAATTGTGATGCCTTGTGAAGGTGTTGTGAAGTGTTGTAACACTTTTCTAGAATTTTCTAGAATCTTCTTGTTATAATTCATCTAAAGATCCCCTTTCTATCCCTTCTCAATTCCTATTTCAAAGTGTTGTAAAGTATTGTAACAAGATTTCTTGCTTTTGTAGGCTTGCCATCACTAATTACACCTTTCTTATGCTTTATTTGACCTCTTTATCCACTTATAAGTCTTATTTAAGTCTATTTTTGAATTCAAACCCAACAAAAAACATTAAATGTAACTTAATTCTTGGCACTCACATGCAAACCTAGAGTGGGACCCATTTACAATGGGTGGAAAATGAGTCCCTCTTGGCTCCAAATTCAAAATTTCTTTCAGGTTTTTATTCATTAAGACCTTATGTTAGCCTCTTATATTGTATTATTGGGTAATTAGGGCATAAGTGTGTATAAATAAGTGTTTTCTATTCATTTTAGACCTAATTCATTCAACCAAGCAATTATCAAGCACCTTAGAGTAGCCATTGACATATCTTTAGACTTTTTCAACAAGGTTTTGGTGGGTTTAGGACACTTTTATGTTGTTTATTCATCATTCCTTGTTCATTTCATTTCTTTATCAAGGGTTTGATTACCAAAGTGGGATTTGACCAAGGCAAATCCCTATACTCTAACCCTTAACCATTTTTCCCCTCTTGGCATGTGTTTGTAGATCTTGTAGGTAGATTTGTCAAGGAAATAGGTGTTGAAAAGTGATTTAAAATTAATCAAATTTTTTCAAGTCAACCAAACACTAATTCATGTTTGGAGACAACATTCAGCCCATTTTCTATAGATTTGACTATGTCAACCTGACAAGAAGACAAGTATAGATTTGGACCTACAGTATTGAATCTTGAATTTGCAAAATTTTGGAGGAGGACTGATTCACCATTAGTGGTGAATGAGTCGCACTTGTACTCTATAAAAGTTTATTTTGTCATAATTCTATTCCCAATAGCCAGAAACTAGTTTCAGGTCATTTTACTAGTAGGAGGATTGATTTGCCATTAGTGGAAAATGAGTCCCACTAGTGATACATAGTGATTTTTCTAGTTTCTAGAACCTTCCAATATCAACATTATGCTTCTAGGTGCACTCTTTTTAGCCTCATCTAGTTTTGTTTGCATGTGTTTATGTTTTTAGTTCATTTTTGCATACCTCATTATGTTTTCAAACATTGCATACTTCATTAGTTTTGCATTAATGATCAATCAATATCATCACTTAGCTACATTTATATCATAGCATTTAGTCATAATCACATCATACATACCTTATTTTGAGTGAACTACAGGACAATTTTAGTGTTCTATCTCTCTCCTTTAAGGTGAAAACCTTAAGAGTGCAAGAGAAGTCTCTAGAACAACCCTCTAAAATTATTGGTTCAAGTGATAAGTGAATTCCCCTCCAATTTAATACTCTTTGTTCCAATCTCCAAAACTAACTGTAAATCAATGGTATTAGCTTTGAAATCTACTTCATTATTCATACACATTCCTAAGGAGATGGATTTTTCTACTATAGTTTTACCTTCTACATCCCTAGCAATACATCATGCTCCTCCCAAGCTAGGGTAACCATCAGAGGCTCTATCAATTTTTTTTAAATCCATCCCTCTTCCAACTCTTTCCATACTAATTATGATCTCTTAACCTTTTTCTAATTGGGACCCACTCCTGCCATCGATTAGTGGTGGCTTGATACTATTCATTGATTTCATTAGGTTTTCATCTCAGTTGGTGAAGACTTTTGGCTTTCTTTCTTTTCTATGAGCCTCTTCATTGACTAGTTCTACTATGGCCCTTTCAATTTTTTCCTAGAGTCCATCCTCACTCATCTCCTTCCCTTGGAAGATCCTTCTATTTCCCTCCTTCCAGATTTCCCATATTACTATAGATGGGGTTATTTTCCATATTCCACCAAAAATTGATTTATTTCCTCCCTGAGGCCACATTTTTAACCAAGTTTCAATGTCTACCAACATGGGGCATTGTAGGTATAGTTTTCTTTTGACTTTGTTTCAACGTTCATTTGTATATGGTTAGGCCAAAAGTAAATGATCTACAAATTCTTCACTCTTTTTACACATTATACATCTTCCCATACCTTGAACTCCAAAGGTTACTAGTCTATCCTCAATGAGTACTCTTTTCTGCATTGCCATCCATGCAAAAACTCCTACTTTGGGAAGGTATTTTTCCCACACATCCACTTGCATGGCCAATCTTGTCTTGCCATAGTTCTTTTATTTTTTAGGAAAAATTCACTTTGTATGTGTTTTTGGATGACCCACATCATCTAATTACATCATTGTCATTGGATGGTATAAAATGTCTGATTTTAAGTATTTTTGACAATGTATCTTTCTATGCTTGTAGAGAATTGAGGATTTGTAAATCATTACATCTTGAATTGGGGATTCCATTATTGATCGTTACCTTACCATACTTTGTGACCTTATGCCCCCACACTCGTAACATTTCTTCTTTGAGAGCTTCCAATCCTTGGGTTTTGTCAATGGGAGGTTTCCCAAACCATGAGTTGCTCCAAAAGGAAGCCCTTTTACCATCTATGATCTCCCAAGTGACATGCTTAGATATTATATCCTTGCACTCCAAAATGAAGTTCTAGATTGTAGATCCTCTTGCAGGAGCAATTTTAATGAGGATTTGAGTTGGTTCATCTAATTCTAGGTATTTTCTTCTCAAAATTTTGATCCACTTCTACTCGTTCTTTGAATATAGGTTCCAAACTAGTTTAGCTCCCATCACTTGGTTCATTAATGCTAATTGTTTTAGACCTGCACCACCAGCTTCCTTGGGGGTGCACACTTTATCCCAAGAAATCAATGGAATTTTTTTTCTCCTCTATTCCACTCTAGAAGAATTTCCTAAAAATTTGGGCCAGAGACTCTTCGACTACTTTTGGTAACTTGATATTCAATACACTAGGATGGATGAAAATACTGATTTCACCATTAGTATTCTTCCTACTGAGGATAGTCACTTACCTTTCTAGGTTCCCAATTTTCTTTTACAACTATTTATCGAGAATTACTAATAGTAGTTTTTGGTAATCCTTGCAAATAGAGGCATACCCAAAAATTTCCTAGGAAGGGTTACCACTTTAAGATTCAATATTTTGGCCAAATCCTTTTGTAAACTTGGTTGTGTATTGAGGAATATGACCTTTGACTTTCCCCAATTTATGCTCTACCCTGATGCTCTGTAGTAGTCATCTACAAATTTCTTGATCACCCATGCTTCCCTCCTGCTTGCCTCCCCAAATAGAATGGTGTTGTCTATAAACTATTGATGAGTGGTGGGATCCAAAACATTTGATACATGTACTCCTACCCATTTCCTTTCCCTTCTCAAGATTTATATTCCTCTTCCTAGCACCTCTACCATAACTATGAAAAGGAAGGGGGAGAGGGGGTCACCTTGTCTTAGTTCCCTTGTTTATGGAAAGAAACCATGTGTCGATCCATTCATTAGCATATAAAATTTGGTTGTTGAGATACAACTCTTAACCCAATTTAGACATTTTTCATCAAACCTAAACTTCATCAATACTTCCAATAGAAATGAAAATATGATATAGAAAATAACCTAGAACCAAACATTTCAAATTGCTTCCAAATATTCCTACATCTCACAAGTGCATTCATGAGTTGGTTTGTCACCCATTTTACCCAAGTACCAAAAAATTTAAAATGCAAAATTCTAGCTCATTATTTCCCTTAACCTATTGAAACATGCATAAGAACATGCTAGAGACAAAAAATAATACAAATAATTATGGAGCACACTAAATATACAAGTTCACATTATATTTAATCAAAATAAATAAATTGAATAAACACATAAAAATAATTTCAAACCTCTTTATGGTTGACCATTTTAAAAATATATACACATACAAAGAAAGGGAGAAGTTGTTTAAGTTGTTTAAGATTTATTTATTCTAACTCTTGTATTGGTCTTTTAATCTCCATGAATAGATAGAAGACATAAAAACTATAAAACAATTTATGCTCTTATCCCCACTTGATCAAACAAATAAAGAGAAATAAAATAAATAATATTGGTGTCAAGCCTAGTGTACATTGAATAGCAAGAAAGGAGGTAATTTACTCCAAACATATTTTTCTAGAAAATAATGGTCAAGAACTATCACAAATAAAACAATATTATTTAATAAATAAGAACAATATTAATTCAAAAGGGGATCTTTGCAATGGTTTTAATTTTTTTTCAAGTTGACTATTCCTTTCAAAGATTCAACTAACCAAGAGAACCAAGGAGAAGTGAACTTACTCACCTTCAATATAATTTTGGCAATATTTTTGCAATAGATATTTAAAGGAGAGAGAAATAAAAAAGTTGGAGATGTAAGAGATTGATTTGAATGGGAATATTCATAACATTTTTTTGTTATATGGGAGAATATGAAGAATTACTTTCTCAATTAGGTCTTACAATAAATTTCACAAAATAGCTATGTTGACAATGCACATTTTAAACTTGAAAAATTCTAATATGTTGATGG
The DNA here is from genome assembly GCA_007258455.2 of Sequoia sempervirens. Taxonomy (NCBI): domain Eukaryota; kingdom Viridiplantae; phylum Streptophyta; class Pinopsida; order Cupressales; family Cupressaceae; genus Sequoia; species Sequoia sempervirens. Next base: position 118,749,985 of record VDFB02000008.1, read on the forward strand.
ATCATGTGGAAATCTATGCATCATGCTCATGCCTTAAAGAAATTATTCAAAATTTTACATGTCTAAAAAAATATGGAAGGATATTACGATTTAACAATGAAAGAAAAACTTGGTGTAAGAAAATAGGCCAAGATCTAAGTGTAAGTGAACCTAAAATGTACTATGGGAGTGATCATTGATGTATGTTCAAAACACAACATGAAATTCTGTGAGTATACAATTTTATATGTTATAGTAGGTATATGTTGTGGCTATTGATATAATTTTTTGGCATATTGACTTTTGAACTAGATAATTGAAATTCTATGTTAATATATCTTAGAAAAAATGTGATATAGTTTAAATTGTTATTTGTAACATCATAATCTATAGTATAAATTATGTTGTCAATTTTTTTTACTATTATAGTGTATGTATTTACAATTTTAATTAACTATTGCTTTATATAAATCTTTACCATAATAGCTTATGTACTTTTTCTTTGAAACTTGGCTTGAATCATAATGGTGTCTATTTTATTGTATGTTACAATTATTTACACATTATAATTGGTAATGCAATAGAAAAGTTAAGTATATTGGTAGGACTTTTATCGGATGCATAAATCTCTTACAAGTATAACATGTTGACTTTCATTAAATCATAGTCATGAAAAATATAGGTTACATGGATTGAGGGAAAAATTTTAATTACATGTATGCAAAGTGATATTCACTTTCTAAGTTCCAATTTTCCTCCTTTTACAAATGAAGCATTTCTTTCCTATCTTTATTTAACTATATATTTTTATGTAAGTTCATTCCATATAAATAAAGAGTTTATATTCCTTACACGTGACAAAGTTTTGTAAACTAATGTGTCTTTGTATTCTATGTAGATAAAATGTAGTTCCTTCCTAATTATATCCTTGTGATTTATGAATTATTCATACACATACTAATTGAATGTGGAACTATTTATGTATTCTTGTACAAAAAAGATTCCACTTGTAATTTATCTAGTTATTCATAAAACTTAAAACTTAAGTCAAATTTGATGGTACGACATTTTTTATGTAAATTTATATTTTTTCTTGAGATTTTCAAATATTAATATAGTTGATCTCTATCAATATTATATCAATTTGAACATGTCATCTATAATATTGACCAATCAATAAAACACATGATAATTTATAGCAAATATTTCAACTAGCATTTCTAGTTTGAAGATTGATTACTAAAGCCAAAATTTCTCTATTGGCATAGTGTACAATATCAGTTTTATGTTGGTTTCATATTTATCAATTACTCTAATCAAAATTCAGACTTCAAGAGTAACTGAAAAAAAGTCATTATGATTTTTGACATTAGCATTCTTTTAGTAAATATATGATTTTTTTTTATTAAGTGGTGCTATCCTTAAACAAAAAATAACTAACATATTCAATATCTACTATTTGAACATTTGTTCACATTCTATTTATTCATCATTTTGGTTCCTTAAATAATTTTTAGCTCAAATAATTTTATATTGTCTTTCTAAAATGTGTATGAAACAAGTTCCTTTTTCATGAAATTTTGTTACAAAATAAAAGAATCTTGAATGGTTGTTCTTTATATAGTCCTCCACAAAATATTCAATCAATGTTTCAAAAAAACCATTTTTGCATATGTTTTATATCTTACATGCATTAGCCAATTGATACTAAAAATAACTTCCAATAAAATAAGTTTCATGTACAAGTATATGTAATTGTTTGTATTTCTTTTCTAGCCTATCAAATACACCATTTTTTATTAGGATGAGAGCATATTTATTGAAAGATAGTTCATGAACATTGAGTGTATTGTTTTTCCCCTACATTGTAAGTTAGTTTTTCTATGTATTCTACTATCGATCCTTTTGATTTTAATGGCTCACTATTCAAATATATATCATAAATAAATACAATAATTTGGAAACTCACTTGTGTTATTAATGTCATTCTAATTTTTGCGTCAATAGTTAAAAATATATATAATTATTTATTTTTCTTTTATTTTACATTTCTATGTCCTTTATAATGACTTATTTATTTTTGTTGAGCATCTTTCTCAATCCACAATATTCATTTTTTTCAATAATTTGTATATATATATTTATTTGATATCCAATGTAAACTTTTTTCTTTCCATTTCAATGCTTGAGATAATGTAATATATTTTGAACCATCATTTTTTTGATTCAATATTTTTTGACTCTTTAGGATAAATATTCTTGTACTAAAATTAAATGACAAGAAAAATAATATATGCATTGCTTGCTAGGTGGACAACTTTTAGAGGTTGAGTAGTGTATTACCTGATACACAAATAATTATAATGGTATCATTTTTATTATATTTCATGTTATTTTTGTATTATTTTGATTTCATTTATCATTGTCTTATAAAAATTTATCATATAAGAGGTGTAATAAAATGATACTACATATTTTTTGATTGTCAAAAGGAACCACTCTCTTCCCAATTTGTTTAGAAGGACTAGAAATGATCTCAAATCCACTTGACTATAAAACCCAACAAGAAGAGTTGGAATGTCAGATCCTTGTGGAATTGTATTGGATGGGATTGATGCTGATATGATAAGTGATTTAGATGATTGTAATTTTATTGATTTTTCAATGATGCAATGATCTAACTAGGTAAACTATGAAAATTTGGAAGTATATTATGATTTCTAACAAATTGAATCCAACAAGCCACAACTAGAATCTAAAAATGTAAAAGGTAGACATAGAGGAACTTGGGATTAAAGTATGAGTTTGAATTAGCTAGTTTTGGGTGTAGTGTGCATTAGATTATCCTCCTTCTTTACCATATCTAAAAGTATATTCCTAAGGTCACTACTCTATAGCTTTTTTCATTTCAAGCTCATAGTTTAAACTTCATATGTTGATGAGAAAATAAAGTTTTCATGACTTGACAAATCGTAGAATTTAAGTTCCTGAATGAATAAAGTGACTTAAATCCTCATCCAATTCAATTAAAATCTACAAGATACACACATGAAAAGAGGGGAAGGGTTGTGCCATAGAGGGGCTTGTCAAATTCAAACCTTGTGTTGGTATTTCTACCTCCATAATGGAAAAACATGAAGTAAAAAGAGCTTATCCTTGGTTGGATAGAGGCTACTGATAAGCAAGTAATAAATTACCAAATTGTTGCAACTCACACTCAAATCTGATCTCCTTAATGGACTGAAGCCACACATATCACCTTCAAGGATCCAGTATTGTTTGACTTGAAATGATTTGAATTTCTACAAGTGTTAGTGCTCATAAACAAAACACATAAAAAACATGAAAAAAACTTATATAACATATGACATTATGCTTGAATAATTAAATGTTGTAATAGTATTGAGAATTCTTTTAAGATTGATTGCTCTTGATTGCTTAATAATAATCTCAATTGCATTCTCCAAAATTGCTAGCTTGCTTGGGAAAAAATGGTGAAAGTACTTTGTATTTATATGAAATTGTTCTATTTTCCAAAAAAAAATGTCAATAGTTGACAATTGAAAATAGAAATTCAAATAATAAATTACCAAGACCAAAATATTCAAATTTGGAGAAAAAAAAGCTCATATAGGGTGTAGTTCACCCTAGACAAGATTCCGACTTTTAAGGGATCAAAAGCATTGGGGGAAAAATATTAAATGCATCATTTTATTTCCCATGTTTGATTTTCCAAGAATGTTTATAAAATGGGTAATTTGTACATAATTAGGTCCAAGCACATAAGGGGGAGCAATTTAACCTAATGTGAAATTGGCAAGGGTGACAATTTTTGACACTGCACATATATAACTAGAATGAATTATGCATATGCACAAGCAATCCACACTTTTAGTATTTTATAGAAAAACTATTACTCTATGTTTCTAAAAGTATTATTTACACCTTATTTCAATGTAGATCATATTACATCCATGTAATCATGTTTCTTAGATTTATTTTGAATAAAAAGTCCTCATATTTTGTTATGTTGGTGTATTACATTCTAGAGTATTCAAAACATTTTTGTATTTTTGTTTACTTTCTCATCAAGATTTCAGTTGGTTCTATTTCTTTTGTATTCACCATGAGAAATATTGGAAAATTAGATCTGTAGTTTATATATTTTCCTGTAATTTATTTTTTTCATGTATGTGGATTCTTGATTCTTTTCTAGAAAGTATGTGTTTTAAGTTATCAAGCTATCAGTAAAATTTATAATTTTATTGTTGTTATTTTGACTATAAATTGGAGCATTTATTTAATCCATAACATAACATGGTTTTGTGTGTTTTTTGTATTTTGTAAATGATAAAAAAATAAGTAACCTATAATGTTTCAAAACAATTATTATTTTGGACAAGCAATTACTTCTAGTATCACAACCTATGGTAGTAGTATTGAGTACAAGTGATAAGATTTATTTTGTTTCAAGTAATAAATTTTGATGTTCTCTTATTTTTTTCTATATGTCTTATTTATGTGTTTCCTTGGATAGAGTGAGTAATGTGTCTAGTAATGGTTTCAACTTGTTCTCTATATTAGTGAATTTTAAAAGAATATTTGGGGAGTAATTTTCTAATCATTTAATTTTTTCAGTTTTTACAAGTAATTAGGGTATATTTAAATTTGATTAAAATCTAGGTATTCAATATTATATTTTAGAAATGATCAATATATTTTACATTCTTTTTAGTATTTTGCATCCTCATAGTTGACCTTTCCAAAATTGTATTGACATGTTTGGAATTACCCACTTTATCATCATCCTAACTACTTTGAAACTATGTTTTTGTGTTATTTACAAATTCATGGCTACTATGATGTAGCTCCCATTGTGTAATTTTATAGTACTTAAATTTTATTTTTATCATAGCATCACTTGGATCTTCATGGAACAATTTTGGACAATTTAATTATTTTACATATTTATGATTGAAATTTCAACTGGTTGTCCTTCAATAAGAGAAATATCAATAATATTATGTTGGAGGTCATGAATACATATACCCCCTTTCAATCCATGTACTAAAGTCTTGATTGGGATGTTATCAGTATCCTTACTTTATGTTTGTTTTTATTTTCATTGAGTGCAACTAATATTTTTTCAACACTCCATTATTTATCTATGTGAATATTTCCTATCATGTATAATTATCTTTTACAATAATATTCTAGATATTTCATCATAATTATTTGATGTATTAGATACTTGATTGATATACATTTTAAAATTCTATTTTCCTTTATAAAGTAACTAAAATTATTGTTTTTTTAGTAAATCTTGGAAAATATTTTGAATATTTTGTTATATTACTAATAACATTAATCTATTGGTTCTATAAGACACATATATGATCATTTAAAGCCCTAATCCTTTAATTTTCAAAATTCAATTCAAATATACATCATCCATTCCTATAATGATAAGAATTTTAGTATATGGTAATAATTTTTTTATCTAATTCTTTTTTATGGTGCAAAAAATGACACCTTTACATTTTTTAAAGATATTTTATAATTTTTTCATGGAAATTCTCTTCTTATTAATCAAGTGTTATCTTAAAAAGTGAAGCAAAGAAAGTAAGTGGGGATAGAGGGAGACTAGGAATGAATTGGTTCACCATAGTGGTAGGATGACCTAATACACCTATGTTTCCTTTAGTTTCATTAGAAAATGGGAGATCACTCCAAAGGATATAATTTACATTCAACCTTGAGGTGATTCAACTCTATTGGGATGGGGGATCTTTGAATTTTCCTTATGAAAAAAAAAAATTGAAACACACTTTTGGTAGATAAAAATAAAATACCAAATGAACTCAATTATGTGATGCAAAACTTGAAATAAAAAAAATTAAGGAGAGCATAAACAAAAAATAAATTAGGCATATCTAAGAATGGAAAATTGATGTGTACCTATCACAAAAAACAAGTGTTGAGTTTCCTGCCAGGAAAGAGTCACTCTAGGGTGAATGGGTCTCTATATAGGGGTCTAAAATTTGATTTCATATTCCTTTGATCGTAGAAAGTTAGAAATAAAATATGTAGGTGAGTTGATGTGGCTTGAAAACTTTGATGACAACTTTAACAACTTAGAAAATTTTCACTTTTGATCTAATTTTAGTTCACCTATAGATTTGTACACACAAAGAGAGGGAAAAATGTTTTTTTTGGGTGAATAGGGGTTTTCCTTGGTCAACCTTCAATTTGGTAATTAAATAGGTCTTGATGATAAAATAATGATAAATGAAAGGAATTTGATGAATGAATAATTTTATGTCACAACTCACAAAATATTTAATGGCCTCTCTAAGGATTGGATCATGCATGAATTGGATTGAATGATTTTTTGATTTGATGCTTGAATGCTTTCTTTCAAATACTTGAAACCTACATCACAGTGCTAGCACCAAAACATAATATGAACACACATAACTTTCATGTGATGATATGGTCTTAAATATCATTGTAGATGTTTGATAAACCTTCTTTTTAATTCTCTTGATGTGTATAATTTCTCCTATAAAATTTTCCTTTTAATTCTTAACATTTAAGTGATAAAATAACTATGTATTTATAGGTTTTTATCTAATTTCTCAAAAATTTGATTCCATAAGCTAGCTTTTGAAACTTGAATTTGAATCAATAAAATGGCACAAAAAATATTAAAAATTGGTTTTTGGCACTTGAGGAGGGTGAGTGGATCGTTGGACCTAAATCTAGGACACACAATTTCTAAGGTGTTCAAAATAATGTTAACATTTGTTTTATTTTGGTCTCCCTTTTAGAAAACATGAATAATAAAGCTTAGGAATACATAATTTAGGAAATTAGAAGGTTAATTAAGTCCAACTGATTAAAATGTGATACAGACATAGTGTGAAAATATAAAGGAGTACATTTTTCAACACTACATTTAGCCCTCACTTTAGTAAGAGTATGAGCCCTATGCTCAAACTCACACTAAAGTAGACAAATAAGTCAAGAGAGGTCTAATTATAAATTTTTTGGAAATATAAGATGACAAAGAACAACGAGGATGATCAAGCCCCTGAGATCAAAGATCCCATTGTAAACCAATAAAAACACAAAGAGACATATGAATGAAACATTTACACAAGATACACCATCATACAACATCACAAAATTAATCCAAAGAAAAAGTGAACTAGAATGTTGTGTTATGCCTAGTCCATCAAACATTATCACATGGCTCCACAAAAAAAGAAATTTTTGTTATGATAGGTGGCCATGAAAAATACACTCGCAAGGGCTAGTGCAATCTAATATACACTAGGTGATCACCAAGGAAAAATTAGAAACAGATAATGGTCTGGTGTAGTCTAATATCCACTAGGTGTGTACCCATAACCATACCAAAGTTATACTCCCTGATAACTCTGATAAGTTATGCTAGACACTCATGAAATAAAGCCACCACAAAGAAAGTTGTGTTATGCTTAGTGGCCAAGAATTTTGATTTATGATAGTCAAATGGGTTTTTCTTAGTTCATGAAAGGTATCACTTTAGGGAACATCACACTTGATATCACCATCAAGAGAGGACTAGTAAAGAGATAAAAGATTCATACCTTAGGAAATCAATCCAATATCATCAACAAGAAGAAACATCAAGTGAAATAAGAAGACCACAATTTGAACAAGAGGTCATGCCATCAAGCAAGTGATAAGTGGGAGGCATAATACCCCCAACTTTAAATAAATTGGTAAACACCATGCTATGAGCAATTAATTTAAAGTAGAATATGGTAAAATTCAATAGATGAAAGAGACATGAGAGCTTATTTGGAGAGCCCTATGCTAATGATATGTTTCCAAATAAATTTATGTCATGCAAACTATTTTTCCCTTGCATATGCAATCCTAAGATAACACATAAGAGATTCATGGATTTGGGGTCAATGTATATCTTTGCTATAGTGATATAATTGAGCTCAAAATCATCATAATTCCCCAAATAGCTCATGGAACAAAAAGCACAAAGGAAGAATGATACATAGAGAGAAAAGAAAACATAGTATTTTTGGTTAAAAATGGAAGAAACCTAAGTGTCTCAAGATTTTGCATTATCCCCAGAAGGAAAGCACAAGACAAGAGAAAAGACAATGATATGAAATGCAGAAGAATGGTGATACAAATAGAAAAATGCCACAATAGATTCACTTCCTTTGTATCCTTGCACCAATGGAGTGATAAGGGTCATCTAAAGTAATCTCACAAATATAAAGACATTCCAAGAAACAAAGTATGAGGGATCACATTATGCACATGCAATGACACAAAGAACATGAAAATACATAAAGATAGTATGACATATGTGAGCTTACCTAAAGCAAGTCTCCTGCATTCCAATCATGTTCATCATATGTGGAAGGAATATGACTAACCAAGGGGGCATCAACGAGTGACATAATAGGATAATCACTAGGTTCAACATTGTGGTAATGCACGCTTGTTATGAGAATCATCATGGTTGTTACCATCTAGGCTCATAGAAGAGGAAAATAACAAATTTAGCTCATTATGAACCTCCTCATCAATCTTAAAAATATCATCATCATCATCATCCAAGTTAATGGCAATAGGAGGTCTAATGATAATTTCCATAGATACTTCATGTTTTTTTGGTTGTGGCAAAGGTAGAGAATCATCATGATTTTTTTGAGTTAAAATTTGATCTTTATTTGTTTATTTTTTATCTTCTTTTAAATTACGAGAAACACCATGATGTCTATGCCTACACTCTTTATCATTTTGGTTTCTTTTTGCATGATTTTCAAGTTATAATTATGTAGGAGCAGGTTTATCAACCATAGGTTTGTTTTCTTCCAACAAGGGAGGAATAGAAGGAACCATTGAGCATTGTTCTACCACTTTCTCTTGAGGTTTATAAACTTGTTTGATCTCAGGAGTCACAACAAAATTTGCATGGTTATCTCTTTGTATCTTATAGGAAATAGATGAGTATTTTTCATGGATTTTTCTTGGTTACTTTGAAGAGCTTTTTGTTCAATCATTGTTTCATCAATGATCAAAGACTCAAGAATGGGTTGAGGGATATTGCTAAGAGATAATTATTCTATGCACTTTTCTTTAATATTTTAGTAAGATTTGAAAAATAAGTTCTCGAAAGGCTTAATTGGTTCCATAGGTTCAGGCCAAAAGAAATCCAATGAAAAGTTTCTATGGGAAGACATAGGATTAAAACCACTATGATGCACATTGAAAATTTTATTACCAAATGCAAATTTTAAGCATTTATGAACTAATGATGGGATGAAATCCATGGATTGTAGCCATGGATATCCTAACTTCACATAAAATTGGTTCGATGACAAGATAATGGAGAATGAGACATTAAATTGTTTTGGTCCAAATTTCAAGGGGAAAGTGATGGTACCTATTGTAAGGAAAGAAAAACCATTATGTGTTTTGATCCATGATTTTTATTTTTCATAAGAATCTTGATAAATTTTATGCTCAAACAAGAATTCCTTAGTGACTGCATTCTCTACACACACAAGATCAATTAATATCCAATTACTAGGCTTGTCATTGATTCTTCTGGCTATGTAAAGAGGACCATCAGGTGCATGTTTAATTATGTTATTCTATGAGAAAGAAATGCCAAGAGAAATTTTGGTTTGGATACTATGAGATTGAACACCAATGAGGTTGATTATAGAGTGTATATCATATTCATTATCAATCATTTTATCATTAGTCATGTCTTGTATATTGTCAACATTCATCACACCATTATTAGTGTAAGTAGTTTTAACAAATGAGATGTTATGATTTTTCATTGGATTGGTAGATATTTGCAATTTTTTGTTGGGTGGGGAAATAGAATTATTTCCTTGATCATTAACACCACCAATCTAGTTGTGATTAGAATCAGTAAGGTCTTGCACAATATTTTTAAAATGCATACATAATTATGTATCATGTCCATTTTTTCAATTATAATGGCAAAAGGAATTTTGATTATAGTTTATGGGTAAAGGCTTAGTAGGATCAAGGGTTCTAATAGGAGGTAAGGTAATTAATTTCTTACCCAAGAGTTACAACATGAAGGAATGAAGGGTATCACCCTAAAGGAGTAAATTATCTATTTTTTCCTTGAACTGATATGGATTTTTTTTTTATAGTAGACACTTGAGATTAAAATTTTTAATTCATTTGAGGTGGATTTATTTGAATAAATCCCTTATTTTGTTTCTTGAATGGTTGGAAATTGTTATTAGGCACAAATTCAGATTTTTAAGGATAATTGGAGGAATTTTTCACTTCATGATGACTAACCAAATTCTAATAGTCATGTAGAGTTGTGCACAAGTGAGTGAAGGAATGTAATTTCATCATCCTGTGCTTATCTTGAATATTGGTTTGTAAGTTCCAATAAAAATTATTTGGAGATTGAAGTTAGGAATCTTAATGTTGATTGATTTGTGAGTAGAGAAACTAGTATCATGCTATGAAATCAGTAACATTTTCATCTTTTTTTTTTTTTACATTGCATTAAATCTATTAAGTCCATCTTGGGACCAATGTGCACTTGGAAATGGTTGAGGAAGGTATAAAAAATTTCATTGAATGAACTAATTAAATTATTTGATAAAGAGACAAACCATTCCAAGGCTATGTATTTCAAGCATCTAGGAATAGGCTTAGTCAAGAGCTTGGCTTCAAAGATGAAGTCACTACATAAGGTTGTGTATGTTGATACATGGTTTCTAGGATCTCCCTTACCCCCATATTTCTCAAACCTTGGAATCTCTATGCCTTGTGGCATTTATGATTTCAATATCTCCAATGATAATGGGTTGTGTTTGACATATTATGAAAGTTGTCCATTTTGATTTTTGTTCTATGTGGAAATTTGTTGTTGGAGGGGTGAAAATTTTAACAAAATTTGGTTAAAGATGGAATCATTAGTTATTTTTTTAGATGAAGATGAATAAGGTGGAGGTGTATGTGTGTTAGGAGGACAAGTGAAGTGAAATTTTTTGACAGGTGATGCATTAATATATATGATGTTGGAGTTCACAAAGCTAAAAGGATTACTAGTGGACATACCCAAGGTTGGATTGATGTTGCTAGTTGGTTGTCTTGTTGTAGTACTAGTTGAAGGATTGTATGTAGGAATAGAGGGCATAGTTGTAGCCAGATGAATTTGATTTCCACCTTGACTTTAAATGTATCCAAAAGTCTTAGCACAACTAACCTATTGATGGGTTTTTTGCACACTTTCTCAACATAGGAAGTACACATGTGCACTACCTTTGTTGAAAGGAAACCTCCAACATCAAGTCATTGAAAATATCCCCAAGGTCTCTTGGGTGTCAAGTCATGACTTGCATGGAACTCCTCAGTTGATGTTTTATGTGAATTTTTTGGTAATCACAGGGTAGACTTACGTAGTTGGATGTAGAGTGGACCTCAAAATCTAAAGTTTTTGAGATGAGAGTTTAAGGTGCATTTTGCTGCAGGTTCGGATAGCAATCTAAAACTTTGATGTTTTCTTTAATTTTTAGCTTTACAATGTGCAATGAACCTTAGCACAAGTTGTTTCTAAAAAAGGGGGAAAAGAGCAAGGAAGAGGGGACATTCCTGATCTGCAACTAACTATGAACAATAATCATGGAGTTCTTGCTGTGGATAGCTTCCTTCAAATAGAATTTCACTTAACCAAAAATTTCATAGTCTCATGAAATTTGTGCTATCTTCTAAGGTCTGTAGATATTTCACCATTAATTCACCATTTACATGCATGAACAAAGATAAAAGTGTGGAGCAAATTTGAATTCAAGCCCAAACTAACTTTACACAACCATTTACCAGTAGCAAACAACAAAAAGTGTGGACTAGCACTAGTAGAATTTAGAAAATAAATGACTACATGACTAAAAAATTTAGTCAGGTGACTAAAACTTTTAGTCAGGTGACTAAAACTTTTAGTCACATGACTAAAAATTTTAGTCAGGTGACTAAAACTTTTAGTCACATGACTAACACTAGTAGAATTTGGCAAATAAATGACTAATTTGGTCATTTATAAGTGACTAATTTGGTCATCGGGTAAAATCACAACTAAATGACTAAATCAATGACTAATATCAAACAAATAAAAATGACTAAATAATTGACTAAATTAATGACTAAATAAATGACTATTACTCTCTTTTTTTTCTTTTGAATTTGATCTTAATCCATAGAGCTTAAGCCCCCTCATGGGACCACTACCTAAGTAGGCCATTTGGCTGCCTAGGTTGCTTGATGCACCAAAAATACCTATTGTGTGAAAGACATTGGCTATCGGTGCAATCTTAAGGTCTTCACATATTTCATAAAAAAAATTAAATTTACATTCTTTAACTTTTATTACTCATTATGTTAATGAATCATTAATGTTTTTAACTATGATTTGAAGCCAATTTGATTTTTTTGTTGTGTGAGCATGTCAAATGTATTAAATAGCAATTGCGGTCAATTTCACTAATAAAATATGATTTAAACAATCCAATTGCATTTTGAGGGCTATCTTTCATTTCAAAACACAAATAAAGATGACTAAATAATTAGTCACACATAAAAATTAGATAATATGATATTATATAATATATATTATTATACAATATTATATTAAATCTAATATTATATAATAATATTATATTATATTATTATATATATAATATATTATATAATAATACAATATAATTTTTATAATATAATATAATATAATATAATATTTATATTATAATATAAATATAATATTATAATATATTTAAAAGCGAGATTTAATTTTGAAATCAAAAGTAAATGAAGTAAAGAAATTAAGTAAAGAAGCAGGAAAGTGGGTGATGGTATTTGATTTTTCTAATAAAAATCATAAAAAGGTACCTATTTTCTTTAATACAATGTGAAAAATCAACCATTCGGCCTAGGGTAATGAAAAAACCCTAAATCAAAAAGAAACCGAGCCCTAAATCTCATTTCATTTTTCACTTGTATTTTTGGAGAAAACTCAACATCGCCATGCCTAGGTAGGGTTTAAGAGTGGAATGGTGACTCATTCTATTGTTTCTAATGATTTTCTTGAAAAAAAACTTGCAAGGGTAAGTCTTTGGTTTTGAAACTGAAAATTATTCTCCATTTTGAAGCATTTTATCGAGCTCACTTGGCTGAGTATTTTTTTGTTGTATTTCAGGACTTTGCTTACCATTTGTTGATATCTCTCCTCTTTGTTTGATCACCATTACAGTATCTTTGAGGCTCATTTCTAAAGACTTTGGAGGGTGTCTCCTTTACAACAATCTTGTGTAAGTTTCATTATTCTTATATCTTAAATTTCTATGAGAATAGGCTTGATTCGAGCTTAGTAGAGGCAATATGATAAAAACCCTTGTATCTCCTTGCACAAATCTTGATGGGTTACTTTCTTTCTATAGAAAATTTAAAACTTTGCACTCTCAACTTACTATTTTCATTATTTTGAGGGCTTTCTATGTTCTAATGGTCGTGACCTTCATAGCCTTCTGGGTATTTTTCTTTTTGTTCATTTTCTCTTCCTCGTGGCTTTGTGGTAGAGACCCAATACTCAATAAAACAAACTTTTGTATACTTGACCTTTCCACAAAGGAAACTCCAAAAATTATATAAATGGTATGCCTTGAAATTCTTTCTTTAATTTTCTTTTATATTCTTCATCCAAGTAAAGTGTCTAATTGTGAATGGGATGAATGATAGATTGGATAGGAGCAGCTAAAGTGTGTCCAAATTCCCAGAGAGAACCTTCATAACTAAGAGAATTATTATATTTATTAGAAATCTTGATTTTAATAGAGGGCTTTGTTTCAGCTTCTTTCCACTTAATATCACAACTTTTGGCATTTCCTGAAATCTCTGGCCTATTTTCATTCATTTTCAGATTTTGCTCTTGAAGTAGATTTTGTAGATAATCTAGGCTTGTATTCTTGAACCCATTTTATTCTCACAATGCTTTCAATAATTTTGAGTACATTCACAGCTTCATAGTGTATCTTCCATTCATGGTTGCAGTCACTGCTAATATTATGCATTTAAGTTTTTTTTTAAGGTTTTAGTTTTTCTTAAATAATTTTATTACTAGCTTAGTTTTTTTTAAGCAATTTTTTCTTTTTAGTTTTTCTTTTTCATTAGCAAAGAAAAATTAAAAAAGAAAGGTTTTTTTTATATTTAAATTAGTGATTGTTAAATTAGAAATTAGAATTTAATTTAAATTTAGAATGAAATTTATGTTTTATATTTTTTTTAAAAATAATTTTATTACAATAGAATTTTAGTTATCAAGAGATATTCTAATAATTTTTTTAGTTTTTCTTAAATAATTTTATTACTAGCTTAGTTTTTTCGAATCAATCTTTCTTTCTTAGGTTTTCTTTTTCATTAGAAAAGAAAAACTAAAAAAGAAAGGTTACTTTTATATCTAAATTAGTAATTGTTAAATTAGAAATTTAAATTTAATTTAAATTTAGAATGAGATTTATGTTTTTAGTTTTTCTTAAATAATTTTATTACAATAGAATTTTAGTTATAAAGAGACATTCGAATAATTTTTTTAATTTTTCTTAAATAATTTTATTATTAGCTTAGCTTTTTTGAAGCAATATTTTTTTTTAGTTTTTCTTTTTCATTAGAAAAGAAAAACTAAAAAAGAAAGGTTGTTTTTATATCTAAAATAGTAATTGTTAAATTAGAAATTAGAATTTAATTTAAATTTAGAATGAAATTTAAGTTTTCAAGATATTGTGGTGATTTGATATAAATAATAATATAATAATTGAATCCAAAATAGAAAAATTAGAGATTATTTCTTTTGTAAATACATTTCTTTTGCAATATCACTAATTCTATGCATTTTTTATTTATTAGACTTACTTTGATAATCTAGTAATATATTTAAGATATTACTTTGATATTTATTCTTTTGCAATATCATTAATTCTATGCATTTTTATTTATTAGACTTACTCTAGTGCTTATGGGTATCTTCATTTAAGATATTCATTGTTTATAGCTATTTACTAATATGTTTATGGACAATACATAGCAAGAAGATATTGCTCTGATAAGCTAGTAATATTTAAGATATTGCTCTAATATTAATTCTTTTGCAAATGTATTTCTTTTGTAATATCATTAATTCTATGCATTTTTATTTATTAGACCTACTCTAATGCTTATGGGTATATTCTTCTAAGATATTCATTGTTTATGCTACCTAGTAATATGTTTATTTTTTTATTGTGGAAAGGTACAGAGCAAGGAGAAAATGCAAAACTAGTGCCTTACTAGATGCATTTACTCCCCATCTCATGTGCAATAATGGAATCACTGAAGAAATACATTCACACCATTTAGTTTTAGTTTTTTTTCAATTTTAAAAGTATAATAAATGAGAAGTTTGCATACTGCAAAAGATTTTGTATTCAAAACTCTATATATAGAGTTCTTTGTAACATAATTTATATACAGTTTGAATATATAGAGAATTATTTTCAAATGTTGTTTTAATCCCAAATTTGTTGAAGTTTTAATAACATAAGAGCTTTAAAGTTTTATATTATTTAATCACAATAAAATTTTCTCTTGGTTTCCAATTTTATAGACTAGTTATTGTAATAGAATTCTTCAAACATAAGAGTTTGCATACACATCTGAAAGCATTAGTTCATAAATGACTAAATAAATGATTAACATGACTAAATAAATGACTATAATGACTACCATGGCTAAATAAATGACTACCATGACTAAATAAAATAACTACTATGACTAAATAAATGACTACCATAACTAAATAAATGACCAGTTAACAATAATCAATGACTAAATATATGAATAAATTAATGAGTAAATATATGAATAAATTAATGACTAAATATATGACTAAATAAATCACTACCATGACTAAATAAATGACTAATTACCAACAATCAATGACTAAATTAATGACTAAATCTATGACTAAATCACTGACCAAATCAATGACTAAATAAATGACTAAAATAGCTTAGTCATAAATTTGGTCGCATTATAAATTACCAGCAATAAACTACTAATGGTCATGTAACCACAATTAGTCATTTATATGCAATTTTTAGTAGTTTATTTAGTCATATATTGTTGTTTTTGTACTAGTGTAGGAAGGCATCTACACAACAAAAATTTTCATAACTACAAAACAACATAACCAAATCTATCTAAGTAGTTTAAAGCTAACTAGAACAAAAAATGTAAATCTAAATAAATCATCTAACAATGGGAAATTGAATCATGAAACATGTGAGGAACTCAGAAAATGCACCAAGTTAATGTATTTTCATTAGAAATTTTTGCAGCATGTCTTTACAACAACTCAACTCTCCTTGAAAATGAAAAGAGACCCTCTATTTATAGTGCCCAAAAAGTAGAATGAATCGCCAATATTTAATCTCATTGTGTGGCCAAGATTCTCTACAAACTAGGGTTCTACCTACCCCCCAATATATTACAATTTAAAATACAATTTGTTCTCATTCCTATTTCGTCCTCTAGTGACAACATGATAGAATTTTGTTTTTTGTTGATTGCTCTTTTTGTTGTAGCTATTCCTTTAGAATTTCTTCACTGACGATAGGGTTGTCTTCTTGCTTCTTCAAAGTTGTATATTCCATGAATTATAGAATTACCAGTTAGATTTTTTCAACTTTTATGATTTCAGACCTTAGTACCTGATAACTCCACTCCTTGGAATTGTCCTCAAACCTCTTCCAGTCTTCATCATACTTGGTGGCATGATCTTTGAATAGCTCTGACTGGGTGAAGGCATAAGTGGTGAAACTCATGAAATCCATTGTTATCTCATCTAACATCCCATCTTCCATCCTTTTCTGGAAATGGGGCTTTATTTTCTCTGCATCAATTTGTACCATGGGCATGTCATATCTCATCATTAGCCTCAAATATCAAGCACAATCTGCTCTAATTTCTTTGACCCATTCAAAATTTGGATCCACCTTATCAATTACCTACTCCAACCTCTCTCTCTTATTATCAAAGTCCCACTTCCACACATCCTCTAGCCAATGATCATCCCTTTTGAGTACAAGCTCATTTTCACATGTGGCTTTTGGTAGTTGGAGGATAGCCTTGATCTTTGGATAGGTGGACTTATACATTGTAGGGAAGTTAGTGCAGAGCTTATTTGTTCCTTCCAGGGATTGCTGTAAATCCAAGAACTTGTTGGTTGTTAGAACAACGTGACTGATACCCATGTTCTCAATGTATAGAACCTATCGAAACCAACTCTCTGTAGTTTTTTCCAAGTTCTTTTTTTTTCCAACTTGTCAATTTTTTCCTTGGACAACAGTTGGGGTGGAGCCACAGATGTCGTAGGCATGTCTTCAACTAAAGACCATTGTTGGATGTAAGAAATAAATCTGGCCACCTATGCTTTAAGCTCATCCTTTAAGACTTTATCCTATTGTATTAGGTGCACCACCGTAGCCACTAACTCCTCGAGGTGTTCCACCTTCTTCTCTCTACTAGTAGTTCCCAAGTTAATGGTGGAGATATTATAGCTTAATCCCTTTTGGCCTATGACCAGTGTTCCCACTTGCACAGTTCGAGACACAGAAGCATCCATCGTTACCTTGGATTTGACTTTGGGCTTCTTCTCCTTCCTACTTGTGATTTTTGCTCAAGCCAGGATAACCTCTAGCCTTGCTCTTGGATCCTTCAGGGTAAGAGTCTTCTTTTCAAGCTTCCTCTCTAGCCATTTGGGCATAGTGGATTTTCCCTTGGAAAATTCTCAATCACCCTCACCTTCCCTTGTTTGGATTTCTATTTGTTCACCTATGGGAGCCCTTTCTTTCATTTTAGTGTTTTCTCCTTCCTCATTAGAGTCTTGGATGAATGTGAGGCATTTGATGGGAAGCTTATTAGGCAATTGCCCTGGGGACTTTCTTCTATCTTAATTCCCTTCTCTTTTCTTTCTTCAACTTTTTTTCCTCGTGGACATGCTCCTTAGGCTTGTCTCTTTCTATATCCCCTTCTTCATAAGGAGCTAGCACATCCTCCTGTTGTTCCCTTGTAGGGAGTTCTACATTTTCTATTGCCCTGTCACCTTCTTTCCTTTCTTCTCTAGGAGGTGGATTTTTTTCCTCTTCTTCATTGTGCTTCAATTGTTTGGTAATTTCCTCTTTGAGATCATCATCAAAGGTTTGTATAATGATTCTACCACCTATACCCTCCTCTTCATCTCCACTCTTAGAAGACCCCGTTTCTTCTTCTTTGTGAACCACCTCGTCAATTTTTTGGTGTTCATACTCTAGGTGTTCATGGTACTCATTGGCTTCCTCCTCTACTTCCTTCGAAGCTTCTTTCTCCTGCCTCTCCCACTCTTTAGAAATTAACATTGTGGAATTCATTGTTGGCAGTCCCATTAGAGGTTGTGAAGGTATAGCGTCGGTGAGGACCTATGCTAAGGAAGCTTGGATGGTGGGATCCAAAAATATTTGAGAAATCTTGGAGGGGACATTCTGCATGTGCCACGAGAAATCCTTCGGTAATTCCAGTACATGAATTGGTGTTGTCACTGCTACTAATGGGAGTGATGTAGTAGGTGACATAGCGGTAGAGGACAGTGGAGTAGTTGTAGTGGAGTAAGATTCAACCATTATTATGGGCCCGATTGGGGGAGAGGAGGTGAGATGGGTTGAGATGTCCACTGTAGGTGGAGATGTGGTGACCACGGCCTAGGAAATAGATGGAAGGGTGGCAGAGATAGGGAGAGCTGGATAAGGTCTTGGCTGATCTATTTTCCCTTCCTCACCCTCCTGAAGGGGAACTTATTGTATTGTTGGCTGCTCCATGGCGCCTCCCATCCATTTGGGCCTCTTAGAGGGTGAGCCTCTGGAGTCTTTCCTTGAATAAACCTTGGGAGCTAGAGACAGCTCTGCTTCAATCCCTTCATCTTCTTTGATCTTGTGAGCGGAGGAGATTTGGATGTACTACCTATTGAAGTTGTGGTAGTGACATCTTCCATAGCACTAGGGTCACTCTTGAGTCCTTCATATGTCAAGACAACCCCATGTTTCTTTAATTGGGCTACTTGTCCCTTAACCCATTCTTCAGTATGAGCCATGATTGGTTTAGTTATGATATCGAGGTCATTGACCTCATGCTCATCCCAATCTATTGCAAGTAGTGGAAAGTTAGTAACTTCTTTATATCTAGGATCCATGATGGTCCTCTCATCCTCTTCAACCTAATTTGGTATGGGAAACAATTGCACCCTTCTTACGAAGTATGTAGTCATCCACATGTAATTCATTTCGTGCAACTCCTTGTCATCCTGGAAATCTACCCAATAATCTTCAACATGATGTAGGTGGACATACCTTGGTCCCAATGCCTTTCTTACATGCCCATATGGGTCCACCCATGGGCGAGCAGTGTGTAGGCAAAAATGGTACTCCGCCAATTCCTTCTCATAACTCCTAGAACACTAGGAAGTTTGTAATTTGTAAATTCCTTGATTGAAGGCTAAGGGATAGGGGATCCCTACCAAATGTCTACTACTGAGGACTGAATGCACATGTTGTAGCTGTCAGGAGAGTTCTATTAGTATAATCTGGTCATTGGGGTATTAGGGCAACTTATTCGGCCTTTCTGTGAAACCCTAGGCATGAATATATGTGAATTTGGGGTATTGTAAAAATAAGGTGTATTGCTTCAAGAACATCTGAGCACTGTGAGAGACCCTTCTCTCAAAATTCCCTCCAAGAAAGCTAATGATGTGCCAATGAAGGCATCATTCACACTGCAGTACTCC
This sequence comes from Sequoia sempervirens, assembly GCA_007258455.2. Lineage (NCBI taxonomy): Eukaryota > Viridiplantae > Streptophyta > Pinopsida > Cupressales > Cupressaceae > Sequoia > Sequoia sempervirens. The sequence goes on from VDFB02000008.1 coordinate 118,769,885, forward strand.
TTCTTGAAGTTCCTAAACTATAGCTAGGGATACTTGTCATAGACCTTCAATCTTCGACTTAGCTCCTCATCAGGTGCCATAAATAGTCCATTGTATTACCTCTTCTCAGTCAATGAGTAGACCATATAGTAGGTCATGTAGAACTTAGAGATTTTCTTCACATTCATAAACTTCTCATGGAAGTAGTCGCTTATGATGCCTCCCCAGTACAATAAGGCTTTTGTAGTGACATCTTCATCCCCACGGAGCATCTGTTCAATGAAATACACCATCCACTCTTGGAAAAATTTAGCAGTAGGGAGGCCCATCACCCTACTCAACATGGTTACTAGGTCATGGTAGTCCTTGATGAGCCCAAAATGTGCTCATAGTTTGGATATCATGATGAACTTTTAATACCTTTACTTTCATTATTCATGGTTGTTTAAACTCTTTTGAAACCTTTTATTAGGATATCCTGTAGCAATACACTTTCATGATCATGTAGCCTATTGTGTTGTCTTATTTATATTTACTGCCCCGTTGACTCCCTAAAGGACTAGTATATCGCATATAGTTTTTGAATGATGAAATAGATTTAAATATGTGATTAATGAACGGATATTGTGTATGTGTCATGTGCCTTTTATTTTGCATCTGTTACCTTGTGTTTTGTAGGTTGTTGAAGAAAGCTGATCGAGTCAAGCACAGCCGATCTCGGCCTTGCAGTAAAGTCTAATTCCTGCATGACTTCGAGGAAGCTTTGGCGAAGACTCTTTGACCGAAACTGTTGGGAAGGATTTTTAATGACAAGTCAATCTGGAGGAAGTGGAGCGCTAGATTCTCTCTAGATTGGGTTGAATGGATAAATTCATTTATGAAGTCTATTCCTCAATTTTGGGATACATTTTACTTCCACGTCTTTCTTTGTTAGGGTTAGTTAGTTGTTCTCCTAACTTTTAAATAAGTGCTCCTCTTGTATGAGTGAGCAAGAGGATAGTCAGAAGTAAGATAGAAGCATAGTGATAGGGAAATAGAAAATATCATGTAAGAGTCAGTATGATAATAATAAAAAGCAGAATCTGTATGACAAGAGACAGAGTTTGTTGTTAGTTTTCATATCAACAAAGCAATGTACACCATTCTGAGTTTATGAATAAAGTTTGATGAAGTTCTGAGTTCAGCACTTGCATAATCAGTAGATGCTTGCTAAGGGGGCCCACTTAGTAAGTATCTATAGCTAGTTAGTTAGCTGTTCTTTTTCTGTTGATCATCAGTTAGATTTCATCTTTGAAGTTTTCGTACAAACTCAGTCTTATATTGTTCCTGTAGCATCGGGAATCCATCCCTATGCCTATTCCTGCAGCATAAGGCCAGTTCAAAGTTTTTGTCTCAGTCGTAGCTGTTATGCTTACTGCTTTGGTTAAATCATGGTTGAGTTAAGATAGCTTTACATTACCTTCCTGTAGTGTAGATAGAATTATTTCCAAGTATTTATTTCTGTTAAGTTGTGACTGAAACTAGTTCTTAGTGCATATATTGTGCTGCTCCATTCAAAGTATATGTTCCCTGGTTTGACAAGTAAATGAACATCCATAAAGAGATATTAGTCACCTATTGGAATGCCCAATTCCAAGGATTACTATGATTTTCATATCCTTTTGTGGGCATGACCAGTCCTTATAGAAATCAATGTGAAAGAGAACTTGAGGCACCTTTGCAGTGTTGCCCCTTTTCTCCTTGAGCTAGTACTAGTTTATTAACTTTTGTATCCCATAGGGTCCTCATCCCATGTTACCTTACCTTCCTCCATGGTGGGTATCTCCATCTCCTCAAAGGTGGGAATGTGGAAAGTTTTAGTAATGGCCTCAACCGACATATAGACAAGGATGTTTTTGTCCCTATCAATGAAGGTTCTTGTCTATGGCTGGTAGGCTTGCTGGAAAGCCATGTCCAATTCAAGGGCTAAGAGGGATGGAGGGAAGCCTGTATCTTTTGCAATCCCACTTTGTTTGATTAACCTTGCATTATCAATCTTTGGGTGGATTCTAACCCTTTGTTTGAACTCATCAATATCGACATGGACGATATTGGTGTCTATGATTTCCTTCCAATTGGTGATGATTTTTAAATTCAGGGGCTCACCTTGGAATTGGTACATCATTTGGTCTTTCTCCTCTCTTCCATGAGGAGTCTTGCCCACTTTCTTTCCTCTGTCCTTCTCTGTAGCTGCCTGTGAGGGTCGTACACCTGATTCCATATATCCTACAACCAAAGGCATAATGAATGTAACCAATCACAAAAGCATTAACATTAGTTGAAATCTCGTGGATGAAATCCAATTAGACAATCATCATTCATGAAATCATACTTTTACTTTTAGATGCCTTTCATCATTTACTGGAGGGATTTTAGACAACTTGGGCCCAGGGGGTTGGACTTCCCTGGCAGGAATGTTGTTTTGAAGGGAAAAAAGGGTAGTGAAATCCATGCGATTTCTCTCAACTTCATATTTTGATGGTTTGAAAGGCTCATGTCCAAGAGGGTCAAATTTGAGCATGTGGTTCGAGATTGGTTTTCAAATTTGAGGTCATTTTGATCAATTTTGGAGCTCCTAGAGGTTCAAGGCTAGAAAGCTATTGAGACTTTGTTGTTTGAAATGGCCAAGAAGAAATGGAGTTTTGAGGTCAGAACCCTAGGCTTCAGGACCTGGGAGGTCCAAGGATGCTCAATTTTTTTTTTTAAACTTTGAAGCATTCAGCCTTGAATAGGTCGGGAGCCATCGGTGAATTGTTGTTTTCAATGGCAGTTGTTGGACAAAAGTCCAAAGGAAGTGGCTCGATAGGCTAGACGCAACATCAAACTTGGCTGCCATATTTCCTTGTTAAGTTTCTTGGCAAACAAGAGGGCAGAACCTAGAGGTCAGGAAGACAATCCAACTTTTCCTTTGCATGTCAGCCAAAAGGGCACGAAATCCCAGTGGTCAGGGCTCGATGAGGGTATGGATGCCAAGGTTTGATGTTCATTAGTTTTCACATAAAATGAAGGTTTGAGATCCAAGAGGTGAAAGGACACCGCTTGGTGGTCATTTGAAATGGTGAAGATGCTACAAAAGTCTATAGATAGACATCTGGGGACCAAGACTCGAGGACGGGTTTGGTTAGTTGATCTCTGAGTTTAAATCCAAATGAAGAAAGGTGGGGCGGGCCCCACAGCTCAGGTGGATGGGTTCTCCCTATCATTTTGGAATGGAAAAAAAATTGCAGAATCCTAGACATGGAAATTTGGGGGTTCAGGCTCGAGAATCCAAAATGGAGGCTGAATTTCAAGTTTGTTGAGCTTAAATTTGACAGTTAATGACTGATGGAAATCTAAATCCTTGGGCCTGAGAGGGGAACCCGCCATTTGTAGATTTTTTTTTGTTTTGTAAAATATCAGCAGTGGTGGGTTGGCATAGGCCTGGAGAGCATGAATGCCCTGTGCAAAGAATGGCTGTGACAAGGCCCAATTCTGACTTCAAATTTAAGAGTGTTTTGGAGGGTTTTCAAGAATTTGAATTCATGGATTTTTTAGGTGTTGTCCTCCTTTAATAATTTAATGTATTTCTAGCCCATTTTGTTTAAATTTTTAAGCATGAATTCACAAAATACCTCTCAAGATGGCAGATGGTAAACTTACCTCAAAAGATCGATGGAAGAGGTTGCTAAATCTACTAAGGATGGCCAATTGATGACAATAGGTGTGAGGGAAGTGGTCAACAGATGCACTGGACTCCTCGAACTCAGCTCTAAACTCCTTTGGAAAACCTGACATGTGAAAATGATAGGTCGGGCCAAGTATTTATACCCCATTTAGCATTTAATACCCTCATGTAATGCCTGTATGGATGATAGGAGGGTTGGTGAGTTTAAATCCTAGACGGTGGGGGGATGACTAGGGCCTGGGGTCCATAAAGATGTGGCCTTGTAGCCACTTCTAAGCTCATTTTAGAAGCCGTTAGTGAAGGGGATCTTGAGGCCTAGAAGGTAGAGTGTCACTGCAATTTGGCCATTGAGAATGGCAAAGTTAGCATGGAGTTTTGGACACAGAAGTCTGAGGGTGCAGGCTTGGGAGGGGCAAAAAAGGTTGAATTTTTTCACAAGTTCAAATGAGGCGGAAAAGAAGGAGCCGGGTCTTGGGGCTTAGGAAGGTGGAATCCTTCCACTAGTTTTGAATAGCGAACACCTGGAGGAAACCCGACCAGAGAAACCCGGTGAGGTAGGCCCGCCAGGCCCCAAGGATGCTGGCAAAAGAAAACTACCAAGGAGAGTTTGCAAGGTACTAGGACTTAGCCAAAATGGAGGGGGTGAAACATGGTTAAATCAAGATGAGAAATTGGAAAAATGTTGACCACTTAGGACACCAAAATGGGGCAATCAAATTGAGGCGGTGACAAAATGACCCGACAAGGCGAAAGAAAAGATGGTCCCCATTCCGAATAGGGCGTGTGTGTTGAGGGTACAACAAAGCCATTGTAGGAACATGATCATCAATAATATGAGCTAAGCTTCACATAGTTTATATTACTAGCTCATTATCAAGTGTTCTTCTCATGTTATCTATGACAAGAGCCACTGTACCAACAATGTATACAACACTCACAAGGTTTTAAATTTTTTCTAAGGATTTGTCCATTTTTTGAAGTTTTCTTGAGAAACAAGAGTAGCAATGGTTTCAACATCAATAGGATTGGAGGTCATATTATAGGTTGTTTTAGGTATGGATTCCAACATGGGTGGAATATGGTTAACACTATGAGTGAAAGAGTTAGAGAACCCAAAATCCACAATAGATGTACCAACACTAGATTTCATGAGTCTCAAACTACATCTCACTAAAGTATTTAGCAATAGGACACTAGGTTGCAATACTCATACAAGTTTCACCAAACTAAGGTGCACCCAAAATGGACAAAAAGCACTAACCAAATGTAGAACACACCTAGAAATAGGAAGCACAATCCATGTATGTAAAAAGATAGAAATTTTAAAAGATGTTATGTAAGAATATTCTATTTTTTAAATGCAAGAAATTGAAAAATGATGAATTTTAAATGCAAATTTTATCCCTGAATCATGCACTTCTTTTGAACAATTGAATTGAATGCAAAAAAAATTAGGAAATTGCAATTCCAAAAACTAAAATTGAGATCTAGAAATAGCCATAAACAAAGCAAATAGAGATAGATTTATGCCCAAAAATTCAAAAAATGACATCTATAAGGACATATTCACCCTAGCGAGAATGGGTTCTTCTACATGGGTTGAAAAAATTAAAATCTAAGTTTTTGAGTTGATGTTTAATGTTGTTGATTCAAATTTTAAATAGATAATTTTAGTTATAGATTTCCAAAAATTGATATGATGAAATGCAAGTCCAATTTGATGACAAACAACAAGAAAAATGGCAACTTTCTAAATGCGATTTTGGAAATTTTAAATAATGCAAAATGCAACTTTTAAAACCATAAATAAAATGAAAACTAATGTAATTTTCAAAACCATAAATAAGATGCTTTGCAAACTAATGAAAATCCTATAACTAGGGTTTGAATGATCTCCAAATCCAGAAGCTTATAGTGTAAGAATTCAAGTTCACAAAAATGAAAAAAGAAAAATTAGGTGGATAGAGGGAGGTTGAGAATGAAAGAATTCACCACAATGGAACGATGAAAAACACACCTATGTTTCTGTTAGTTTCATTAGAAAAGGAGAGATCTCTCCCAAGGATAAAACTAACTTTCAACCTTGAGGTGAGTCAACTATATGGGAATAGGGGATCTTTGATTTTCATTATGATGGAAAATGTTTGAAATGTACTTTTGGGAGATAAAAATAAAATACCAAATGGACTCAATTATGTGATACAAAAATTGAAATAAATAAATTAAATATATTACAAATAAAAAAAACAATATTTAGGTAGATCTGAGAATAGAAGAATAATGTGTACTTGTCACTAAAAATGAGTTTTGATTGTGCTAGGACAGATTCACCCTAGGGTGAATGGATCTCTATAAAAGGGTCTAAAATCCAATTTTATGGTCCTCTAATCCCAAATATTTTCTCCTAATTTCTCCAGATTCCATTGTCATAAAGTCAAAAATAAAATTTGTAGGTGAGTTTTTTTGGCTTGACAACTTTGACAACTTCACAAAAGTGCACTTTTGATCCAATTTTATTCCTTCTTCATTTGCAAATATGCACACACAAAGACAGGGAAAATGTTTTTTTTGGGGTGAATAGGGGATTTCCTTTGCCAAACCCTGATTTAGTAATTAAACCTTGATGATAAAATAATGATAAATAAAAGGAATTTGATGAATGAATATTGTTATGTCACAACTCACCAAACCTTTAATGGCTTCCCTTAGAGGACTAAAGTCTAACACATCTCTCTTAGAATTGTATCTTGCATGAATTAGCTTGAATGATTACTTGATTTGATGATTGGATGATTGATTCCCACATCAAAATGTTAGCTCCAAAACATAATATGAAAACATAAATTTGACATGATGATATGATCATGAATTTTGTTGTAGATACTTGATAAATTTTCTCTTCAATGCTCTTGGCAATAATATTTTCTCTTCTGAAATTTTCCTTTTAATTCTTAATGTTGAATTGATAAAATTGTTGGAACACAAAAACTTACTGAGAGGAGGGGTGAATCAGTAGATCACTTAAAATATTAAACCCTAAACTCTTTTATGTAGACTAACATTTTAAGTTGTTAATCAATACTACAGATTAATTCCTTTTATCACTTTATGCAGATTTACTAAACTAGAAAAAAAATAAACATCCACACATAGAAAATCCCATAGCACATGATGTACATGGAAAACCCAAGATGGGAAAAACTATGGTGACAAAGGCTACTTGAGACTACTACTCAAATCTGACATTACAAGGAAATCTTCTATTAGAATGTTTAAGGGCACCAAACCTAAAGAGAGACCAATCACCTGATTTAGGAGCACCAACTCCAAGGAATAACCAACTCCCTACACTAAGCACCAACTCGACTATTTGATGGCAGTAACCAATTAGATTTATAGTGAAAAATACAAGTGATTTACATGAATCTAGTTCTTTGTTACAGGTATGGTCTATAACCACTTAATCTCTTCTCTGCAATTATGCAAACATTCTCTCTGCTACTGATGTTGCAATTTTAGAAAAACATCCCCTTTTCTTTTCACTTCTCCTTTCCACTTAAAACACTCAATGTTATATCTTTTTGCAATACACTTCTCTATCTGCTCTATTTTGTACTTAGAACATTCTTTGTTCTAGTCTTTGAATATTAACGTAGATCTGAGTCTTTGTTTTTGTTTGGATTCTACTCATTCAGGATCAATGAATTCTCTATCTATCCTAGTACTCTCTCATCACCAACAACTTTGTTGCATGCATGATGGTAATACATAACTCTTTTTAGAACTCTTTTCCACTGTAGACTATTCTCCCTCACACTCCTTTTGTAGATGCAACACATAGAAAATTACTTGATTCTCTTCATTTTTCTTGACTGCACTGATCTACAATTGTTACTTTGATATTATCAAACATGATTAGATCATGTTGAATCCTTTGTTAGGGTATCACTTACACACAATTTTCTTTAGCAAGCTATTAGTGCATCAAGCCATATGCATTATGTATTGATTCATTGAATCAGCTAAACATGGTAACCTACTATCTTTACCAACAAGATTCTTTTTCATCTCAATCCTTGCACTACTATCCAACTCATCAAGAAACATTAGATAGGTTTAACCAGATATCGTACTCAACTCCATTCCTCTACATCAAGTCTCATAATATCTAATTTGAGTATCAATATTTTGCTTAGAATAACAACCTGCAACACTCTAGAAGCAGATATGCATTAAATATGTTCTTCTAACTATGTGATCTGATTCTCTTCTCCATCTACTTTGCAAGCAATTCCACCACTTTATTGATCAAATCACCAATTAGATAGCCACTAGAGTAGGTATTTCATTTAATTCATACTCCCTATGTCTCATCTAAGTTTTATTTTCACCACCTACATAACTCTATCATCAATTGCTTATCTTGTTACCACTAGAATTGGTAGTTGAGGTGCTTTGGCCAATTGAATTCAATCACAAAGGTTGTTACCAATCGAAACCCTTATTTTCATCAACTTATCCATTGATTATCTTCATCTTTTGATCTAGGTCATCAATCTCTTATCTTTGCACCATGATCCAATGGCTCTCTCTTGATCCTGAAAAATTTAAATATAGTCATTATATTGTCTACTTTAAATGTGCATCATTGATCATTACTAGCTAGTGATCACCATTAGATTTTTACCTTTTGATCTCCACCATTGATCTTCTACATACACCTCTTGCCATGGATGGTGTACACCAAGATACATGTCCAAATCTTGTTATCTTGTGAGCTTTAATTGTAGGCCCACAGATTCTCAGTAGGCTAGTTGGTTGTCACCATTTCTCATCCATATCATTGCCATGCAACAAACATCAACGATCTAAGTTGGTCTATTGATAAATCGCTCTTCACCATCTAGACATGCTGACATATAATACTACTAGCTTCTATCGAGTAGGTGGTCTCCACTAGCCACATGTCATTCTTGTTAGCATCGTGTAGCAAACAATACCTATGTGACTTGACATGTTGGTCAATCACAAGCTGCCACTTTTACTCACATGTCACTATTCACCATTGTCACCTCTTTATTGGGTCCCACTAGGATAATTGTCTGAATTTGGTTGTGTTGAAGAGACTATCATTTTCGTTCCACTGATATTTACATTTCTCCCTAATGAGGTTCATTCATTATGTTGAAGGGACTCCTTATTATGTTCCCCCAATATTCATACTTCTCTCTAATGAGGTGCCTTAATTGTGTTGAAGGGACTAACATTTTGGTTCCATTGATTTGTATTTGTCTCCTTAATGAGGTTCCTTCGAATTTTCATTGTTCCTCACTGTATCATTGGCCCAAAAAATCCTAATGGACAGGTGTGCTATCACCATGTGTCATCTACATCATCACCACATAATCTTCCACATCACAATCTCTTTTGTATCTTCATCCTTCATCTGGGCCCACCACAAGAGCCATTTGATTAGCAAGGCTCTATCACAATAATTGATCAAGTTTATCATTGATATCCTTGGTCGATGTAGTCATTTGTTGCCACCTATCAATCTGACATCACCTTCCTTTGTCACCTTTCACTTAACCTAGTCCCACTAGACTCTGGAGTGGCTACCATTAGATCACCACCTATCAATATCCATCGTATCTTAACTTTTCATCACTAAGGCAAAGGGACTCTAAAGCAACTCCACCTAATATGTTGAAGTTCCTTCGATGGTGTTTTATCATTTCATTGAAGGGACTTTAAAACGTATCCTATTGATATGGTGTCTTCTCCCTGATGTATCTTGCAACCTCAATCACCACCATCAATCTCCAAGGCTCAATCACAATTGTTGATCAAACATCCCAAATACTTGTTGCTCAACTTAGGAAATATTAAGTACATTAAATAGCTATCAGGCCAGTAAACATAAGGTGAAGGGGTTAGTCATACCCATTACTTTAAAGATATAAGTTATGACTTATGTGACCAGTAACCTCTAGTAGGTAGTTAATGACAAAATATAAAACTTGTTAGAGTGCAATAACTACAACAACCTTAGCATTTATTTGCAAACCCTAGTTCTGACTAAGAGCGTAAATAGATCTATTTTAAACACACCATGCATTCTCTAGACTTTCAACACACATTTCTGATAAGCTCTCAAAAAACCCATATCGAATCTTGAATTTTATTTCTCTTTAGACACATGGAAGAATTCTATCAACATAATGAAAATAATGCATGACAAGCATGAAACATTCTAAGAAAATTTTGTAGCTTGCACCACTTCTTCCAAAACCATATTCATTCAATACCTTATCTCTCCCTCACATCAATGACACTTTTTACATCAATTCCAACAACCTCCTTATCAGGTCCAACTTACCTTTGATCCTCTTTTGACATCAATGACAACAATATGCCAACAATATCCCCCTTTATCATTGACAAAAAAACTAAATGCTCAACTTGTAGCCAATGGTCTAATACCAATGGTCGATAACATCTAAGGTTAATTCTCTATTGCTCATCCTTATGAGAATTTGTGTACTTTTCTCCCATGCTCCTACTTTGAGAATTTTCTCACTCTTCTCCCCCTTTGACATCAATGGAAAAGGGTCACACTCTTGAATATCTTGTCTCAAGACACCATGTTGTTGCTCTACTTCTCCTTAGAAATGGTAAAAGGGACTTTTTCTCCCCCTTTGATTGATACCAATTGATACCAATTTTTATTGCTCTTCTCCTTTGAATGTAATGGAAAAACATAATTCTCCAACTACTTTGTACCAATTAACACTATTTGATGCCAGTTGAAGTGTCATTTCATGCTTTGAACCAATCAAGTTTGATACCAATTATAGATGTTTATACTTTATGCTTTGTACTAATTGATATTCTAGATTGCACTATCTCAAGTATAACATTGAATTGATACCAATAGTAGCTCCCCTTTAGACCTTACTCCATTCTCTCTTCCTACATGCTTAAGCATTTGCTTCACTTTGGGCTGTATATCAACTAAATTGTTAAATCAAACAAATTCACAATGGTCTGACACTAATTGTAACCACTCTATACTAATTATAACAAAAGAAATTTGTGAGTGTATTTATATAATAGATCCCCCTTAGATATATATCCACTTCTTTTGTAGAAAAGGAGCATCTCAAACCAACTACACAAATTTTCTCCCACTACTATAAATGTTCTTTCCCTTTGACAAACATTTCAAAGAGAAGGAATGTAATAATAAATCTACAACCATCAAGTTGTTAGAAATTTAAAAACTTTATTTTACCTAACTTGATCTCCTTTTCATTTCCAAGGATGAATAAGATACCAATTAAACCCCCTCTGAACACATGCCCTATCACTAAGATTTAATGATTTAAGGTAGAAGCAACCACATTTGGTGCTTCTTGTTGACCTTTTACTCTTCACACCTTCTTTAACTTCTTTTCTTTCTTGTCACCCTTCTTCTCAAGAATATGTGAACCATTGTTCACTCTAGGGGACATATTATCTCTTTTATAATGTGATATTGGTCTGACATATGATTTATTCTACAATATTTGGCTATGTGACCAAAATTATTACAGTTATAGCACAGTACTTTCATGCTTGTAACTACAAGAGAAAATGAATTTATATCCATATATTCTATACTCCTACTAGGTGCAGCTCTACATTCACAAGCCCTATGACCAAACCAATTACATGAATTATAGTAACCATAAAAATGTGAGGATTACCATATCATATCTTTTCATTTTGTAGAATGAGATGATCTAATTTTCTTAGACTTCTTGATGTATCTCATCCTTATGAATCTTTCTACATAATCTCCTCTTATGCTCTAATTTTTCTCTAAACCTTCAAGAATCGATATCTCCAACCTTTTGCATACAATTTGATTTCTTTTCTTTTGTTTCTTTCTTCATCTCAGTAGTTCCTTTGTCTAATTTTCCATGTTCAAAGGAATTCTTCTTTCAACAACTTGTGTGGTAATTTTCATCTTTTGTGCAACATATTCTTCTACTTTAAATCTATCATATAATTTTGAAAAAACACCGATAGAGAGGCTCCTTCCTTTTTCAAACCCAAGGCCAACCTTCTCAATTTTTTTTGATGGATTTTATTATTTTACCAAATCATCTAATATATTAGAGCCGCCCTTCAATTTCATTCCTTTTTCAATATTTTCTTTAGCATTCTCTAACTCTCTTCATAGGGAAACTACTTTTTCCTCCAACTTCATGCACTCATCTAATTTAGATTGTAGTTCAATCATAACAACATCTTCTATTCTCTTTGATTCTTTCACCTACATCTTCAAGTTGATAAGGGTATGTACAAGATCATCATGGAAAAGATAGGCCCTTAAGTGGCAAAAAATTTAGAAAAGTCAGAGTTAGGAAACTTGACGTAAAAATTTGAATAAGTTATCTATATTATTTCAAAAATATGTAAGAATAGAATCTATAGCAAATTGAATTTAGTTTCTAAACTACTAGGTTTTAAAAAAATAAATCTATTTGGTGAAAATGTGAAATTTCAATGCAGTAGTACTTAAATTTCAAGGAAAAAATAAGAAGTAGATGTTTGTCTAACCACCCTAACCATAATAAAATGATAGTATATTTTTTATAAGATTTTATATATAAGTAGAGTACTTATGTCTCGCGATGTGATTCATATCTTTTTGTAATTGTTTTCCAAGTAAATAATTAATTATGATTTTTTTATTACAACTTTTTAAAAATATAAAAACTTGTATGTCCAACCACCTTAACTTGGTCAAAACTTCATGAAATTCATTTTTTAAAAATATTATAGTATGTGAAGCATAGAATGTGACACATATTTTGGATTCAAAAAATGTGATATCATTTGAAAGCTATAGATGTTTTTCAATCAGCTTATCAATCAGGACTTTAGTCATAATTCAAATAGAAAATGAATAATAATTATTTATTAAATTTAAAGTAAAGCATAATTTATATTGGTGGAAAGTTGAGTCTCTTTTAAAAACCCTTTTTGCTTCATATATTATGGGTAAGAAAAAAAGTCGTCAGCCACATACGCTACACATACCCATCATATCACCACTTTTTGGCCCATCGTGATCCTACACATACCCATCATCCTCTGATTAGATTCTTCAAGTCTTTTGGTCAGCTTATCAATCTCCTCTTTTGTACACTTCTTTTTTCTTTGTCTTCCTTCCTCAACTTTTTAATCTCATATAAACAACATATGAGTTTACCTTCTAGGTCCACTTCTTCTTCTACTTCACCAAACCTTTCAACTTCTTCATCAGAAGTTGTTCTAAAATCCATTTATAGGGATTCATTCCCTGCAATCCCATAGGAACTTTCATGTTCTTCATCTTAGCTGCCACTAACATTAGATAACCTATATTATTTTCTTGTATGAAAATTCATCTTTTTATTGTCCTCTTCTTTCTAGGGGTTATCCTTTTTATTGTCCTCTTCTTTCTAGGGGATATCCTTTTCACCATGATGTATTTTCTAGGGGTTATCCTTTTCACTATGAGATAGCCACAAATCTTGGAAACTCGGTCATAATTTCAACCCTTTCCTTAGCTTTGTCTTTATACACCTTGTTTTTAGTAGTATTAGATGGAGGAGTAGCAGGATCCTTATATCCCTTCTTAATTAACATTCACACATCAGATCCTAGTAATTCTAGATGTGTCTTCATTTTGCTTCTCCAACACTTATAGTATGATCCATCAAAGATAAGTACTTTTGTAGATGAGCCTTCCTCATTTACCATTTTTGTGTTCACTTATCAAAGATTTACTTGATATGATTAAGCTTCTCCTAGGGAAGCTAGGGCTCTAATACCAATATTTGGAACACAACAATCTTAACCCCTAAACTTTTCATGCAGGCTAAATTTTTAAGCCCTTAATGAATACTACAAATTAATTCCTTTTAGCACTTTATGTGCAGATTTACTAAACTAATAGAGAGATAAACATGCACACATACAAAAACCCATAACCCATGATGTACATGGAAAACCTAATATGGGAAAAACCACGATGACAAAGGCTACTTGAGACTACTGCTCAAATCAAATGTCACAATGAAATATTCTATTACAATGTTTAAGGGAACCAAAGCTAAGGAGACACCAATCCCATGATATAGGAGCACCAACTCCAAGGAAGAACCAAATCCTTGATTTAAGAGCACCAACTCCAAGGAAGCACTAACTCCCTACACTGACCACCAACTCAATTATCTAATGGAAAAAACCAATCATATTTACAATGAAAAATACAAGTGATTCACATTTATTGAGTTCTTTGTTACAAGTTTGGTCTATAACTGCTCAATCTTTGTTTTGCAACTATGCAAACATTCTCTCTACTACTAATGTTACAATATAAACAACACATCCCATATGTTTTGCACTCTCTTTCTCCTTTACACTTAGAAAATTCACTATTTTATCTTGTTGAACTACATACATTTGAATTGAGCCTCACATTATTTGATTTGGATACAAAGAGTTTGCTAATAATCGCAATCTACAACACCCTAGAATTAGATATGCATTAAATGCATTCTTTTGATTGTGTGATTTGATTCTACACTCCATCTCCTTTGCAAATTGTGCCACCACTTTGCCAATCAAATAGTCATTGGAGTAGGTAGGTCATTTAATTGATACTCCCTATATCTTCTCTAAATCTTATTTGCATCACCTACATAACTATGTGTATCAATGGGTTAAATTTTAGGTAGGTTAGTAGATTAAAGCACAAAACAAAAATCCAAAGAAACTATGGAATACAAAGAAAGCAAATGAAATAAATGAGAATGATTATACCTATTACTCGTTGAAGATTCCATGATTCACCTCCATAGCACCTTCTAGCTTGCAGCATATGATTGTTTCCCTCAGATTTGTGTGTGTGAGCAAATGACTATGACCAAGCCCTATTCAAGTTTTGATGGATTTTAATGACAAAATAAATACTATAAAAAAATGAAAAATGACTATGCCTATGACAAGTAATCCAATTAAATAGGATAAGTGCAAAGTAAATTCTAAGAATAAATGTCTATAATAATGAAGTGGTGTGCTAGTCTAAAATGTGAGTAAAATTTGCATTTTATAGAAAATGCAATTTTGGACGGACAAATGAGATTGAAAGTTGATGAAAGCCGAAAATTAGTGGACAAGATTTCATGTGACAATCCCTAATTAGGATTAGGGAAAAATCATTAAATGAGTGGTCAAGATGTCATTTGAGAAAGTAGAATCTATGGTTGAGAATAGATGTGACAATTAGTCAAAAAGATAAAAAAAAGAAAATCGAGAAGATAAAGACTACTTGATTTGTAAGATTTGAAAAATCAAGAGGATAAGAGTTGAACTGAAAAGCAGATTTCAAAACTCAATAATTTGCTTAATTACTTGATTTTTGGAAGAAGATTACCATTTTGAATTAAGTTAATTCAAAATATGGATTTTGTGTGATAGTAACTAATTGATTTTTAGATTATTTACTAAAATGAAGTGATAGTTAATAAAGTGAAATCATTTTAAATAATTTCATTTATTTAAAATGAGAGAAATGTTAAATTAGGTAATTAAATAATTAAAGATAATTATTTAATTTAGAGGATTTGACCAATAATTAAATAAATTAATAAATCTATTTAATTATGAGAATTAGTGATATATTAAATAAATAAATAAAATCCATTTATTTAATAATCAGGAAGAATAAATGAACAAAGATAATTAAATAAATTAAGAAATTTATTTAATTGTAAGAAGATAATAGACCATTAGTGACGTATTGAATAAATAAATAAAATTTAATTTATTTAATAATCGTGAAGATTAAGAGAGATGAATTAATTAAATAATTATGAATTATTTAATTAATAGTCGAATGTGGACCAAGGACATAATTAAGATGTCATAATTAAATGCTAGGATGAAAGATGAAAAATGAAGCTTGCAGCCTAGGTCATTTTTAAGTGTCTCCATTTTTCCCTCTTTGTCATAATGTAGCATGTCACATTATGACAAAGAAAATAAGTCAAAAATATGCCCCAGTGCAAAATAGGATGAGGAAGTATGATGAAGGAGGTAGTGGTATGCCCCCTCGAGAGAACAATTGGGTTCCAAAAAACATGAATGTGCTCTTGAAATTGATGAGAAGACTAGAATATGAAGAGACAAAGAAATGTCAGTGGAAAAGATATGGATGATGATATGGATGCAATGCTCTATGAGATGGGTGAGAGAAGATGACAAGACAAAAGGAGATGCATGTTAGTTCCTAGACCAAATCCTTCAACATGTTACCATAAGACTTTAATATTTATTGCTCTTAACCATCATTGGGCATCAAAAAATTATACAAATGGACAACAAACACGATGGTATGACATAGACCAAGGTGTGCAAGGTCATCCACTTGAAGAAAAGATAGTCACAGACAAGGAATGTCCTAACTCATACTAAGGGTCATGTCGCCCTAGTCTTTTTGTCAAGACAATCCACAAACAATGGTCAAAGAAAATAAAATATGCCAAGAGACGTCATCGCACCTCTAAATCCTTCATGGGACATCCTTGAAGTAGCTAGTAACATGAACAAAAATACAAGATACTAAAAAGATAAGACAAAAATACAAAAAATAATCAAAAGATAAGACAAGATAGACCAAAAAGATTAACAGCCATTTAATTTTGTTTGCCAAAGATTGATTTCTTGTCGGTTTGACAATTTTGACAGTTTAATATTTTTTCCAATTTGATGGTGTTGATGGTTTGACAGGGCCTATTGTCAGGAAGGACACATCCTAAAAAAGGAAAAGGACATTTTGATGAGGTCTAACTCCAAGAAGGACACATCTTGAAAAGGACCAAAGAGTGACAAGATTGATGTTGTTTTGACTAATATGTTTTGGCAAGTTGACTGATATTGGCTGTAAGATTGATTGGTCTATGTTGTCTATTGGGCCATGATTGGAATGTCGACATTCAAATGAGTGTCTTGTGTCTGAGTTTGACTATGTTTGACTTATTTGACTGATGTGATGATTGTGACAAATGCCATGATTTAATTTGGACAAACCTAAAAGGACTGACCTAATGTCTCAGGGACTCAAAGATGAGTCTTGCCTACGGAGCAAACACATAGAGACAATGTAGTTCAACAATGACATAGACTGACTGATTTGATGGACTTTGACTCTGTTTTTGGGATTATGACATTGATTTTGATTTTTTTTGTGTTTTTGAAATGTTTTTGATTTTTTTCATTTTATGATATGTTTTTTTTGTCAAGTATTTTATTTTTTGGTCTTTTGTCGAGTATTTGATTAGGTCTTTCTTCAGGACATTTTTCAATTCTGAGGGCTTTCCTCAAGACATTTTATGATGTTTTTGTCTTTTTTCAGGACATTTTAAGATGTTTTTGTCCTTTTTTCAGGACACTTTATGATGTTTTTTGTCTTTTTGAATGGTTTAAGAGGATAATGACAAATGCATGTGACTGACGCCTACACTTGAGAATCCAATGACAAACATGATTGTGCCCCTAGTCAAGTTGAATACCAATTGCCATGTGATGACAACATTGTTTGACGTGGGAAGGATGCATCCTGAAACAACGTGAGGATGATGATAATGTGATGAAAGTATCAAGGTCTGTAGCCAGGACAGGAACAAAGTCAAGTTATATTTTGGATAATGTGCTTGTATGGATTACACTCGTTACATTTGGAATGACTCGGTTAGGACTAAAAGGGATGATGGAGTATCCTTAGACCATTTGACAATGGAAAGACAAGATAGGTGACATACATGAAAGGATTAGAGGTGGCCTTAGTAAAGGACAAGAGACATGAGACTAAGGGAATTTTCATATGATTTTAAAGGACTGTCACATAAGGAAAATGATGTAATGTCAGCAATGACATGACATTTCTCGGATAATGTATGACCAAAGGATAGGCATGTCAAAAGTTTTCCCAAAGCATAATATGTGTACCTTTTTTATGTCAAGACCAAGGAAGGTGGGAAAGATGGACAAGAATGATATGGATTAAATGGATGGATGTCAATGTCAAGAGGAAGGAATGGGAAATGAGACAACTTTCCCACAAGTGTAAGAGTCCACATAGATGATTTTACACATGATGCTTGTTTTCCAGGTTTTCACCATTAGACCAAATTTTTCTCTTTATTATTTTCTTGACTTCTTGAATTTTTTGGTGTCACCAAGATGCCTATTTTCCAAGTTTTCATCAGGGTGACATTTTTTTGTTTTTCTCAATTTTTTTTTATATTTTCAGATAGCCTTGATGCTTTAGATGACCATTGACTATTCTGAATCCACTGATAGTGTCGATGTATAGATTGGTACCATGATATACCAATAATGACCTTGCTAAAAGAGTTGTCTTATCAGGACCATAGTGTTTGCATACAACTGATCGATGCCATTGTGTTCCTTTCTAATACTAGAGTTGGCCTTATCAGAATATGCACATCACAATAGAGTGCCATGAGAGTCCTTGTGGTAAAGAGTTGCTGCCATGATGTGACAAATTTTTGACATGGGATCATTGGACTTTAGACAAGATGTAGGATTATGATGGATGATGGTAGATGTGGAAAGTTTGTTTGGAAATTTGGATGAATCACTTTTTATTTTACAAACTTGGTATGGTGGATGATGAATTTTGGAAGGATGGCATTTAGAGCCAACACCTTTAGATGCCTTGCTAGATGACCATTTGGAAGGAGGTGGACATGTGTTATATGTGGGAGTCCTCTTGTCTTTTGGCTCCACATATTGATTGACTTTTGTATCTGGAATATTGTCTTTACTTGATCCATTTTTCTTTGGGATCCATTTTAACTTCATAGGTCCACTTGTCTTTTTGTTTGATTCAATGGCCTTTGACATTTGATTTTGATCTTTTGATTTGTATGTCTTTTGTATTTGTTGGTTCCAAAGGGAAGGTTTATTTATGATGGAATGACGATTTATGGTGTGGGTGGACAGGGTGTTGACAACAATCTTATGACAAGGGTTTCTCATGGACTCTATTTTAACATTTGTATTTGACAAGGTTGCCCCCAATATCGAGGAGGTACCACTGAAATTGTTTGATTTGCTAACTAAAGAATAGCCAAGACCTTGATGCCTATAATTTTTTTGAAGTTGTATTGGTTCTTGAATGCCTTGCTCGTGTATGCCTAGTCCTTTTCCTTGATAATGCATTATTTCATAGATTTTTTTTTGCGATGGGGTATTTATTATTTGGAAAGAAAGATGCTAACCCATCATGATGTATGTGGAAACTATCACTTGGAATATTTTCATCTACAAGAAAGCCTACTCTGATAAAGGTGGATGATCCTAATTGATAGGAGAGCTTAGCTTCATTGTCATGTTGGACATATTTCTAATTGATATCTTTGGTTTGATCTTGTGACATGTCAGGTTTAGATGATTCTATTGGTGCTTCCAAGTCGATGTTGAAGCCATCGTTATGGTCAATGTCATAGAGTCCAGTAAATTCAGCTATAGCTCGATCATTTGCAAATATGTCCATAATGGAAGACTCTTGTTCTTGAGGAATATCATCTATGTGTGTCATGGAGGAAAGTGTATCATTTTGGAAAGTGTTGATAGTCAGGGCATGAATAGGGTCATCAAGTGTTTGATCATGAATGGTGTAAAAGTCAAGGAGCGGATCATTTTGTACTTCTTGGTCAATGGTAGGGTCTTGGTAAAAGATGGGGTTATCATGGATGATATAATTAGGAATAGAATCATTCTCAAGGATAGGTATATTTTGGATGTCATGAGTGTTTTGAAGGACTTATTGAATGAACTTTGAGATAGGGTCATGGGATGGACTACCTTGATGCTAACATGAAGGTGACGTTATGATGTCATGCCTTGGACTTTCATTTTGACATGTATCCTCAATTTTGGACAATGGGATTTGACTTTGGACAATGATAGAATTTTCATGACTAAATGTGGCTTGGGAGGGAGTGACTTGAAAGGATTAATGGATGAAGGACTGGGATAGGACATGGAGACTTGGACTGGACTAGTATGTGAAGGACGAGGACATGACATGGGGACTTGGACTGGATTGGTGCATGAAGAACTAGGATAGGACATGGAGACTTGGATTGGACTAGCATGTATAGGACTAGGATATGACATGGAGACTTGGACTAGACTAGTATGTGAAGGACTAGGATAGGACATGGGGACTTGAACTAGACTAGTGGATGGCGGTCTAGAATATGACATGGGGACTAGCATTGGATTAGCTGGTGATGACATAGGATATGACATGGAGATTTGGCCTGGATATGGTATGGAGTCTTAGACTGGATTAGTTGGTGATGACATAGGATATGACATGGGGACTTAGACTAGATTAGTGTAAGGTTGATTAAAATAGGATATGGATACTGGGACAGGATCAACATGGTATGATGTGGGGACTTAACATGAGTTGGCAGATAGTTGATAAGGCATCTAGGCATGGATGGGATTGATAGGTGAAGGACTAGCATATGACGTGGAGGTTTGGAATGGACTAGTGGACAGTTGGCTTCCCTTGTCAAGGTTAGGAAAAGGGTGATTAATGGATGTTTATTGTGGACTAATGTCATGGATGGTGTTAAGTGACTTTTGGTAGTGAGGGTAGACAGATAGAGGACTAGGACTCATGGATTGTTGGTACAAAGGACATTGATTTTCACTTTGGAGGAATTGTCTCTTAAAGTCTAAGGCTTTTTGGTATTGACCTCTACAGAGTAACTATATTCAACTTTACTAGCAAGCCTATCAATATTTTGTTGAAGGGAAGACAAGGTGGTGGATGTCATGGTGTTGTTAAATGCAAAGTGATAATGACATTTGTCTAATGGAAATGACTAATGCAAGATGATAAAATTTTCAAGAAAGGATGTTGAATGCCAAGGTGACAATGAAGACTTAATATGAAAATGTTGACTAAGGAAAATGACCAATGCCAAGTCTAGATGCCAAATGAGGACTATGATGAAAGTTGTGACAATATTTTTGGATTTTTTAAGGATAAATTATGTAAGGTGATGACTAAGATGACTTGAATGTATAAAGAATGGAAATGAAAAGGTCCAAATGACTTGGAAGAAAGTTTCCTAACCACCCCATGCTTCTAGAAAGAGATGTTTATGGACAATTTGGACAAGTTTGACTTTGATTTCTGGTCTGTGATAGTCTTGTTTTTGCTAGGAAAATGCATCATTGAAGGTAGCAAATGCGTTGTGGTTTCAACAAATGCAGCTCTAAAGTCAAATGTGGCACAAAAAAAGATTTTTTTTTAGTAGTTGCGGTGTAACATGCAAAGAGTCTGATTTGTTTGCAATTTTGGTCAAAATTTTGAGTTGTTTGATGTTGACTATTTGTTTCTTGATTTGAAACTAATGTTTTTTTTTTTTAATGTCTAAAAACACTTGGAAATCATAATATTTTTTGCTTTGAAATAAGCACAATACTAGGTTAGGTCAGGACAATATTCGCTAGATTCCATGTGAGTTTCCCCAACCGCATATCAATAGCATGTGAATTCAAAAGCTTAGTTGCACAGGTTCCCCCTTACAGTGCTCTCTCTTCTCAAGCCAAAAAAGCTTCCAACCCCCATGAAACTCCCATGGAAGATTGATCACCTCTACTATAGAATGTGAAGATGTGGATTCCTTCACACCGACCAATGTTGCACTAGCAAATAAAAGGTTTTTGGCTACTAAACAATGGTGTTTAATTTAAGACCCCATTCGAGTGGCCATACATAGGGCAAGAGATTAATTGCCAATTAGGTGGCACTCTAGCCTAAAGAGGTTAAGCTCAATAGGGTTTATGGGAGTAGTACTATGTTCACATGACACATTCGCATTCATAATCTTAGGTTTTCCCTTACGATTATATTTTTATATCAGTCGGAAGTAGCTTGGATTTAGCTCTGGTTTTAATTTGAGTCACGTTGGGGTTATGAAATCCCCAAGTAGGCACAATTTCTAGAGGAAATAATCATTTCTCTTACACCCAGGATCGCATGACTGCATAAGGGGAGAGGATACTTTGGTTATTGCATCAAGGTTACACAAGGAAAAAGTGGTATGGGTTTCTAATCACCTAGTTTGCACAAGGTGAGAGCATATTCGCCTACCACTTTCAAACACAATCAGACGTAATTGAAAACATGTTCATTTTAAATGTGCCAAAAGAAATGTGTTCTATGCTAAAAATCATAGACACAATGTTTCAAATTTTGACTTCTTGGACAAATCAATCTGCAAAACCACAAATTAGTAGTTTGAACAAATTGTCTTGGACCCTCAAAATGTAAATGCCACATTCTACCAACAAATATTAGTAACCAAAAATCTCTAATCTAAAACATGCAATTTGTTAAAATCCTAAACTAAATTAAAAATTAAAAATCTAAACTAAATTAAATTAGAAATATAAAATCTAAAATAAATTAAAATTTTTAAAAAATTATAAATTAAAAGTTTAATCTAAAATCTAATAAAAATCTAATTTAATATCTAATCTAAAATCTAAAATCTAATAAAAATCTAGCTAAAAGCTAATTTAAAAATCTAAAAATCTAATTAAAAACTAATTTAAAAATATAACAAATCTAATTAAAAAGACTAATTTAAAAAATCTAAAAATTCTAATTTAAAAGCTAATTAAAAATATATATAAAAATCTAAATTAACTAAAAAAATTCTAAGATCTAAAAAGCTAAATTTAAAATAACTTAGAAAATTGAAAAAAATCTTAAATCTAAATTTACATCTAACTCTAAATTAATCTAAATTAATAAAACTATGGTTAATGTGAATGTTTGGAAGCCGAGGGGAGACACAAATTTTCCAAAACATATGGAATTATGTATTTGTACCTACAAAAACAAAAAAAAGGAGACCAAAAACCATGCAAAAATTTGCAAGAAAAATGTTGGGTTCACCAATGTATCAATGGGTTATTTTTAGGTAGGTTAGTAGATTAAAGCACAAAACAAAAACCCAGAGAAACTATGGAATACAAAGAAAGAAAATGAAATAAATGAGAATGATTATACCTGTTACTCATTGAAGCTTCCATGATTCACCTCCATAACACCTTCTGGTTTGCAGTGTATGATTGTTGCCCTCAGATTTGTGTGTGTGAGCAAATGATTGTGACCAAGCCTTATGCACGTTTTGAAGGATTTGAATGACAAAATAAAGAGTATAACAAATGACAAATGACTATGCCTATGACAAGTAATCTAATTAAATAAGGTAAGTGCAAAGTAAATTCTAAGCATAAATGTCTATAATAATGAAGTGGTGCGTTGGTCTAAAATGTGAGCAAAATTTACATTTTATAGAAAATGCAATTTTGGATGGACGAACGAGATTGAAAGCTAACGAAAGCCTAAAATTAGTGGATGATATTTCATGTGACAATCCCTAATGAGGGTTAGGGAAAAATCATTAAATGAGTGGTCAAGATGTCATTTGAGAAAGTAGAATCGACGGTCGAGAATAAATTTGACAATTAGTCAAAAAGATAAATATTTTCAAAAATCAAGAAGATAAAGACTGTTTCATTTGTAAGATTTGAAAAATCAAGAGGATAAAAGTTGAACTGAAAAGCAGATTTGAAAAATCAATAATTTTCTCAATTACTTGATTTTTGGAAGAATATTACCATTTTGAATTAAATTAATTCAAAATATGGATTTTGTGTGATAGTAAATAATCAATTTTTAGATTATTTACTAAAATGAAGTGACAGTTAATAAAGTGAAATCATTTTAAATAATTTCATTTATTTAAAATGAGAGAAATGTTAAATTAGGTAATTAAATAATTAAAGATACTTATTTAATTTAGAGGATTATGACCGATAATTAAATAAATTAATAAATCTATTTAATTATAAGAATTAGTGACATATTAAATAAATAAATAAAATCCACTTATTTAATCATTAGGAAGAATAAATGAACAAAGGCAATTAAATAAATTAAGAAATTTATTTAATTGTAAGAAGATAACAAACCATTTGTGACGTATTGAATAAATAAATAAAATTTATTTATTTAATAATCATGAAGAATAAGAGAGATATCAATTATTTAATTAATAGTCAAATGTGGACCAAGGACATAATTAATATTTCATAATTATGCTAGGATGAAAGATGAAAAATGAAACTTGCAAGCCTAGGTCATTTTTAAGTGTCTACACTATGTCACTAGCTATTTTTCTCATCACTAATAAAATTTGTAGCTAAGGTGATTTGACCAATTAAATTCAATCATAGAGATGGCTACCTACTGAATCCCTCATTTACATGAACTTACATGTTTATTACCTTCACCCTTGAATTTGGAGAATTGATCTCTTATCTTCATGCCACAATCCTCTAGCTCTATGTTGATCTTGACAATTCTAAAACAAAGTCATTAGATTGTCTACATTAAATATGCATCTTTGATCTTTATTGATTGGTGATCACCATTATATATTTTCCTTTTGATCTCCACTATTGATCTTCTACATACACAACTTTCCATGGATAGGGTCCACCAAGACATGTGTCCAAAGCTCACTATCCCACGAGCTCTAAAAATAAGCCCACTAATTCTCAATGGGTTGGTGAGCTATTCAAATTTACCATCTAGATCATCACCACATAGCTCATAGCAATTATGTGAGTTGGTATGTCGATAAATCACGCTTTTCCATCTAGATATGCTGACATCCTACACTACTAGCTCCTATTGAGTGGATGGTCCCCACTAGCCACATGTCATTCTTATCAGCACCATGCAACAAACAACACCTATGTGACTTGACATATTGGTCAATCACAAGCTGCCACTTGTCCTCACATGTCACTATTCTCCATTTTCACCTCCCTATCAAGGCCCACCGAGGTCATCGTCTAATTTTCATTGTGACAAAGGAACTATCATTTTGGTTCCACCAATATTTACCTTTCTCCCTAATGAGGTACCTTCATTGTGTCGAAGGGGATCCTTATTATGTTCTTCTAATATTCATCCTTCTCTCTAATGAGATGCCTTCATTGTCTCAAAGGGACTAACATTTTAGTTTTACTGACATATATTTGTCTCCCTAATGAGGTTCCTTTGAATTTGTACCATTCCTAATTGTACCACAAGCCCACAAAATCCTAGTGGATTGGTGGATTGTTTCCATGTGTCATCTACATCATCACCACACAATCTTCCACATCACACCTTCTTTTTTAGCTTCATCCTTCATCTTGTCCCATTGTGAGCACCCTCTAATCAAAAAGTGCTAATCACAACCATTGGTCAATTTTATCACTAATAGCCTTGTTTGATGTTGTCATTTCTTGCCACCTATCAACATCACATCACTTTCCTTTGTCACCTTTCACTTAACCTGGTCCTACTAGACTCTCTGGTAACCACCATCTGATCATCATTGATCAATCTTCATTGTATCTTAACTTGTCATTGCCAAGTCAAAGGAACTCTAAAGCAACTCCACCCAATATGTTGATGTTCCTTCAATAGTTTTTTAATGTTTCATTGGAGGGACTCTAAAATGTCTCCTATCAATATGGTGTCTTCTCCTTGATGTATATTGTAGCCTCGATCACCACTATTGATCTCCAAGGCTCAATAATAACCGTTGATCAAGATGGACAAATGTTTTTCACTTGAATTAGGAAATATTAAGTGAATCAAACATTTTGTAGGATGGTAAACATAAGGTGAAGGGGCCAATCATACCCATGACTTCAAAGACATAAGTTATGACTTATGCAACTGATAGCCTCTAGTATGCAATTAATGAAAAAATAGAAAACCTATTAGAGCACATGACTACAACAACCTTAGGGTTTATTTGCAAACCCTAGTTCTGACTAAGAGAATAAATAAATCTATTTTGATCACCTTATGCATCTTTTGGACTTGCAACACACATTTCTAAGAAGCTCTCACAAAACCCATATCGAATGTAGACTTTGATTTCTCTTTAGACACATGGAGTAATTCTCTACAACATCATGACAATAATGCATGGCAAGAATGCAACATTCTAAGAAACTTTTACAACTTTCACCACTTATTCTAGAACTAGATTCATTGCATACCCTATCTCTCCATGAGATCAATGGCACTTTTGACATCAATGTCAACAACCACCTTTACTAGATCATGTCCAGCTCACCTTA
Organism: Sequoia sempervirens; assembly: GCA_007258455.2. Classification (NCBI taxonomy): domain Eukaryota; kingdom Viridiplantae; phylum Streptophyta; class Pinopsida; order Cupressales; family Cupressaceae; genus Sequoia; species Sequoia sempervirens. The sequence goes on from VDFB02000008.1 coordinate 118,795,878, forward strand.
TATATATATATATATATATATAGGTGTTTATCTAATTTCTCAACAAATATATTTCATAAGCATACATCTCCTAGGAAGTGTGACCTTTTTATTAAAAGTGTGGTCTTCTTAATTCATGTGAAGTGTATTCTTTATGGAAATATTGTGCTTGATGTTCTACAGGAGTGTGACCCTTCTTGACATATGGCATTCCTCTTGGTGCTAATGTTATGGCTTGCATTCTCTAAGGTGTGAATATTTTATCCCTTGGCTAGTCCTCTCTTTGTGGTGATATCAAGTGTGAAGCTCCCTAAGGTGAGACATCTCATGTATTAAGAAAAAACCTTTTAATTATCCTTTTAATGTTATTGCATTCAAACCTTTCCATATTTTATTATATGAGTGTCTAGCATAATGCAACTTGTTATCCTTACGAAGCATGTTCATTTAGTGGCACCTTATCAAAGTTGTTAGGGAATATAAATTTTTGTATGGTTGATGTATGGGAGCCTATATACCTAGCTTGACTTGCACATCTTCAACCCTTTTTTTGAGGTCACACCTTGTATACCTAGTGTGTGTTTCTCACCCTATTTCCTTGGGGCTCACCTAATGTGTAATAGACTACACTAGCCCTTGTGAGTGTATTTTTCATGCTCACCAAGAATAACACAACTTTCTTGCCAATGGAGCCATGTGAACCTACTTGACATATGTGGCATAATACAAATTTCTAGTTCATCCCATGTTGCATTAATTTTGACATTGTATGTTTTTGTATCTTGTCTTGTTGCTTCATATCATGCACATTTTTGTGTACCTTTCTTCTTATGTTAGTTTTCCATGTGATCTTGATCCTTGGGGATTTTCCACCTCCTTGATTTTTTCATCCTATCCCATCAAAATTTATGCACTTGGACCCCTCTTGAAATATATTTGTCTACTTTAGTGTGAGTCTAAGCATAAGCTCATACTATCACTAGAGTGGGGGATAAATGTAGTGTAGAAAATTGTACACCTTTACAATTTCACAATATGTTTGCATGCCCTTAATTAAGCTTCTAATTGAAAAAATTATGTAATGTAAATCCTTATTATTCCCATTTCCAAAAGGGAAACCCACATTAAATAATTTTTAATATTAATTTAAACACCTTAGAAATTGTGTGTCTTGAATTTAGGTCCTATGACTCACTCAGCCAAGGGAAAATGGGTCCCCTTTGATGAACACTCAAAATATTGAGAGGGGGGCTGAATCAATATTATTTTAAACCACTTAAACATTTAAACATTCAATCCTCATAGCATAATCAATTTGTAGCATTGAATGAAAGCATAATCAACAACATTACATAACACATGAACACTAGATTTTTACTTGGAAAATCCAAAATAGGAAAAACCATAGTGAGGATCTTAGGTCACAATATATTATAGTTGGTTATATTATATTACAAAAGTGCTCACTATAGGTAAACTCGTTGTCCAAGCGGACTCACTATCCCTTGAGAAAAAAAAGATAGAAGAGAGTGGTGACACCACCAAATTTGAACTATTATAATTTGCATCTATAATATGTTGGGGTACAATTCCATTGAAGCTTAATATATCGACTCCACACACTTCATACTATTCTAAATTAATACTCTACTCTACTCTAGATTCATAAAATTTTCATCCATAAATTCTTATCACATATCTCTACTTTATAAAGCATTGAAAAGATCTTTCATATATAGCTACTTCATCTACAACATCAATTAGGTTAGCTGAATTACATATAATAAGAAATATGTAACTTTTCAACTCAAGATCCATACATACACTCTTCATGATAAGATTCAAAACTCACAAAAAACTTAAATAGGTTAGAATGGACCTAAAATAACACCCACATAATATATCAACACATAATTAAACACTGCAAAAGATAAAGCTCATTAGGTTGGCATCGGTGATGACCTAATATCAAAATTTGTCAACTATACACCAACACTCAGACATGTGGACCTCCAAAATCTATGCCAACTAGAATAAATGTGCTACTAAAAAATTTGAACCTTTCCACAAAACTAAAAATAAAATTACCAATCTATGGAGAAATACAAATTCACCAAAACATATGCATTGAACTAAAAAACACCTGATACTACCAAGCGAAAAAAAATTCACTCATAACTTTAAAACCTAAAATAAAAAAAGAGATGAAACTATAGAATTAGGTTCATCTAGAAATCTTAAAATATATGTTAGAAGTGTAAAACAATATCTTCATCAATGAACCAATGTCAAACCAAATACTAGATCCCTTATATGTAGAAACACCTAAATTGAAACTCAATCAATTTCCATAATTATTGTCTTCACCAGATCAAGCCTTCTTGCAAAATTATCTTTCATTAGTATGCCCAAACATAATCAAGTCATCCAAACTAATATGCACAATGTTGACATCAATGACAACATTGTAATGCATTATTACACACTTTGTGCTCATCCCACATGCTTATGTTGCCAAAAAATGAATCAATGTAAACTCCTTATTCTTCTAACAATCTCCCCCTTTTTCATTGTTGAAAATATGCCAAAATCATCTCCAAAATCACTATCCCCCTTTGAGATCAATGGAAAAGGGCACATATTGGATCTCCCCTTGACAAATGTATACAAACTTAAAACTAATATAACTCCCCCTATGAGTACTATCAAACAAACAATTGAACTAATCATCTAGCCTATACCATTTGCATATATATATAAGAATATGAAACAAGAAATTTAAATGTATAAAGCAACAATAAATACTATTAACTAGAAGAAGTTTACCCTTGTAGCATCTCAAGTTAGGATTGCCACACTTTCTCTCCTTCTTCCTGGATCTTCTTGGCTATGCCAAGAATTTTCCATTGGGATTCTAGCTCCATCAATAGTTCTTCCCCTTCTTCTAGAGTTTTGGGTACTAGATTAAGCTTTGTAGCCTTATTTGCACTCAAAAGGGTATTGAAAATAGATATCAACTTTGAGTTCACTAGATCCTTGAGGTTTCCAAATTGCATTATAATGATCTTTTCTTTTTGTGCTTGCAATTGGAAGAATTGCTCGTGTAAGTTTTCTACCCCTAACCTTATGATTCCATATAGGTCATACATATTAGATCATATGTACTAGAAGCTTTGTCTATTTGTAACTCCATTTCATCTTTTATGCTCTTTGTGGCTTTGGGCCACTTCATACAGAAGTGGAATAAGGATTTTTTGTCTCCCACACAAGCATGTGCACCTTTGAGACTATCTTGAAACTTATTGTGTGTGCATGGGCACACTTATTTGTAATTTCCATTAACCTCTTCTCATCCATTTTCTTATCAAACTCTTTTCCTAATTTTTATTTTAATCTAGAGGCATATTCTTTGAAAGAATCAATCCAAAAATTTAAGTTCCCCCTACCGGGTAATGAATTATCAATGGTTGCACTATATAGCCTCCTATAGAGTCTTCATAGCCTCCTTAATGAGTTCTCCACTCTTTTGTTTAGTTTCTATTATTTTATTCCAGGAATATGCATTTAAGACATCTGCCAATTGAAGCTTGTGGAGTGGAGAAATCTTATCTAGGTCCACATTCCCCTATCGCATGGGAAGATGTAGCAACTGAGCAGAAAAACTAGGCTAGAACTGTAGTTTCATATTAAATAGATTCTTTAGAGAATCTCTAGATGTTCTAGAGGATTCACTAGAAGTAATTATGATCTCCTTTAAATCCTTCTCTTTTGAGTCCTTCTCGTTATCACCAATGTTAATTGGTGTCTCTACTTATTCCTTTTCCTTATCACCACTTACATCCTCATTATTTTGTTCATTATCTTCAACTATAACTCTTTCACCAATAATTTTTTTTTTATTATTTTGAGGGATGACTATCTTTGATTGGTCTTGTATGCTATCAACATGTGTATCAGTTACCGGAGGAGGATTAAGAGTATCCTCCTTTGCAAAATCTTCTTTGATAGCTACATCCTTTTCAAAATTATCCTATGCACCAATACTTTTTTCTACAATTTCTTCCACATTCAAAAAAACACTATTGTGTGCATTCCCTTCTTCTATCTCATGCTCATGTTGAGCATCATCAAGCTACACATCTTCTCCAATATTCTCATCTAGAGTGCACATATCCACATGAATTTCTTCTTTGTTCTCTAGGGTCATTTCTTATTTCTATGCTATCTTGGCTACCTTCTCTAAAGTCTCTTTTTGGAGCCTTTTGTGATCATCCTAATCAATCCTCATGAGAGTTGTCACCCTTTGCTTTGTTTGAAACTCTGTTTTGCATAGTTCAACTAATGTGGCTTTATTATCTTCAAAGAGAGATGCACCAACCTTTTCCAAAGTGAAATCTTTTATCTTTTCTTCTTCTTCTATAGCCTTTTTCCTTCTTGCATGTAGCACATTCCAAAGATCTTTAGGAAATTTCTTCTCAATGTTCTACATATTGACCTCAAAAACAACAATGTATTTTAAAATGGATTCTACAATGGTGGCCTTGTCCACCTCATCATCCTCAGTGTATAATGTTGCATTCTCCTCAAGCATTTCATTCTCTACAATCCCATTGAATAGTGCATCAAGTTTCATTTTATTGTGAGTCCTTACCAAAGATTTCTTCTTTGTCTTCTCTTCCAGTGTCTTTTTTTCCTTTTTTGACTATACTTTCTTTTGTTTCATCTCAATTGAAAACATCCTTTATTCTTTTTGACCTCTAACTCACTATCTATATCAACAATATCAAACTTTTGATTCTTTGTACTATCTTCACCTTTTCTCTTGCAAACCAATTTAGGTCCTTCTTCATCATCCTCCATGTTCACAGACAAGTACTACTCTCTAGTGGTCTTTGTCTTAACTCTTCTTCTAATATAGCTAGATTGTTGTGCTATTAGAGTGGTCTTTTCCTTTTTAGAACTCTTTTGCTACTTTTCTAGAAAAGTGTCCGCCTTCATTGGAGTATTGGTTTGTTCTTTAGGAGTGCTTGTCTCCTTTCTCTATATTCCACTACATGAAGGCATATTCCTGGAGTACTTTTGAGAAACCAGAGGAGTGGTAGCTTCTCTACCATACCTCCTCACACTTGATGAAATTCCTGAGCTCTAGAAATGACCTTATCTTGCTCCACTTATTCTAATGTGAGACCCATTGCTTTTGCAAATGTTGTAGTAATTTCCTCCTCTATCTTCTTTATTTGTGATTATCTTTGGTCTAGATGGACTTCCATTGATTTCTCTTCAAAAGTACCATATCTCTCTTCAGAGGTGTACTTAGGTTTTCTCAACATATATTTTGTTGACCCCACAATGTCTTCCTCATATTCCATTTTTTAGATCCATATAGTTCTAAGGTCTACTACTTGTATAATGCTTTCATCTTTAGAAACCATGACTTGGTATCATTCTTATAATTCTCAACCATCTTCCTGGGAATCCTCTCCCTTTCTTTCATCCTCTTTTGAAATACTAAAAATAATGCCACAAGGGCTTCTTTCGGTGCCTTAGCATCTCCCATACCTATTATGAATTTTTTGATCTAGTGTGCAACAAGTCTTCCTTTCAACCATACCACACTCTTTGTACTAGAGAGTTTTTTTAAGAAATAGAATAATAAACATATAATCAAAGTTCCATATTTAAAGGGATACTATTATGTGGGCTCACAACATGCCCCATTTTTCTCTTCAACAAAATGTGGATCCCCTCTTTTCTACTACTTTTCTTTCCCTTCCTATTATTTTTCTTGCTTTAGTGTGTTGCTTTTAGAGGAAATTATAAAATGGTGAGTTTTAATCCAACTTACCCATCCCCTACTTACATTATTTCTTTGCAAGAATTGGGATGTTGTAAAATATTTTCCCTAACCTTATCAATATACTAGACTCCCTGGTCCCAAGTATGGATGTTGTTGCTCTAAAGATATTGTATCTTCGGTAAGTTTCAGTTTTCAATTGGCCTATAGTTGTGCCCAATGGGATGCCACCCAAATAAAATTGTCCCAATGTTTGTTTCCCTTGCTCTATTGGTTAGCTTGGTGGTGACTTTTCTTTTCTTTTTAAATCAAAGATTGAATATTTTTCATAAATTTTGTTTCAAACCAATTTGGTCTCACTTGCACCCAGTCCTAGGTTTCCTTTTGCACCCAGTTCTCATGAACTCGGTGGGTAAAAGTATCGAATCTTGAAAATATTTTCAAAGTATGTTGTTGGATGATTGAAACCTTGATTGATTGTGAATTTTTTAGGTATCCAAGATAAGTGTTTCTTCTAAGGCCTTTTCAACATAAAAATTAAAGTGACATGTAAGTGTTCCACATTAGCCACTTGTGCCATTTTTTTCTCTAATGGTGGGACCCTACGTAGAAACCAAAAATTTTATGATTTGAACCATAATCCACCATGATTGTACCTTTATTTAGGGTAATTAATGCATTGAAAATGAAATTAATGATGGTGGAAAATAATGCATGTACTTGGCACCACCTCATGCATGCAGTTGCTTTCATAACACCCTACCTCATGCCAGATTTCATACTTGTAAGAACTTTAGAGAATTCAAACCAATATTGTGGCACACAAAACAAGGTAAGTTGCAAGAAGATAAAGAACAAAACTACCAAGGGTTTTGAGGTTGTGTTCAAGAAAACTATATTGTCAGCAAAACCAGGTATGTTTTGAATAACTAAAATTCTACTAATTCTTTTTTTCATACATGGCTCAGGTTAAATGGTATTATGACTAGTTAGGTTTCTGATTGGTTATTATTTTGAAAGGAATTTAACCTAATTGTAGAGTGTAAATATTATAAACTAAGAAATTTTATGAATTATTAAAAATGGATGGTTAGACTTAACCCTAAGTCGCACACAAGGAACATATTTGCTAATAATGTAGGAAAACTAGAGAAATATGAGAACTTCCAAGAGGAATTCGATAGATGATGAATTCAATTCTCTTGTTTCACAGGTTGGACCAATTGGTGGGACAATTATAAGTACCCATCTAGGATGGTTTACTAAGACTAAATTCGTTATGAAATTTGAAAAGAGGGTGTCTCTTGGTGTGTAAGGAACATCATTGCAAGTGGATTACATTTGGGATAAGGGTTTCCAATGGAAATGGAGGATTCTAAACTAGTAATGGAATGTATGAATTGGTATGACCCAAACAAGAGGGCTGTTGAGAAAGAAGGAAAAGTCTATGTAGACCTCTCTATGAAAGAGATTGTATACACATTTGGGCTTCCCACATTTAGAAATATGAATCTATTGAATACACAAGTCCTAGCTACAACATACCAAAATGAAGAAGAAAAAATAGGAAATTTATGAATGTGGCATGGTGTCAGGTGGAGATTACAAAGAAAATGAGACAAATCCATAGGCATGTGTTTAACCAATATATTCAGGACATAATAACCCTATTGAGTAGGATAGCTAGACTCAAGGATGCTAGCAAATTTGATCCCTAGATGTTTGAGCTTAGAGCAAAAATAATGGAAGACCCTATGCAAATTCACTGGGGGAGTTTCATCAGTGACAAGTTGTGTGAATAGTTAATGGCATTCCTCAACACCCAATGGCTTTCTATGTATTCATATGTTGTTTATTCATACACCCTAACGAAAAATATACAAGGATTAGACACAGTTGGTACCATGGGAAAAGAATCAAGGAATAATTTGATTTAAATTCATATGCCCCACATTACTATTCACCAATAACTAGAGTATTACTAGAGGCTTACTGATGTCTTTTATATGAGGCCCTAGTAATATTAATGGAAGGTAATAAAGACAAAATATTATCCTTGGAAGCACAAGTTTCATCTATTCAGTTGGGGGATGGTATATTCAATTTTCCACTTTCACCTTATAGTGCCCAAAAATGTTGTCGGGGACATTTTCACACTAGTTTGGGCCCTACTTGTGAAGTTGGACCTAATGTTGCCTTTATTTAGTGTTTTAATGTGGTTGAAACATTTACATTAGGTCTTGGGACCTTGTGAGCTAATGGATGTAAATGGTACTTGGCTAAAGTGTTGTAAAGTGTTTTAACTCACATTCACACTTTCCTAAGGTTTTATTAATTAGTTGAACTAATGATCCCCTTTTTAATCAAAATAAACCTTAATCTTGTCTTATTTGGAGTGTTGTAAACTATTGTAATGCACTTTCACATTTTTCTAAGCTTTTCATTAATAATTAGGCTTTTTCATGCTTTAATTAGCCCTATTTTGCATCCACAAGCCTCATTTATTGCATATCTCTTAGGATAATGCTAACACCAATCATTAGCCAGTCATAATTCAAGTGTTGTTAGCTTTTGTTGCCTAGATTTAGTGATTTGGGATTCATTTTTCCACCTTGGGTGAATGGTTCCCACCTAGATATTTTGGCCTCAAAATAGATTTCACATATTTCTAAGCAATTTTAGTTTTTGGTAACATACATACGTCTTATGGGACACATTCACCACCTTGGGTGAATGATTCCCATGTGGCCCAAAATCATATTTAATTCAAATTTTTGGTGGGATTTTATTCTCGTAGATTTGATGTTGGCTTGTAGTGTTGCGATTTTTAGAATTCCTGTATAATGTAATATAAATACAAGGTTCTTTAATTCATTTTTCACCTAACAAGTTGAATGAGCATTCTCATAGTAAGTTTCAGTACACAACCATTCACAAGAGCATTCAAGGGCAGATTATCAAGAATTTTAGAGCATTCTTGAAGCATTAATCATCACGTCAAGGATTTCATGCATCATGTTTGTTATTATGCTAATAATTGTTATGTATTGTTTATGATTCAAGCAATTGTTTCATTCAAGATCAACAACATTCAAGTGAGATTCAAGAAAAACATCCATTTCATCCATATTAGGAATATTTACAACACTTTATTGTGAGTGTTTGTTGAGTTGCAACATTGTCATTTTTTCATTCCTTATTCTCTGGATTCTAATTTGATTTCATTTCAAGGATTAATTTCCAACAAGGGATTTGACCAAGGAAAACCCCTATCCACTAACCCAACAACATTTTCCCCTCTCGTTTGTGTGTGATTTATAGGTCTAGGTTGCATATTTCCTATGGAGTGAGATTGGAGAAAAGTTGTGAACCATTCAAAGTTGACAAAGTTGTCATCAAGCCTTGGAGAACCTTGGAAATCACCTACAAGTTGCAAATTGGAGATTCAATTCTAGAAACCAATCAAGAATGACAATGTAGATAGAGAAGAGAAGGATCAACCTTTGAAGTTGCGAGAAATTCCAACTAGACTGATTTTCCACTTCTGGTGAATGAGTTTCAATTCTAGTCATATTACAAGCTTTTTGCAAATTTGGATACCCTCTTAGCAGATTCATGTTCCTACACAATTTTCCAAATTCAGGACTAATTCACCTAGCTTGGTGAATCAGTTTTAGTTAGCAATAAATTCTAAATTTCTAGTGTTTAAGACCTCCATCCATCCACTTCCAAATTTCCAAGTGCACACATTTTGTTTTGTATCTTTTGTGTTGTTTCATTCATTTTTCTAGGTCATTTAGTGTTAGTTTGCATTCAATTAGGGTTTTGAATTACATCTTGCATTTCATCATCTTTTTCAAGTCTAAACTTGGTAGTGAACCCCTCACTAGATCATATTCAACCCATAGGATAGCCCTCTTGCAAGATCTCTTTCTCTTTTGCATTGAGATCTCAAGGGTTTTTTCTTGAGTGAAAGTTAGTGAAAATGGACCCTTTTAGCTCCTAAACCCCCAAAGGTGCGGAGAGATCCAATTTTCCACCTTTTATTTTGGTGAACTTGTATTTAGAACATCATAATTCTGATTTGGAGTGCATTTCCATCCTAAATTTGGCTTGCATTAACATTGCATTAGGATTTGCATTGATTAATTTTCATTCTATGGTTGCAAAATTTACATTAGTGAAAGCTCTAATATCTTGCATTTTTGCACCTAATTTCATTAAAATTTATTCAAAATCTGCATTTGCATCTTAGATACAGATCATAAAACATAAAAAAAACATAAAATTCAATTAAAAAATTCTAATTTTTTCGAAAGAAATCTTCACTAGGACCCATTCACCACCTTGGGTGAATCAGTATGTATTTGCATATTCTTCATTACATTTTTAGGCATTTATAGTTTGGTTTTTGAGTCCCTATTTGTTGTTATTATCTTTATGTTTTAGTTTTCAAAATTTCTATTATAAGCATTTCATTATTCTTAGCCTGCATTGCATTTTCATTCACCTTGAATTTAGTAGCCCTTGTATGAGTATTTGGTGTCCTATTGCTAATACTGTAGTGAGACAATGTTTGAGAATCTTATTATTGACACTAGATATGGACAATGCCCTTAACAACTCTTTTCCTTCAAGTAGTACACAAGTTGAAAAAAGGAATGATAGTTTCCCACAAGAAAAAATAATTCACATTCATGAGGACCTATCAAACTTACAACATTAAGTGAAAAATGACAACATTTCAACCACTACTATCCCCACAATAGATGACATTTACTACATGCTTGAAAGTGAAGATGGGCTTGACCTTGTGAAAAACATAGTTCAAATCTTTGGAAAACACCTCCCACCAACCACTAGTCAGCCTTTACCAACAAGAAATGTCACAAGCCAAGGAGGAACTCAAATTCCTCATCCAACAAAAATTCCCTCCATACCTACCTATACAAACCCTCAAGTAACAACAACAATGCAAAAAGTTAGGAATGTGTTTCCTTCCTTGGGTATTCCCACTACCATCCCTAATTCCTATGTGGCATCACATGCCATATCTCCTACCACTTTACCACCTATAGGAATTCGATTCACTTCTCCTTCAAACATATATACTCCACCACTTTCACTTCCATCTCATAACACAAACAATGACCCTCTCATAACTCAACTCTTCCAAACTATCTCATCTTCCACCATCAATCAAAACAAAAATGGTCCACCTACATATTATGTCAAATGTAGTTCACTATTCTTGGATATATTGCAAATACTAATGCCACAAGGTGTAGAGGTGCCCTAGATTTGATAAATATGGATGAAAGGGAGATCCTTCAAACCATATTAATGCTTTATACTGCCTTATGTAGGGACTTTTTCCTTGATGATAAACTGTTGGCTAAGATTTTTCCTAAATCATTGAAAGGCACTACCTTGGAATGATTTTCTTCTTTACCAAACAACTTATTTCATTCATTAAATGAACTTTTTGAGGCATTTATAAACCATTTTCAAGTGCATATGACTCCTAAGATGACCTTGGCTGATTTGATTTTCATTTTTTTCTCCCCTTCCCAAGCTAGGTAGACTTCACACTCTCCTTGCCATGGCCTAAGCGGACTTCACCAACTTTATTCCATCTTCCATCAAGGTATGGCACACTTTTCATCCTCCTTGACATTTTTTTTTCTTCTCATACTTAGCCAAAATTCAAATTTTATCCTTCCAAGTCATTAAATACTTAGCCAAATTTTCAATTTTCCTTCTTCTCATGCTAGGTGGACTTCACAAGTGTCTTACCATTGGTACCTTGAGGTGGGCGGACTTCCTTTCTTCTTTGCCCAGTCAAGGGTGGACTTGGTAGTCTTCATGCCATCCATCACCTAAGGCTTGGGCGGAATTTCCAATGGTGGCCATCTTTTTTCTAAGGCTTGGCATAATTCCTTATGCCTTAGCCATTTCATCATCATGCTAGGGCAGATTTCAAGAGGTCCTTGCCATGTGGGGGTGGACTTCCAAAATTTCTCATCAAAGTATGGCAAACTTTGTGATTGTCTTGCCATCCTTCATCTCCATGGAAAGGGAAAATTTATCTAGACTTAGGCACATTTTTCATGAACCTCATGCTTTTAGATGATTTTTCAGTGATTTTCTCATGATTTTCAACTGATTTTCCAAAATTTTCCCTTGCTTTTCCATGCTTTTCTTGATTTTTTCTTGATTTTTACTTTATTTTTTATTTTTACTTTGATTTTTCAATGATTTTTCAATTTATTTTTTGGCTGATTTTTTGTTCTAAAAATGGAAACGTTGACCTATTGACTAGGGTTCACTTTCTAAAATACAAAAAGAAAAATCCCTAAAAAATAGGGAACCCCATTTGGTCCAAAAATGCCAAAAGTGAAAAAGTGAAAAAACAAAAAGAAAGATTCCCTAAAAAGTAGGAAGTGCCAGAATTGGACCAAAGCATAGGTGATCCTCAACTCCCAGACCTTCTAAGGCCTTCCATGATGTTTATGCACCAATTCAGGCATGGATTATCAACTTGGCTTGGACGATTCTCAAAATAAATTGAATTGAAACTCTTAAAATGATGACCTCATGAAACTGTTGTGCAGAGGCAAAACCCTAAAAACTAGCAAACTACTGGGGGTCCCCATTTGCATTGGGGCAATGTGTGAAAAGGTGACAACATCTGGAACTCCACGTGGGGAATGTTCCTGAATGTTCCAAAGATAGTACCCACTTCAAATGAAGAATATTAAATTAATTCTAACTAACTTATCCCTTGACCAAGAAGAGTACTAAAAAGGAAAGAAAAATCCTAAACTTTATCAAGACATTTTATCTTGTAGTTATAAGTGTGTGCAAATGCATTTATTTCTATCTCTTATGACCAATATGACTCTTTGGTTCCATCATGGATTTCTAGTGTATTTTTCTCTTAACTCCAAAAGCATCCTTGGATAGAGCCTCACTGCTAGTGAGCGTCCATAGCCCTGATGAGGTTATCTGCTATAATCTCACAGAGATTGCTCTACTTCTAGTGATTTACTATTTTTCTTGTTTTGATTGTTTTTTACACCTATAGAGATGTCCACACACCCAAAAGAAAAGTGTTTTTTATTTTTATTATTTCCTTTTGATTCATTTTGATATTCTTTCTTTCCACATACTTCCACACTTTGGCCTATAAGCAATGAAGCTCACCTAGGTTTGAGCATTATAGTGGCACTGAAGCAAGACCTTTGATTAATTTCTAGCCAACAACCTCCCCTAGGAGATCATAATGACTCAGATAATTCTTTAAGTGTGTAAAATGTAATAACTATAAGATTCAATGTCAAGACACAATAGATGGCGTCCTTTCTAGTCAAGTACTGACCTTAACCTCAAGATACTTTAGAAACAATTAATCTAGGCTTCGTAGATTTTCCAAAAATATTTACCCGAAGAATATTCATAACTTACCTTAGTGAGGTCAATCCAGAGTGTGCATGTAAGCAACATCACCTTTCTCATGAAATGGGAAACCCTCCTTATTCAAAAACTAACCAAAGCAAAGTGAAATGAAAGAAAAATAATGTAAAGGAGGCAAACTAATATAAGAAAACAAAGAAACTAATCTAAAAACAATGAGAACAAAAAGAAAGCAACTATTCTAACTATGTACATGCAAGTTCCCATAAGGAACTCAGGGCCAGAAATAAGGTTTCAAAAACTACCCATTGATAGGTAGCGAGATGTCCTCCCCTATCAAATTCTTTAACCTGAATGCATTTTCTTCCAATATCTCAAAAATTTGATATGGTAAATGTTATTAGATTTCCACAATCCATAAGAATATCAATACTTATTTTTGGATTCAATTGTGTGTAAGCTTTTTGAATCAACATTTCAAATCACTCTATGATCCATCATCAGGATAGAGAGCTCAGGGATATGAAAATTTGATATGATCCTTTCCATAAATTATCGAACTTATCATGATCCCCTCTCCTTTCATGAGATTTGTCCCAATAAAGGACTAGGTCAGAGATTATGAATGACTTTGTTGTTGTGCGTCTATCAAACCACCATTGACAACCCCTTGGTGTTTAGAAAAAAAAATTGAGAGCTTGATCTCTCTATTCTTCTAGTAGCAACAACTGTGAGAGATGAATATGAACTCTATCATCTAGGTCTAGGTACTCTTGCATGAATCTGAGTGTCGACATCCTCAATTGGATGGGAAAGATAGGAACTTGCCCATAGACTAAGTGATATGGAGAGGTTCCCAATGACCTCTTGGTTCTTTTTTTGTCTACCCATAAAGCAAACTTGAGTTGAGACATTTTCCAATCTCTCAGGTTTTGATCTAGCAATTTCTTGATTACATTGAGAAAATTCTTATTCATGGACTCTGCAACCCATGACCCTGGGGGTAATAATTTGAAGAAAATTTCAAAGTGATCCCATAATCAAATTCCCAGTTGGAAAAATTTAATGAAGTGAAAGTAGAACCATTGTCATAAACCAAATCCTTAGGACAACTAAATCTATTAATAATATGCTCCTCCAAGAACTTGATTACTGCATCTATCATGCAATTCTTCAGTGCCTATGCCTCAGACCATCTGGTGTAATAATCTATTGTTGTCAAAATATATTTGTGTTGTGCTAAAGATGGTGGATTTATCATGCCAATAAAATCAAGTCCCCACATCACGAATGGCTTTACTTATGTGATTCATTGAAGTGGCATAGCAGGATTCTTTTCACAAGTTGCAGTAACTTGGCAGGTGTGGCAGGTTTTGACATGCTCATATGCATCTTTGAAAATAGAAGGCTAATAGTACCCTACTCTCAAGATTTGGTAAGTCGTGGTATGACTTCCTCCATGTCCCATTCCAAAATTAGAATGTAAATGTTCTATAATTCTTTTAGCCTCTTCATTCCCCACACATCTTAAGTAAATCCCTTCATGATTCCTTCTATGGAGAACTAACCCTTGAAGCATATAGTGTTCACACTTGAGCTTGAAGGCTCACCTCTATGCTGGGTTCATCCATGTAGGATACTTGTGATTTATCAAATATGTGATGATGTCATAATACCATTCTTCTAGAGAAGTATTAGTAAATACATACATCTGTTGTATTGAGCCATGCCCTTCACTGGCCATTTTCTAAGCTAAAGCTTTCCCATGAACTAGCTTCATTGGTTGCAACTCAATATCATATTCTTGGATAGTGGTGACCCACTTTCCTCTTCTCTCTCCTAGCTCATTTTCCATTAGGAGTGTCTTGATAGCTGCATCAGGAACGATGGTGAAGATTTTACTCCTCAAGATGTAGTACCTAGATTTTTTAATGGCCTTTACCAACGCATAGGCCTACTTTTCAATACTCAGGTACCTCAATTCTATATCCTTGAGAGGTGAGCTAATGAAATCTATGGGATGCTCATCTTTCTCTTCTAGTTTTTGAGTAAGCATTGTGGCACAAGAATGTTTTGATGTGAAGGAGTACAAGTAGAAAGGCTTTGTATAATCTGGGATAACCAAGACAGCAGCATCAACGATAGCCTACTTAATTTCTCTAAATGCTTTCTTTTTCAATAGTGTCCACTCCATTTTTGCATCCTTCTTTAACATCTCATTTAAAGGCTTCACTATCTCAACAAACCCGGTGATAAATTTTTTGACAAAATTGATCTTCCTGAAGAAAGATCTCAATTCATTTTGCCTAGTAGGTAGGTTAATTCTTGGCATTACATCTACGCATTTAGGATCAATCAATATTCCTCTCTCAATGATCAAGTGACCTAACAATTTTCCTTCGGTGACCCTGAATATGAATTTCTTTGGATTTAAGGAAATTCCATACCTTTGACACCTTTGAAATACCTTCCTTGGGTCTTCTACATGGTCTACTCTCTTATTTGAAAACACTGTCAAAACATCCATATAAATGATTATACATTTTCCAATTAAATCTCTAAAGGCGATGTCCATGGCTCTCTAAAATGTGGCTCCTGCATCAATTAACCCGAAGCGAATTCTCTTGTAAGCAAAGGTTCCCCATTTTGTTGTGAATGTCATTTTCAATCTGTCTTCATATTCCATAAGAACTTGGTTGTACCCAAAATATACATCCAAAAAGGACATCATCCGTGAACCTTTGACAATTTGCAAAACCTCATCCAATGATGGCAAAGGATAATTGTCTTTTTCCAAGGCTCTATTCAAGTTACAAAAATCAACACATAGTCTAATTTATCCATTTTTCTTTCACATTGGGATGAGATTGGCGACCCACATTGAGTGGCCCACTAGGAATATGATTCCAGCTATTAACAATTTGTTGACCTCTTGATGAATTAGTGGTTCCAATAGTGGGTTAACCGGTCTCTAATGTTGTCTAAAAGGCTTACTTCCTGGCCTAAGCGGAATTGTATGCATAATGATGGAAGTATCGTAGAATCTCAAATCTTCATAGCTCCATGCTATGACATCAAGAAACTATCTCAAGCTCTAAATTATTCCAATTTTCTCTTTAGGTGTGCAAATTTTTCCTATGCATACATTTTTAGCCTCGTGCTCTAATCCTAGATTCACTTTTTCTTACTAGTCCCCTTTGATCCTTTGACTCTTCATTGGATCAATTTGATCATGGTCAAATATTCTTTCCAATTTTATCATTCCTCTTGGAATGATGTTTGTCTTTAGGTTCATGATGCCATCATTTTCAAATTCAACTTCTCTTTGTGTTTCCTCTTCATCAATGACTTGTGCTGCAAAAACATTTGAGCTTGTTAAAAATTCACGAATGTGGTCATCGTCTTCAAAAACATTAAAGTTTCTGATATTGTCCAAAATAGATGGTATTGATGATAGCTCCACTATGAACTAACTTATACCATCCATGGCTAGCACCTCCAGTGAACTGGCTACCTATGCCAAGGAATTTGCTACCTGATTGCTCGATCGATTCATAGATTGAATGTTGAAAGCATCAAAGCTCTCAATAATATCCCACACAATATTGCAGTAACAAGTCAATCATTTGTTATGGTAGACATATTGCTTCCTCACCTACCTCATGACTATTTCCAAATCTCTAAGAGCACGCAATATTATTGCTCCTTTACTTAGTGCTAGCAATAACTCATGAATCAATGATTCATATTCTGCTACGTTATTGATGCATGGAAATTCTAATCTATGAGTAGCAAGATATACTTCTCCTTTTAGAATGACTAACTCAAAACCAACTCTAGCTTCTTTCTTTGATTGACATCCATCAAACCTTAGGATCCAAACTTGTTCTTGTTGTGAAGACTATGGAATTTGTGGATTTTTGTTTTCTCCCTGATGATCTTGCTCAAAGGCTATCTCTTGTATCCTTATTGAGGTGAAGCCATCAATATGATTGACCTTTACATGGTTTGAAAATCCTAATGTTTGTGAAATAATTCTCTATACTTCTTCTATGGCTTTATGGAACACCTTACAAATGAACTTTGAATGACTTGCATTGTGCACTTGACACCAATTTGGTAACAAAAAATCTTGAATATGAATATCTTCATGCACTTCAGTCTTCATTTTGACACTTTTCCAAAAAGAATCGTGAAACTTTCAAACATTCCTTCATCATTGTCCTAGGAGTTCTCCCCTTTTTCAATCAACATATTTATGGAGTCATCCATTTGATTGCTTTCTTGAATTCATTCATGCAACATGATAACTTCATTTACTTTAGGCCTATAAGTGCCTAAGTCTATCTCTAGAAACAATATCTCATTGTTCTCTCCATATTTAGTAACCATCAACTTGATCCTTAGTGTGTTCTCAATCCTTATTTGGTTTGGGACTCCCTTCCATGGCATCCACATGTGGGAAAAGTCTATAGAGATATATCCATTTAGCCTTCTCACCCAGTCTCCACTCAAAAGCATGTCATACCCATCAAGAATATCCACCACTGAGATGTCTATACAACTTTGTATTCTTGGGTTTGCTACCAATTGCATGTGGATGTTATTCAATTCTCCCATAACTAGGACTTTTGTTTTATCTAACTGTGTGAATTTCTTGTTGGTTCTTGTAGGTACAAGTCCCAACCTGTGGTAGATAGCTAGCGGCATCATGTTGCTTGAAGCACCAAAATCCATTAGGCAATTGTGTAACATTTTGCCAAATATTTTGACTAACAATAAAAATGGGATAGGCTCATATTTTCCCTAGTAAAAGACTACCAGGTGTTTGTCTTGATTGTTGATGTCTTGGTTCTTATCCTTTTGTGTTCCAAGAACAATTTCTCTTTTTGGTGGGTTTGTGGTTTCTCATTTGCTAGGACTTCTTGAAATTTTTTTGTGTCCATAAAGACTTCTTCTAGCGACATGTCTCTTTGATCATTGGAATTTCTAGGCGATGTCTGGTTCATTCCTACAACACCAGAAGGTTGTTGTGGAGCATCACATATATTTCCTAGAAATTCTAACTCAAAAATATTGGTATTTGTTGGAGCATTGGGTACTCCTTTGTTTGGAACATTCTACGTGATGTTTCTCAGAGCAACTACTTCAGTCAAACTACCCAAAATTGTTTCCCTAATCTCAAGGATTCCATCAACTCAATCAGAGGTGAACTGACCTTCATTCTTTTAAATTATTCTAACACATATAAACTTAGCCTCTTTAGTTCTTCTCGGGGATAGTCTTTTTTCTAAGCTTGAACCTACTCCACTTAAGGGCTCACATGTCTTGTTTGTTCTGGTTAGGGAACAATAGCTTGTCTCATTCCATTTGGCTAAGCATTCTACTAGCGATATTCTAGAGAATCTCTAGGAAGAGATGTCACATTGGTAGCATTTGGATGTGGTGGGGTCTGGAAATTGTTGAGAGGAATAGATGTAGTCAAAGGTTCACTTTGGTGATTATTCTTTCGGTATATCCTGAATGGATTTCTAGACACCTATTGGAGCACTTCTTTGGTTCCTTCTACCAATATACTATTATATAGTGAAGGGAAATTATAACCATTGACTGTAGATGTGGCTAGATGGGTCTTGAGTTTTTGGCCCATCTTGATATCATGGCGCCTCCACTGAGCCATTTACATATGTAGGTCAAAATCTCTAATTATGTTGATACAGTGGGTATTCTTCGGGTGGAAATTGGACACTCTCAATCACAAGGGCCTTATCATATCTTGGTGCAGGAACTAATTCATATCTGATCACTAGAGGATCTTCTGCCTCAAATTCCTCCTTTCACTTCTGAAAATATCTGCGACTACTTGGAACTCGTAACAATGTAACTTAGAATGTTGATCTATGTTGTGCAGTCTGCACCATCCTAATAACATTGCCTCAGCTAGGAAAACCTTGTCTACTAGATGATTTTCAATAGGTGGATTATCCAAGGGTGACGGTACAATACCATTGTTAGGTCCAGTGTTCCAGGTCTTCTTTTGGAAGCTTGAATTGTTATTTTGGAAACCTTGGTTATTTCCTTGATAATTTTGATTGTCCCTTTGATATTTTTTATTGTCTCTCTGATATTTGGGATGACCTTGACCTTGGTAATTCCCTTGAGGTGCTTGATATCTCTTTTGAAAACTCTAAATTTGGCTATTTTGACCTTTCAAATATGTGACTTCAGTTGACAGCTTCTTGACTTGTTAAATCAAATCTTTCATTTCATCCTTCTCTTCTTGAGTTCATGTTAAAGTTGTCGCATTCTAAAGATATATTGGCTATGTGGTGGTACTTGAGACATGAGCACTCCTAGGTGAAGGACCATTTGATTTCCCATTGGAGGAACTGGGTTCATAATAGGTGTTTGATGAGCCAATGCCAGATTAATATCTTGAACTTGATTATGGGAGGCTACATTTCCTAAGTAATTGAGTGGACCAAGAGCCATACCTACTGCTAGACCATTACTAATTGTTATTACAACATATGCTCCCTTCAAATCCACTAGGAGTGGGTTTGTTGACTTCACAAACATGGTGGTAAGATGATCTAAAGCTTCGTAATAGATTGGCAGTGTTGTTGCATTGTCCAACTCATAGGGATCTCTTAACATTGTATAAACTCTATGGAATCTATTTTTGAATGTGTTGATTGGTTCGTGTTCTTGTCTGTTTACTTCCACAAATTTCCTATACAAATTAGATGGGGAAATTGGGTGTCCTAAACTTTTCTAAGAAAGTATTCTTCATTTGTTGCCAATTGCAGATGGAGTTAGCTGGAAAATGGATGTACCAATAAGAAGCCTCCTCGTCGAACTTGTAGGGGAAAAATCTACAAGAAACATCTTCTTGGATATCTTTGTTCTGAAGAAGATCTTCAAAAAGCTTGATATGCTTATCTGCAGTGTGGTTCAGGTCACCACTATGAAACTTGGAACAAAAATGTTCTAGATTCTTAGGTAAATCATGATAAACAAAAAATATCATAGGTGACATGTTAGTTGGACACCATGCCATTGGAGCATTTGGGTGGTTCACTTGGACTGGTTGAACTAGTGGAATTGGTTGCACTGGCTGTGTAGCCACTAAAACTTGTTGACAATCCAGTTGTGTAGTGCTTGGAACTAGAGTATGCAACGGTGAAGTTTGGAAGAGACTAAAAGGAACTTCCTCACTCAGTGCTTCTTCACTAGAACCAACTGCACTAGATGTTCCCTCCTGCGATGCTTCAGATCTCTTTTTCTACTTATTTCTGTGAGTTGATAGCTCTACAAATTCTTTAAAATAATTTGGAGTGGATCTAGTAATTCTTTGAATTCTATTTGTTGAGAAAGAGCCAATTCGATCCAACGTATCCATCTTCAATCTAGTCGAGGTGGTGTAGGAGGTGTTGGTGTAGGAGTTGGTTGATTTACTTGTTGTTGGACTTGTTGATTTTCTTGTTGATTAGCCTATTGGTTTTTCTCTCATTGAAGAGCTTCAAATATTTCGACAAGGAGGTCCCTTTGAATATTGAATTCAATTCATCGTGCTCTTTCTTCTTCTCCTTCAAGGCTAAAGTGCATGTGAAACCAATTAGGAGCACTTCTTCTTTCTTTCCATATGAGGCTAAATAGTTTGGTAATGATATCCTCTTTTACATCATGAAAACCCAAGTTAGGCTATAACATGGGTTGAGGATCTTGATTTGGATCAGGAGCATTGGTCGGGAACACCATTCTTCATCTTACTATCAACGCTTGGAATTGAAAATGAGCCTGTAGCAACTGATCATTCTATCTCATCAAAAGCTTGTTTTAGGTGATCGATATTTTTCCTTATCAAGTCTCTCTTCATTGCTTCCTCAAATCTATTTCCCTTTTCTTCTTCTCTAGCAAGGACATGACTTGTCTATCCGAATTGGGCACAGTATGCCTATGACTTCCAAGCTAGTGTATACAACTAATTAATATTTTTTGTTGGTTGTTGATCTAGTTGTTTGAAAGGTACATCAAAAGGAAACTCAAGTAGTAATACCATACTACATCATGTCTATTTCCTTAACTTGTAAACAATCCCTTGTGGTATAGCCCTCTTAGTGCCAATTCTATGTTGGTGTACGTTTTATCATCCACCAAACACACAGAATAAAATGTCCAAAGACACTTTATCCTCTCTTGAACAAAGTCACCATGTATGCTAAGATTGTGAGAAGATCATATGGTGACTCCAAGGTTTCTTTTGTCAAGTCATGAGATGTAGATAAGCTCAATGGGCATTGTGATTTGCTGGTAATACACAAAGGGACTTACGTTAAGGAATTTCTCACAAGTTTAGGACTTAGACAAATTTATCATTAAAATCTTCTTTTATTGGGACTTTTAGTTTGGATCTCAAAAAAGGGAAAAAAGATAAGGGTTTAGAGAATCTAATCTATGCCTAGGAATTCAACAGACAATAAAGATCAAGTGAAATAGGTAACCACTCTTTGTTTTGCCTCCCTAGGACAACTACACAAAGTGGGTGAAATCTTCAAAGGGTTTGATTATAATTTTTATGCCTTGAATAAGATTGAAGTTAAGCATCCACAATCACAAGCTCAAGATAAGGTTACGAATCAAATGAAAATCATCCATCCAAAGAAAGTATGAGCAATATTTCACCATTTAATCTATATGATCAAATCTTGCATTCACTTAACCAACATTCAAAGAAAATTCTACTTAATTTTAATCTAATTCTAATCTATGGTAGAAGAAGTTATGCAACCTTGCTCACTACTTGACGATAAAAGTGATTCAAAGAAAATCATGCATAAGAGCTTTTATTATTGAAACTAGTCTAATGCAACAATTTCATACACTATCTCCACACAAATGAAAGGGAGAGATGACAAGTTTATCTAGAGCTTTTACAATCAAATGAAAGGCCACAATTAAAAAAAAATCAATGGCCAAGATTAATACAACTCAACCCTAATTAGGGTTGCCCGAAATAACATCAGTTAACAACTAGTAAACAAGCAATAAACAAGTAGTGAGGTGGAAGTTGAAGCTATCTTCAAGGGAAGGCATCCCTATCCTCTTGGGTAGCATTGTGCTCAATGAATCTAGACATGATCCTAACAACTTCCTCTAGCGTGACTGGCGGTAGCATACTTATCCTAAATACAAGCCCATCGAAATCCTCAGCACATCTAGCAAAGGTGTTCTCCCAATCCATTTCCTATCTCACAAAATCATTTGGGATGGACAAGAGGTTCACCACTTTTGCCAAATCCTACCTCAAAATTGGTCCAATAGTAGAGAAGAAAACTTCTTGAACCTTATGCTTCAACCTTTCTAGCTTCATGTCATTTCCCTAGAAAATCTCTTTGTCAAACACATCTGTAGCTATCATATAAATCTTCCTTCATATTTCTTTAACTTGCTCCTCAACTCTAAGCCCATTTTCCTCTACCTTCTCTAGAACCTCTCTCTGTATTGTTACTACCAAAAACCAATGATGAAAATAATAAGCCACTCCTGTAGCAATCACCTTTCCCTGAACCAATTCTTCCTTTGGTATGCCCTTCAGTACTTTGAGGCATGGAATGAGCCTCTCTTGAATATTTGGGAGGTTGTCCCAAGTTTCCACCATGTTAGATAATCTAGAAAGGAAAGAAGAAGTTTGTTTGTAAGCAAGCGTCAATCTCTCCATGAACAAAGTCCTTTCGGTGCCCTTGCTTGCCATCAATTCATAGGCCTCCTTGGCCATTACCATCCCTTCTTCCACATCCTTGGCCATATCTTGTGAGGAATTGAGAAGAAGAGGAGCTACTGCATCACCCTGATTGAGTGGTTGGGTAAAATTTCGTATATACTCCTTCAGGCACTCGACCTCCCTTTTGTACTCCTTTTTTGCCACTTTTCTAATTTCACCTTGATAGTTGACATGGAGTTATCTAGTTCCTCTACCCTCTAGCCTTTTGTTGTTGGGCCAAGGTCTATAGTGGTTATGGTGTATTCCTAGGGAGTGGTCTCATCTTGTGCTTTATCCACTATTGGTATTGCGATATGTATGGAATGACTGTCGGCTTTGTCCCTTTGAATGGTGGAAAATTTCCTGGCAGGTTTCTTAGTAGCAACGTGTTCCAACCTTGCCAAGAAATCAGCAATATCATCTTCTTTTTGGACCTCAACTGGTGCCTAAATTTTCATCCTCTCCTTCAACCAATTTAGAATGGTAGGCTGCTCAATACTATCTTCCTCTTGAGCATTCCCTTCATTTGGAATATCCAAGACTCCTCTAAGGGTAGAAATCATTCCTTGTTTCAAATCATCATTTCGAACTTCCATTTCATTATCTGAACCCAGTACTTCTATGCCTGTAAGAGATGGGGGCTCATCAGACCCAATTGGATTGGATCATTGTTCTTTTCCTGAAATGTAGAAGGTCTCATCATCTTAGCCAAGGATTTTTCTACGGTAGCTAATAGCTCGTCTATATTCTTAGATGTCATAGAATGCGATGGCTCCATTGCCTATCACTTTGGAGCATGTTCTATTCTTGCAACAACTTATTTCCTCTTCTTGCCAATCTCAAGTAGATCATCATTATGGGGTGTGCCAACATTGGAGGAGTATGACTCTGTCTCACTCAGCAAATCATATGTGAGCGTTATTCTTTTCTACCTCAACTCCTAGACCTGATGGTTGACCTACCATTGAGAATACTTAATCACTGGTCTCATTAATGTAGCCAAGTCTGAATGCTCAGGCTCTGACCACTTCACAGAAGGAAGAGTTTGGCTCTCCTCGAAGCTCAGATGGACATAATTTCCATCATACTACAATTGATTGAGCACTTGGAAAATTTCGGGAGCCCTCATAAAGTCCATTGGAACTCTAAACCATAATCTTCTCCTGACTTCATATTCATTAGTGGTGTTCACCTAGAAGTCCTCCAAGTCTACTTTGTGTTTGAATCTTCTCCCATCCATGGTTTGAATGTGATGATGTGGTTCAAAATTAGCCTTGGATTGATAATCTATGAATGGGTACCATTGGATTTGTAGGCTAACGCTCTCGACTACTTGTGTTGATGGACAAGACTCTAACATATTCCCAATAAAGAATTGGAGAGTAAAAGTTTCCTTCTTACTTGGCCTCTGGGTGTTCTGATAATCTTTTAGCTATCTCAAGACTTCAAGCAAAATCATTTGATTTGTTGGATAGATAGGCAACTTGTATGGATTTCCAGTGAATCCCTAGATCCTAACATACGTAAATTTTGGAAATTGGATAAACTAGGATCCATATGTACTAATCAAGCTCTTGGCTTCCTAACTTAGCCTCTAATGTGTTCCTCCTTAAAGTATTCTTTGATATACATTAGGAAATCATCGTGCACCCGCCTGAAATGAGATTTCTCCTTAAATTGAAGTTGTGGGTAGTAGTCATAAGACTTGACTTCATTCTCCCCATTCCCAACTTTGACTTTGCAAATCAATCCTGAGTACATGTATGTTCTGGCCAACAAATAGACAATGTGTGAGCTCATATGAAAATACTTGGTCTTTTCCAAATTGGTTAGTTGCTCATGAAGATTGTCACTTATCATTCAAGGCCAGTTGAACATCTTCACACCGGAATTGATTTCATCTATAAAATAATACATCCATGTCTCAAAATATGCACCTTGCATATTGTTGGCTATCCTATTCAACATTAGAATGATATCTCCATAATTCTCTTTAAAAAAATTCTGGCACAAATTCTTAGGCATCTTCATTGTGGATGGTCTAGGCTTCTCCAGCCTGTGCCTTATTAACATTTGTGGTGCACAATTCAGATTGGCTATCATACAATCTCTTGGCATCCCCATTGGTTTTTTAAATGGTTTGGTGATATGTTGGGATGTCGAATGCCTCATGTATTGCCACTTTGCCAATGTGAGCCAGAATCCTTCCGTCAGGTGCAACAATTTGTCTTTCCTGAGCATTGTAATGGATGGATGGCACATTCTACCATCAACTTGAAATAGTCTATTATAGGTGGGAATTTGGCTTCTTGGAAAATTCCATTCCTCACCATATGTCTGGCAATCGGTGTTGGTAATCCAGCATGTCCATATACTCTCTTTTTGAACTCCATGAAGTCTACATATCCCATATCAGTGTCTGCAACATTTTTCCATTTGGAATTTATCTTTGACTCTCGTTGTCCCCTTTACTGAAGAACTTCATCGGCACCTTCTTTGATTGTTCTCCTACCATGGTCATTAACCTGTAGTAGAAACACTAAAATTAATACAAAGACTTCAAAATATAATTTATTCCTATGCCTTGTGTCCGAATATTTTACTTTTAGCTTATTAAATTTCTCTAAAAAAAGAAGCTGAAAGTAAATGAATTTGATTGAAGTTTAGAGAAAATGAAAAAATATAGAAGGAGAATTGATGAATTTAGCCAACCAAACTCGAAATTTGAGGAAAAATCCTCTGGTTGTGAATTAGATTCAAATTTCGAGAATTGAATCAAAAGTCAAAAAGTGTGCCAGTCTTGTTGAGAAATTTGACTTTCAGCCAAGAAATTCTTCACTTAAAAAAAAAACTTCTTCAACAATAAAAATTATTCCTTCCTTTGAGAAAATTGACCTTTCTTGCAGAAGAATTGATCTTTTCTTAACTTTCTTATAATTTCAAGAGATTAACTTCTCTTCAACTGAGTTTGTGAAAAATGAGTTGCTAAAACTCATTATCATGCTGAAGAATTTGATTTGTTTTAGCAACTGCATCTTTTTCTCTTGATTTTGATTTTTTTTCTCATCTTCAAATAGGAAAGTTTCCATTCTTTTCGAAAAATCTCTCTAGAAAGCTTATCAAGGCAAATCCCTTTGATTTTCCAAAATTCAATTTTTTGCTAGATGTTTATCTTTGATTTTTAATTTTTTTTTTTTAAAACATTAAATGTCCAATTAAATTCAATTTTTCTCCCAAGTCTTAATTCATGGAAAATTTAAGTTTGCTCATGGATTTTCTCTTTTCTGGCATAATTTATTTTCTTCCAATATGTCTCTAGAAAATTTTATTTTTTCCTAAGGCATTTTATATTTCTAAGTGTTGGAAATAAATTATTAAAATGTTAAAATATTTAATTTTTTTTTAAAAAAATTCCTTGGCTAAATATTTATTTTCCAAGTTATTTCAATTTTCGTCTAGCCACGTTGAAATTTTAGCCATCTTGCCAACAAATATTATGCCATATCCTTATTTTCTTCTGCTGTGGTGGACTTCAATTTGTGTTGGGCACATTTTCTCATGCTAAAACCAAATTTTCTCTCCTGCCCAAGTACGATTTTCCCTAGGAAAATATGCATTTGGACATTTTTTCTAGGAAAATTTCCATGCTACTTAGAAAAATGTCATCCTTTTTTTTCCTAGGGAAGATTTTCTAACAGCTCTGCCATATGCATTTTTCTCTGTGCACTTAGCCAACTTCATAAAAAAAATTGATACTTAGGCAAATTTTCTTTTTTTTCTCCCCTTCCCAAGCTGGGCAGACTTCACATTCTCCTTGCCATGGCCTAATCGAACTTCACCAACTTTATTCCATCTTCCATCAAGGCATAGAATACTTTTCATCCTCCTTGACATTTTCCTTTCTTCTCATACTTAGCCAAAATTCACATTTTCTCCTTCCAAGGCATCAAATACTTAGCCAAATTTTCAAGTTTCCTTCTTCTCATGCTAGGCAGACTTCACAAATGTCTTGTCAAATGTGGTACCTTGAGGTGGGTAAACTTCCTTGCTTCTTTGCCCAGTCAAGGGCAGACTTGGTAGTCTTCATGCCATCCATCACCTAAGGCTTGGGTGGACTTTCCAAGGGTCTCGCCATCTTTTGTCTAAGGCTTGGAAGACTTCCTTATACCTTAGCCATTTCATCCTCATGATGGGGCAGACTTCATGAGGTCCATGCCATGTGAGGGTGGACTTCCAAACTTTCTCGCCATTGCCTCAAGGTATGGAAAACTTCCTCAATGTCTTGCCATTTTCTCATCAAGGTATGACAAACTTTGTGATTGTCTTGTCATCCTTCATCTCCATGACAAGGGAAAATTTCTCTAGACTTAGGCACATTTTTCATGAACTTCATGCTTGTAGTTGATTTTTCGGTGATTTTCAACTGATTTTCTAGATTTTTCCCTTGCTTTTCCATGCTTTTCCTGATTTTTGCTTGTTTTTTCAATTTTTACTTTGATTTTTCAATTCTTATTTTTGGCTGATTTTTGGTTCTAAAGATGGAAATGTTGACCAGGGTTGACTTTCTAAAAATAGAAAAAGAAAAATCCCTAAAAAATAGGGAACCCCGTCTGATCCAAAAATGCCAAAAATAAAAAAGCGAAAAAGGAAAAAAAATAGATTCCCTAAAAAGTAGGAAGTGTTAGAATTGGCCCAAAGCACAGGTGATCCTCATCTCCTAGACCTTTTGAACCCTTCCATGACATTTATGCACCGATTCCGGCATGGATTCTCAACTTGGCTTGGATGATTCTAAAAAAAAACTAACTTGAAACTCTTAAAATGATTATCTCATAAAACAGTTGCATGGAGGAAAAACCGTAAAAACTAGCAAACTACTAGGGGTCTACATTTACAATGTGAGCAATGTGTGAAAAGGTCACAATGCTTACCAAGGGTAACAAACATGTGCCATATAATTATATGGCTAACAGTTTTAAGTAGTAATTCTAAAAGATATATATTTTGATCAAGTTCCTTATATCAATACGTTGATACAGTGGACACTATTATACCTCTTCTAAATATGCTTGATGAAGCTAATGAGTATCATTTCCTTGATGGTAAACTCCTTATAGCTTCTTATGATCTTCCAAATTTTGATATGATACATGGCATTGTTAGTCCTAAGACTCCCTAGTATAATGATATTTTTTCCTATCTCCAAAACTAAACCATCTATCCTAACATATCATCCACAAAACACAACTCCCTTATACAACATGAATCTTATTATACCATCCTTGGTGGTATGCTTTATCATATACTTTGCTATGTCTAATTGAGGGCCCTAGTTGATTGAGATAGTTTCCAACTACAATAAAGATAATTGCAAATCTATTATCACACACATGAATAAATAATTGTTGATTTATTTAGGGGCTTGAAGATTTTAATAGTATTTAGGATTCTCTTTCGAGGTTTTTCCATTATAAATCTAGCTCGAAAATAATTTTTTTTCATAGTGATTGGGATGACCACTTATTTTTTATAGATCTTGGGAATGACTATTAAAATAATATGAAAATAAAATTTGAATTTTAAAATATAAAGAAATTAAAAATACCTAAAAATAATAGAGACAAATTAAAGAATTTGAAAGTTTATAAACATGAACAACTAAATATATCTATAAAAGAAAAAATGAGCCCATACAATATTAGCTTGAAATGGATTCAATTATGACGTCAATGAATTTAATTCACTTGGTGTAAATTTGTATAGTCTTGCAAATACATTGAAGATGACATTTATCAAAATTTAAGCTTGAATAGTTCAACATAATTTCTAATAAAAGCATAAAATATTTTGGACACTTTTACAATTTAATTGTTCTAATAAATTAAACAAATGTAGCTATTTGGGAAGAAAAAACCACTTTTTTTTTTTATGACATCAAGTAAGCTTTGACTAATTTGATGTTATCATTAGGCCATGAGAGAGAGAAGAAAATTCTACTTGTAGATGTCATGAGAAAAAAATTATATATCACCCAAGTTTAAAAAATGTAGACCCCAAAATTATAAATCACCTCAAATTATCTTGAAATAGTATGAATGGAATATTTACAAAAATTGTAGATAACACCCTCCAACCATCTTTCTAATGCCTATCTAGTGTCTCTAAATTTAGCATACTTTCTTTTGCATTTTATAAAACCCTTGCAAAGATGGAAATAGATAATTGTACAATGATGAGGATTTTAGAGTTGTAGGTACAATTCTAAGACATTTTTAGGCATGTTAACCTTGTAGGAAGAGGCATATTCTTAAGCTTATAAGAGGAATATTTTTTTCATTTATCTTTGTCATATTCAACTAGTTGATACTAATGTTATTGTATTGAGAGCTAGAAAAAATTTACTCAAGCAACATTGTTGCTACTAGTTTTGAATCAAAGAATAAACAAACTCAAGAAACATGCTCCTTATAAACACTCTTCTCCTTTCAATATTTGTTATATATGCATACAAATAAACCTAGTACATATATGCTTTACATCATACTTTGTTAACTAGTTACTCTCTTTTCTATGTGACAATAGAGATTCAAAAGAATTTCTCATGTATAGGTTTAATGTAGTGAACAACAATTGAAAAAATAATAAAATATTTTAATAATATCTAATACATGCATTTTTTTAGAAAACATATACTATCAAATGTTATTTTTATATTATTCATTTACTTATCGTTATTGTGCTACTCATCTATTTCCTCAAGTTTTGTTTTTCTATACTATAACCTTTTTTTTTTGCAATTGTACATGGATGACTAGAATGTTTATCCATTTCTGATCAATTTGAATAATGAGAATATATGCAAACTAAATTAAATGCAATATAATTGATCAATAGTATAGAAATAAAATATTAATATAGAAGCATATTTCAAGCCATAAAAGTCCTTAATATGTATATAGAGACAAAATTAAGCTTTGCAACTTCAATTGATGGAACATAAAAAATATAAATCAAGAATTAACTTTAAGTTGAAATGCTGAGACAACAAAAATATTTTATCAGATGTACCAACCTACAAGCTCTCAGATGTTGGAGTCAAGAATGAAACCCTATCTAACTTGTCATGTTCCATTTCAAACACTCTACCATTATACCATTGGCCATCTTTGTAGTGAAATTGACATTTGGAGCCAACTCTTAGTGGGGACATATCTATAGGCTCTTCTTCATCCTCTGGTTTTGATGACTCAACTCTAGCATCTTCAAACTCCAACATCAATAGTAGACACAACACTTCATGAGTGGGGGACTCTAAAAATTTCCATTTACCATTCATACATTAGTGCTTTGAATACTTATAAAATTTGAGGTCACATCTAACATCATAAACCTAAATGCTTATCCGAATATTAGGGAATAATAATTATAATTAAAAATGTTGATTTATGACACCATTATTAATTTCTCTTAGGTATAGGTTCATGATGTTATGTGGTAAGCTACTAAGGTTTTTCCAACATCGCTATTGTTTGACGGGGAGCTAAACCTTTGCCCAATGTTCTCCTCAATACTTCCTACTATGGTGGGTGTGATTGTTGGGTGTTGAAGCCCAATGGTCAACCTTGTTTTTCCCTCCAACTAAAGTGACTCTTCACTTTCCTAATCAAAGGCTTATTCTTTATGAATAATGTAATTGATTAGTATTCATAGTTGATTACATATATAGATGTTGCTATAAATGTATTCAACAACTAATATATTAATGAGAATTACTCTACTTAAAAAGGATGTAGTTAAATTGGTGAACGACTATAAATCCATATTTCGTATTTGTGTATTGTCAAATTTTTTGAGCTTAATTTTTTGTAATTGTTTTAATTTTATCCGCAATAAATTCATCAACAATGATTACATAGAGATCAAAAAAGAGAAGTAGAGAAGAAGAATATGCTGGTGTAATGCCTAAATGAATGCAACCCAATCCTCTACATGGATGTAGCACTTGCAACAATCTTTATTTAGATGTTAGTGGTACCTTCACGAAGTAGTAATGCGTCTTCATTACTCTCTACCATTCCCCATGTTGGGATAAATATATTTTAGAAGGTTGTAGAATTCATGAGGGTATGTTGCTAAAGATACATTCTATAATTGAGGTTTTACATCAAGTTGTATGCATATTGTTGTAGGGTTGAATAGATATCTGATATGCTATAATAGAGAAATTGATTTTAGATTTGAATAAAAATAGATATCCCCTACTCAGTGTGGATGTAGCCATTTGGTGAACCACATTAAAAAACTTTTGTCTTTTATATTTTGCATCTGCTCTGAGTTGATTTTTGTGTTTGATCTATTATCTTGCTATTTTCTTTATTTTTTATTCTCTCAACAATTGGTATTAGAGCCTGGTGTCAAAGCTCAGTAGTGAAGTGGTCTTTTGGAAATTGGTGAAGAATTTTCATAAGCATGGAGGAAGTGGATAAATGGAAGATAGAGAAGTTCGCAAGAAAGAACTTCAATTTGTGGAAGGATTAGATGGAATCACTACTAATTAAGTAGGATCTCTCACTCGAATTTCTTGGAAAAACAAAGGCAAAAGGTTCAACGTCAAACAAAGATTGGAAAAAAAAATGGATAAGAAAGCAAGGGCAACTATTTTTCTTTTGTTGTCTAGGAACGTGTTATTCAATATTTTACCTAAAAAGACAGTGCAAGAGCTTTGGGATAAACTTTCTTCAATGTATGAGATGGCTTTGGTATCAAACAAGGTATTCATCATGAAGAAATTATATAATTTGAAAATGAGAGAAGGTGGGATCATGTCAAATCACCTCAATGAATTCAATACTTTGGTCACCCAATTGATTTCAGTGGGTATTAATTTTGATGATGAGATTAAGACAATCTTGTTATTATGTTCATTACCTAATAGCTAGGAAGGAATGGTGATGGTAGTTAACACTTTGGTGGCTACCAAAAAATTAAAATTTGATGATGTTGCAGCCACGCTTCTCAATGAAGATGTGAGGAGAAAGAATTAAGAGCCCTCATTCGGTGATGCCTTGACTACTATAAGTGCTGACAATAGAGGAAGGGATCAAGGTAAAGGGAGAAATAATGACAGAGGAAGATCAAAGTCCAGGGGCAGAAATGGAGAATGTAATTGGTTTTGTGACAAGTAAGGTCACATAAAAAAGAACTATTGGAACTACAAAAAGGCACAAGAAAAGGTGATCAATAATGAAACCAACATAGCAAACCAAAAAGATGCATGTGTTCTTTTTTAACTGAAGAAGAAATTCCAACTTTAATGGTTGGGTGCTTGATTCATATTCATTGTTTCATGTTACTTCGTACAAGGAGTATTTCAAAAATCTACAAATTGGTGACTTCAGTAAGGTTTTCTTGGTAACAATGAATCTTGTGATCTTGTTAGAAAAGGGTATATTTCATTAAAACTTAAAAATGGATATACTTGGTTGTTATGTGATGTTAGATATGTTCCCCAGCTCAAACAAAATGTAATCTCAGCTAGACAATAGGGCTTTCAAGGTTGTGAAATTAAGTTTGAATCTCATAGATGCAAAGTTAAAAAGGGGGCCTTGGTAATTGCAAGGGGCAACAAATTAGACACCTTGTATGTAATAGAGAGTCATGTTGAAATGGGAGTTGTTCATCCTACTTCAGATTCGTCATTGTGTGAAATATGGATTGCCATAAAAGGTTTTTGAATTAATTAGATGCTGAAACTGATTCTGTTATTAATGATTTTTTTAGTATGCTTGATAGTGAAAGTTTTGGGGATGAGTTAGATGATAGTGAGCAGGTTGATGCCAAAGAACCTGGGGGAGTTGAAATTGATGGTGATTCTCAGTTGGGGCAGAGTGTAGGTTATGATACTTCAGATTTTTTGAATGTCATTGGATGCAGTCCGACAGATGCTTTGACGAAGATTGTTCTAAAGGAGAAGTTTGAGTTCTGTAGGACTTCTCTTGGTATTGTCATGTTCTGACAATA
Organism: Sequoia sempervirens; assembly: GCA_007258455.2. Taxonomy (NCBI): domain Eukaryota; kingdom Viridiplantae; phylum Streptophyta; class Pinopsida; order Cupressales; family Cupressaceae; genus Sequoia; species Sequoia sempervirens. The sequence goes on from VDFB02000008.1 coordinate 118,828,850, forward strand.
AGCTTGGAGTGGGGGATATCTTTGTGCAGTTCTTGCAGCTCAGATTGGACTGCAAGTGGGAGATTATTGGTGTAACGCCTAAATGAATGCAACCCAATCCTCTACATGGATGTAACGCCTGCAGCAATTTTTATTTAGATGTTAGTGGCACCTTCACGATATAGTGATGCTTCTTCATTACTCTCTGCCATTTCGCACGTTGGGATAAATATAGTCATGAGTTATTTTAGAAGGTTGTAGAATACGTGAGGGTATGCTGCTGAAGATACATTCTGTAATTGAGTTTTTACATCAAATTGTATGCATACTGCTGTAGGGTTGAATAGATATCTGATATGCTGTAACAGAGAGATTGGTTCTGGATTTGAATAAAAAGAGCTATCCCCTGCTCGGTGTGGATGTAGCCATTTAGTGAACCACGTTAAAAAAACTTTTGTCTTTTGTCTTTCGCATCTGCTCTGAGTTTATTTCTGTGTTTGATCCATTATCTTGCTTTTGTTTTTATCTTTTCTTCTCTCAAGAGAATAAGCAGAGCAGCCCTACACAGAGATTACAATCGGTCACCTATCACTAATATACTTTGTTGCATCTCAACTACTGTTGGCTCCAACAAGCTTGCCTTTGTTGCAATTCACTCATAGAAAGTGTGGTTGATCTACTCCCCGCGCCGATGCTCCAATGCTTTTAGGCACCACTACAGTTTTTCAAAACTTTCATACATTATTAGAAACGTTTCTGGTTTTTTAATGAAATTATTTTGTGCGTTTTGCTCAGGCATCTTATTTCAGTCTCTGTAGACTATCATTTCCCCAAATCTTCAACATCGGGTTTTATCTCGTGAATCTTTGAGTCAAAACACTGTTGATTACCAGCTGTGATAAGAGTAAAAGTGAAAAGGTACAAGGTTTCTAATGTTTTATAGGAAAACAGTTGTTTAGAGTTATTTTCATTTGGTAGAACGCAAGGAAAAGATTATTCAGGAGATATAGGTACAATGAATTAGGTTTCTCAAGTCAACTCGAGAGTTAGTTATGGGGCGGAACGGCCTAGCTTCAACTTGGTCCCGTAGCTCAGTTGGTTAGAGCGTTGGTCTTATGACGGTCAATTGAGGAAGCCGAAGGTCGCGGGTTCGAGCCCCGCCGGGACCAAATTGTAATTACAATCCTGGTCTTTCTAGATTACTAAACTAAGAGCGAGGAAACATTTTGTTCATTGCATAGCTATATCTGCTGGTGTGCATAGTTTTATATAAAGTTTTATTAAATTTTTTTCTAAGGTAGCTGAGGTAGACTATTGAAAAAATATAAATTGTCTAAATTTTCTAGTCATATTGTTCTTTAAAGATTCCATCATAAGATTAATCCATAAGATTATTTCTTATGGTATTTTATATTGTATGATTGTTTAGTCACATGAATTTATGGAAAAATTTGTTATTAGAAAAATAAATATTATTTAGAAGTTTTTGAAATCATATAATAAATAATTTAGATTATGTAATTTTTTCTATCAGTTTTTTGGGTTGCATTCTATAATCTATTATTACAATGAGATAACAAGGGAAGATAAATAAGTGGTAAATAATGGATCGTGTTAACTAAAAAGATGGAGGGAGTAAGGTGGTGTGAAAACTAAGGAAACTAGTGAAAAAAAGTAAAAGGAAAGATCAACTAATGTTATAATGTTTGAAGGGAGTATAATTATTTACACTTCCAATTAATAATCAGCTTTGGAAAATGAAAATATATGTATATGTATATCTTTTGGATATTTACATTTGATTTTAAAACAATTATACTATTATACAAAATTTTATTGTAATGCTTGATTTAGAAAAAAAAATCATTTATAGTATAAACAAGGAGTTTCTTAACTATTATATGTCATAGTTTGATATTTTTATCTTCTAGATTAGGCTTTTTTAGGTACTTTATAAATGTCCAATTCATTCATATTTGATAGATTTTCCTTAATTCTAAAATCAAGTCAACTTGAGTTACAAATTTTGATTCTTTAAGATAGATATTTATCACCTATTCTATATAATATTTTTGGCTCTAACCACCACAAATATTGGGAGTTGTTTTTATCTTGTATACTTGACCCATTCAATAATAAATAGATGATGAAGCATTTCGGCCAAGAAAATAAAACCACTTCCATGAGCTATGGAAGAGGTGGGGAAAGGAATTTGAATGTAGGGTTTATAATATGAGGTATAAGACAATAAAAATCCATTTCTTCTTTAGCCATTAGAGATTTGTTTAGTAAGCAATCATTACACATATATTTAAATTAATTGAGAGGAATTTATTACATCTACCTTGAACCTAGTTAATAGTTAATAGTTAATAGACAAAATGCATTTTAGAGTAGTAATGGCTTTAACATCTTTAATTCTAATCCCCAAACCAAATTTTTACGACAAAAAAATCAGTAACACATGTGACAAATTCATTGGCATAGGAATGATACTTAGGATCTTATAGAGCTTCTATATGGCAAGAAAATGGTTGGCACTAAGTGACTTTACAAGACTAAGTACAATAGAGATAGAACTGTTGAAAGATATAAGGTATGGCTAGTTTCTCAAGGCTTCACATATAGGTTTAGAATAGATTTTGAACATAAATTTTCCCTACTAGAATGGCATATGACCAATTGAATGGTGATTTCACTAGCAGCTCAAAATAAATGGATCATACATCACACTAATCTTAAAATTTTCTTCTTGAATGGGTATTTAGAGGAGGAATTTTATGTCCAATAGCCATCTTGTTTTGAAGAGAAAGGCAAAGAATGCCAAGTCTACAAGTTGAAGAAGGCTTTATATGGCCTTAAGAAAGCACCAAGAACATGATATCCTAGGATTGCATGGATGTTTTGAACAAAACACCTACAAGAGAAGCAACAATGATCCTTTACTACAAGTGAGAAGGTAATGCTATTCGTATTTCATGTTTGTATGTTGTTGGTTAGTTTTATATGGGAGCCTATTCTCTAATGAACTTGGGTGAATTCAAAATAACTATGATGAATGGCCTTGAAATAAAATATTTAGTTCTCACACAATACTTTTTAGGAATGGAGGTTCATCAAAGGGAAGATAAATTATTTATTTATCAAACAAAGTATGCAATAGATATGTTGAAGAAATTTGATATGGTTGCCTCCATTCCAATGCTAATGGAGTAGTGTTATGTGTAGAAGATGTTGCTAAAATAGTCAATGAGATAATGTAAAAGAGTATTATTGAAATTTTGATGTTTCCAACTGACACTTGAGAATAGATATTTCATATTCAATTTATCTCAACATATTTGAAGGTATATTCTTGAGCCATCTTAAACTCATGTGAAGGTATCCAAGAGGGTATTGAGGTATATGAAATGTGCTACTAGTTTTTATGTTCATTATTATTCTTGTAAAAGGTTTGAACTTGTTAGATTTAATGATATTGATTGAGTAGGTAGGTTGGATGGTTAGACTACCACATCTAGTAATTAATTTTTGCTTGGTTAGGGTTGGGTTACATAGAGTTGAAAGAAGCAAATTTTATTCACTCTTTAATCTACATAAATGAAGTATATTGTAATTAATTCTATGGACACACAAGTATTTTAGATTTAAATAAAATAGAAGAAATTGGAAAAAATTAAATTCGGCCCGCAATACTTTTTGATGATAATATGGGTACAATCAATTTGAAAAAAATATAATCCATCACAATAGGTCTAAATATTTTGATTTGATATACCAAATCACTCAAGATAATGACTTTGTTTTGTTCAATATACCCAACAAAAATGTATGATTCAATTCTAATGATCTTGAAAAAAAATGCATGATTCACTTTTGATGATCTTGAAATGAATTGAATCAATTTAATAGAATTTGAACAAATAATTTAAATACCATTACAGTAGATTATTTTTTTTTCCTTAAATCTTAATTTAAAAATATTTTTTAGTGCCCAAAAAAAACATGTTAAATGCCTGAAAGGATGTCTTTTTTAATTTTTCTTTTACTACTATTGTTTGGGGTTACAAACTCTTTAAAAGCATTGCTCTTGTCGTTTGTAAAAAGTGAATATATGGTAAAAAGACAATTAAAAAGTAGTGTGTTAGCCTACAATTTTAAAGCATAATAGACATGATTTTTTGCTACAATTTTTTTCAAGTTTATTACACAATTCTAAAGACCACCTTACGATGATTTAATTTATTATGTAATTTCCTGTTTACTGCGTTGCACATTATGTATGTTTTTTTTTTTTTTTTCATGAATGGGTTGTTTGTTAGATTAAATGGAATAAATATGTTAAGAAAATAAAGATTACGAAAGTGATGGTTATTATAATAGTGAGGATATTAATAGATTTAACACAGATTTGTTAAGTAATAGAGTTGTTTTGTTTGAATTTTTTTATAAAACAAGTAACAAATTTAATCGTCATTCATCAAATATTAGAGTTTCTATTTTGTTGAGGAAATATGTTGAAATCATTTCATTATTTGTATGACTTGTTATATAGATTTAAAGTTTTCAAATTTTTCAATTAACAATATTGTAGTTTATAATTATTTTAAATATTCTAATTGTATAGTTTACTACATAGTGAAAAATGTGGCACTATCTATGGAGGCTCTAAAATACACCCCAAGGCAGTCGTATCCGTCAAAAGCAAAAGTCAAAGCTTGTATTTGTGAGAGTTGTCAGGGAGTTTTTTCATGAGACTTACAATTTAATCCAGAATGTTTTAATACTTTTAAAAAAATCTAAGTTAATCTCTTTTATACTGTAATAATATAAATTTATGTTTTCATTATATATTATATAAAATATATATTAAAAAATAAAATAAATATATTATTTTTATATTATTTTCTAATATATATTTTATATTATATATAAAAATAGGACTTTTATATATAATGTTTAATATAATATATTTATATTATTTTATATTATATATTAAAAGAGGGTTTTTAAATATATAATATAAATTATATATTAAAAATATTATAAAAATACTATATTATATTTATATAATATATAATAAAAATTATTTCTTATTATATATTATATAAATATAATATAATATACATTTTTATTATATATTATATTAAATATAAGATAAATCTTTATTAGATATTTTAATAAAAATATTATAATAAAAATGTATATTATATTATATTTATATAATATATAATATTATATACATTTTTATTATAATAATTTTTATGTCAAGAGGTGTTATATAGTGAAAGTACTGAAGGAATATTCTGTGTTAAGAAAAATCTTTTATATTTAAATTGACATCCTTGCTAGCTGTCATTAGTGTTGGCGGTTACAATAAAGAGTGAGTAACTGGAAGAGTGGTCTTGGTTAAAAAAATGCACGGATTAAATAAAACCGTTATTCTAACTGTCTGTCTTTGGCTGCATTCGATTTAATCTAACCGTCTCCGACTGCCAAAACTTCAAGCAAATGCAATTAGCAGATGTAAAGCCGAATTCCAATGTTAAAGGTTAAAGGAAAAGACGATTTGTTAATAGTAATGGATACGATACCATAGATGCCAGGTGAATATGTTGATACTGGATGACTTATGCTCTGACTGAAAGCACAAAATTTACTTTTCATTGCAGCAGCACCTATTGAAAACTATTTATTTTGATGCCATTTATCTAAAGGTTTATCAGGAAAGGAGAAATTCTGGTGTACATTGTTTATCTTGCAGGGAAAAGGAATTGGAAAAACTTGGCATGGCATGCAAAGAATGGGGATTTTTTGGATTTTTTAGGTGGCACATCAAAATTGATTATAAATTATGGTGTAGACTAACAATCGTAATGGGATTAGGTTCTATATTATCTTTATCCTTTGAAATTTCTTACTTAGCTAAGATGGTATGTATATCTTCATGACAGGTTGTGAATCATGGAATTTCTCTGTCTCTAACAAAAAGAATGAAGGGGATTTGTAAGGGAATTCATTCAACTACCTCTGGAAGGAAAAGTCAAATAAGGCTATGGCCAGGTGGCCCAGGCCTTTGTGATCTTTGATGAGTAAGTATTGGACTGGGTGGACATGATGTCCTTGACACCTCTACCTCCAGAGAATAGAAAAATGGATTTTTGGCTAGTAAAGCCCGCAGATTTTAGGTACCTAAATATTTACTAATTCATGCTAATAGAATGTAAAAACTATTTTCCCCTCTTCTCCCATACCAGGTCTCTGATGGCTACAGGAATGTAAAGCATATCTATGTGCTTCTTGCATTGGTTACAGGGTCATTATTGGATTAGTGACACAAAGTTTGAGGTCTTTTTGAGTTGATTTTATGTTGACCGGGATGCCAACTGACCTTGGATCTACAAGGGTTGTAGGAATGTGGGCGCCCTTCAAACATTTAGGCCTTGTATTGCTAATTTTCTCAAGATTTGATTCAATACATCGACATCAAGAGATCTTATTTATAGCAATACATACATTTTGCCATCTGGGTATCACGGGGTTTCAATTTGCTTCCTCTTGTTTCTTCGAAACATAGCCAAAATGTTTTTAGAGTTTTTAGGACCATACGGCTTTGATTATATCAATTTTAGAAACCTGAACAGTATGGTTATATTGCCCAAGTTATATTTTTTCCTTTTACTATCATTTTAATGTAGACAACAAACTTTGTTTTTCAATGCTTCAAGACTCAATTGGCTGTTATAGTGTTGTTAGATTCTATCATTGATGTCAATTGTATGCTTATTTGGCACCTAAACTATTTGGTACAACTCCTGAGTTAATTTTTCTTTTTGTCTCCCCTATTTTCGTTTAGTACTCTAAACAAAATGTCTCTAGTTGTGTTGTTTGTTGACATCGTTGATCTCATTTTATCATATTTTTCTTGTGCCAACAACTTTTTTTCAGTGTTTCTTCATTTGACCCACATGAATTTGATTGCATTGTTGTGTCTTCTCAAGATCTAAGATATGACACTTTTGGACACTCAAATGATTTGGTTTAAATTGAATCCTTTTTTTCTATTGAAATTTTGTTGATTTTATATGCCTCATGGACACTGTTTTTGGACACTCAAATTTTATTTGGGTACTTTTAAACCCAAATGGTTTCAATTATATTGTTTGGTACTCTCATTGTTCTCAATTATATCCATTTTGTTTGATACCTAAAGGGTTTGGTTTAACATTCGAGCCTTAATTTTGTTATTCATTGTTTTCTAGACCTAAAAAAATTTGATTTTCGATTTTCCTATTGATCCCAAGTATGTCCTTTTTACATACCCATGGTTTGATTTTGCTCGAGTTCCTCCTATTTTTTATTTCATATTTTTAAACACTAATGACTTTGATTATTTTGTTAAATCTTCTCATGTATCTCAACTAAACCATATTTGGACATAAGGTTAAAGTTTTGAGTCACTTATTATTGTCTTCACATTTTTCTTTAATGTATTTAAAATTCAAATGGGTTTGACTATATTGTTGGGTTCTTAGGTCAATCTTTTGAGTCAACTTTTGCATCTCCTCATATTTTTTTAACTGATTTCAGATCCAAATGGCTCTAGTTTTTGTTGTGCCCTTTTAATGATATCAATTATACCCTATTTGTGGACTTCCAAATAGTTTGGTTTAACTTATGAGTCACTTTCTTTTTTGTCTCCACAACTTTTTTTCAGTCTCTTTGGACCCAAATTGCTTTGATACGGAGATAGAGAAATAAGGAGATATATGTAGAGAAGGATATGAATAGAAAGAAATAGAGAGATGAGTGAGAGGGAGATCGAGTGAGAAATAAAGATAAAGATACAAAGTAGAGAGATGGAGGGAGAGATGGAGTGAATGAGATAGAGAATGAAGGGGATAGAGAAATAGATGTAGAGAGATATAGATAGAAAGAGATAGAGAGAGGAGTGAGAGAGAGAAAGAGATAGAGGTAGATGCAATGAGGTATAGATAGAGAGGGGAGGGAGAGATAGGGAGATAGAGATAGAGGGGGAACGAGTGAGAGAGAAAGAAGGTGATAAAGATAAGTAATAGACACTTATAGATAGGTGAAAAGATAACGAGTTAGAGATAGAGATAGGAAGGAGAAAGAGGGAGTGTGCGTATATGAGTGAGAGAGAGAGATGAAGAGGGATATATATTTACAAATAAATAGAGAGAGGGAGAGGGGGAGAGAAATAGAGATAGGAGAGAGAACAAATAAATAAATAAATTATATTTTGATTGCAAAGAGAAATCAAAGAAAATTAGAGAATGATAACTCTTGGCGTAGGCAAACAAACATAATATCACAAGGTGGATTTTTTTTATTTCAACAGTTACCTAAATATGCAAGTTGCATTCTATAATTATATTGTTACAACACACTCTTTGCCAATAGAGTTTTTGCAACTAATACCCAACATCCTTGAAATATGATTGCTTGCACATTCTCCTAATATGAAACAGCAAAAATTAACTACTTTGAGAAGGATATCTCTCAACGTACTTTACATATATTTTTAAAATATAGATATCCTAGTATTAAAATATCTAATAAAGATGTATATTATATAAATATAATATTTTTATTAAAATATATAATAAAAATATAGGCGTGGGACTCGACCAGGTATCTCGCCTGTATAGCTCGCCAATTTTACAAATTGACCAGCATCTGCGCGCATGAAATATCAATCGATTTTATTTTGATTGCTGATGGATTTTACAATGTCCCTGGTGGATAGGGTTTACCGAATCAAATGCAACACGCGCCTGGTAGTTTTCATGTTTTAAATTGATATTATTGTTCACTCTTCCGACATTACAGACAAGCTTTGAAAATTGTCACAGACGTCATGGAAGGAGGTTGATGGATATTGTTCCGTAGTTAAAGCTACAAATTTGATCGGTATGCCACTCCGACATAGCTGTCGAAGAAATAGCTTTCAACGATGCCAGTAAGATGACAGCGCATTTCTGTTTCTATTATATGCATATTTATATTTTAACGATGATACCCGTGTGGACCGACAAAACTCCACTTAGATCGCATTTGCCAGAGGTTCAACGCTTCTGAAAGTTGGATGACACTTTCTTCTCTTGCCAATTCGAGGACATCTTTGGTTCTTAAAATATTTGATAGGAAAATCAGGGAAATGAGGAAACGATCTCTACGAACTATAATATAAAAGTATATTAACTAAACTAAATAATAAAATTGTTTTTAATTAAGTGTTTAATAAGTTTCACCTAGAATAGGTTTGGTTGGGCGCCTTTATTAATGTGACATAATTATGCTTGTCTAGTAGAGTATTGAGGCTAATTTATAATCATTATGGTTACTATTTTAATGATGTAATATTTCACATTTTAAATATTAAGTTTGGATTTATGAGAAGACAAAGCAATTACTTTTAGGTTTAGGTGGGGTGTTTCTCATTCTTTTTCTTCTTCTTTTTAAATGATAGGTAGATTTCATTTATGTTTTGAAAATTAACTTTGAGGCTTGTCAATAACATTGGACTTTAAGACAGGTGGCAAAAGGGATGGTGACAAAGGGAAGAATCTTTGGATAATGCTGGAAGCCGAGGTGAGTGATCTCCTTGAAGTTGAAAGGTTAAGTTTGATCAATGTTTTGAGTGGTTTGTTGATTACATTTATAGGGAGCTTACAAAGCTTGATTTCTGGATTTGGATGCTTTAGCTTAAGGGCTTGGCCAAAGAAGTTAATGGAGAAGATTTCATCACTGTCAAAGAAATCATACTTTAGATGATTCTCAATTTGAGACAATCTATTAGCAAAATATTCCTTTTGATATTGTGTAGACTCTCTCTAATGTGATTATACTTTTAATGGCATATGGTACCTTTATACTACATAAGAATGAAGATGGGACCACATAATAAGAAAGGATTCCTTTTGGTTTGTTTGGTAGAGCACCTCTATGGAGTCTTAGAGAATTAGAGAAAACTTTACAAATATTTTAAAATGCCCAACAATGATCTACAAGTGTAATTTTTGGGCAAGATTAACATAGAGAAGTTTAATTGTTGCAAGGAAAATGACTCAGACAAGGAAAAGTTGGCAGGGTAGTGGTGGTCAAACTCCATTTTCAAATTAAGTAATGTTATAGAATTTTTTCTATGAAAGTGTATAGTATATAGGAGTAGGTCCTTGTTTGAGTACGTATTGATTTTTAAAGTTTTTTGGTTTATATTGGTGGGTGGTTCTTGATTGTGGATCGAGTCTCCTTGTTGGTAAACATCTAATGAGAAAATATAAATATGTATATAATTAACATATTGGTGTAGTTCTTTGACTCACCCTAATTTTACAAGCAAGCTTTCATAAGATAATATTATTTTTTAGAGTGGTACATGTTACCAAAATCTAGGCTTAAATTTCTCTTTTCTTAGGCTGTTGGGTGCTCAACGCAAGTTTATTTAGCAAAATAGATGTTACTTTTACCTTTTAGAGTCTAAATTAAATCATGATAAAATGAGAGTATTTTAAGAAGAGGTTGTTAATAGAAAATAAAAATAAGAAAAAGTTTGTTAGAAGGGTGTAGCTGGTTTTATATTTTGTATAGTTCTCTTATTTAAGTTTTGTTCTATTGGATTAAAGGAGGATTCTAGATGGTGAATTAGGGTCCATGTTCCTCTATTCTTGATCATTGTGCAGATTCAGTATGTCATTGCATGTTGTCATGTTCTCTTTAGTGTGGTTGTCTCTATACAGTCACAATCCCTTCTTTTGATTGTACAAATTTTATATACAACAATGCTCACATCCTTACAACCATACAACTCTCACTTACAATAAAACTTGGTTTTTTTTAATTAAATAGTATTATAAACACTTGTTAATTTATTTTTTACAATCTATGTTTACTACATATGAATGATGTTATTATAAGACTAATGTTAGAGCTTATAGATCCCATTTTGAATACTTAGAGAACATATATAAAGATATACATCTATACACATATACATATGCATATGCACATGCACACACACACACACATGCACATACACATACACACATATGTATTCACACATGTGAAGATTATAATTTACTATGGATGAACAAACCTACTTTTGAGTTTTCTTAGATTTAAATGATCACCCTTTGAAGTAGAGAACTAACTATTTTCCATACAAATGCACCTATGGTTATTAAATATATCATGCATATCTTTTTATTTAGAAAAACTTGTTAAAAATGTAGTTTTTTTCCAATAGGCCATTATGTAATTCAATTGAGATAAATACTTGGAATATTTTTTAATGATTTGCTGAGAAAAAGGCACTAAATCTTTTAGAAAAAATACAACAAACCATCATGCAATTCACTTATTATTCAAATTAATGACCTATATTGTACTTATTCATGCCTCTGCCAACTTTGTTAAATGAGCGCAACGATACTACTCAATGGTGTAGATCACATTTATTTGAAATTAAATTATATTTTAACTTTTTTAACCAACTATTTTTTATAGTCATTAGTACATATTATGTCGAAAAAAATCGCTACTTTAATCTTAAAGTAATGGCAAATAAATTACTCTTAACTTTAACTATATTTTCTAATTTGTGTAATATTGCACATTTTTCTTCTTAAAGCTATCATTTAAATTTAGCCAATAAGTACCATTAAAAAATCACATTATAATAGGAATTGAGTGATAAATCTTGTTAATTAACATTAGATGATAAGTTATTTGTGTTAATGTAATGCATGACCAATCAACTTTCTTTAATATATTCACATAAGAGTAGGAAATACTCATGGAAGGAGTACTCATTTAATTTACAATAAGAAATGAATGACAATTCATATTAACTAAGACTAGATGATAAGTTAGTTGCATTAATGTAAGCATGATTAATCAATTTTATTTGTTATTTTTAAACAAGACTAAAAGATACCTATAGAAAAAGGACTATTAATTTAATTTATAATAATAACTGAGTGACAATCTACTTTGATTAAGACTTGATGGTAAGATATGTGTTTTGATGTAATGCATGACCAATCAATTTTATTTGATATTTTCATATAAGACTAAAATATACTCATGAAAAATACTATTTATTTAATTTGTGATAAAATCAAATTGCTTTTATCAATATAATACACAGCCACTCAATTTTATTTGATATTTTCGCATAGGATAAGACAATGAATTATGCACGGCGAAAGGACATTTTGCCAGCAAATCCTTGACCAAGACAATTTAATGTCAAAAAATGTATAGTCAAAAAAGCATCCTCAAGACCAATTTTACTTTATTGGGTGCAAATAGATAGAAAATGCAAGAGAGGAATTGAAGTATCGAGAACACTGTCTTTCATTTCCTAACGAGAGCAGCTACAATGCAAGAAACAAATCTGGAAGGCTGGAGGAGACCTTTCTCTAACATTTCACTGGACCTCCTTTCCATTCTCTCGAACAGTGCATTGCAATTCTCCAGTCCAATTGCGTGTTCCACAAGGCTTCCCACAAAGCTCCGCACCAGACTCGCCTTCTTCTTCCCAAAGCATTCCACATCACTCACCCATTCCTCAAATTCTGTTTCTCCCATACAACACACTCCACTGCAGATTTCCAACTTCACAATCTCGAACGCACCGGACGTTTCAACAGCCTCTCTCATTTCGTCCGCGTTGGGGAAATACCATGGCAGATTGAAACTGTCTCTTGTCTCAGGCTTGACAATTCCCTATTAAAAGAACAAACAACTTTCAAAACACTTCAAACTAAACTTAGATTTGAATACCATCTGTACTCATTCACTGCATCTAATTATGCAGGGATTTTATTGTAGTTTGAGTGAAACTATAAATATAATAACTCAGAGACAGTTGAATGCTGAAAATCATATTGATTACTAAATTGGATTCCCATCTATAATGAAATTTGCATTGATTACCTCTGAAATAAGCTCTTCCCAAGCTGCTTCAAAGTCGGGTCCACAGTATTCACCTTCTGATGTGACCTGGTGCTCTGCACTCACTCCATTGGGACGCCCCATTGCGCATATGAACATGACGCCCCCACTTGCCATTTCCTGTCCTCGCCATCGAAAGAATCCACGCAGATCCTTCTGCGACTGCTCTGCGTATGCTCTAGCCACGTCCTCTCTGCCCCCATTAATCCAAACCTTTCCTCTGTTGTACACACGCGACCCCTCATTCCCTACGCCTTCGGGAACCTGCAATTACACCAAACTGGTTAACAACATCGATACCCAGAGAAATCACGACCGAGACTTTCTCCCACTTGAATTACCTTCGAAAGCCAATGTAATGCCATAATAGAGAAGCATATGTGGATGCTGCCATGGGGAAACAGGGCTTGGTAGAAGGTTCCGGGCACTCCCGCTGCCAAGTAATCGGGCTTCAACGTGTTCAGCAGTATGAACAACCCATTAAAGTCGTTACAGGGTAGATCGTTGAAAAACACCTGCAGCTCAGGAATTGACAGATCCCGCTCAGAGCACAGCTCTTTTAAGGTCGTCACCACAAAATCCACTTCAGAAACGGTGTTCATTCCGGTGGCGCAGCCCAAGTCTGCAATTCGCAGCAAACCACTGGGACTTCGAATGGGGAGAGATCGAATTAGGCTATGGAAGGCAGGCTGCATAGATTTGAAGACGGAGCTCTGCCTACTCGAGTTTTGAGAGTAGCTACTGTCCCCACTACCCGAGCTCATGTGCAGTGCTTTGCTCAGATTATATCCGCCATTCACAACTATCCCATTATTCGAGCTGGGGGATTTAAATTCCCCTTTAGCCATGCTTGGTAAGCTTCCAATTGCCATTCGTGCTCAGTGCAAAGGCAATGAGGATGAGCGATTATAAAAGCAGATTGTATTAGAAAGTGCAGGTGTGCAGTGAAGCGTTCTGGCAGAGCTGGATTTGTATTTATAGATAATAATCCCAGCTCCTCTGCCTTCTTTGAGTGGTTTGTTTTAACTTAACCCTTCGTGTTGTGTGGTTAATCGTGAGCCTTTAGAAAATGTCCACACCAGAGCGAAACTCTCGGCGTAACCCCGTACGCAACCCTTCGTGTTGCGTGGTTAATCGTGGGCCTTTCGAAAATGTTAACACCAGAGCGAAACTCTCGGCCTGACCCGTCACGTCCCAACCCGTCATGTCTCAATCGAAATTCGGTGACGAAGATCTCTATGTAGTTGAGCATCCTAATTTGGGTTTCCTCAAATTTCAAATAACTTTCAATTTGTGGAGAGTAGCTTATTTTGCAAGTCTCTTGCTTATAATTAAGGTTTGAGGGTCACATCATCAAATATGATGCCACATCAACATTTTTTTTTGGTCAAGTTGATAAAAAAGGCTTAACAAAAAAAGAGATCAATAGTTGTGCACTAAGTCATATTTTATTGGTGCATTTATGTGACATCACATAATTTGATGTTTTTTAGATCTAAAGAATACATTTTAGACAATTATTGTAGTCATTTCATCACTAACAACTTTAAAATCACAACTACATTCCAATATTAAAAAAATATTGGACATTAAATAAAAAAATGGTATAACAACTATTAGATCTATAACATATTTTATAAAGAAGGAAGAGTGTTTTCGTATATCATGTTGATACTCAAGTAGAATTGGGACCACTAACTTTAATTATTAGTACAAATCATAATAACATTTGAGATTACGCCGACAATAAGGTGGTAGTAGGAATGATTTTTCCATAGAATTAGATTCATTTTTCCTAGATTTTATTGTGTGTATTTATTTGGATCGACGTTTTGAATCACATTCAGTGAATCACGTCGATAGTAGAGTGGTGTTTTCTGAGCTCAAACACTTTTATTCATACCATTAGACGTTGAGACCAACTTAAAACTATAATCCATATAAATTTTACGAAATAAAAATTAAAGATTGAACATTGTTTTGTGCTTTGTGTGTTACAACTCGCAGTCTCGCAATCCACATACATTAAAGAATGGAATGTGTATGTAAGTCTAAAGAACAACCTCTATAATAACATCTAAATGATAGTTTCTAAGATATTATTTATTCATTAGAGTTTGTATTTGAAAAATTGGAAAATTATAACTATTACATTTCCTTGGAAGTTCAATTTTCAAATATTTTAATATAGGTACAATATATAATATATTATTGGACCGTTTATAAAAGAATGTTAAAAAGTAGTCCCTTTTCATTATTGTGAAACACACAACTATGTGCCTTAGGAAGGGCATTTTTGAGAAACAACACTCACTAAACTTTTTTAATGGTCATTGACTAACGTCAAATTAAAAACCTAGAAGTCTCTATTCCCACAACTTTAGATTAAAAAAAAGCATATTTTAAATTTAACAACCCTTTGCAGCTGATATGTATAATTATACAATATTTTCATAGATATGATATTTTTATTATTTTTAATAATTATAGAATGAATTTGGAATAAAAATGGTTTAAATTTTAAATTTTTGAATGAACATTTAAAATTATATTTAATAATTTCTCCTCGAGACATTAATTTAAAAAAATACAATTGTCCTAACTTCGCCGACCCAATTTTATTTCTATCCATCTTTTCTCCTTTTATTGCAAGATGATCCCACTCCTCATGTTATTGGAGAATGTGAACCATGACTTGGGCAGGCACTTGTGGATGTTCCAGCATAGCTAGCGGCATTTAGCTATCACCAACATCTTGGAGAAGTGTTTCTAACCCACCTATTCCCATAACCAAGGGGACCTACAGAGGAGTATTGGATGGGTGTGACCCCTATCCATCATCCTGATCTAATCTCATTGGTTGCTCGCCCACTAGGGTATGTTAGAATATAATATTTTGTCTAAAATATTCCTCCAGATAAGTTTTCTATTGTTAAATCGTTAGGATAATGATTGCTTAGTTGTGCAATCTTGCATGGAGTTGTATGGATATTTTCTAGTTGGCAATTATCATTCTAGATGGCTCATCTCCTGCTTTATATATTGTACTCATTCCTAAGCTATTATTCAAATACAATTATTTAGAGTTTATCATTCATCTTAATTTTTGCAATTCTGTAATTTGCAACTCTACTAGTATTCTTGAAATTTGAATAGTTTGAAACCCAATCAACAATCTGAAGGTAAAGAAAAGAAGGAATTTCCAATATGTGCATATTGCAAAAAAAAGCTAGGACATGACAAGCATAAGTGATATACCAAGAAAATTGATGAGTTGAAACGTCTTCTACAAAAGAATTATATGCAATTGCCTTCATCTATGTTTTCAGGTTCATCCTCTACATCCACTACAGTAACTTAATAATCAAGGTCAACTACTATGGTGCATGGATTAGATAAGATGAAAGGATATGCACTCACTTAATCCACACATCATTAGTCCTACGGATGGCTTCTAGATTCAGGTGCCTCTCATCACATGGCATCTTCTAAGGGTATTTTCTCTTTGTTTGTTCCTTGTGATTCACCTAATATTTAGATGGGTAATAATACATATATGAAGGTATGTGGGAAAGGTTTTATTGATATGGAGGATGGAACTATTAATGATGTACTTTGTGTTCCTTCTTTGACATCAAATCTCCTTTCTATTTATCATGTTATTCATAGTGGATGAAGTAAGATAGTTGAGTTCACTCTTGATGGAGTCTACATAAGGGACTTGGAGACTATGAATATCATTGCTACCAAGATGGTTGATCATTCATCTTGTTTGTATTCCTTTTCACATTTTGCTTCTGTTGTAGATAATGTTTATAACTTTCATTGCATGTCACACTCATTCATCAAGTGTGAATCATGTTTGTGAGGAGAAGTTTGATCATCTACACCTTGGTATTCTAGAGACTAGTGTTGAGCTTCCTACTTCTCCACCTTTTGCTTCTTGAGCTTTCAGTGCTTCTATTCAATAGGATGATCATAACTTTTCAGATCTTTCTTTGTGAGATGAATATTTGACAAGGATTTCTAACTTGTTTGTGGAATCTCATACTGTAGATTTGGATGACACACTTGAGGGGGTCTCTCTCTTTGATGACAGTTTCAACACAGTTTTTATACCATCTTCATTTTCTTGGAGATTGATATTCACGAGTTTGCTCATTCTCTTGATTTATCATTTTTTTGGTTGATTTTGATCATGATTATTTTTTGGCTTATTCAAGCTTGGAGACTCCTACTCAGTTTTTAGAGACACACATGTTGAGGCTTCATCCTTCATCCTTTCAGTTGGACATGGAGTGGATTCTTTATTAGCCTATGGATTTGTTTCTTCCCAAGGGAAGACATGTTGCTTGTAGACACTAGGTATCTTTTGTTTATAGGAATTCTTCATCGACTTGCATAGTACTATCCCACTTTTGAATATAATGTCGACCTCTTCATGAAGACTTTCACTAAGCAAAAGTTAAATCACTTTCTTCAAGACCTTGGGGTGAAGGACACTTCAGCATAGTTGCTACCATGCATTGTTAGCATTTTGGTTTATTAGCATTTTTGTTTGAGGGGGGTTTTGTTCCCACAGAATTTTTCCTATTTCCTCTTTCCTTTCCTTAGGATTTTGGATACTTAGTTAGACTAAAAAGAAAGGGGGGTGTTAGCGCAATTTAACAACTTTCTATGGACTATAAACTTTCTAACTTATTGTTGTTGCTTTGCTTTATTATAAGCTAACTAAAGGAAACATCTTTACTCTTTCCTAACTTTCCCCTGCTTTTCCTCCATGCTTTATCCCTACAATTAGCTTTATCATTGTAAATCTATGTATTTTCATTGTGAATAATGTGAAATTATTTTTTCCTTGCTCTAAACTTTTTCTGTTCTGCAAGTTTTGTTCTTTCTTTTCTAGCTAGATTCAGCTGTGTTGTGCAGCTGTATTAAGATTTTACACTGCTATGTTTTGTGATCTCTGTTCTTTGATTGTTTGGCGGATGTATAAGGGTTCAGGCCTTTGGTTGTTGATGGCTTCGCCCCTCTCTCTATTCGTCAACACATGAGGGAACATGTTTGTTTGATCAAACAAATCAAGTCACTCATTGACACCAATAGAAACCCAAACCCAATCTACAGAAAAAAGGGAGGGCCAAACGAAAGGAGTCTCAAACATAATTTTTTTTCATAGCTCTAAATATAACCTCAAGCACACTTAATTAAAAAAGTGACAATTGCTTGAACATCATTATTGATGGCGCGCCACAGATATGTTGAAGGAAATTTCTCTATTGTAGTGGAGCGCATGTGGCTTGCTTTGAGGCATGTGTAACTTTAGCTCTGACAATGAGTAGTGTGAACAAACCGTTGTTACCTGATGGGAAAGAGGGAAGTGTGATTGACAGAAATCAATAAATGGCTACGGTGCCATGTTTGAAGACGAAGATGGTGCCAATGTTCCATGGTAGTTTGATAGAGGCACTGCCCATTCTATACCCGTGTATGAACCTTCAACTGTTCCAGGCCTGCATTCCCAAGATTGTTCTTTCGGAGGGTAAGCAAATCCATTCTCGTACCGGTAACAGGGGATTTTCGTTTGCTTCACATATTTTTTTTCAAAATAATGTTCTGAACATGTATGCGAAATGCAGTAGTTTGGTTACCCTCAAGAGGCATTGACATTGTTTAATGAAATGCAACGAATAGGTGTCCAACCTGACCGCTTCACCTTTGCCACCATCCTTCCAGCGTGCGCCAAACACAAGCACCCCGTCAAATCTTAATTTCTAATCAGATCTCTGCACCGATGTTCACAACTCCTCCCTAAATAGGTAGTCCATTTGACTTAGATCGGTTTATCTACTTCCCGCACGGATGCTCCAAAGCTTTCAAAACCTTCATACATTATCACGAACGTTTCTGGTTTTAATGAAATTATTTTGTGTGTTTTGCTCTGCCGTCTTTTTTCGGTCTCTGTATAAGTACTATCATTTCTCCGGATCTCGACCATCGGGTTTTATCTAGAGAATTTTTGAGTCAAACACTGTTGATGGCCAAGCGCAACAGTGATGGCCAGCTGTGATAACATTAAACATGAAAAGGTGGCAAGGCTTCTAATGTTTTGTACTTGGAAAACACTTGTTTGGAGTTATTTTCGCTTGGTAGAATGCAAGGAAAAGATTATTCAGGATATAGAGGTAGAATGAATTAGGATAATCAGTTCAATTTAGAGTTACTAGAAAAACTAAAGCTGAGAAATTTCAGCCTGGTCCCGTAGCTCAGTTTGTTAGAGCGTTGGTTTTATGATTGACTGCATTTGAGGTAGCCGAAGGTCGCGGGTTCGAGCCCCGCCGGGACCAATATTGAATTGCATTCCTCCCTTTCTCTAAATTATTGAACACAAAGTGAACAAATATTTTGTTCAATGCAGAGCTGTATCTGCTGGTGTGCAGAGATTGACAATTACTGAAGATGAGTTTAAGCATATTGCTCTTTTGAAATTCGACCATATCATTAATCTATAAAATTATGAAAGAACAGTGATTTAGATTGTTTGAGTTATTAGAAAAATAAATATTATTTATAAGTTTGTGAAATCATACAATAAATAATTTAGATTATGTAATTTTTTTAGTCAAAATTTTGGATATATATTTATAATCTATTATTACAATGAGATAGCAAGAGAAGTGATGACATCCTCCTTGCAGGTGCCCAAAAAACTCAGTTAACAAGAGCTAATAGATGGAGAAGGGGAGGTTGTGTTGCTGTAAGAAATTTCACACAACCTTTATAGAGGTCTATACACTGGTTGCAGGTCCAATAAAAGGTTTTAGATGCACAAAATAAACCACAGAACAAATAACTATGTTGTTGTCAAAAACAAATTGCTGTTGTGGGTAGCTGCAATGATGGTTGTAGGTGATTGTTCACGATTTCAGCATCATAAAACACTTTAAACTTGCAACAAAAGTCCACAATTCTAGAACAACAAACTCATAACAAATACCACTCGTAAACACACATACAAAAGAAAAAAAGTATGAAGAGAATATTATATTATTATATTTAAAACACAACTTTTACACTCTTCTACATGTAGTTACACAATGTTTGCAAACAAAGTTCCCTCTGTTATTCTTCTTCCTTCCTCTTTGTCTGCTACATGTCTCTTGCTATCCCTTGTTGCTTCTACTTTAGTTGCTTTCTCTTCTATTCCTTCTGTCTCTTTTGTTGTTCTCTTCTTACTGTTGTTTTGACCCCTTCTTTTCATGTCCTCTCTTTTTTCTTTCTTTGTTCTTCTCCTAAGAAATTGTCAAAAATATGAAACTTCCCCCCTAAAAATCCCACATAAACTGCTGCAACATTCAAAACCTTCCATAAATGCTTCAATTACTCCTTTCTTGGTTCAAAATTTTTGCTCACGTTTTCCCTTTTCCATTATTCTTGTTGTTTCTCATTAAATGAGCTTTCAAGTAGGTATTTGCTGCCCTAAAACAAACAAAAATTAAATTTAAAAATAAAAAGCCCAAATGGTTCAGTATAGTGGTGGTGGAGGAATATAAAAAGATAAAAAGATACTTCGATGCCCCTGCATCAAACTACCAGGCTATTAAAATTTTGTGAGCCCCTGCTCATCGAGTAAAACTTTGTATTGTTGCGGGTTACTGGTCTTGTTGCTATAGGTCAACAAATTTGTCATCTTGTGTTAACTGGAAAGATTCCAGCTCTATTGGGCTTATCGACGTTTCATCTTCCATTGGTCTACCCTTCCATTTCACTAAATACTCACCATACTCCTTGTGCCTTGTCTTTCTAATCACTCCAAAATCCAAAATGCATTCAATTTCCTCTTGTTCTTGTTTGGGTAGTTGCTCCATCAACTTTTCAGTCAATTTTTTCTCCTTTCCTTATTGTTGTGATGTCTCCCTCTCATAATAAGTATGCAAATTTGAAACATTAGAATTGGGTGAGATTTCCAAACCTTTAGGTACCTCCAGTTTATAGGTATTTAGTGAAAACTTCTTGATAGTCTTGCACGGTCCAATTTTTTTCTACTTGAGCTTGTTGTAGGTATGGCTAAGAAATCTTTCCTTTCGTAGATGAGTCATACTTAACATATCTCCAAGTTCAAAATTCTTTTCTCTTCTCTTCAAATAAGCTTTCTCTTTATATTGTTGACTTCTTCAATCGAGTTTTTCTCTTATTTGTTGGTGTAAGTCTTGCATGCGTTAGGCAAACTCTTCTCCTTCAGCATTTCTCTTATATCCCTTAGTATTTTCAAGCTCCCTTAGTTCTAAAATACCCCTAGGGTTGTAACCATATACAATTTGAAATTGAATCTTACCTATACTTTTGTTGACTGAGTTATTGTATGCAAACTAAGCTTGAGTAAATACTAAATCCCAATTCTTAGGCATGTCACCAACTAGACATCTTAGCAATTTTCCTAAGCTTCGATTAACAACTTCAGTTTGTCCGTCCATTTGAGGATGATATGTAGAACTAAACTTTTAATCAATCCCTAATTTCTTCCAAAGAGTCCTACAAATTTAGTATCATTATCTAAAACTACACTTCTTGGTAAACCATGTACAATCTAACAACCTCTATGAATATTAAGTTTGCTACATGTGTTGCATCATCCATATTTTTACATGCTATAAATGGGTCATTTTGGAAAATCTATCAACAACCACAAAATATAATTCTTACCTCATTGTTTTCTTGGTAGTACAAGCACAAAATCCATTCTTACATCTTACCACGGTTCCTCTAGTATGGGTAATGGCTGATATAGACTTGTATTTTGATTACCCCCTTTTACATATTGGCAAACTTGACATACTTGCACAATTTTTTTGATTTAAGCTCTCATCCTTGGCCAAAAATATCTTTCACTAAGATGTGATATCATATTATCAGCTTCAAAATATCCAACTAAACCACCACAATGTTTTTCTCTTCTCAAATTATGCCTCATTTATCCTTGAGGTATGCAAAGTTGTTGTCCTTTGAATAGTAGTCCATCTTGTATAGAATAATCCATCCATGGTTTCATATCCACACTAGTAGGTTCTATACATGTTGTCCATGCATCCTTAAAAATAAAATCATCTTTGTACAAATTCCTTATAGCATCAAACCCAATTACTTCAGCTCTCATTTAGGTCAATTTAGTGTTGCAAGCTCTTCTACTCATTGGTGCATTTTCTACCTTGTTTTAACTTCAACTTCTATGCTTGAGAACAAAAGTATATCCTTGTATGAATTCAACCCACTTCATGTGCCATTGGTTAAGCTTGGTTTGACTATTAATAAATTACAAAACATGATGATCTATGTAGAAAATAAATTATTTTCAAAGCAAATAATGATGCCACTTCTTTAAAGCTAGAAAAATGACATAGAATTCCTAATCATAATGGCATCATTACGCTTCTCACTAAAATATGCAATAGGTCTTCCCTTTTGGATTACAACTACTCCTATTGTTGTCTCACTTGCATCACAATCCACTTGAAACACCTTTGCAAACTTGGGCAATGCTAACACTGATTCCTCGGTGACCTTCAAAATCTCAAAAAAATTTATCAATGTTGTTGTCCACTTAAACTCATTCTTGTCTCCCCATATAGTTTCAATTATGGTTCCACATATCCCACTAAAATTTTCAATAAATTTATGATAGAAACTAGTTAAGCCATGGAAACTTCAAACCTCATGTACACTCCTAGGTGTTGGTCATCTAGTGATAGCACATACCTTTTTCATATCCATTTGCAATCCTTGTGGTGAGATAACATATCCCAAATAAACCAATTTCTCCTTCATAAAACTTGAAACAATGGAAAATGGGGGGGAAATGCTTTCGTATGGTTTAGGACATAGCTCAACAAAACCCACTTTCCAATTATCTCATTGAAGGGAAACCCTAGAGATCTCAATGCAAAGGAGAAAGAGATCTTGCAATAGGGCTGCCCTAAGGTCTAATTGTAAACTAATGAGGGTTTCACCACCAAGCTTAGGGCTTGGAAAGACAAATCCAATGCAAATCAAAATGCGTAAACCTCATATGATGCAATCTTTCACTGAATGACCTAAAAATGTATGAAAACTAGAACAAAAAGCTATAAGGTAAAATGTGTGCACCTGGAAACCTGAAATAGATTGAATGAAGCTTTGGAATTCTAGAAACACTAACTTTAATAGTGACTGGGACTCATATTCTAAACTGGGAAATTTAGTACTAGATCTGGGTTTCTATGCAGAAACAGGAATCTGACAAATGAGCATCTAGAACTACAAAAACCTAAAAAAATGCCTAAACTAGGACTCATATGCCATAATTGGTGTATCAGTCCAGTTAGGGTTTTTTGAAGCTTCAAAGTTTGAATATACTATTTAATGTATGCTCTATCATTTCCAATTGATTTTTGGATCCAAACCCCTAATTTGCAACTTGTAGAAGTCTTCCAAGTATCTCCAATGCAAGGTGACAACTTTGAACTCTTTGGTAGCTTTCTTCAAACTTGATCTTCAATATGTCTTCAATCTAAACCTCCAAATCACACACTAAAGAGAGGGGAAAACGTTGTTTTTTAAGTGGAAAGGAGTTTTCCTTGGTCAAACCCTGTTGTGGTAATCAAACCTTGAAATGAAATGAAATAGGAATAGAGAATGATGAATGGACAAAATATGATGTTACAACTCATCAAACGTTAACAATAAAGTGTTGCAAACATGTATG
>VDFB02000008.1:118852647-119005775 GCA_007258455.2 Sequoia sempervirens
AAATGATAAGCTTCAAGGTTTTGTTATTTTCGTGAGAGCATTGGTTCCCATGGAGCTGATTATGAAACTTTGTACTCCCTTACATTGTAATGCCTTTAAGGATTAGTGGTGGCTGAAAAAAGCTCAATTTTGTTATTTTCCTCTGAAAAAGATATATCTTAGCTTGCTTCCTTTATTTTCCTTAACTCCAAGGTTAAATCAGAAATGAAATTGTAATTTCAAAGAAAAGACTTGGAGAGGACTGAGTGCTCAGATTTGGAGGTATAAAGCCGAGGCGAATGCTCAAATCTTGGCCTAGAAAGTTTTACACTCAAAATTACCTATTGGTAATAGGTTAAGATGTATGATGGTACATCAGATTAAATGCCCCTTTTGTCATTACATTGAAATTCTGAAACATATTTTTTGGGATTGTGCTTAGACAAAAAGGAAATGGAATGTTATTTTCAAATTTCTTCCTACTATCTTTAGGCATAAGTTAAGATGGAAAGAAGCCTTATTGGGTTTTGGTTTGCATGGAAATGTTGTTGCTGATTCTATGAGACATGCTATTTTACTGAATTTATGGAAAACTCGATGTTTGGCTGTTTTTGCAAACCATAATGTGCACCAGGAAGTGGAAATGCTAAAATTTTACTCAGATGTTATGTTCCAAATTGTTGTGTTGTGTTCTCAATTGCAGGGGGTGCCCAAAGAACAGGTTAAAATCAACAAACACTTGGATGAGATAAAGTATCAATTGCTTTAGCTTCATGAAAAATACTCTCTATGTTCGTTGTAGCTATAGAGTTTGCTTAAATTCAAAACTGAATGTTGTTCATAAGCCAAATTTATGGCTATCTTTTAATGTTATTGTATTTTGCCATGCCTTAAGCTTATGGTTGTCAGTTGTATGAAGTGTATTTGACAGTTTGTTTTGTAATTCTTCTCTTGGCAGCGTTCGTGTTGCCTTATTCTTATTGTACTCTCTTTGCATTGTTTCAAAAAAAAACTCATCATTATAATAATCCTTAACTATTTCACCAAATTGAAAACCTATTTATTTCAATCAAAATAAACAATTTTCTATCAATCATTTTATTGTAAAGGATCAATAGCACTTTTTGTATGCCATACCTAGTAAAGACATCACATCTATGTATGCTATTACCATGTTTTAAAGTATTGCCACCATTTGTAATGTATGGTTGATGTGAATGACGGCATACGTACATTAGAATCTATAAAGACAAATGATGACAGTGCAGCTCTGAATATTTTAATTATTATTATCATATACAATCTATCATAATCGATGAAAGCTTGTTAAAGTGAATTATACATTTCCCGCCAGTCCGCCTTCTTACCTTTACAAATTCGATCATATTGATCTCATTCTGAACTTGTTTACAGTCTGAAATCTGAATACGTTACATCAAAATTTCGAAACGTGTAAGGTATAGATTGTTTTGAGAGAGACTGGAGTAAATGCACGCCATCCGGTATAATATGCTTGACAGGAAATTTGAGCCGCTTTAAGCAATTCCTTTAAAGATTCCTTTTTAGTGCAGCCCGTTGAGAAGAGTGGAATGGACAGCGGATAGGCGTGAGGAGATGAAATCTGTAAGGGAGAGGCGTGATGAATTAAGGTTAAAAGATATTTGTTTTTTCATTTTGATTATAGAGATGGATTTTTTATCGAAGTTTATCTAATTTTATCTGGATTATATTTCGATCCATCTGCTCTTGAATTCATGGCGTCTTCATCTTCATCTCACAAACGTTCTTTCAGTGAATATGAAAGGGAAACGTTCACTGTATCAAAAAAATTCTATGATGCATTCATCAACCACCGAGGCCCTGACGTGAAACAAACTGTGGCTTTTGCACTTTACGATTCACTGGAGGAAATGGGATTTTGGACATTTCTTGATGATCAAGAACTACAATTGGGAGATTCAATTGAATCAGTCATACAAAATGCCATATACTCTTCTACTGTGCAAATCGCCATCTTCTCACCACGATATGCGGAGTCCTCTTGGTGTCTCGATGAGCTTCTTCTCATGTTGGAAACCAAGGCTCGGTTCATTCCCTTATTTTGTGATGTGAAGCCTTCTGATCTTCGCCACTCTCACAAGGGAGTTTATGCACGAACATTTGCTGACCATGAAGAAAAGGGAAGATTTAGCAACGAGAGGCTTCAACAATGGAAAGAAGCCCTCCGATTTTCTTCAGGCATCTCTGGCTACGAATTCAGCACATCTAATGAGTAAGGCTTAGCTTATTTTTTGCCATTTAGTTCAAGTACTATTTTGTTTGGGTTGTTTGCTTTCAATCCATTATGATTCTGTGTTCTAATTGATTTTCTTCTTACCCTCTCCATATTGAATTTCAACGCTTTTGAATTCTCATTCGCTTAAAATATTTGTCAGTAATGTCGAGGAGCTGTGTACAAAGATTGCCTTGGCTGTGCAAAAAGAGGTTGGAAAGACATTTAAGGGCTTCCCAAGATATGTGGAAGATGCAAAACATCAGATAGCTCTTCGTGCAGATACAGCAGCGTCATCAAGTACATCAGCACAGGTGAAGAAATCTAGTCTTCTGCCCAGAGACTCACATCCAGTGGGCATACATTCCAAAGTTGAAGACATATTAGGCTTGTTGGAAATGCCAGAAGTTCAAGTTATAGCCGTCGTTGGTATGGGTGGCTCGGGGAAGACATTTCTTCTCCAAAATGTCTACAAAGCCTTAAAATCCAGGTATTATCATTCTATTTGGCTCTCTATTTCTAAATCTTATTCTGTAAAGACATTACAAAGGGATATAGCCTCCCAATTAGATCCAACGAGAGAAAATTTACAAAAGGATATTGTGGAAACTGATGTTAGTGAAGAGAGAGCGGCTGAACTGATCCAGGACCATCTCCGAGGGAAAAAGTCTCTTATTGTGCTGGATGATCTGTGGAGTTTGTCGACAGAAGATAATCTCTTAGATAAACTTGGTCTGCCAGCTGATAAAGATTGCACAGTTTTTGTGAGCACAAGAAATAGAAAGGTTGTTGAAAATTCGAGTGCTCGAATTTATGACATGAAACTTTTGTCGGATGAAGACAGTTGGAAGCTGTTTTGTGTCTATGCATTCCCAGCATCTGAGGGAAATAGAGCACCACTGCACATGGAAGAGGAGGGTCGTCAGATTGTAAGGCAATGTGGAAATTTGCCACTGGCCATTAAAACGACAGCAGCATCTCTGGCCAGCACCACACGTCTCAGCAAATGGGAGTCCAAGCGCCGTCAGCTCGAAAGGGCAGTTATTCCCTTTGGTGAACATGACCCTGTCATGGATATATTAAAATTGAGCTACGAGTCCTTGCCAGCACATCTTAAAGCCTGTTTTGCTTTTTTTCTTTCTTCCCTGAGGATGCGAAAATAGACTGTGAATACCTGATAAATTTATGGATAGGAGAGGGATTCATCCCAGCAGGAGCAGGAGAGGAGCAGTGGGATATGGCGTGGGATTGGTTAGATCAACTTGCTCAGTTGTGTCTGCTTCAACTATGGGAAGATCATGTGTTTTATGAATTATCGCTTAAATATAATTTAACCAAATATTGTAAAATTCATGATTTGTTGCATGATTTGGCCATGCAAATATCCAGAGAATATAAATGCGCTTTTTCTGTTGAGGAAGCATCTACACATACAAGTGGTGCCTCTGGCTTGTGTCGGGTTTTACTAGCCAAGAAAGATATTCATTTGAAAGACATCTCAGAGAGCGGTCCTGATTATCTCCGTACATTGTCACTATCTCAGAATAGGAAGATTAGAAGCATTTCGGCAAACTTGTTTACGGGTATGAGAGGACTGCGCGTTCTGGATTTGAGCTCCACGAGCATCTCTACATTGCCTGCATCCGTTGGAAAGATGATACTTCTTAAAGTCTTGAATTTAAGGAAAACACAGATAGCGAAGGTACCGGAGTGTGTGAGATATCTGAAAGGTCTCTTGTTTCTTGCAATGCCTAGGCGGAAATGTAAGTACATACCAGTATGGATAAGCGAACTCAAATGTCTTCAGCATTTAGAATGCGAGGGTGTTCATCGCATGCCAAAGGGAATATCAAATATGGTCTCTTTGGAGTGTTAATTTATGTAGCTTGGACAGGTGTCTCCATTGTCTAGAAGTGTCATTTAATTATTTAATTATTTTCTAGAAACCTCCAGAAAAGGGCTGAGTTGTCTAGATAATTATGTAATTAAATAAATTGATTCTCCTAGAGACTTCTAGAATCCAGTTAGTTAGGGTTTTTAGAGTCTATTTAATCTTAGCCATTGATTGAGATTAAATCATGGCCATTGGTTTTCCAATGAGAAAAGTATAAAAGGGGATCAATGGGCAATTGGAGAACACAACAACAAGTAGACTTGCAGTGATAGCAAGTAGAATTGCAGTGAGAGCAAATAGTCTTGCAGTGTTAGCAAGGGCGCAGTGATAGTGTTGGGGATAGCAGCTGTGGAATTTCAGCAGGAGAAATTGAGGGAAGAATTTCCGGAGAAGAATATTGCCGGAGCTCTGCCAGTAAGAGGCAAGCAGCTTTTGTATTCCTTAATTTGCTAAAGTTTAATATAATTCCTCATCCGGCAGTGGTTTTCCTGGCTTCCACTGACACCGTCCAAAATATTGTGTTCATTGTTTTGCATATTTTTTTCTCTATTCCTATGGTTTTATTTGTGAAATTGCAGTTGTGTTATTTTTCAATATTTGTTGTGAATTAATTTTCACCAATCAAATAATCTATATAGATAAGAGATTAATAATCAAGAATCGCAATAGAATTTTCATGGTATCGAGCCGATCCGAGGGCAAGATAAGGCTCAACACAGAAGCAAGATCCTCGCTTCTTCGTAATTATTATTATTTGTTTTATCTTTTGAGATGGCCTCAGCATGATTAAGAGATCAGGACAGATTAGATGGAGCCTCAAATTTTGGTGTCTGGAAAGCCAGAATTTCTTTGTTGCTGGAAGAGAATGGGATCAAGGAATATGTGACCAGTGTTGTACCTGTACGTACAGATCCAGCACAGCTCTTAGCATATAAGAAGGAAGATGCCAAGGCGAGGAGGATGATTCTTGATGGTGTCAAGGATCATATTGTTCCACATGTCGCAGAGTTAGATACAGCGAAGAAGATGTGGGATGCCATTCTGAATCTGTACCAGAATGCTACCACTAACCGGAAGCTAATTCTCAGAGAAAAGTTGAGGACTACTCGGATGAACAAGGGAGAGGACGTGACAAGTTACCTCACCAGACTCAGACTTGTCAAGGATGAGTTGGCTGCTGTTGGAGATAATCTAGGTGATGACGAGCTAGTGCGGATAGCCCTAAATGGGTTTACTAAGCAGTGGGATGTCTTCATTCAAGTTATTAATGGACGAGACACCTTACCGAGTTGGGATCGACTTTGGAGTGACTTCACTCAGGAGGAGCTTAGACTAAGTCTTGTCAGTAGGACCAGTAGCAAGAGTCAGCAAAGTGAGGCGGAACAGGAGAACGTTGCCCTTATAGGAAAAGGGAAAGCAAAGAAGGGGTCTAGTAAAGGATCAAATCCACAAGGTGAGAAGAAGAAGAAGGACTTATCTAAAGTCAAGTGCTATGGCTGTCACGAGTTTGGCCACTATGTCAGCGATTGCCCGCAAAGGAAGAAAGGCAAGAAGCAGACAGCAGCTTCAGCAAGTGCAGATGAGCTCTCTAGTAGAATGGAGGATGAGTTCGCTCTCATAGCTTGTATGGCTAGCTCAACCTCACAGGGTGTTTGGTATATAGATAGTGGAGCGTCATTTCATATGACAGGAGTTAGAGAGTACTTCTCCAGCTATAAGGAGGAGGACATCAGAATGCAGATTTCTATGGGGAACATGTCCAAGCTCAATCCAGTTGGGAAAGGGACTGTTCTATTTCAGAGGGAGAATGGTAAGCGGATTCCCATTCATAATGTGTTGCATGTGCCAGGCTTAGGTATGAATTTGATTTCCATATCTGTCCTTCAGGATAAAGGTTACAATGTACTCTTTAGAGGGGCAAGTGTGTTAATTAAGCACAAGGATTGGAAATCACCCATAGCTATTGGAGTTAGGAGCGGCCGGCTTTATAGGTTGCAGTTTGATACTCATAAGGCACTGATGAGCAGCAGTAATTCTAGAGATCAAGGAGAGCTATGGCATAGGAGGATGGGCCATATACATCATGGAGCACTTAAATTGCTTCGTGAGACAGTGACAGGTGTTCTAGAGGTGAGCACAGAGCATGATGATATATGTAAGGGATGTGTGTTAGGGAAGTTTGCGAAAGCAACTTTTCCAAGGAGTGACACTAGATCCAAGGGTGTTCTTGATCTAGTACATTCAGACATATGTGGACGAATGTCGACGAAGTCTCTCAGAGGATATGAGTACTTTGTTACTTTTATTGATGATTTCTCCAGGAAGACCTGGATATACTTTTAAGACCAAGGATGAGGTTTTCAAATAAGCCTAAGAGTTCAAAGCTCTGTGGAGAATTTGGCTGTGGAGGAAGATAAAGGTTCTTCTAATGGCTGTAATGGAGGCGAAAGTACAAAGGAAAGAGTTCCAGAGTTCCGTACTGTGAAGGAATCAAGAGAGAGTGGACTGTTCCTTACAACCCACAACAGAATGGGGTTGCCGAGAGGAAGAATCGGTCTATATCAGAGGCGGCAAGGGCTATGCTGTATGACCAGGATATGCCACGTTACTTATGGGCAGAGGCATGCAGTACAGCAGTGTACATACAAAACAGGGTTCCACATAAGGTATTAGGCAAGATGACACCAGAGGAGGCGTTCTCAGGGAAGAAGCCAGATGTTAGCCATTTCAGGATATTTGGGAGTTTGGTGTATTGTCACATTCCAGGTACGACACATTCCAAGTTAGATCAAACTGCAGAGAAGGGGTACTTTGTGGGGTACAGTGAAACCTCAAAGGCATATCTGATATTTATTCCTGGGACCAAGAGGACTATAGTTAGGCATGATGTCAAGTTCATGGAGGACAAGGCATTTAGGAGGTCCAGAGATTTGCCAGCAGATGATCAGAGTGAGCAGTTAGTGGAAGCTCCAAGGATCGTTCAACCAGATCAAGGACAGCGAAGCTCGAGTACAGTTATTAGTACATGCACAAGCTCAGGTGCTGAGAATTCGCAGAGTATGGAGCAGCAGATGCAGCAGATCCAAGAGATGCATCAGGGTGATATGGAGGTTGATACTTCATCCTCTACAGTTGGTAGCAAGAACCAACAGTCACAAAGTGATACTCAGGAGTTTGTGGAGCTCCTAGGATGAGTAGTAGACAACGGAGACAACCAGCCAGGTATGATGACTATATGGCATTAGTTAGTCAGTTGGTAGATAGTGAACCTTCTAGCTATCAGGAGGCTGCACAGCAACAAGTGTGGCAAGATGCAATGGTTGAGG
The DNA here is from genome assembly GCA_007258455.2 of Sequoia sempervirens. Classification (NCBI taxonomy): domain Eukaryota; kingdom Viridiplantae; phylum Streptophyta; class Pinopsida; order Cupressales; family Cupressaceae; genus Sequoia; species Sequoia sempervirens. Next base: position 118,860,119 of record VDFB02000008.1, read on the forward strand.
AGTATACCTCAATAGTGCAGAACGATGTGTGGGAGGTTGTGCCTAGACCGACAGATAGGGCAGTGGTTGGATCACGCTAGATCTATAAGATCAAGCACGGTGCAGATGGTAGCATCGAAATACAAGGCGTTGTCGTAGGGCCATGGGTTCTCTTCGTATGAGGAAGACGAGGAGACATTTGCTCCAAAGGCCGCATACTCTATATGAGTCGATCTCTTGGGCAAAGACAAATGGGATGGCGCATCTAATCGATGGATGTCAAGACGGCGTTTCTTAATGGTGAATTGAAAGAGGAGGCATACATAGAACAACCAGAGGGCTTTGTGGCACACAGCAGTGAAACCCACGTGTGCAGATTGAAGAGAGCTTTGTACGGACTCAAGCAGGCTCCCAGGGCGTGGTATGAGCGCATTGATAGATACTTGCAGGGAATGGGCTTCGTGAAGAGTGAAGCTGATGCTAACCTCTACTACTTGGTGGTTGGGGGTGAGGTTCTCATTCTTGTTCTTTATGTGGACGACTTGTTTTTAACAGGTTCACTAGGGCTCATAGAGGAAAGCAAGAGGGACCTTGCAGCAGAGTTCGAGATGAAGGATTTGGGGCTTATGCACTACTTTCTAGGCATGGAGGTATGGCAGCCAGATGGAGAGATTTTCCTTGGACAAGGGAAATACTGCATCGAAATCTTGAGGAGGTTCGAGATGGAGGATTGCAGAGCCATGTCTACTCCTATGATCACGAATTGGAAGAAGGTAGAGACATCCAGAGAGGAGGATGTAGACCCCACCTTATACAGACAGTTGATTGGGTCTCTCATGTATTTGGTCAACACCAGGCCAGATATATCCTTTGTAGTAAACTCTCTTAGTCAGTTCATGGTGGAGCCGAAGAGAGTGCATTGGACGGCAGCAAAGCATGTGTTGCGGTATTTGCGTGGTACAATCGAGTATGGAATCAAATATACTCGAGGTGATGGTATCAAGTTGATAGGCTATACTGACGCAGATTGGGCAGGCAGTACAACAGACAGGAAAAACACTTCAGGGTGTTTCTTTAGCTTGGGATCAGGAGTTGTCTCTTGGTACAGCAGGAAGCAGAAGTTTGTGGCTTTGAGTTCTGCAGAGGCAGAATACATAGCAGCTAGCATGGCGACGTGTGAGGCGATATGGCTTCGGAAGTTGCCGGTGGCCTTGTTTGGTCAGAGGGTTGAGACTACGGTGATACATTGCGACAATCAGAGTTGCATCAAGTTGACTGAGAATCCGGTGTTTCATGATAGGTCTAAGCATATAGACATCAGATATCATTTCATCAGAGATTGTGTACAGCGCGAGATTGTTCAGCCTACAAAAGATATACCGCTCTTATAGATCGCCAGGTAGCGCATATCTTTGACCAGCGTATCGGGAAGGCTAAATTCATATTCTTCGTGAGATAAGCTCGGTGTCGGCGCAATTAATCTTCCTCGCTTAAGAGGAGTGTTAATTTATGTAGCTTTGGACAGGTGTCTCCATTGTCTAGAAGTGCTTCATTTAATTATTTAATTATTTTCAAGAAACCTTAAAAGGGCCGAAGGTCTAGATAATTATGTAATTAAATAAAATTGATTCTCCTAGAGGTGACTTCTAGAATCCAGTTAGTTAGGGTTGTTAGAGTCTATTTAATCTTAGCCATTGATTGAGATTAAATCATGGCCATTGGTTTTCCAATGAGAAAAGTATAAAAGGGGATCAATGGGCAATTGGAGAATACAACAATAACAAGTAGACTTGCAGTGATAGCAAGTAGAGATACTTGAGAAAGACTTGCAGTGATAGCAAGTAGATTTGCAGTGAGAGCAAATAGTCTTGCAGTGTTAGCAAGGGCGCAGTGATAGCGTTGGGGATAGCAGCTGTGGAATTTCAGCAGGAGAAATTGAGGGAAGAATTTCCGGAGAAGAATATTGCCGGAGCTCTGCCAGTAAGAGGCAAGCAGTTTTGTATTCCTTAATTTGCTGAAGTTTAATATAATTCCTCATCTGCAGTAGTGGTTTTCCCTTCGGGGTTTTTCCACGGACAATTTGTCCAAAAATATTGTGTTCTTTATTGTGAATGTTTTCTTCTCTATTCTTGTGAGTTTTTATTGGTGAAGTTGCAGTTGTGTTATTTTTCGATATTTGCTGAGAATTAATTTTCAGAGTCAAATAATCTATGTATTAGATAGGAGATTAATAATCAGTAACTGCAATAGAATTTTCACAGTTTCCCCATGGCAGCATCCACATATGCTTCTCTATTATGGCATTACATTGGCTTTCGAAGGTAATTCAAGTGGGAGAAAGTCTCTGTCGTGATTTCTCTGGGTATCGATGTTGTTAACCAGTTTGGTGTAATTGCAGGTTCCCGAAGGCGTAGGGAATGAGAGGTCGCATGTGTACAACAGAGGAAAGGTTTGGATTAATGGGGGCAGAGAGGACGTGGCTAGAGCATACGCAGAGCAGTCGCAGAAGGATCTACGTGGATTCTTTCAATGGCGAGGACAGGAAATGGCAAGTGGGGGCGTCATGTTCATATGCGCAATGGGGCGTCCCAGTGGAGTGAGTGCAGAGCACCAGGTCACATCAGAAGGTGAATACTGTGGACCCGACTTTGAAGCAGCTTGGGACGAGCTTATTTCAGAGGTATTCAATGCAAATTTCATTATAGATGGGAATCCAAATTAGTGATCAATATGATTTTCAGCATTCAACTGTCTCTGAGATATTATATTTATAGTTTGACTCAAACTACAATTAAATCCCTGCATAATTAGATGGAGTGAATGAGTACAGATGGTATTCAAATCTAAGTTTAGTTTGACGTGTTTTGAAATTCGCTGCTTCTTTTAATAGGGAATTGTCAAGGCTGAGACGAGAGACAGTTTCAATCTGCCATGGTATTTCCCCAACGCGGACGAAATGAGAGAAGCTGTTGAAGCGTCCGGTGCGTTCGAGATTGTGAAGTTGGAAGTCTGCAGTGGAGTGTGTTGTATGGGAGAAACATAATTTGAGGAATGGGTGAGTGATGTGGAATCTTTTGGGAAGAAGAAGGCGAGGCTGGTGAGGAGCTTTGTGGGAAGCCTTGTGGAACACGCAATTGGACTGGAGAATTGCAATGCACTGTTCGAGAGAATGGAAAGGAGGTCCAGTGAAATGTTAGAGAAAGGTCTCCTCCAGCCTTCCAGATTTGTTTCTTGCAGTGTAGCTGCTCTCGTTAGGAAATGAAAGACAGTGTTCTCGATACTTCAATTCCTCTCTTGCATTTTCTATCTATTTGCACCCAGTAAAGTAAAATTGATCTTCAGGATGCTTTTTTGACTATACATTTTTGGACATAAAATTGTCTTAGTCAAGGATTTGCTGTCAAAACGTCCTTTCGCCGTGCATAATTCATTGTCTTAATCCTATGTGGAAATATCAAATAAAATTGAGTGGCTCTGTCTTATATTGATAAAAGTAATTTGATTTTTATCATAAATTAAATAAATAGTTTTTTTCATGAGTATATTTTAGTCTTATATGGAAATATCAAATAAAATTGATTGGTCTTACATTACATTAACACAAGTTATTATCTAGCTTTAATTAACATGAATTTTCATTCAATTCCTATTATAATTTAAATGAATAATCCTTTTTTCACGAGTACATTCTAGTCTTGTTTGAAAAATATCAAAAGAAATTGAGTGGCCATACATTATATTAACATAACTAATTTATCATCTAGTTTTAATTAGCGTGAGTTGTCACTCAATCTCTATTATAAATTAAATGAATAGTCTTTCTCCATTAGTACATCTAATTCTTGTGTGAAAATATCAAATAAAATTGATTGGCCATGCATTACATCAAAACACCTATCTTACCATCAAGTCTTAATCAAAGTGGATTGTTACTCAATTATTATTATAAATTAAATTAATAGTCATTTTCCTATAGGTATCTTTTAGTCTTGTTTAAAAATAACAAATAAAATTGATTACTCATGCTTACATTAATGCAACTAACTTATCATCTAGTCTTAGTTAATATGAATTGTCATTCATTTCTTATTGTAAATTAAATGAGTACTCTTTCTTCCATGAGTATTTGCTATTCTTATGTGAATATATTAAAGAAAACTAATTGGTTGTGCATTACATTAACACAAATAACTTATCATCTAATGTTAATTAACATGATTTGTCACTCAATTCCTATTATAATTAAATGTGATTTTTTAATGGTCCTTATTGGCTAAATTTAAATGATAGCTTTAAGAAGAAAAATGTGCAATATGACACAAATTAGAAAATATAGTTAAGTTAAGAGTAATTTATTTGCCATTACCTTAAGATTAAAGTAGTGATTTTTCTTGACATAATATGTACTAATGACTATCAAATATGGTTGGTTAAAAAAGTTTAAATATAATTTAATTTCAAATAAATGTGATCTACACTATTGAGTAGTATCGTTATGCTCATATAACAAAGTTGGCAGAGGCATGAATAAGTACAATATAGGTCATTACTTTGAATAATAAGTGAATTGCATGATGGTTTGTTGTATTTTTTCAAAAAGATTTAGTGCCTTTTTCTCAACAAATCATTAAAAAATATTCCAAGTATTTATCTCAATTGAATTGCATAATGGACTATTGGAAAAAACTACATTTTTAACAAGTTTTTCTAAATAAAAAGATAAGCATGATATATTTAATAACCATAGGTGCATTTGTATGGAAATATCTAGTTATCTACTTCAAAGGGCGATCATTTAAATCTAAGAAAACTCAAAAGTAGGTTTGTTCATCCATAGAAAATTATAATCTTCACATGTGTGAATACGCATGTGTGTATGTGCATGTGCATGTGTGTGTGCATGTGTGTGTACATATGCATATGTATATGTGTATAGATGTATATCTTTATATGTGTTCTCTAAGTATTCGAAATGGGATCTATAAGCTCTAACATTAGTCTTATAATAACATCAATCATATGTAGTAAACATAGATTGTAAAAAATAAATTAACAAGTGTTTATAATACTATTTAATTAAAAAAACCAAGTTTTATTGTAAGTGAAAGTTGTATGGTGTAAGGATGTGAGCATTGTTGTATATAAAATTTGTGCAATCAAAAGAAGGGATTATGATTATATAGAGACAACCACACTAAAGAGAACATGACAACATGCAATGACATATTGAATCTGCACAATGATCAAGAATAGAGGAACATGGACCCTAATTCACCATCTAGAATCCTCCTTTAATCCAATAGAACAAAACTTAAATAAGAGAACTATACAAAATATAAAAACAACTAAACCCTTCTAACAAACTTTGTCTTATTTTTATTTTCTATTAACAACCTCTTCCTAAAATACTCTCATTTTATCATTATTTAATTTAGAATCTAAAAGGTAAAAGTAACATTTATTTTGCTAAATAAACTTGCATTGAACACCCAAGAGCCTAAGAAAAGAGAAATTTAAGCCTAGATTTTGGTAACATGTACCACTCTAAAAAATAATATTATCTTATGAAAGCTTCCTTGTAAAATTACGATGAATCAAAGAACTATACCAATATGTTAATTATATACATATTTATATTTTCTCATTACATGTTTACTAGCAAGGAGACTCGATGCACAAATCAAGAACCACCCACCAATATCATTATTAAAGCAAAAAACCTTAAAAATCAATGTGTACTCAAACAAGGACCTACTCCTATATACTATACACTTTCATAGAAAAAATGCAATAACATTACCAAATTTGAAAATGGAGTTTGACCACCACTACTCTGCCAACTTTTCCTTGCTCGAGTCATTGTCCTTGCAACAATTAAACTTCTCTATGTTAATCTTGCCCAAAAATTAGACTTGTAGATCATTGTTGGGCATTTTTAAATATTTGTAAAGTTTGCTCTAATTCTTTAGGACTCCATAGAGATGCTATACCAAACAATCCAAAGGAATCCTTTCTTATTATGTGGTTCCATCTTCATTCTTATGTAGTATAAAGGTACCATATGCCATTAAAAGTATAATTACATTAGAGAGAGTCTACACATTATCAAAAGGATCATTTTGCTAATAGATTGTCTCAAATTGAGAAGCATCTAAAGCATAATTTATTTGACAGTGATGCAATCCTCTCCATTAACTTTTTTAGCCAAGCCCTAAACCTAAAGCATCCAAATCCGGAAATCAAGCTTTGTAAGCTCCGTATCAATGTAATCAACAAACCACTCAAACCATTGATCACACTTAACCTTTCAACTTCAAGGAGATCACTCACCTCGACTTCCACCTTTATCCAAAGATTCTTCCCTTTGTCACCATCCCTTTTGCCACCTGTCTTAAAGTCCAATGTTGTTGACAAGCCTCAAAATTAATTTTCAAAACATAAATGAAATCTACCTATCATTAAAAAAGAAAAAAGAAAGAGTAAGAATGAGAAACACCCCACCTAAACCTAAAAGTAAGTGCTTTGTCTTCTCATAAATCCAAACGTAATATTTAAAATGTGAAATATCACATCATTAAAATAGTAACCATAATGATTCTAAATTAGCCTCAATACTCTACTAGCCAAACATAATTATGTCACATTAATAAATGCGCCCAACCAAACCTATTCCAGGTGAAAGTTATTAAACATTTAATTAAAAACAATTTTGTTTATTTAGTTAATATACTTTTATATTACAGTTCGTAGAGATCGTTTCCTCATTTCCCTGATTTTTCCATCAAATATTTTAAGATCCAAAGATGTCCTCGCAAGGGAAGAAAAGTGTCATCCAACTTTCAGAAATGTTGAACCTCTGGCAAATATTATCTAAGTGGAAATTTGTGGGTCCACACGGCTATCATCGCAAAAAAATAAATATGCATATAATAGAAACAGAAATGCGCTGTCATCTTACTGGCATCGTTGAAAGGTATTTCTTTGATAGATATGTCGGAGTTGCATACTGATCAAATTTGTAGCTTTAACTACGGAACAATATCCATCAACCTCCTTCCATGTCTGTAATGTCGGAAGAGTAAACAATAATATCAATTTAAAACATGAAAGCGACCAGGCGCGTGTTTCATTTGATTCTGTAAACCCTATCCAGCAGGGACATTGTCAAATCGATCAGTAATCAAAATAAAAATCGATCGATATTTCATGCGCGCAGATGCAGGTCAATTTGTAAAATTGGTGAGCTATACAGGCGAGATCACTGGTCGAGTCCCACGCATATATATTAACCACAGGATCGCCTTCATTGTCCCATCATGCACGTTCTATAATTCTGAACGCATTTCACCGCAAATATTGGGAGTTCCGATTATGAATGTATTCTACTTCAAATAGTGGGAATGTTTTCTTCAAATTTGACGGTCAGTTATGTCCGTCAATTAAGTTTGAAGTAGGGACTGTTTTCAAGAATCTCAATATTCCGAGATAAATAGAGGCACCGCCATTTATGATTTTATATATTTTGTATGTAATTCTGTATGAAGTTTGTTTTTTATATATTTTGTATGTAATTCTGTATGAAGTTTGTTTTTTATATATTTTGTACGTAATTCTGTATGAAGTTTGTTATTGTAAATTTTTAGTTGAATTTATCGATCTAGTTTCATGAGTATTGGTTCACAAGAATTCATCTTCAATAAGAATGAATAGACTTAAGGATCATTATATTTAAGTGATGTTTATAGGGATGAAGTAATGGGTTCTTTTTTGAAAGTCACTCATCTTAATACTATTCCAACTATTAAAGATAAAATTTTGGCCAATAAAAATAAGATAACAATTTACTATTGTTTAATATACATAAAATAAAATTTATTATTAATTGTTTGATCATTAAATTAGATGATCTTTATCTCGGGAAGTGTGAAAATAGTGACAATAATAGATGAAGTGTAATGACTTGAATATGTTTACAAAAAAATATTAAAAAAAAAAGATGTAAAAAGAAAAAATACAAAACAAATAAAATGTTCGAACCACATAAAAAGTGTAATAAGCTATAAAATTATTGTTATTTTCATTTAATTATAATAAATAAATATTGTAAATAGCTATGTACTTTAGTAAAATAGTAGATATTACTCCTAAAATAATCATATAGTGATTAATTTATTTCAATTTTTTTAATTTAGAAAAGTAAAATATCTAGCTATTTAAGTGTGTCTCAATTAAATAAAATGAAAAAAAAAAAGAGGACTTAGATAAAAATAAAGCATTATCTAAATTTTAAATATATTTACTACATAGTATAAGTGAATAGATTGTATGCACTTACAAATAAAACAATAATTTAGATATAAATATATAAAATTTATTATATTTTTCGTTAAAAAAAAAAGAAATAAAGGAAAAGAAAATATAGAATTGTAGAAATTAAGAAAAAAAGTTATTAAAATTATTATGTAGTTTGTAGTGTGTTTTTCACTATCTAATAAAATAATTCTTAAATAATACCTAAAAATATTGTCTTCCAAACATTTTTCACTATGTAGTAAACTAAACAATTAGAATAAAATAAAATAATTATAAACTACAATATTGTTAATTAAATTTTTTGAAAACTTTAAATCTATATAACAAGTCATACAAATAATGAAATGGTTTCAAAATATTTCCTCAATAAAATGGACACTCTAATACTTGATAAATCATGATTAAATTTATTGTTTTTATAAAAAAAACAAAAAAAAAACTCTATTACTTAACAAATCCCTGTTAAATCTATTAACATTCTTGCTATTATAATAACCATCACTTTTGCAATCTTTATTTTCTTAATATATTTATTCCATTTAATCTAACAAACAACCCATTCATTCTATTAGAAAAAAAAAACATATATAATTTGCAACACAGTAGGGGAAATGTGCCAGTTGTTGTCCTTGTCCAATTGATGTTTACTCCATGATCACTTGACCCCCAATAATGTTTATATTTTAGTCATTACATTGTTTAAATTATGCCAATAAAAAATTACAAATTACACCAATATATGTTCACTACTGAATGTGTAGTTGACCAAAAAAGTTAAACACATTGAAAACACCTTATTTTTTTGAAGCTTTTATTGGTTTTCCAATGAATGGGTAGTGGTGAAGTGGTAAAGATGTAGGGGACAGAGATTTAATAACACCATTTTTAACCACCTTTCACTTTATGGGTTCAAGAAGATGCGTTTTAACTACCCACAAGCCAAAATTTTATTTTTAAGCTAATAACTCGCTTACGAAAAAGCCCAAAATTTTTTGAAGAAATCTGACCCATTTTCCACTCTCTACGGATACATGAAGTTAGCCCTAACGACTACTGGTATGTTTCCCCTAAATAGGAAATTACAAAATAAACTAAATCATCGTAAGGTGGTCTTCAAAATTGTGTAATAAACATGAAAAAACTTGTAACAAAAACTCATGTCTATTATGCTTTAAAATTGCAGGGTGACACACTACTTTTTAATTGTCTTTTTACCATATATTCACTTTTTACAAATGATGAGAACAATGATTTTAAAGAGTTTGTAGCCACAAAAAAATAGTAGGGAAAGAAAAATTAGAAAAGACATATCCTTTCATGCATTTAACATGTAGTTTTTATTGGGAACTAAAAAATATTGACTGATATATCAAAAGAACTGATTTAAGACATCTAAATTAAGATTTAAGGAAAAAAAAATTTAATTATAATGGTATTTAAATTATTTTTTCAAATTCTCTTAAATTGATTCAAGTCTTTTCAAGATCATCAGAATTGAATCATGCATTTTTTTTCAAGATCATTAGAACTAAATCATGCATTTTTGTTGGGTATATTGAACAAAACAAAGTCATTATCTTGAGTGATTTGATGTATCAAATAAAAATATTTAGATCTATTGTGATGGATTAGATTTTTTTCAACTCAATAGTACCTATATTATCATCAAAAAGTATTGCAGGCTGAATTTAATTTTTCCCAATTTCTTCTATTTTATTTAAATCCAAAATACTTGTGTGTCCATAGAATTAATTGCAATATACTTCATTTTTGTAGATTAAAGAGTGACTAAAATTTGCTTCTTTCAACTCTATGTAACCAAATCCTAACCAAGCAAAAATTAATTACTAAATGTGGTCTTCTAACCATCAAACCTACCTACTCAATCAATATCATTAAATCTAACAAGTTCAAACCTTTTATAATAATAATAATGAACATAAAAACTAGTAGTACATTTCATATACCTCAATCTCCTCTTGGATACCTTCACATGAGTTTAAGATGGCTCAAGAATATACCTTCAAATATGTTGAGATAAATTAAATATGAAATATCTATTCTCAAGTGTGAATTGGAAACATCAAAATTTCAACAATACTCTTTCACATTATCTCATCGACTATTTAACAACATCTTCTACACATAACACTACTCCATTAGCATTGGAATGGAGGCAACCATACCAAATTTCTCCAACATATCTATTGCATACTTTGTTTGATAAATAAATAATTTATCCTCCCTTTGATGAACCTCCATTCCTAAAAAGTATTGTGTGAGAACTAAATATTTAATTTCAAGGCCATTCATCATAGTTATTTTGAATTCACCCAAGTTCATCTAAGAATAGGTTCCCATATAAAACTAAGTAGCAACATATAGACATGAAATAAGAATAGCATTACCTTCTCACTTGTAGTAAAGGCTCATTATTTTTTCTCTTGTAGGTGTTTTGTTCAAAATATCCATGCAATCCTAGGATATCATGTTCTTGGTGCTTTCTTAAGGCCATATTAAGCCTTCTTCAACTTGTAGAATTGGAATTCTTTACCTTTCTCTTCAAAACAAGATGGCTATTGGACATAAACTTCCTCCTCTAAGTACCCATTCAAGAATAAACTTTTAAGATTTGTGTCCATTTATTTTGAGTTGCTAGTGAAATCACCATTGAATGAGTCATATGTCATTCTACTAAGGAAAATGTCTCTTCATAACCTATTCTAAACCTATATGTGAATCCTTTAGCAACTAACCATACCTTGTATCTTTCAACAGTTCTATCACTATTGTACTTAGTCTTGTAAAGCCACTTAGTACCAACCATTTTCTTGCCATATAGAAGCTCTATAAGCTCTTAAGTATCATTCCTATATACCAATGAATTTATCACATGTGTTACTAATTTTTTGGTCACAAATGTTTGGCTTGGGGATTAGAATTAAAGATGTTAATGCCATCACTACTCTAAAATACATTTTGTCTATAGTTTTTTTATCAAAGTTCAAATCTATACGGATTATAGTTTGCACTTGCACTATTTAGAAGAAAAATATGATATAACTATTAACTAGGTTACAGGTAGATGTAATAAATTCCTCTCAATTAATTTAAATATATGTGTAAAGATTGCTTACTAAATAAATATCCAATGGCTAAAGAAGAAAATAAGTTTTATTGTCTTATACCTCAAATTATAAACCCTAAACTCAAATTCCTTTTCCTACCTCTTCCACAGCTCATGGAAGTGGTTTTATTTTCTTGGCCGAAATGCTTCATCATCTATTCATTATTGAATGGGTCAAGTATACAAGATAGAAACAACTCCCAATATTTGTTGTGGTTATAGCCAAAAATATTATATAGAATAAGTGATATATATATATCTATCTTAAAGAATCAAAATTTGTAACTCAAGTTGACTTCATTTTAGGATTAAGGAAAATCTATCAAATATGAATGAATTAGACATTTATAAAGTACCTAAAGAAGCCTAATCTAGAAGATAAAAATATCAAATTATGACATATAATGGTTAAGAAACTCCTTGCTTATACTATAAATGATATTTTTTTTTCTAAATCAAGCATTACAATAATTTTATTTTCCAAAGCTGATTATTCATTGGAAGTGTAAATAACTATACTCCTTCAAACTTATATAACATTAGTTGATCTCTTCTTTTACTTTTTTTTACTAGTTTCCTTAGTTTTCACACCACCTTACTCCCTCCATCTTTTTAAGTTAACACGATCCATTATTTACCACTTATTTATCTTCCCTTGTTATCTCATTGTAATAATAAATTATAAAATGCAACCCAAAAAACTGATAGAAAAAATTACATAATCTAAATTATTAATTGTATGATTTCATAAACTTCTAAATAATATTTAATTTTCTAATAACAAATTTTTCCATAAATTTATGTGACTAAACAATCAAACAATATAAATTACCATTATTTCATAATCTTATCTTATGGATTAATCATATGATGGAATCTTTAAAGAACAATATGACTAGAAAATGTATATTTTTTCAATAGTCTACCTCATCTACCTTAAAAATTTTTTTAATAAAACTTTATATAAAACTATGCACACCAGCAGATATAGCTATGCAATGAACAAAATGATTCCTCGCTCTTAGTTTAGTAATCTAAAAACAAAATGTTTCCTCGCTCTTAGTTTAGTAATCTAAAAAGGGCAAGATTGAATTACAATTTGGTCCCGGCGGGGCTCGAACCCGCGACCTTCGGCTACCTCAATTGACAGTCATAAGACCAACGCTCTAACCAACTGAGCTACGGGACCAAGTTGAAGCTCTGCCCTTCTGCCCTTGAACATACTCTGGAATTGAATTGAGAATCCTAATTCATTGTATCTCTATCTCCTGAATAATCTTTTCCTTGCGTTCTACCAAATGAAAATAACTCTAAACAACTGTTTTCCTATAAAACATTAGAAACCTTGTACCTTTTCACTTTTACTCTTATCACAGCCGGTAATCAACAGTGTTTTGACTCAAAGATTCACGAGATAAAACCCGATGTTGAAGATCTGGGGAAACGATAGTCTACAGAGACCGAAAGAAGATGCCAGAGCAAAACGCACAAAATAATTTCATTAAAACCAGAAACGTTTCTAATAATGTATGAAGGTTTTGAAAAACTGTAGTGGTGCCTGAAAGCATTGGAGCATCGGCGCGGGGAGTAGATCAACCACACTTTCTATGAGTGAATTGCAACAAAGGCAAGCTTGCTGGAGCCAACAGTAGTTGAGATGCAACAAAGTATATTAGTGATAGGTGACCGATTGTAATCTCTGTGTAGGGCTGCTCTGCTTATTCTCTTGAGAGAAGAAAAGATTAAAAAAAAAAGCAAGATAATGGATCAAACACAGAAATAAACTCAGAGCAGATGCGAAAGACAAAAGACAAAAGTTTTTTTATCGTGGTTCACTAAATGGCTACATCCACACCGAGCAGGGGATAGCTCATTTTATTCAAATCCAGAATCAATCTCTCTGTTACAGCATATCAGATATCTATTCAACGCTACAGCAGTATGCATACAATTTGATGTAAAAACTCAATTACAGAATGTATCTTCAGCAGCATACCCTCACGTATTCTACAACCTTCTAAAATAACTCATGACTATATTTATCCCAACGTGCGAAATGGCAGAGAGTAATGAAAAAGCATCACTACATCGTGAAGGTGCCACTAACATCTAAATAAAAATTGCTGCAGGCGTTACATCCATGTAGAGGATTGGGTTGCATTCATTTAGGCGTTACACCAATAATCTCCCACTTGCAGTCCAATCTGGGCTGCAAGAACTGCACAAAGATATCCCCCACTCCAAGCTTATTGTCAGAGAACATGACAATACCAAGAGAAGTCCTACAGAACTCAAACTTCTCCTTTAGAACAATCTTCATCAAAGCATCTGTCGGACCGCATCCAATGACATTCAAAAAATCTGAAGTATCATAACCTACCCTCTGCCCCAACTGAGAATCACCATCAATTTCAACTACCCTAGGTTCTTTGGCATCACCCTACTCACTATCATCTAACTCATCCCCAAAACTTTCACTATCAAGCATACTAAGAAAATCATTAATAATAGATTCAGTTTCAGCATCTAATTGATTCAAAAAACTTTTATGGGCAATCCATATTTCACACAATGACGAATCTGAAGTAGGATGAACAACTCCCACTTCAACATAACTCTCTATTACATACAAGGTGCCTAATTTGCTGCCCCTTGCAATTACCAAGGCCCCCTTTTTAACTTTGCATCTATGAGATTTAAACTTAATTTCACAACCTTGAGAGCCCAATTGTCCACCTGAGATTACATTTTGTTTGAGCTGGGGAACATATCTAACATCACATAACAACCAAGTATATCCATTTTTAAGTTTGAATGAAATATACCCTTTTCCAACAAGATCACAAGATTCATTGTTACCAAGAAAAACTTACTGAAGTCACCAATTTGTAGATTTTTGAAATACTCCTTGTACAAAGTAACATGAAACGATGAATATGAATCAAGCAGCCAACCATTAAAGTTGGAATTTATTCTTCAATTAAAAAAGAACACATGCATCTTCTTGGTTTGCTATGTTGGTTTAATTATTGATCACCTTTTCTTGTGCCTTTTTGTAGTTCCAATAGTTCTTTCTTATGTGACCTTACTTGTCACAAAACCAACATTCTCCATTTCTGCCCCTGGACTTTGATCTTCCTCTGACATTATTTCTTCCTTTACCTTGATCCCTTCCTCTATTGTCAATACTTATAGTAGTCAAGGCATCACCGAATGAGGGCTCTTAATTCTTTCTCCTCATAGAGAAGCGTGGCTACAACATCATCAAATTTTAATTTTTTGGCAGCCACCAAAGTGCTAACTGCCATCACCATTCCTTCCTAGCTATTAGGTAATGAACATAATAACAATATTTTCTTAATCTCATCATCAAAATTGACACCCACTGAAATCAATTGGGTGACCAAAGTATTGAATTCATTGAGGTGATTTGACATGATCCCACCTTCTCTCATTTTCAAATTATATAATTTCTTCATGATGAATACCTTGTTTGACGCTGAAGCCATCTCATACATTGAAGAAAGTTTATCCCAAAGCTCTTGCATTGTCTTCTTAGGTAAAATATTGAATAACACGTTCCTAGACAACAAAAGAAAAATAGTTGTGCTTGCTTTCTTATCCATTTTTTTCCAATCTTTGTCTGATGTTGAACCTTTTCCTTTTGTTTTTCCAAGCAATTCAAGTGAGAGATCCTACTTAATCAGCAGTGATTCCATCTAAACCTTCCACAAATTGAAGTTCTTTCTCACAAAATTCTCTATCTTCCATTTATCCACTTCCTCCATGCTTATGGAAATTCTTCACCTATTTCCAAAAGACCACTTCACTACTGAGCTTTGACACTGGGCTATGATACCAATTGTTGAGAGAATATAAAATAAAGAAAATAGCAAGATAATATAAATCAAACTCAAAAATAAACTCAGAGTAGATGCAAAATACAAAAGAAAAAAGTTGTTTAATGTGGTTCACTAAATGGCTACATCCACACTGAGTAGGGGATAGCTATTTTTATTCAAATCCAAAATCAATTTCTCTATTATAGCATATTAGATATCTATTCAACCCTACAACAATATGCATACAACTTGATGCAAAAACTCAATTATAGAATGTATCTTTAGCAACATACCCTCATGAAATCTACAACCTTCTAAAATATATTTATCCCAATGTGGGGAATGGTAGAGAGTATTGAAGAAGCATTACTACTTCGTGAAGGTACCACTAACATCTAAATAAAGATTGTTGCAAGTGCTACATCCATGTAGAGGATTGGGTTGCATTCATTTAGGCATTACACCAACATATTCTTCTTCTCTACTTCTCTTTTTTGATCTCTATGTCATCATTGTTGATGAATTTATTGCGGGTAAAATTAAAACAATTACAAAAAATTAAACTTAGAAAATTTGACAATACACAAATACAAAATATGGATTTATAGTGGTTCACCAGTTTAACTACATCCTTTTTAAGTAGAGTAATTCTCATTAATATATTAGTTGTTGAATACATTTATAGCAACGTCTATATATGTAATCAACAATGAATAATAATCAATTACATTATTCATAAAGAATAAGCCTTTGATTAGGAAAGTGAAGAGTCACTTTAGTTGGAGGGAAAAACAAGGTTGGCCATTGGGCTTCAACACCCAACAATCACACCCACCATAGTAGGAAGTATTGAGGAGAAAGTTGGGCAAAGGTTTAGCTCCTCATCAAAGAATAGCGATGTTAGAAAAACCTTAGTAGCTTACCACATAACATCATGAACCTATACCTAAGAGAAATTAGTAATGATGTCATAAATCAACATTTTTAATTATAATTATTATTCCCTAATATTGGGATGAGCATTTAGGTTTATGATGTTAGATGTGACCTAAAATTTTATAGTATTCAAAGCACTAATGTATGAGTGGTAAATGAAAATTTTTAGAGTCCTCCACTCATGAAGTGTTGTGTCTACTATTGTTGTTGGAGTCTGAAGATTCCAGAGTTGAGTCATCAAAACCAAAGGATGAAGAAGAGCCTATAGATATGTCCCCACTAAGAGTTGGCTCCAAATGTCAATTTCACTATAAAGATGGAAAATGTTATAATGGTTGAGTGTTTTAAATGGAACATGACAAGTTGGCTAGGGTTTCATTCTTGATTCCAACATCTGAGAGCTTGTAGGTCGGTACATTTGATAAAATATTTTTGTTGTCTCAGCATTTCAACTTAAAGTTAATTCTTGATTTATATTTTTTATGTTGGACATCAGTTGAAGTTGCAAAGCTTATTTTTGTCTCTATATACATATATTAAGGACTTTTATGGCTTGAAATATGCTTCTATATTAATATTTTATTTCTATACTATTGATCAATTATATTGCATTTAATTTATTTTGCATATATTCTCATTATTCGAATTGATCATAAATGGATAAACATTCTAGTCATCCATGTACAATTGCAAAAAAAAATGATATAGTATAGAAAAACAAAACTTGAGGAAATAGATGAGTAGCACAATAAAGATAAGTAAATGAATAATATAAAAATAATGATAGTATATGTTTTATAAAAAATTGCATGTATTAGATATTATTAAAATATTTTATTATTTTTTAGATTATTGTTCACTAGATTAAACCTATACATGAGAAATTCTTTTGAATCTCCATTGTCACATAGAAAAGAGAGTAACAAGTTAACAAAATATGATGTAAAACATATATGTACTAGGTTGATTTGTATGCATATATAACAAATATTGAAAGGCGAAGAGTGTTTATAAGGAGCATGTTTCTTGAGTTTGTTTATTCTTTGATTCGAAACTAGTAGCAACAATGTTGCTTGAGTTAGTTTTTTCTAGCTCTCAATAAAATAACATTAGTATCAACTAGTTGAATATGACAAAGATAAATGAAAAAAATATTCCTCTTATAAGCTTAAGAATATACCTCTTCCTACAAGTTGAACATGCCTAAAAATGTCTTAGAATTGTACCTAAAACTCTAAAATCCTCATCATTGTACAATTATCTATTTCCATCTTTGCAAGGGTTTTATAAAATGCAAAAGAAAGTATGTTAAATTTAGAGACGCTAGATAGGTGTTATAAAGATGGTTGGAGGGTGTTATCTACAATTTTTGTAAATATTCCATTCATACTATTTCAAAATAATTTGAGGTGATCTATCATTTTGGGGTCTACATTTTTTAAACTTGGGTGATATATAAATTTTTTCTCATGACATCTACAAGTAGAACTGTCTTCTCTCTCTCATGGCCTAATCATAACATCAAATTAGTCAAAGCTTACTTGATGTCATAAAAAAGAAAGTGTTTTTTGTTCCCAAATAGCTACATTTGTTTAATTTATTAGAACAATTAAATTATAAAAGTGTCCAAAATATTTTATGCTTTTATTTGAAATTATGTTGAACTATTCAAGCTTAAATTTTGATAAATGTCATCTTCAATGTATTTACAAGACTATACAAATTTACACCAAGTGAATTAAATTCATTGACATCATAATTGAATCCATTTCAAGCTAATATTGTATGGGCTCATTTTTTCTTTTATAGATATATTTAGTTGTTCATGTTTATAAACTTTCAAATTCTTTAATTTGTCTCTATTATTTTTAGGTATTTTTAATTTCTTTATATTTTAAAATTGAATTTTTTTTTTTATATGATTTTAATAGTCATTCCCAAGATCTATAAAAAATAATTGGTCATCCCAATCACTATGAAAAAAACATATTTTCTAGCTAGATTTATAATAGAAAAACCTTGAAAGAGAATCCTAAATACTATTAAAATCTTCAAGCCCCTAAATAAATCAACAATTATTTCTTCATGTGTGTGATAATAGATTTGCAATTATCTTTATTGTAGTTGGAAACTATCTCAATCAACTAGGGCCCTCAATTAGACATAGAAAAATATATGATAAAGCATACCACCAAAGATGGTATAATAAGATTCATGTTATATAAGGGAGTTGCGTTTTGTGGATGATATGCTAGGATAGATGGTTTGGTTTTGGAGATAGAAAAAAATATCATTATACTAGGGAGTCTTAGGACTAACAATGCCATGCATCATATCAAAATTTGGAAGATCATAAGAAGCCATAAGGATTTTTTCATCAAGGAAATGATACTCATTAGCTTCATCAAGCATATTTAGAAGAGGTATAATAGTGTCCACTGTATCAACTTATTGATATAAGTAACTTGATCAAAATATTTATCTTTTAGAATTACTACTTAAAACTATTAGCCATATAATTATATGGCACATGTTTGTCACCCTTGGTAAGCATTGTGACCTTTTCACACATTGCTCCACTGTAAATGGGGACCCCTAGTAGTTTGATAGTTTTTAGGGTTTTACCTTCATACAACAGTTTCATGAGGTCATCATTTTAAGAGTTTCAAGTTAGTTTTTTTTTAGAATCATCCAAGCCAAGTTGAGAATCCATGCCTGAATTAGTGCATAAATGTCATGGAAGGGTTCAGAAGGTCTAGGAGACAAAGATCACCTATGCTTTGGGCCAATTCTGACACTTCCCACTTTTTAGGGAATCTATTTTTTTTGCTTTTTCGCTTTTTCATTTTTGGCATTTTTGGATCAGACGGGGTTTCCTATTTTTTAGGGATTTTTTTTTTCTATTTTTAGAAAGTCAACCTTGGTCAACATTTCCATCTTTAGAACCAAAAATCAGCCAAAAATAATAATTGAAAGGTCAAAGTAAAAATCAAAAAATCAAGCAAAAATTAGGAAAAGCATGGAAAAGCAAGGGAAAAATCTAGAAAATCAGTTGAAAATCATGACAAAATCACCAAAAAATCAACTAAAAGCATGAAGTTCATGAAAAATGTGCCTAAGTCTGGAGAAATTTTCCCTTGCCATGGAGATGAAGGATGGCAAGACAATCACAAAGTTTTCCATACCTTAAGGCAATGGCGAGAAAGTTTGGAAGTCTACCCTCACATGGCATGGACCTTTTGAAGTCTGCACCAGCATGATGATGAAATGGCTAAGGTATAAGGAAGTCTGCCAAGCCTTAGAAAAAAGATGGTGAGACCCTTGGAAAGTCTACCCAAGCCTTAGGTGATGGATGGCATGAAGACTACCAAGTCTACCCTTGACTAGGCAAAGAAGCAAGGAAGTCTGCCCACCTCAAGGTACCAATGACAAGACATTTGTGAAGTCTGCCTAGCATGAGAAGAAGGAAAATTGAAAATTTGGCTAAGTATTTGATGCATTGGAAGGAGAAAATGTGAATTTTGGCTAAGTATGAGAAGAAAGGAAAATATCAAGGAGGATGAAAAGTCTTATATGCCTTGATGGAAGATGGAATAAAGTTGGTGAAGTCCGCTTAGGCCATGGCAAGGAGAGTGTGAAGTCCACCCAACTTGGGAAGGGGAGAAAAAAATGAAAATTTTCCTAAGTATGGGAAAATTTTATGAAGTTGGCTAAGTGCAGAAGTTAGAAAGTCCACCCTAGGCAAAAAAAGGATGACATTTTTCTAAGTATCATGGAAATTTTCCTAGGAAAAATGTTCAAATGCATACTTTCCTAGAGAAAATCGTACTTGAGCAAGAGATAAAATTTGGTTTTAGCATGAGAAAATGTGCCCAACACAAATTGAAGTCAACCATGGCAGAAGAAAATAAGGATCTGGCATAATATTTGTTGGTAAGATGGCTAAAATTTCAACGTGGCTAGACGAAAATTGAAATAACTTGGAAAATAAATATTTAGCCAAGGAAAAAAAATTAAAATAGCCATGGGTCAAAAATGAATGGGTTGGAAATAAATTAAATATTTTAACATTTTAATAATTTATTTCCAACACTTAGAAATATAAAATGCCCCAGACAAAAATAAAATTCGCTAGAGACGTATTCGAAGAAAATAAATTATGCCAGAAAAGAGAAAATCCATGAGCAAAATTAAATTTTCCATGAATTAAGACTTGGGAGAAAAAATAAATTTAATTGGACATTTAATTTTTTTCTAAATTTTAAAAATCAAAGATAAACGTCTAGCAAAAAATTGAATTTAGGAAAATCAAAGGGATTTACTGGATAAGCTTGCTAGAGAGATTTTTCGAAAATAATGAAAACTTGCCTATTTGAGATGAGAAAAAAAATCGAAATTGAGAGAAAAAGATGCAGTTGCTAAAACAAATCAAATTCTTTAGCATTATAATGAGTTTCAGCAACTCATTTTTCACAAACTCAGCTGAAGAGAACTTAATCTCTTGAAATTATAAGAAAGTTGAGAAAAGATCAATTCTTCTGTAGGAAAGGCCAATTTTCTCAGAGGAAGGAATAATTTTTATTGTTGAAGAAGTTTTTTTTTTAAGAAGTGAAGAATTTCTTGGTTGAAAGTCAAATTTCTCAGCAAGACTGACACACTTTGTCATTTTACTTTTGATTCAATTCTCAAAATTTGAATCTGATTCACAGCCAAAGGATTTTTCCTCAGGTTTGGAGTTTGGTTGGCTAAATTCATCAATTCTCCTTCTATCTTTTTTCATTTTCTCTAAACTTCAATCAAATTCATTTACTTTCAGCTTTGCTTGTTTAGAGAAATTTAATAAGCTAAAAGTAAAATATTCAGACACAAGGCATAGGAATAAATTATATTTTAAAGTCTTTTTATTAATTTTAGTGTTTCTACTATAGGTTAATGACCATGACAGGAGAACCATCAAAGAAGTTGTTGATGAAGTTCTTCAGTAAAGGGGTACAACGAGAGTCAAAGATAAATTCCAAATGGAAAAATGCCGTAGACACTGATCTGGGATATGTAGATTTTGTGGAGTTCAAAAAGAGAGTATGTGGACATGCTGGATTACTGATACCAATTTCCAGATGGATGGTGAGGAATGGAATTTTCCAAGAAGCCAAATTCCCACCTATAATAGACTATGCTGAGTTGATGGTAGAATGTGCCATCCATCCATTGCAATGCTCAAGAAAGAAAAATTGTTGCACCTAACGGAAGGATTCTGGCTCACATTGGTGAAGTGGCAATACAAGAGGCATTTGACATCCCAACACATCACCGGACCATCTACAAAACCAAGGGGGATGCCAAGGGATTGTATGATAGCCAATTTAAATTGTGCACCACAAATGTTAATAAGGCATGGTTGGAGAAGCCTAGACCATCCACAATGAAGATGCCTAAGAAGTTGTGCCAAATTTTTTTTAAAGAGAATTATGGAGATATCATTCTAATGTTGAATAAGATAGCCGACAATCTCCAAGGTGCATATTTTGAGACGTGGATGTATTATTTTATAGATAAAATCAATTTCGGTGTGAAGATGTTCAACTAGCCTTGAATGATAAGTGACAATCTTCACGAGCAACTAACCAATTTGGAAAAGACAAAGTCTTTTCATATGAGCTCGTACATTGTCTATTTGTTGGCCAAAACATACATGTACTCAGGATTGATTTGCAAAGTCAAAGTTGGCAATGGGGAGAATGAACTCAAGTCTTATGACTACTACCTGCAACTTCAATTCAGGGGGAAATCTCATTTTAGGCAGGTGCATGATGCTTTCCTAATGTATATCAAAGAATAATTTAATGAGGAACGCACTACAGGCTAAGTCAGGAAGCTAAGAGCTTGATTAGTACATATGGATCCTGGTTTATCTAGTTTCCCAAATTTACGTATGTTAGGATCTAGGGATTCACTGGAAATCCTTACAAGCTGCCTATCTATCCAACAAATAAGATGATTTTGCTTAAAGTCCTGAGATAGATAGAAGATTATCAGAACACCCAGAGGCCAAGTAAGAAGGAAACTTTAATTCTCCCATTCTTTATTGGGAATATGTTAGATTCTTGTCTGTCAACACAAGCATTCAAGAGCGTAAGGCTAGAAATCCAATGGTACCCATTCATAGCTTATCAGTCTAGGGCTAATTTTGAACTGCATCATCACATTCAGACCATGGATGAGAGAAGATATAAACACAAATTAGACTTGGAGGACTTCTGGGTGAATGCCGCTGGTGAATATGAAGTTAGGAGAAGATTATGGTCTAGAGTTCCGATGGAATTTATGAGGGCTACCAAACTTTGCCAGGTGCTTGATCAATTATAGGATGATGGAAATTATGTCCAGCCGAGCTTTGAGGAGAGCTGACCTCTTCCTTCTGTGAAGTGGTTAGAGCTTGAGCATTCAAACTTGGATACATTAATGAGACCAGTGATTAAGTATTCTATCCAACAAATAAGATGATTTTGCTTAAAGTCCTGAGATAGATAGAAGATTATCAGAACACCCAGAGGCCAAGTAAGAAGGAAACTTTAATTCTCCCATTCTTTATTGGGAATATGTTAGATTCTTGTCTGTCAACACAAGCATTCAAGAGCGTAAGGCTAGAAATCCAATGGTACCCATTCATAGCTTATCAGTCTAGGGCTAATTTTGAACTGCATCATCACATTCAGACCATGGATGAGAGAAGATATAAACACAAATTAGACTTGGAGGACTTCTGGGTGAATGCCGCTGGTGAATATGAAGTTAGGAGAAGATTATGGTCTAGAGTTCCGATGGAATTTATGAGGGCTACCAAACTTTGCCAGGTGCTTGATCAATTATAGGATGATGGAAATTATGTCCAGCCGAGCTTTGAGGAGAGCTGACCTCTTCCTTCTGTGAAGTGGTTAGAGCTTGAGCATTCAAACTTGGATACATTAATGAGACCAGTGATTAAGTATTCTTAGTGGTGGGTTGACCATTAGGTCCAGGAGTTGAGGTAGAAGATAATAACGCTCACATATGATTTATTGAGGGAGACAAAGTCATACTCCTCCAATGTTGGCACAACCCATAATGATGATCTACTTGAGATTGGCGAGAAAAGGAAAGAAGTAGTTGCAAGAATAGAGCCTGCTCCAAAGTGATAGAGGATGGAGGCATCACATTCTACTACATCTAAGAACATAGACGAGCTATTAGCTACCATAGAAAAATCCTTGGCTAAGATGATGAGACCTTCTCCATTTTAGGAAAAGAACAATGATCCAATCCAATTGGATGATGATGAGCCCCCATCTCCTACAGGCATAGAAGTATTGGGTTCAGATAATGAAATGGAAGTGCAAAATGATGATTTCAAAGAGGGAATGATTTCTACCCTCAGAGGAGCCTTGGATATTCCAAATGAAGGGAATGTTCAAGAGGGAGATAGTATCGAGCAACCTACCATTCTGGATTGGCTGAAGGAGAGGATGAAAATTTAGGCACCAGTTGAGGTCTGAAAGGAAGATGATATTGTTGATTTCTTGGCAAGGTTGGAACAAGTTGCTACTAAGAAACTTTCCAAGAAATTCTCCACCATTCAAAGGGACGAAGCTAACAGTCCTTCCATACATATCGCAGTACCAACAGTGGATAAATCAAAATATGAGACCACTCCCTAGGAATACACCATAACCACTATAGACCTTGGCCCAAAAACAAAAGTCCAGAGGGTAGAGGAACTGGATAACTCCATGTCAAATATCAAGGGGAGATTAGAAAAGGAAGTGGCAAAAAAGGAGTACAAAAGAGAGGTCGAGTACCTGAAGGAGTATATACAACATTTGACCCAACCACTCAATTAGGGTGATGCAGTAGCTCCTCCTCTTCTCAATTTCTCACAAGAGATGGCCAAGGATGTGGAAGAAGGGATGGTCATGGCCAAGGAGGCCGATGAATAGATGGCAAGCAAGGGCATTGAAATGGCTTTGTTCATGGAGAGATTGACGCTTGCTTATGGACAAACTTATTCTTTCCTTTCCAGATTAGCTGACATGGAAAAAACTTGGGACAACCTCCTAGATATTCAAGAGAGGCTCATTCCATGCCTCAAAGTACTGAAGGGCATTCCAAAGGAATAATTGGTTGAGGGAAAGGTGATTTCTACAGGAGTGGCTTATGATTTTCATCATTGGTTTTGGGCAGTGCCAATACAAAGAGAGGTTCTAGAGAAGGTAGAGGAAAATGGGCTTAGAGTTGAGGAGGAAGTTAAATAAATCTGAAGTAAGATTTATATGATAGCTACAGTTGTGTTTGACAGAGAGATTGTCTAGGAAAATGACATGCAACTAGAAAGGTTGAAGCATAAGGTTCAAGAAATTTTCTTCTCTACTATTGGACCAATTTTTAGGTAGGATTTCACAAAAGTGGCGAACCTCTTGTCCATCCAAGATGATTTTGTGAGATAGGAAATGGATTGGGAGAGCACCTTCGCCAGATATGTTGAGGATTTGGACAAACTTGTATTTAGGATAAGTATGCTACTACCAGTCACAATGAAGTTGTTAGGATCATGTCTAGATTCATTGAGTACCATGCCACCCAAGAGGATAGGGATGCCTTCCCTTGAAGATAGCTTCAACTGCCACCTCACTGCTTGTTTACTAGTTGTTAACTGATGTTATTGCGAGCAACCCTAATTAGGGTTGAGTTGTATTAATCTTGGCCATTGATTTTGTTTTAATCGTGGCCTTTCATTTCATTATGAAAACTCTATATAAAGTTGTAATCTCTCCCTTTCATTTGTGTGGAGATAGTGTATGAAATTGTTGCATTAGACTATTTTCAATAATAAAAGCTCTTATGCATGATTTTCTTTGAATCACTTTTATTGTCAAGTAGTGAGAAAAGTTAAATAAATTCTTCTACCATATATTAGAATTAGATTACAATTAAGTAGAATTTTTTTTTAATGTTGGTTAAGTGAATGCAATATTTGATCATATAGATTAAATGGTGAAATATTGCTCATAATTTCTTCAGATGGATGATTTTTATTTGATGTGTAACCTTAGCCTGAGCTTGTGATTGTGGATGCTTAACCTCAATCTTATTTGAGGCATGAAAATTATAATCAAACCCTTTGAAGATTGCACCAACTTTGCGTACTTGTCCTAGGGAGGCAAAACAAAGAGTGGTTACCCATTTCACTTGATCTTTATTATCTGTTGAATTCCTAGGCATAGATTAAATTCTCTAAACCCTTATCTTTTTCCCTTTTTTGAGATCCAAACTAAAATTCCCAATAAAAGAAGATTTTAATGATAAATTTGTCTAAGTCTTGAACTTGTGAGAAATTCCTTAACATAAGTCCCTTTGTGTATTACCAACAAATCACAATACCCATTGAGCTTATCCACATGTCATGACTTGACGAAAGAAAACTTGGAGTCACCATATGATCTTCTCACAATCTTAGCATACGTGGCGACTTTGTTCAAGAGAGGATAGAGTGTCTTTGGAAATTTTATTCTGGGTGTTCAGTGGATGATAAAACGTACACCAACATAGAATTGGCACTAGGAGGGCCACACCACAAGGGATTGTTTACAAGTTAAGGA
Organism: Sequoia sempervirens; assembly: GCA_007258455.2. Lineage (NCBI taxonomy): Eukaryota > Viridiplantae > Streptophyta > Pinopsida > Cupressales > Cupressaceae > Sequoia > Sequoia sempervirens. The sequence goes on from VDFB02000008.1 coordinate 118,885,948, forward strand.
AATAGACATGATGTAGTATAGTATTACCACTTGAGTTTCCTTTTGATGTACCTGTTGAACAACTAGATCAACCACCAACAAATATTATTGATTAGTTGTATACACTAGCTTGGAAGTCATAGGCAGACTATGCCCAATTCGGATTGAAAAGTCATGTCCTTGCTAGAGAAGAAGAAAAGGGAAAGAGATTTGAGGAAGTAATGAAGAGAGACTTGATAAGCCAAAAGATTGATCACTTAAAACAAGCTTTCGATGAGATAGAATGATCAGTCGCTACAGGCTCATCTTACATTCCAAGCATTGAAAGTAATATGAAGAATGGTGCTCCCGACCAATGCTACGGATCCAAATCAAGATCCTCAGCCCATGTTATAACCTAACTTGGTTTTTCACGATGTAAAAGAGGATATCATTACCAAAAATTTTAGCCTCGCGTGGCAAGAAAGAAGAAGTGCTCTTAATTTGGTTTCACATGCACTTTATCCTTGAAGAAGAAGAAGAAAGAGCACAACGAATTGAATTCAATATTCAAAGGGACCTCCTTGTTGAAATATTTGAAGCTCTTCAATGAAAGAAAAACTAATAGGGTAATCACCAAGCTAATCAACAAGTCCAACAACAAGTAAATCAACCAGCTCCTACACCAGCACCTCCTACACCACCTCGACTAGATTGAAGACAGATATGTTAGATCGAATTGGCTCTTTCTCAACAGATAGAATTCAAAGAATTACCAGATCCACTCCAAATTATTTTAAAGAATTTGTAGAGCTATCACCTCACAAAAATAAGCAGAAAAAGAGATCTGAAGCGTCACAGGAGGGAACATCTAGCATAGTTGGTTCTAGTGAAGAAGCACTGAGCGAGGAAGTTCCTTTTGGTCTCTTCCAAACTTCACCACCGCATCCTCCAGTTCCAAGAGCCACACAACTAGATTGTCAACAAATTTTACTGGCTACACAGCAAGTGCAACTAGTTCCACCAATTCAACCAGTCCAAGTGAACCACCCAAATGCTCCAATGGCATGGCGTCCAACTAACTCATCACCTATGATGTTTGTTGTTTATCATGATTTACCTAAGAATCCAGTACAATTTTTGTTCCAAGTTTCACAGTGGTGACTTGAGCCACACTACAGATGAGCATATCAAGCTTTTTGAAGATCTTCTTCAGAACAAAGATATCCAAGAAGAAGATGTTTCTTGTAGATTTTTCCCCTACATGTTCAATGAGGAGGATTCTTATCAGTACATCCATTTCCCAACTAACTCCATCCACAATTGGCAACAAATGAAGAATACTTTCTTAGAAAAGTTCATGACACCCAATTTCCCCATTTGATTTATATAGGCAATTTGTGGAAGTAAAGAGACAAGAACACAAACCAATTAGCACGTTCAACAATAGATTCCATAGAGCCTATACAAAGTTAAGAGATCCCTATGAGTTGGACAATGCAACAACACTACCAATCTATTACAAAGCTTTGGATCATCTTACCGCCATGTTTGTGAAGTCAACAAACCCACTCCCAGTGGATTTGAAGGGAGCATATGTTGTAGTAATAATAGTTAGTAATGGTCTATGAGTAGGTATGGCTCTTGTTCCACTCAATTACTTAGGAAATGTAGCCTCCTAGAATCAAGTTCAAGATATTAATCTAACATTGGCTCATCAGACACCTATGATGAACCCAGTTCCTCCAGTGGGAAATCAAATGGCCCTTCACCTAGGAGTGCCCATGTCTCAAGTACCACCAACACAACCAATATATCTTTAGAATGCGACAAATTTAACATGAACTCAAGAAGAGAAGGATGAAATGAAAGATTTGATTGGACAAGTCAAGAAGATGTCAACTAAAGTCACCTATTTGAAAGGTCAAAATAGCCAAATTCAGAGTTTTCAAAAGAGCTATCAAGCACCTCAATGGAATTACCAAGGTCAGGGTCATTCTAGATATCAGAGAGACAATCAGAAATATCAAAGGAACAATCAAAATTATCAAGGGAATAACCAAGATTTCCAAAATAACAATTCAAGCTTCCAAAAGAAGACCTAGAACACTGGACCTAACAATGGTACTATATCGTCACCCTTGGATAATCCACCTATTGACAATCATCTTGTAGACAAGGTGTTCCTAGACAAGGAAACGTTATCAGGATGGTGCATACTACACAACACAGATCAACATTCTAAGTTACATTGTCACAAGTTCCAAGTAGTCGCAGATATTTTCAGAAGTGAAAGGAGGAATTCTGAGGCAGAACATCCTCTAGTTACTAGATATGAATTAATTCCTACACCAAGATATGATAAGGCCCTTGTGATTGAGAGTGTCCGATTCCCACCCCAAGAATACCCACTGTATCAACATAATTAGATATTTTGACCTGCATATGCAAATGGCTCAGTGGAGGTGCCACGATATCAAGATGGGTCAAAAACTCAAGACCCATCTAGCCACATCTATAATCAATGGTTATAATTTCCCTCCACTGTATAATAGTATATTGGTAGAAGGAACCAAAGAAGTGCTCCAACAGGTGTCTAGAAATCCATTCAAGATATACCAAAGGAATAATTTTCAAAGTGAACCTTTGACTACATCTATTCCTCTAAACAATTTCCAAACCCCACCACATCCAAATGCTACCAATGTGCCATCTCTTCCCAGAGATTCTCTAGAATATTGCTAGTAGAATGCTTAGCCAAATGGAATGAGAAAAGCTATTGTTCCCTAAGTGGAACAAACAAGACATGTGAGCCCTCAAGTGGAGTAGGTTCAAGCTTAGAAAAAAGACTATCCCCGAGAAGAACTAAAGCGGCTAAGTTCATATGTGTTGGAAAAATTTAAAAGAATGAAGGTCAGCTCACCTCTAATCGAGTTGATGAGAATCCTTGAGATTAGGGAAATGATTTTGGGCAGTTTAACTGAAGCAGTTGCTCTGAGAAACATCCTATAGAATGTGCCAAACAAAGGAGTGCCCAATGCTCCAACAAATACCAATATTTCTGAGTTAGAATTGCCAAAAAATATATTTGATGCTCCACAACAACCTTCTGGTGTTGTAGGAATGAACCTGACATCGTTTGAACATTCCAATGATCAAAGAGACATGTTGCCAGAAGAAGTCCTTATGGACACAAAAAAAATTCAAGAAGAATTCCTAGCAAATGAGCAACCACAAACCCCACCAAAAAGAGAAATTGTTCTTGGAACACAAAAGGAGAAGAACCGAGATATCAACAATCAAGATAAACAATTGGTAGTCTTTTAGTAGGGAAAAGATGAGCCTATCCCATTTTTATTTTTAGTCAAAATATTTGGAAAAATGTTACACAATTGCCTAGTGGATTCTGGTGCTTCAAGCAACATGATGCCGTTAGTTGTCTACCACAAGTTGGGACTTGTACCTAAAAGAACCAACAAGAAAGTCACACAGTTACATAAAACAAAAATCCTAGTTATGGGAGAATTAAATAACATCCACATGCAATTGGTAGCAGACCCAAGAATACAAAGCTATATAGACATCTCAATGGTGGATATTCTTGATGGGTACGATGTGCTTTTGAGTAGAGATTGGGTGAGAAGGATAAATGGATATATCTCTATAGACTTTTCCCATTTGGATACCGTGGAAGGGAGTCCCACACTAGATAAGGATTGACAACACACCAAGGCTCAAGTTGATGATTACTGAATATGGAGAGAACAATGAGATATTGTTTCTAGAGATAGACTTAGGCACTTACAGGCCTAAAGTAAATGAAGTTATCATGTTGCATGAATCAATTCAAGAAAGTAATCAAATGGCTGACTCCATAAATATGTTGATTGGAAAAGGGGAGAGCTCCTAGGACAATGATGAAGGAATGTTTGAAGTTTCACGATTTTTTTTTGGAAAAGTGTCCAAATGAAGACTGAATTGGATGAAGATATTCATATTCAAGATTTGTTGTTACCAAATTGGTTTTGAGTGCAAAATGCAACTCATTCAGAGTTCATTTGTAAGGTGTTCCATAGAGCCATAGAAGAAGTATAGAGAATTATTCCACAAACGTTAGGATTTTCAAACCATGTAGAGGTCAATCATATTGATGGCTTCACCTCAATAAGGATACAAGAGATAGCCTCTGAGCAAGATCATCAGGGAGAAAACGGAAATCCATAGATTCCACAGTCTTCACAACAAGAACAAGTTTGGATCCTAAGGTTTGATGGATCTCGATCAAAGAAAGGAGTTGGAGCTAGTTTTGAGTTAGTTAGTCTGAAAGGAGAAGTATATCTTACTGCTTATAGATTAGAATTCTCGTGCATGAATAATGTAGCAGAATATGAATCATTGAATTATGGGTTACTACTAGCACTAAGGAAAGGAGGAAGAATATTGCATGCTCTTAGAGATTCAGAGATAGTCATGAGGTAGGTGAGGAAGCAGTATGTCTATGATAACAAATGATTGACTTGTTACTGCAATAGAGTGTGGGATATTATTGAGAGCTTTGATGCTTTCAACATTCAATCTATGAATCGATCGAGCAATCAGGTAGCAAATTCCTTGGCACATGTAGCCAGTTCACTAGAGGCACTAGCCATGGATGATATAAGTTAGTTGATAGTGGAGCTATCATCAATACCATCTATTTTAGACAATATCACAAACTTTCAAGTTTTTGAAGACAATGACCACATTCGTGAATTTTTAACAAGCTCAAATGTTTTTGCAGCACAAGTCATTGATGAATAGGAAACACAAAGAGAAGTTGAATTTGACAATGATGGCATCATAAACCTAAAGACAAACATCATTGCAAGAGGAATGATATAATTGGAAAGAATATTTGATCATGATCAAATTGATCAAATAAAGAGTCAAAGTATCAAAGGGGAACAATACAAAAAAGTGAATTTGGGATCAGAGCACAAGGTTAAAAATGTATGCATAGGAAAAACTTGCACACTTGAAGAGAAGATTGGAATAATTTAGATCTTGAGATAGTTTCTTGATGTCATAGCATGGAGCTATGAAGATTTGAGAACCTACGATACTTCCATCATTACATGCATACAATTCCACTTAGGCTAGGAAGTAAGCCTTTCAGACAACATTATAGACCTATTAACCCACTATTGGAACCACTAATTCATCAAGAGGTCAAGAAATTGTTAACAGTTGGAATCATATTCCTAGTGCGCCACTCAACGTGGGTTTCCAATCTCATCCCAATGTGAAAGAAAAACAGATAAATTAGACTATGTATTGATTTTTGTAACTTGAATAAAGCCTCAGAAAAAGACAATTATCCTTTTCCATCACTCGATGAGGTTTTGCAAATTTTCAATGGTTCACATATGATGTCCTTTTTGGATGGATATTCTCGGTACAACCAAGTTCTTATGGAATATGAAGAAAAATTGAAAATGACGTTCACAACAAAATGGGGAACCTTTGCTTACAAGAGAATTCCCTTCGAGTTAATTGATGCAAGAGACACATTTTAGAGGGCCATGGAAATCGCCTTTAGAGATTTAATTGGAAAATGTATAATCATTTATATGGATGATCTGATAGTGTTTTCAAAGAAGAGAGAAGACCATGTAGAGACCCAAGATATTTCAAAGGTGTCAAAGGTATGGGATTTCCTTAAATCCAAAGAAATGCATATTCAAGGTCACTGAAGGAAAATTGTTAGGTCACTTGATCATTGAGAGAGGAATATTGATTGATCCTAAATGCGTAGAGGCAATGTCAAGAATTAACCTACCTACTAGGAAAAAGGAATTGAGATCTTTCTTCGAGAAGATCAATTTTGTCAGAAAATTTATCATCGGGTTTGCTGAGATAGTGAAGCCTTTAAATGAGATGTTAAAGAAGGATGTGAAAATGGAGTGGACACTATTGACAAAGAAAGCATTTAAAGAAATCAAGCAAGCTATCATTGATGCTCCTGTCTTGGTTAGCCTAGATTATACAAAGCCTTTCTACTTGTACTCCTTCACATCAGAACATTCTTGTGCCACAATGCCTACTTAGAAAATAGAAGAGAAAGACGAGCATCCCATAGATTTCATTAGCTCACCTCTCAAGGATGTAGAATTGAGGTACCCGAGTATTGAAAAGTAGGCCTATGCATTGGTAAAGGCCATTAAAAAATTTAGGCACTACATCTTGAGGAGTAAAATATTCACCATCGTGCCTGAAGCAACTGTCAAGAGACTCCTAATGAAAAATGAGCTAGGAGAGAGAAGAGGAAAGTGGGTCACCACTATCCAAGAATATGATATTGAGTTGCAACCAATGAAGCTAGTTCATGGGAAAGCTTTAGCTCAGACAATGGCCATTGAAGGGCATGCCTTAGTACAATAGACATATGTATTTACTGATACTTCCCTAGAAGAATGGTATTATGACATCATCACATATTTGATAAATCACAAGTATCCTAGATGGATGAACCCAGCACAGAGGTGAGCCTTCAGGCTCAAGTGTGAACACTATATGCTTCAAGGGTTAGTTCTCCATAGAAGGAATCACGAAGGGATTTACTTAAGATGTGTGGGGAATGAAGAGGCTAAAAGAATTATGGAACATTTCCATTCTAATTTTGGAATGGGACATGGAGGAATTCATACCATGACTTACCAAATCTTAAGAGTAGGGTACTATTAGCCTTTTGTTTTGAAAGATGCATATGAGCATGTCAAAACCTACCACACCTGCCAAGTTACTGCAACTTGTGAAAAGAATCCTGCTATGCCACTGCAACCAATCACAAAAGTAAAGCCATTCGTGATGTGGGGACTTGATTTTATTGGCATGATAAATCCACCATCTTTAGCACAACAAAAATATGTTTTGATTAAAATAGATTATTACACCAGATGGTCTGAGGAATAGGCACTAAAGAATTGCATCACAGATGCAGTAATCAAGTTCTTGGAGGAGCATATTATTACTAGATTTAGTTGTCCTAAGGCATTGGGTTGTGACAATGGTTCCGATTTCACTTCATTAAATTTTTCCAACTAGGAATTCGATTATGGGATCACTTTGAAATTTTCTTCAAATTATTACCCCCAGGGTAATGGGTTGCAGAGTCCATGAATAAGAATTTGCTCAATGTAATCAAAAAATTGCTGGATCAAAACCCAAGAGATTGGAAAATGTCTCAACTTAGGTTTGCTTTGTGGGAAGACAAAACAAGAACCAAGAGGTCATTGGGAACCTCTCCATATCACTTAGTCTATGGGCAAGACCCTCTCTTTCCCATCCAACTGAGGATGTCAACACTGAGATTCATGCAAGAATACCTAGACCTAGATGATAGAGTTCAGATTCATCTCTCACAATTGTTGCTACTAGAAGAATAGAGAGATCAAGCTCTCAAATTTTTTTCTAAACACCAAGGGGTTGTCAAATGGTGGTTTGATAGATGTGCACCAACAAAGTCATTCATAATCTCTGACCTAGTCCTTTATTGGGAAAAATCTCATGAAAGGAGAGGGGATCATGATAAGTTTGATAATTTATGGAAAGGACCATATCAATTTTTCATATCCTTGAGCTCTCTATCCTAATGATGGATCATGGAGTGTGATCTGAAATGTATATTCAAAAATCTTACACACAATCGAATCCATAAACAACTACTCATATTCTTATGGATTTTGGAAATCTAATAACATTGACCATATCAAATTGCTAAGATATTGGGAGAAAATGCATTCAGGTTAAAGACTTTGATAGGGGAGGACATCTCGCTACCTGTCAACGGGAAATTTCTAAAACATTATTTCCTGCCCTGAGTTCCTTATCGGAACTTGCATGTACATAGTTAGAATAGTTGCTTTCTATTTGTTCTTGTTCTTTTTAGATTAGTTTCCTTTGTTTTCTTATATTAGTTTTCCTTCTTTACATTAGTTTTCTTTCATTCCCCTCTGCTTTGGTTAGTTTTTGAATAAGGAGGGTTTCCCATTTCATGAGAAAGGTGATGTTTCTTATATGCACACTCTAGATTGACCTCGCTTACGTATGTTATGAATATTTCTCAGGTAAATATTTTTGGAAAATCTATGAAGCCTAGATTAATTGTTTCTAAAGTATCTTGAGGTTAAGGTCTATACTTGACTAGAAAGGAGGTCATCTATTGTGTCTTGACAACGAATCTTATAGTTATTACATTTTACACACTTAAAGAATTATCTAAGTCATTATGATCTCCTAGGGGAGGTAGTCGGCTAGAAAGTAATCAAAAGTCTTGCTTCAGTGCCACTATAATGCTCAAACCTAGGTGAGATTCATTGCTTATAGGCCAAAGTGTGGAAATATGTGGAAAGAAAGAATATCAAAATGAATCAAAAGGAAAGAATAAAAATAAAAAACACTTGGCTTTTGGGTGTGTGGACATATCTATAGGTGTAAAATAAAATCAAAACAAGAAAAATATAAATCATAGAAGTAGAGTTTCTTTTGAGATATAGCAAATAACCTCGTCGGGGCTAGGATGCTCACTAGCAACGAGGCATATCCAAGGATGCTTTTGGAGTTAAGAGAAAAATACAGGAGAAATCCATGATGGAACCAAAGAGTCATATTGGTTCAAGAGACAAAAATAAAGGTATTAGTGTACTTATATATAGGATAAAATGTCTTAATAAAAATTTCTATTTCCTTTTTACTTATTAGCACCTTGACCTTTGTCACCTTTTCACACATTTCCCCAATGCAAATGGGGACCCCTAGTAGTTTGCTAGTTTTTAGGGTTTTGCCTCTGCACAATGGTTTCATGAGGTCATCATTTTAAGAGTTTCAAGTCAGTTTTTTTAGAATCATCCAAGCCAAGTTGAGAATCCATGCCTGAATTAGTGCATAAACATCATGGAAGGGTTAGAAGGTCTGGGAGACGAGGATCACCTGTGCTTTGGCCAATTCTGACACTTCCTACTTTTTAGGGAATCTTTTTTTTGCTTTTTCGCTTTTTCACTTTTGGCATTTTTGGACCAAATGGGGTTCCCTATTTTTTAGGGATTTTGCTTTTTCTATTTTTAGAAAGTCAACCCTAGTCAATAGTCAATGTTTCCATCTTTAGAACCAAAAATAAGCCAAAAAAAAAATTGAAAAATCAAAGTAAAAATTAAAAAATAAAGCAAAAATCAAGTAAAGCATGGAAAAGCAAGGGAAAATTTTGGAAAATCAGTTGAAAATCATGAGAAAATCACCGAAAAATCAACTAAAAGCATGAAGTTCATGAAAAATGTGCCTAAGTCTAGATAAATTCGCCCTTTCCATGGAGATGAAGGATGGCAAGACAATCACAAAGTCTGCCATACTTTGATGAGAAAATGGCAAGACATTGAGGAAGTTTGCCATACCTTGAGGCAATGGTGAGAAAGTTTGGAAGTCCACCCTCACATGGAAAGGACCTCTTGAAGTCTACCCTAGCATGATGATGAAATGGCTAAGGCATAAGGAAGTCTACCAAGCCTTACAAAAAAGATGGTGACCCTTAGAAAGTCCACCCAAGCCTTAGGTGATGGATGGCATGAAGACTACCAAGTCCACCCTTGACTGGGCAAAGAAGCAAGGAAGTCCACCCACCTCAAGGTACCAATGGAAAGACACTTGTGAAGTCCACCTAGCATGAGAAGAAGGAAAATTGAAAATTTGGCTAAGTATTTAATGCCTTGGAAGGAGAAAATGTGAATTTTGGCTAAGTATGAGAAGAAAGAAAAATGTCGAGGATGAAAAGTATGCCATACCTTGATGGAAGATGGAATAAAGTTGGTGAAGTCTGCGTAGGCCATGGAAAGGAGAGTGTGAAGTATGCCTAGCTTGGGAAGGGGAGAAAAAAATGAAAATCAAATCGGCCAAGGTCATCTTAGGAGTCATATGCACTTGAAAATGGTTTATAAATGCCTCGAAAAGTTCATTTAATGAATGAATTAAGTTGTTTGGTAAAGAAGAAAATCATTCCAAGGTAGTGCCTTTCAATGATTTAGGAAAGAGCTTAGCCAATAGTTTATCATCAAGGAAAAAGTCACTACATAAGGCAGTATAAGCATTAATATGGTTAGAAGGATCTCCCTTTCATCCATATTTATCAAATCTAGGGCACCTCTACACCTAGTGGCATAAGTATTTGCAATATATCTAAGGATGGTGGACTTCTTTTGACATAATATGTAGGTGGACCATTTTTGTTTTGATTGATGGTGGAAGATGATATAGTTTGGAAGAGTTGAGTTATGAGAGGGTCATTCTTTGTGTTATGAGATGGAAGTGAAAGTGGTGGAGTATATGTGTTTGAAGGACAAGTGAATGGAATTCCTATAGGTGGTAAAGTGGTAGGAGATATGGCGTGTGATGCCACATAGGAATTAGGGATGGTAGTGGGAATACCCAAGGAAGGAATCACATTACTAACTTTTTGCATTGTTGTTGTTACTTGAGGGTTCGTATAGGTAGGTATGGAGGCAATTCTTGTGCAAGGAGGAATTTGAGTTCCTTCTTGGCTTGTGACATTTCTTGTTGGTAAAGGATGACTAGTGTTGGTGGGAGGTGTTTTCCAAAGATTTGAACTATGTTTTTCACAAGGTCAAGCCCATCTTCACTTTCAAGCATGCAGTAAATGTTATCTATTGTGGGGATATCAATGGTTGAAATGTTGTCATTTTGCACTTGATGTTGTAAGTTTGATAGGTCCTCATGAATGTGAATTATTTTTTCTTGTGGGAAACTATCATTCCTTGTTTCAACTTGCATACTACTTGAAGGAAAAGAGTTGTTAAGGGAATTGTCCATATCTAGTGTACTAGTGTCAATAATAGGAGTCTCAAACTTTGTCTCACTACAGTATTAGAAATAGGACACCAAATACTCATACAAGGGCTACTAAATGCAAGGTGAATGAAAATGCAATGTAGGATAAGAATAATGAAATACTTATAATAGAATTTTGAAAACTAAAACATAAAGATAATAACAACAAACAGGGACTCATAAACCAAACTAAAAATTCCTAAAAAAGTAATGAAGAATATGCAAATGTACTGATTCACCCAAGGTGGTGAATGGGTCCTAGTGAAGATTTCTTTCAAAAAAATTAGAATTTTTTAATTGAATTTTATGTGTTTTTTTTGTGTTTTATGATCTGTATCTAAGATGCAAATGCAGACTTTGAATGAATTTTAATGAAATTAGGTGCAAAAATGCAAGATATAAGAGATTTCACTAATATAAATTTTGAAACCATAGAATGCAAATTAATCAATGCAAATCCTAATGCAATGTTAATGCAAGCCAAATTTAGGATGAAAATGCACTCCAAATAAGAATTATGATGTTCTAAATACAAGTTCACCAAAATAAAAGGTGGAAAATTGGATCTCTATGCACCTTTGGGGGTTTAGGACCTAAAAGGGATCATTTTCACTAACTTCCACTCAAGAAAAAACCCTTGAGATCTCAATGCAAAAGAGAAAGAGATCTTGCAAGAGGGCTATCCTAGGGGTTGAATATGATCTAATGAGGGGTTCACTACCAAGTTTAGACTTGAAAAAGATAATGAAATGCAAGATGTAATTCAAAACCCTAATTGAATGAAAACTAACACTAAATGACCTAGAAAAATGAATGAAACAACACAAAAGATACAAAACAAAATGTGTTCACTTGGAAATCTAGAAGTGGATGGATGGAGGTCTGAAACACTAGAAATTTAGACTTTATTGCTAACTAAGATTGATTCACAAATCTAGGTGAATCAGTCCTAAATTTGGAAAATTGTGTAGGAACATGAATCTACTAAGAGGGTATCCAAATTTGCAAAAAGCTTGTAATATGACTGGAATTGAAACTCATTCACCAGAAGTGGCAAATCAGTCTAGTTGGCATTTCTTGCAACTTCAAAGGTCGATCCTTCTATTCTCTATCTACATTGTCATTCTTGATTGGTTTATGGAATTGAATCTCCAAATTGCAACCTGTAGGTGATTTCCAAGGTTCTCCAAGGCTTGATGAAAACTTTGTCAACTTTGAATGATTCACAACTTTTCTCCAATCTCACTCCATAGGAAATATGCAACCTAGACCCATAAATCACACACAAAGGAGAGGGAAAAATGTTTTTGGGTTAGTGGATACGAGTTTTCCTTGGTCAAACCACTTGTTGTAAATTAATACTTGAAATGAAATCAAATTAGAATGGGGGTATGTGCAAGATCATGATGGGCCAAAAAATGGCAATATTATGGGTATTTGTAGGGTACGTGGCTGACAACTTTTTTTAATCCAAAATTGATGAAACAAAAAGGGTTTTTAGAGGAGATTCTCATCTTTCCACCAATATAAATTATTCTTTAATTTGAATTTAATAAATTATTATTATTTATTTTCTATTAGAATTATGACTAAAGTCTTGATCGATAGGCTGATTGAAAAACATCTATAACTTTCAAATGGTATCACATTTTTTTAATCCAAAACATGTGTCACATTCTATGATTCACATACTATAGGATTAAAAAATAAATAAAAAATTTCATGAGTTTTTGACCAAGTTAAGGTGGTCAGATATATGAGTTTTTATATTTTTTAAAAGTTGTAATAAAAAATTCATAATTAATTATTTACTTAGAAAAAAATTACAAAAAAATATTATAATTTTATTATATATGGTTAGGATTTTTAGACAGACACCTACTTCTTATTTTTCCCCTGAAATTTAAGTACTACTACATTGAAATTTCAAATTTTCACCAAATAGATTTTATTTATTTTTAAATAAACCTAGTAGTTTAGAAACTACATTCAATTTTATACAAATTATATTCTTACATATTTTTGAAATAATATAGATAACTTATTCAAATTTTTTCATCAAGTTGCCTAATACTGATTTTTCTGAATTTTTTGCCACTTAAGGGCCTATTTTTTCCATGATGATCCTGCACATACCCATGGAGAATAATGAATGAAAAATGACAATGTTTCAACTCAACAAACACTCACAATAAAGTGTTGTAAATATTCCTAAGATGGATGAAATGGATTTGTTTCTTGAATCTCGCTTGAATGATGTTGATCTTGAATGAAACAATTGCTTGAATCATAAGCAATACATCACAATTGTTACCATAGTAACAAACATGATGCATGAAATCCTTGAAATGATGATTAATGCTTCAATAATGCTCTAAAATTCTTGATAATCTGCCCTTGAATGCTCTTGTGAATGGTTGTGAACTAAAACTTACTATGAGAATGATCATTCAACTTGTTAGGTGAAAAATGAATGATAGAACCTTGTATTTATATTACATTATGCAAGAATTCTAAAAATCACAACACTACAAGCCAACATCAAATCTAGGACAATAAAATACCACCAAAAATTTTAATTAAATCTTATTTTGGGCCACATGGGAATCATTCACCCAAGGTGGTGAATGCGTTCCATAAGACATAATGTATGTTACCAAAAACTAAAATTGCTTAGAAATGTGTGAAATCTGATTCGAGGCCAAAAGATCTAGGTGGGAACCATTCACCCAAGGTGGAAAAATGAGTCCCAAATCACTAAATATAGGAAACACAAGCTAGAAACACTTGAATTATGACTGGCTAATGATTGGTGTTAGTATTATCCTAAAATATATGCAATAAATGAGGCTTGTGGATGCAAAATAAGGCTAATTAAAAAATGAAAAAGCCTAGTTATTAATGAAAAGATTAGAAAAATGTGAAAGTGCATTACAATAGTTTACAACACTCCAAATAAGACAATATTAAGGTTTATTTTGATTAAAAAGGGGATCATTAGGTTTAGTTAATTAATAAAACCTTAGGAAAGTGTGAATGTGAGTTATAACACTTTACAACACTTTAACCAAGTACCATTTAAATCCATTAGTTCACAAGGTCCCAAGACCTAATGTAAATGTTTCAACCACATTACAACACTAAATAAAGGCAACATTAGGTCCAACTTCACAAGTAGGGCCCAAACTAGTGTGAAAATGTCCCTGACGACATTTTTGGGCACTATAAGGTGAAAGTGGGAAATTGAATATACCATCCCCCAACTGAACAGATGACACTTTGTGCTTCCAAGGATAATCTTTTGTCTTTATTACCTTCCATTAATCTTACCAACTCCTCATATAAAAGACATCAGTAAGCCTCTAGTAATACTCTAGTTATTGGTGAATAGTAATATGGGGCATTTGAAATTAAATCAAATTATTCCTTGGTTCTTTTCCCATGGTACCAAATTTGTCTAATCCTTGTATATTTTCGCTTAGGGTGTATGAGGAATGCCATTAAATATTCACACAACTTGTCATTGATGAAACTCCCCTAGTGAATTTGCATAGGGTCTTCCATTATTTTCGCTCTAAGCTCAAACATATAGGGTTCAAATTTGCTAGCATCCTTGATTCTAGTTGTCCTACTCAATAGGGTTATTATGTCTTGAATATATTGGTTAAACAAAAACCTATGGATTTGTATCATTTTCTTTGTAATCTCCACCTAACACCATGTCACATTCATAAATTTCCTATTTTTTTCTTTTGCATTTGGTACATTGTAGCTAGGACTTGTGTATTCAACAGATTCATATTTCTAAATGTGGGAAGCCCAAATGTGTATACAATCTCTTTCATAGAGAGGTCTACATAGAATTTTCCTTCTTTCTCAATGGCCCTCTTGTTTGGGTCATACCAATTACATTCCATTACTAGTTTTAGGATCCTCCATTGCCATTGGAAACCCTTATCCCAAATGCAATCCACTTGCAATGATGTTTCTTGGACACTAAGAGACACCATCTTTTCAAATTTCATAACGAATTTAGTCTTAGTAAACCATCCTAGATGGGTAGTTATAATTGTCCCACCAATTGGTCCAACCTATGAAACAAGGGAATTGAATTCATCATCTATCAAATTCCTCTTGGAAGTTCTCATATTTCTCTAGATTTCCTACATTATTAGCAAATATATGCCTTGTGTGCAACTTAGGGTTAAGTCTAACCATCCATTTTTAATAATTCATAAAATTTCTTAGTTTATAATATTTACACTCTACAATTAGGATAAATTCCTTTCAAAATAATAACCAATCAGCAACATAACTAGTCATAATACCATTTAACCTGAGCCATGTATGAAAAAAAGAATTAGTAGAATTTTAGTTATTCGAAACATACCTGGTTTTACTGACAATATAGTTTTCTTGAACACAACCTCAGAACCATTGGTAGTTTTGTTCTTTATCTTCTTGTAACTTACCTTGTTTTGTGTGCCACAATATTGGTTTGAATTCTCTAAAGTTCTTACAAGTAAGAAATCTGGCATGAGGTAGGGTGTTATGAAAGCAACACCATGCATGAGGTGGTGCCAAGTACATGCATTATTTTCCACCATCATTAATTTATTTTTAAATGCATTAATTGTACCCTAAATAAAGGTACAATCATGGTGGATTATGGTCCAAATCATAAACTCTTTGGTTTCTATGTAGGGTCCCACCATTAGAGAAAAAAATGGCACAAGTGGTTAATGTGCAACACTTACATGTCACTTTAATTTTTATGAGGAAAAGGCCTTAGAAGAAACACTTATCTTGGATACCTATAAATTCACAATCAATCGAGGTTTCAATCATCCAACAATAGACTTTGAAAATATTTTCAAGATTCGATACTCTTACCCACCGAGTTCATGAGAACTGGGTGCAAAAGGAAACCTAGGACTGGGTGCAAGTGAGACCAAATTGGTTTGAAACAAAATTTATGAAAAATATTCAATATTTGATTTAAAAAGAAAAGAAAAGCCACCACCAGGCTAACCAATAGATCATGGGAAACACACATTGGGACAATTTTATTTGGGTGACATCCCATTGGGCACAACTATAGGCCAATTGAAAATTGAAACTTACTGAAGATACAATATCTTGAGAGCAACAACATCCATACTTGGGACTAGGGAGTCCAGTATATTGATAAGGTCAGGGAAAATATTTTACAACATCCTAATTCTTGCAAAGAAATAATTTAAGTAGGGGATGGGTAAGTTGGATTAAAACTTTCCATTTTACAATCTCCTCTAAAAGCAACACACTAAAGAAAGAAAAAGAATAGGAAGGGAAAGAAAAGTAGTAGAAAAGAGGGGGTCCACATTTTGTTGAAGAGAAAAATGGGGCATGTTGTGAGGCCACATAATATTATCCCTTTAAATATGGAACTTTGATTATATGTTTATTATTCTATTTCTTAAAAAAACTCTCTAGTACAAAGAGTGTGGTATGGTTGAAAGGAAGACTTGTTGCACACTAGATCAAAGACTTCATAATAGGTATGGGAGATGCTACGGCACCGAAAGAAGCCCTTGTGGCATTATTTGTAGTATTTCAAAAGAGGATGAAAGAAAGGGAGAGGATTCCCAAGAAGATGGTTGAGAAGTATAAGAATGATATCATCAAGTCATGGTTTCTAAAGATGAAAGCATTATACAAGCAATACACCTTAGAACTATATGGATCTAAAAATGGAATATAAGGAAGAGATTGTGGGGTCCACAAAATATATGTTGAGAAAACCTAAGTACACCTCTGAAGAGAGATATGGTACTTTTGAAGATAAATCAATGGAAGTCCATCTAGACCAAAGATAATCACAAATAAAGAAGATAGAGGAGGAAATTACTACAACATTTGCAAAAGCAATGGGTCTCACACTAGAATAAGTGGAGCAAGCTAAGGTCATTTCTGGAGCTCAAGAATTTCATCAAGTGTGAGGAGGTCTGGTAGAGAAGCTACCACTCCTTTGGTTTCTCAAAAGTACTCTAGGAATATTCCTTCATGTAGTGAAATATAGAGAAAGGAGAAAAACACTCATAAAGAACAAACCAGTGCTCCAATGAAGGCAGACACTTTTCTAGAAAAGTAGCAAAAGAGGTCTAAAAAAGAAAAGGCCACTCTGATAGCACAAAAATCTAGATATATTAGAAGAAGAATTAAGACAAAGACCACTAGAGAGTAGTACTTGTGCATGAACATGAAGGATGATGAAGAAGGACCTAAATTGGTCTGCAAGAGAAAAGGTGAAGATAGTGCAAAGAATCAAAAGTTTGATATTGTTGATATATATAGTGAGGTAGAGGTCAAAAAGAATAAAGGATGTTTTCAAATTGAGATGAGACAAAAGAAATTATAGTCCAAAATGGAAAAAAAGACACTGGAAGAGAAGACGAAGAAGAAATCTTTGGTAAGGACTCACAATAAAATGAAACTTGATGCACTATTCAATGGGATTGTAGAGAATGAAATGCTTGAGGAGAATGCAACACTATACACTAAGGATGATGAGGTGGACAAGGCCACCATTGTAGAATCCATTTTAAAATACATTGTTGTTTTTGAGGTCAATATGTAGAACATTGAGAAGAAATTTCCTAAAGATCTTTGGAATGTGCTACATGCAAGAAGGGAAAAGGCTATAGAAGAAGAAGCAAAGATAAAAGATTTCACTTTGGAAAAGGTTGGTGCATCTTTCTTTGAGGATAATAAAGCCACATTAGTTTAACTATGCAAAATGGAGTTTCAAACAAAGCAAAGGGTAACAACCCTCATGAGGATTGATTAGGATGATCACAAAAGGCTCAAAAAGAGACTTTAGAGAAGGTAGCCAAGATAGCATAGAAATAAGAAATGACCCTAGAGAAAAAAGAAGAAATTCATGTGGATATGTGCACTCTATATGATAATGTTGGAGAACATGTGTAGCTTGATGATGCTCAACATGAGCATGAGATAGAAGAAGGGAATACACATAATAGTGTTTTTTTGAATGTGGAAGAAATTGTAGATGAAAGTATTGGTGCATAGGATAATTTTGAAAAGGATGTAGCTATCAAAGAAGATTATACAAAGGAGGATACTCTTACTCCTCCTTCAGTAACTGATACACATGTTGATAGCATACAAGACCAATTAGAGACAGTCATCCCTCAAAATAATAAAAAAAAAATTACTTGTGAAAGAGTTATAGGTGAAGATAATGAACGAAATAATGAGGATGCAAGTGGTGATAAGGAAAAGGAATAAGTAGAGACACCAATTAGCATTGGTGATAATGAGAAGGATTTAAAGAAGATCCTAAATACTTCTAGTGAATCCTCTAGAACATCTAGAGATTCTCTAAAGAATCTATTTAATATGAAACTACAGTTCTAGCCTATTTTTTCTGCTCAGTTGCTACATCTTCCCATGCAATAGCGGAATGTGGACCTAGATAAGATTTCTCCACTCCACAAGCTTCAATTGAGAGATGTCTTCAATTCATATTCTTGGAATAAGATAATAGAAACTAAACAAAAGAGTGGAGAACTCATTAAGGAGGCTATGAAGACTCTATAGGAGGCTATACTTTTCAACCATTGATAATTCATTACCCAGTAGGGGGAACTTAAATTTTTGGATTGATTCTTTCAAAGAATATGCCTCTAGATTAAAAGAAAAATTAGGAAAAGAGTTTGATAAGAAAATGGATGAGAAGAGGTTAATGGAAATTACAAAGAAGTGTGCCCATGCACACAATAAGTTTCAAGATAGTCTCAAAGGTGCACATGCTTGTGTGGGAGAGGAAAATCCTTATCCCACTTCTATATGAAGTGGCCCAAAGCCACAAAGAACATAAAAGATGAAATGGAGTTACAAATAGACAAAGCTTCTAGTACATATGATCTAATACATGACCTAGATGGAAGCATAAGGTTAGAGGTAGAAAACTTACATGAGCAATTCTTCCAATTGCAAGCACAAAAAGAAAAGATCATTATAATGCAATTTGGAAACCTCAAGGATCTAGTGAACTCAAAGTTCATAGCTATTTTCAATACCCTTTTGATGGAAAATAAGGCTACAAAGCTTAATCTAGTACCCAAAACTCTAGAAGAAGGGGAATAACTATTTATGGAGCTAGAATCCCAATGGAAAATTCTTGGAATAGCCAAGAAGATCTAGGAAGAAGGAAAGCAAGTGTGGAAATCCTAACTTGAGATGCTAAAATGGTCAAATTCTTTTGGTTAATAGTATTTATTGTTTCTTTATACACTTCAATTTCTTGTTTCATATTCTTATATATGTGCAAATGGTATAGGTTAGATGATTAGTTCAATTGTTTGTTTGATAGTACTCCTAGGGGGAGTTAGATTAGTTTTAAGTTTGTATACATTTGTCAAGGGGAGATCGAGTATGCGCCTTTTTCCATTGATGTCAAAGGGGGATAGTGATTTTGGATATGATTTTGGCATATTTTCAACAATGAAAAAGGGGGAGATTGTTAGAAGAATAAGGCATTTACATTGATTCATTTTTTGGCAACATAAGCATGTGGGATGAGCACAAAGTATGTAATAATGCATTACAATGTTGTCATTGATGTCAACATTGTGCATATTAGTTTGGATGACTTGAGTATGTTTGAGGATAATAGTGAAAGACAATTTTGCAAGAAGGCTTGATTTGGTGAAGGAAATAATTATGGAAATTGATTGAGTTTCAATTTAGGTGTTTCTATGTACAAGGGATCTAGCATTTGGGTTGACATTGGTTCATTGATGAAGATATTTTTTTGCACTTCTAACATATATTTTTAGATTCCTAGATGAACCTAATTCTAGAGTTTCATCTCTTTCTTATTTTAGGCTTTAAAGTTATGAGTGATTTTTTTTTGCTTTGCAATATTACGTGTTTTTTAGTTCAATGCACATGTTTTGGTGAATTTGTATTTCTCCATAGATTGGATTTTTTATTTGTAGTTTTGTGGAAAGGTATGAAGGTGTTAGTATCGCATTTATTCCAATTGGCATATATTTTGGAGGTCCACATGTATGAGTGTTGGTGTATAGTTGAAATTTTTTGATATTAGGTCATCACAGATGCCAACCTAATGAGCTTTATCTTTTGCAGTGTTTAATTATGTGTTGATATATTATGTGGGTGATATTTTAGGTCCATTCTAACCTATTTATTAAGTTTTGAATCTTGTCATGAAGAGTGTATGTATTGATCTTGAGTTGAAAAGTTACATATTTCTTATTATATGTAATTAGGCTGACCTAATTGATGTTGTAGATGAAGTAGATATATATGAAAGATCTTTTCAATGCTTTTTGAAATAGAGATATGTGATACAAATTTATGGATGGAAATTTTGTGAATCTAGAGTAGAGTAGAGTATTAATTTAGAATAGTATGAAGTTTGTGGAGTTGATATATTAAGATTCAATGGAATTGTACCCCAACATATTATAGATGCAAAATATAACAGTTCAAATTTGGTGGTGTGTCCCCAATCTCTTCTATCTTCTTTTTCTCAAGGGATAGTGAGTCTTCTTGGACAACAAGTTTACCTAAAATGAGCACTTTTGTAATATACTATAACCAACTATAATATATTGTAACCTAATCCTCAGTATGGTTTTTCCTATTTTGGATTTTCCAAGTAAAAATCTAATGTTCATGTGCTATGTAATGTTGTTGATTATGCTTTCATTTAGTACTACAAATTGATTATTCTATGAGGATTGAATGTTTAAATGTTTAACTGGTTTAAAAGAATATTGATTCACCCCCCTCTCAATATTTTGAGTGTTCCTCAAAGGGGAACCATTTCCCCTTGGGTGAGTGAGTTGTAGGACCTAAATTCAAGACAAAATTTCTAAGGTGTTTAAATTAATATTAAAAATTATTTAATGTGGGTTTCCCTTTTGGAAATGGGAATAATAAGGATTTAAATTACATAATTTGGTCAATTAGAAGCTTAATTAAGGGGATGCAAACATATTGTGAAATTGTAAAGGTGTACAATTTTCTACACTACATTTATCCCCCACTCTAGTGATAGTATGAGCTTATGCTTAGACTCACACTAAAGTAGACAAATATATTTCAAGAGGAGTCCAAGTGCATAAATGTTGATGGGATAGGATAAAAAATCAAGGAGGTGGAAAGTCCCCAAGGATCAAGATCACATGGAAAACCAACATAAGAAGAAAGGTACACAAAGATGTGCATGATATGAAGCAACAAGACAAGAAACAAAAACATACAATGTCAAAATTAATGCAACATGGGATGAACTAGAAATTTGTATTATGCCACATCCGTCAAGCAGGTTGGCATGGCTCCATTTGCAAGCAAGTTATGTTATTCTTGGTGAGCATGAAAAATACACTCACAAGGGCTAGTGTAGTCTAATACACATTAGGTGAGCCCAAAGGAAATAGGGTGAGAAACACACACTAGGTATACAAGGTGTGACCTCAGAAAAAGGGTGGAAGATGTGCAAGTTATGCTAGGTCTATAGGCTCCCATACATCAACCATACAAAAATTTATATTCCCTAACAACTTTGATAAGGTGCCACAAAATGAACATGCTTTGTAAGGATAGCAAGATGCATTATGCTAGACACTCATATAATCAAATATGGAAAGGTTTGAATGCAATAACATTAAAAATATAATTAAAGGTTTTTTTCTTAATACATGAGATGTCTCACCTTAGGGATCTTCACACTTGATATCACCACAAAGAGGGGACTAGCCAAGGGATAAAATATTCACACCTTAGAGAATGAAAACCATAACATTAGAACCAACAGGAATGCCATATGTCAAGAAGGGTCACACTCTTGTATAACATCAAGCATAATATTACCATAAAGAATACACTTCACATGAATTAAGAAGACCACACTTTTAATAAAAAGGTCACACTTCCCAGGAGATGTATGCTTATGAAATATATTTTTTGAGAAATTAGATAAAAACCTATATATATAAGGTGAGTTGGACATGATCTAGTAAAGGAGGTTGTTGACATTGATGTCAAAAGTTCCATTGATCTCATGGAGAGATAGGGTGTGCAATGAATCTAGTTCTAGAATAAGTGATGAAAGTTGTAAAAGTTTCTTAGAATATTGCATTCTTGTCATACATTATTGTCATGATGTTGTAGAGAATTACTCCATGTGTCTAAAGAGAAATCAAAGTATACATTCAATATGGGTTTTGTGAGAGCTTCTTAGAAATGTGTGTTGCAAGTCCAAAAGATGCATAAGGTGATAAAAATAGATTTATTCATTCTCTTAGTCATAAGTAGGGTTTGAAAATAAACCCTAAGGTTGTTGTAGTCATGTGCTCTAATAGGTTTTCTAATTTTTCATTAATTTCATACTAGAGGCTATCGGTTGCATAAGTCATAACTTATGTCTTTGAAGTCATGGGTATGATTGGCCCCTTCACCTTATGTTTACATCCTTAAAATTGTTTGATTCACTTAATATTTCCTAAGTCAAGTGAAAAAAATTTGGCCATCTTGATCAACGGTTATGATTGAGCCTTGGAGATCGATAGTGGTGATTGAGGCTACAAGATACATCAGGGAGAAGACACCATATTGATAGGAGACGTTTTAGAGTCCCTCCAATGAAACATTAAAAAAATATTGAAGGAACTTCAAAATATTCAGTGGAGTTGCTTTAAAGTTCCTTTCACTTGGCAATGACAAGTTAAGCTACAATGGAGATTGATCAATGATGATCATACGGTGGTTTCCTGAGAGTGCGGTAGGACCAATTTAAGTGAAAGGTGACAAAGAAAAGTGATGTGATGTTGATAGGTGGCAAGAAATGACAACATCAAACAAGGATATTAGTGATAAAATTGACCAATGGTTATGATTAGGTCTTTTTTATTAGAGGATGCTCACAGTGGGACAAGATGAAGTATGAAGCTATAAAAGAAGGTGTGATGGGGAAGATTGTGTGGTGATGATGTAGATGACACATGGAAACAACCCACCAACCCACTAAGATTTTGTGGGCTTGTGGTACAATGAGGAATGGTACAAATTCAAAGGAAACTCATTAGGGAGACAAATATACATCAGTAAAACTAAAATGTTAGTCCCTTCGACTCAATGAAGGCACCTCATTGGAAAGAAGGATGAATATCATAAGAACACAATAAGGATCCCCTTCGACACAATGAAGGTACCTAATTAGGGAGAAAGGTAAATATTGGTGGAACCAAAATGATAGTTCCTTTGTCACAATGAAAATTAGACGATGACCTCAGTGGGACCTAATAGGGAGGTGAAAATGGAGAATAGTGACATGTGAGGACAAGTGGCAACTTGTGATTGACCAATATGTCAAGTCACATAGGTGTTGTTTGTTGCACGGTGTTGACAAGAATGACATGTGGCTAGTGGGGACCATCCACTCAATATAAGCTAGTAGTGTATGATGTCAGCATATCTAGATGGCAAAGAGCGATTGCTCGACATACCAACTCACATCATTGTTGTGAGCTACGTGGTGATGATCTAGATGGTAAACATCAATAGATCACCAACCCATTGAGAATTAGTGGGCCTATTTTCAGAGCTCGTGGGATAGTGAGCTTTGGATGCATGTCTTGGTGGACCCTATCCATGGAAAGTTGTGAAAGAAGAAGATCAACAGTGGAGATCAAAAGGAAAAAATCTAATGGTGGTCACCAATCAATAAAGATCAAAGATGCATATTTAATGTAGACAATCTAACAACTATGTTTTAGAGTTGTCGAGATCAAGATAGAGCCAGAGGATTGTGGCATGAAGATGAGAGATTAATTCTCCAAATTCAAGGATGAAGGTAATAAACATGTAAGTTCATGTAAATGAGAGATTCAATAGGTAGCCATCTCTATGATTGAATTCAATTGGTCAAACCACCTTAGCTACAAATTTTATTGGTGATGAAAAAAATAGCTAGTGACATAGTGTAGACACTTAAAAATGACCTAGGCCTACGAGCTTCATTTTTCATCTTTCATCCTAGCATAATTATGAAATCTTAATTATGTCCTTGGTCCACATTCGACTATTAATTAAATAATTCATAATTATTTAATTAATTCATATCTCTCTTATTCTTCATGATTATTAAATAAATAAATAATATTTATTTATTCAATACATCACTAATGGTTTGCTATCTTCTTACAATTAAATAAATTTCTTAATTTATTTAATTGCCTTTGTTTATTTATTCTTCCTAATTATTAAATAAATGGATTTTATTTATTTATTTAATATGTCACTAATTCTCATAATTAAATAGATTTATTAGTTTATTTAATTATCGGTCATAATCCTCTAAATTAAATAATTATCTTTAATTATTTAATTACCTAATTCAACATTTCTCTCATTTTAAATAAATGAAATTATTTAAAATGATTTCACTTTATTAACTATCACTTCATTTTAGTAAATAATCTAAAAATCAATTATTTACTATCACACAAAATCCATATTTTGAATTAATTTAATTCAAAATGGTAATATTCTTCCAAAAATCAAGTAATTGAGAAAATTATTGATTTTTGAAATCTACTTTTCAGTTCAACTCATCCTCTTGATTTTTCAAATCTTACAAATCAAACAGTCTTTATCTTCTTGATTGTTGAAAAACTTTATCTTTTTGACTAATTGTCAAATTTATTCTCGACCGTTGATTCTACTTTCTCAAATGACATCTTGACCACTCATTTAATGATTTTTCCCTAACCTTGATTAGGGATTATCACATGAAATCTCATCCACTAATTTTAGGCTTTCATCAACTTTCAATCTTGTTCGTCCATCCAAAATTGCATTTTCTATAAAATGTAAATTTTGTTCACATTTTAGACTAATACACCACCTCATTATTATAGACATTTATGCTTAGAATTTACTTTGCACTTAGCTTATTTAATTAGATTACTTGTCATAGGCATAGTCATTTGTCATTTGTTATAGTCTTTAATTTTTCATTCAAATCCTTCAAAACTTGCATAAGGCTTGGTCACAATCATTTGCTCACACACACAAATCTAAGGGAAACAATCATACGTTGCAAACTAGAAGGTGCTATGGAGTTGAATCATGGAAGCTTCAATGAGTAACATGTATAATAATTCTCATTTATTTCACTTGCTTTCTTTGTATTCCATAGTTTCTTTGAGTTTTTGTTTTGTGCTTTAATCTGCTGACCTACCTAAACATAACCCATTGATACATTGGTGAACCCGACGTTTTTCTTGCAGATTTTTGTATCGTTTTCAGTCTCCTTTTTTTTTTTGTAGGTATAGGTACATAATGACATATTTTTTGGAAACTTCATGTCTCCCCTCGACTTCCAAACCTTCACATTAACCTTAGTTTTATTAATTTAGATTAATTTAGAGTTAGATGTAAATTTAGATTTAAGATTTTTTTCATTTTTCTAAGTTATTTTAAATTTAACTTTTTAGATCTTAGATTCTTTTTAGTTAATTTAGATTTTTATATTTTTTTTAATTAGCTTTTAAATTAGAATTTTAGATTTTTTTATTTTTAATTAGCTTTTAAATTAGATTTTTTAGATTTTTTTAATTAGTCTTTTTAATTAGATTTTTTATATTTTTAAATTAGTTTTTTTTAGATTTTTAAATTAGCTTTTAGTTAGATTTTTATTTTTAGTTTTTTAAATTAGTTTTTAATTAGATTTTTAGAATTTAAAATTAGTTTTTAGTTAGATTTTATTTTATTTTTAAGATTTTTTAATTAGTTTTTTAGATTTTTAAATTAGCTCTTTATTAATTTTTTTAATTTTTAAATTAGATTTTTAGATCTTTTAGTCATATTTTAGATTTTAGATTAGATATTAAATTAGATTTTTATTAGATTTTAGATTAGATTTTTAATTTAGATTTTTTTTAACTTTTTAATTTAGTTAAGATTTCTAATTTCTAATTTAATTTAGTTTTTTTAACTTTTTAATTTAGTTTAGATTTTTAATTTTTAATTTAGTTTAGGATTTTAACAAATTGCTTGTTTTAGATTAGATATTTTTGGTTACTAATCTTTGTTGGCAGTGTGTGACATTCACATTTTGAGGGTCCAAGACAATTTGTTCAAACTACTAATTTGTGGTTTTGCAGATTGATTTGTCCAAGAAGTCCAAATTTGAAACATTGTGTCTGTGATTTTTAGAATAGAACACATTTCTTTTGGCACATTTAAAATGAACATGTTTTCAATTATGTCTGATTATGTTTGAAAGTGGTAGTCGAATATGCTATCACCTTGTGCAAACTAGGTGATTAGAAAGCCATACCCACTTTGTCCCTGTGTAACCTTGATGCAATAACCAAAGTATCCTCTCCCCTTATGCAATCATGTGACCCTGGGTGTAAGAGAAATGATTATTGCCTCTAGAAATTAGGACTATCTAGGGATTTCATAACCCCAACATGACTCAAATTGAAAATGAGCTAAAGCCAAGCTACCCCCGACCAATATATAAATGTAATCTTAAGGAAAAACCTAAGATTACGAATGTGGATGTGTCATGCAGAAAGAGTACTACTCCCATAAACCATGTTGAGCTTAACCTCTTTAGGCTTGAGTGCCACCTAATTGGTGATTAATCTCTTGCCCCATGTATGGCCACTCAAATGGGGGTCTTAAATTAAATGCCATTGTTTAGAAGCCAAAAACCTTTTATTTGCTAGCACAACACCGGTCGGTGTGAAGGCATCCACATCTTTGTAGTCTATAGTAGAGGCGATCAATATTCCATGGGAGTTTCATGGGGGTTGGAAGCTTTGTTGGCTTGAGAAGACAGAGCACTATAAGGGGGAGCTCGTGCAACTAAGCTTTTGAATTCGCATGATATTGATATGTGGTTGGGGAAACCCACATGGAATCTAGTGAATATTGTCTTGGCCTAACCTAGGATTGTGCTTGTATTTATTGTGCTTGTTTCAAAGGAAAAAATATTGTGATTTCCAAGTGTTTTCAGACATTAAAAAAAAATAAAACATTACTTTCAAATCAGGAAACAAATAGTCAACATCAAACAACTTAGAATTTTGACCAAAATTGCAAACAAATCAGACTCTTTGCATCATGCACCGCAACTACTAAAACAAATTCACTGTGTTGTGCCACATTTGACTTTAGAGCCACATTTTTTGAAACCACAACACATTTTCTACCTTCAACAATGCATTTTCCTAGCAAAAACAAGACTATCACAAACCAAAAATCAAAGTCAAACTTATCCAAATTTTCCATAAACATATTTTTCTAGAAGCATGGGGTGGTTAGGAAACTTTCTTCCAAGTCATTTGGACCTTTGCATTTCCATTCTTTAGACATTCAAGTCATCTTAGTCATCACCTTGCATAATTTATCCTTAAAAAATTCAAAAATATTGTCACAACTTTCATCATAGTCCTCATTTGGCATCTAGACTTGGCATTGGTCATTTTCCTTAGTCAACATTTTCATATTAAATCTTCATTGTCACCTTTGCATTTGGAATCCTTTCTTGACAATTTTATCATCTTGCATTAGTCATTTCCCTTAGACAAACGTCATTATCACTTTGGATTTAACAACACCATGAAATCCACCACCTTGTCTTCCCTTCAACAAAATATTGATAGGCTTGCTAGTAAAGTTGAATACTAGTTACTCTATAGAGGTCAATACCAACAAGCCTTAGACTTTAAGAGACAATTCCTCCAAAGTGAAAATCAATTTCCTTCATACCAACAATCCATGAGTCCTAGTCCTCTATCTGTCTACCCTCACTACCAAAAGTCACTTAACACCTTCCATGACATTAGTCCACAACAAACATCCATTAATCACCCTTATCCTAACCTTGACAAGGGAAGCCAGCTGTCCACTAGTCCATTCCAAACCTCCACATCATATGATAGTCCTTCACCTATCAATCTCGTCCATGCCTACATGCCTTATCAACTATCTACCAACTTATGTCAAGTCCCCACATCATACCATATTGATCATGTCCCAGTATCTACATCCTATTTTAGTCAACCTTACACCAATCTAGTCCAAGTCCCCATGCCATATCCTATGTCATCACCAACTAATCCAGTTTAAGACTCCATGTCATATCCAGTCCAAATCTCCATGTCATATCCTATGTCATCACCAACTAATCCAATGCTAGTCGCCATGTCATATTCTAGACCGTCATCCCCTAGTCCAGTTCAAGTCCCCATGTACTATCCTAGTCATTCACATACTAGTCTAGTCCAAGTCTCCATGTCATATCCTAGTCCTTCACATGCTAGTCCAGTCCAAGTTTCCATGTCCTATCCTAGTTCTTCACACACCAATCCAGTCCAAGTCCCCATGTCATGTCCTTGTCCTTCACATACTAGTGTAGTCCAAGTCTCCACATCCTATCCTAGTCCTTCATTCATTAATCCTTTTCAAGTCACTCCCTCCCAAGCCACATTTATTCATGAAAATTTTATCATTTTCCAAAGTCAAATCCCATTGTCTAAACTTGAGGATACATGTCAAAATGAAAGTCCAAGGCATGACATCATAATGTCACCTTCATGTCAGCATCAAGGTAGTCCATCCCATGACCCTATCTCAAAGTCCATTCAAGAAGTCCTTCAAAACACTCATGACATCTAAAATATACCTATCCTTGACAATGATTCTATTCCTAATTATATCATCCATGATAACCCCATATTTTACAAAGACCCTACCATTGACCAAGAAGTCCAAATCCATGACAACCCCATCTTTGACCAAGACCCTACCATTGACCAAGAAGTACAAAATGATCCACTCCTTGAATTTTACGCCATTCATGATCAAAAACTTGATGACCCTATTCATGCCTTGACTATTGACACTTTCCAAAATGATACACTTGCCTCCATGACACACATAGATGATATTCCTCAAGAACAAGAGTCTTCCATTATGGACATATTTGCAAATGATCGAGCTATAGCTGAATTTACTGGACTCTATGACATTGACTATAACGATGGCTTCAACATTGACTTAGAAGCACCAATAGAATCATCTGAACCTGACATGTCACAAGATTAGACCAAAAATATCAATCAAAAATATGCCCAACATGACAATGAAGCTAAGCTCTCCTATCAATTAGGATCATCCACCTTTATCAGAGCAGGCTTTCTTGTAGACGAAAATATTCCAAGTGACAGTGTCCACATACATCATGATGGGTTAACATCTTACTTTCAAAACAATAAATACCCCATCCCAAACAAAATCTGTCAAAGCATGCATTATCAAGGCAAAGGACTAGGCATACACGAGCAAGGCATTCAAGAACCAATACAACTTCAAACAAATTATAGGCATCAAGGTCTTGGCTATTCTTCAGTTAGCAAATCAAACAATGTTAGAGGCACCTCCTCGATATTGGGTGCAACCTTGTCAAATACAAATGTCAAAATAGAGTCCATGAGAAATCCTTGTCATAAGATTGCTGCCAACACCCCGTCTACCCACACCATAAACCATCATTCCATCATAAATAAACCTTCCCTTTGGAACCAAAAAATACAAAAGACATACAAATCAAAAGATCAAAATCAAATGTCAAAGGCCATTGAATCAAACAAAAAGACAAGTGGACCTATGAAGTTAAAATGGATCCCAAAGAAAAATGGATCAAGTAAAGACAATATTCCAAATACAAAATTCAATCAATATGTGGAGCCACAAGACAAGAGGATCCCACATATAACACATGTCCACCTCCTTCAAAATGGTCATCTAGCAAGGCATCTAAAGGTGTTGGTTCCAAATGCCATCCGTCCAAAATTCGTCATCCACCATACCAAGTTTGTAAAATAAAAAGTGATTCATCCAAATGTCCAAACAACCTTTCCACATCTACCATCATCTGTCATAATCCTAAATCTTGTCTAAAGTCCAAAGATCCCATGTAATAAATTTGTCACATCATGGCATCAACTATTTACCACAAGGACTCTCATGGCACTCTTTTGTGATGTGTGTATTTTGATAAGGCCAACTCTAGTATAAAAAAGGATCACAATGACATTGATAAGTTGTATGAAAGCATTATGATCTTGACAAGACAACTCTTTTAGCAAGGTCATTATTGGCATATCATGGTACCAATCTATACATCGACACTATCAATGGATTCATAACAGTCAATGGTCATCTAAAGTATTAAGGCTATTTAGAAATATCAAAAAAATTTGAAAAAAACAAAAAAATGTCACCCTAATGAAAACATGGCAAACAGGCATCTTGGTGACACCAAAAAATTCAAAAATTCAAGAAAATAATAAAGAGAAAAATTTCATGCAACGGTGAAAACCTGGCAAACAGGCATCATGTGTAAAATCATCTATGTGGACTCTTACACTTGGGGGCAATTTGTCTCATTTCCCATTCCTTCCTCTTGACATTGATATCCATACATTTAATCCATATCATTCTTGTCCATCTTTCCCACCTACCTTGGCTTTGACATAAAATAGATACATATATTATGCTTTAGGAATTTTTTTTACATGCCTATCCTTTAGTCATACATTATTCATGAAATGTCATGTCATTGTTGACATAATGTCATTATCCTTATGTGACATAGTCCTTTAAAATCATATGACAATTCCCTTAGTCTCATTCCTCCTGTCCTTTACTAAGGCCACCTCTCATCCTTTCATGTATGTCACCTATCTTGGCTTTCCCTTGTCAAACGGTCTAAGGATACTCCATCATCCCTTTTAGTCCTAACCAAGTCATTCCAAATGCAATGAGTCTAATCCATACAAGCACATTATCTAAAATATTACTCGACTTTGTTCCTATCCCAGCTATAGACCTTGATACTTTCGTCACATTATCATCATCCTCATGTTGTTTCAGGATGCATCCTTCCCACATCAAACAATGTTGTCATCACCTGTCAATTGGTATTAAGCTTGACTAGGGACACAATCATGTTTGTGATTGGATTCTCATGTGTAGGTATTAGTCACATGCATTTGTTGTTATCCTTTTAAACCATTCAAAAAGAAAAAAACATCGTAAAGTGTCCTAAGAAAAAGACAAAAACATCATAAAATGTACTGAAAAAAGACAAAAACATCATAAAATGTCCTAAAAAAAGACAAAAATATCATAAAATGTCTTGAAGAAAGCCCTAAAAATTGAAAAATGTCTTGAAGAAAGACCTAATCAAATACTTGACAAAAGACAAAAAAAACAAATCATAAAATGACAAAAATCCAAAAAAATCAAAAACATTTCAAAAACACAAAAAACCATCCAAATCAATGTCACAATCCCAAAAATAGAGTCAAAGTCCATCAAATTAGTTAGTCTATGTCATTTTTGAACTACATTGTCTCTATGCATTTGCTATGTAGGCAAGACTCATCTTTGAGTTCCTGAGACATTAGGTCAGTCCTTTTATGTTTGTCTAAATTAAATCATGGCATTTGTCGCAATCATCACATCGGTCAAATAAGTCAAACTCAGACCTGAGACAGTCATTCGAATGTCGACGTTCCAATCGTGACCCAATAGACAACATAGACCAATCAATCTTACAGTCAATATCAGTCAAATTTCCAAAACATATTAGTCAAAACAACATCAATCTTGTCACTCTTTGGTCCTCTTCAAGATGTGTCCTTCTTGGAGTTAAACCTTGTCAAAATTTCCTTTTCCTTTTTCAGGACGTGTCCTTCCTAACAATAGGCCTTGTCAAACCATAAACACCATCAAATTGGAAAAAATATTAAACTGTCAAAATTGTCAAACCGACAAGAAATCAATCTTTGACAAACAAACATTGGCAAATAGAATTAAATGGCTATTGATATTTTTCGTCTATCTTGTCTTATCTTTTGACTATTTTGTCTATTTTGTCTTATCTTTTTACTATCTTGTCTTTTTGGTCATGTTACTAGCTACTTTGAGGATGTCCCATGAATGATTTAGAGGTGCGATGACGTCTCTTGGCATATTTTATTTTCTTTGGCAATTGTATGTGGATTGTCTTGACAAAAAGACTGGGGCAACGTGACCCTTAGTATGAGTTAGGACATTCCTTTTCTGTGACTATCTTTTCTTCAAGTGGATGACCTTGCACACCTTGGTTTATGTCATACCATCATGTTTGTTGTCCATTTGTGTAATTTTTTACCGCCTAATGATGATTAAGAGCAATAAATATTAAAGTCTTATGGTAACATGTTGAAGGATTTGGTCTAGGAACTAACATGCATCTCCTTCTGTCTTGTCATCTTCTCTCAACCATCTCATATAGGCATTGCATCCATATCATCATCCATATCTTTTGCACTAACATTTCTTTGTCTCTTCATATTCTAGTCTTCTCATCAATTTCAAGAGCACACTCGTGTTTTTTGGAACCCAATTGTTCTCTCGAGGGGGCATACCACTACCTCCTTCATCATTCTTCCTCATCCTATTTTTCACTGGAGCATATTTTTGACTTATTTTCTTTGTCACAATGCGACATGCTATATTATGAAAAAGAGGGGCAAAATGCAGACACTTAAAAATGACCTAGACCACAAGCTTCATTTTTCATCTTTCATCCTAGCATAATTATGACATCTTAATTATGTCCTTGGTACACATTCGACTATTAATTAAATAATTCATAATTATTTAATTAATTCATATCTCTCTTATTCTTCATGATTATTAAATAAATAAATTATATTTATTTATTCAATACGTCACTAATGGTTTGTTATCTTCTTACAATTAAATAAATTTCTTAATTTATTTAATTGTCTTTGTTCATTTATTCTTCCTAATTATTAAATAAATGGATTTTATTTATTTATTTAATTATTGGTCATAATCCTCTAAATTAAATAATTATCTTTAATTATTTAATTACCTAATTTAACATTTCTCTCATTTTAAATAAATGAAATTATTCAAAATGATTTCACTTTATTAACCATCACTTCATTTTAGTAAATAATCTAAAAATCGATTAGTTATTGTTACACAAAATCCATATTTTGATTTAATTTAATTCAAAATGGTAATCTTCTTCCAAAAATCAAGTAATTAATCAAATTATTGATTTTTGAAATCTGCTTTTTAGTTCAACTCTTATCCTCTTGATTTTTCAAATCTTACAAATCAAGGAGTCTTTATCTTCTTGATTTTCAATTTTTTTTTAATCTTTTTGACTAATTGTCACATTTATTCTCAACCACCGATTCTACTTTCTCAAATGACATCTTGACCAATCATTTAATGATTCTTCCCTAACCCTAATTAGGTATTGTCACATGAAATCTTGTCCACTAATTTTAGGCTTTCGTCAACTTTCAATCTCGTTCATCCGTCCAAAATTGCATTTTCTATAAAATGTAAATTTTGGTTACATTTTAGACTAGCACAACACTTCATTATTGTAGAAATTTATGCTTAGAATTTACTTTGCACTTATCTTATTTAATTGGATTACTTTTCATTTGCATAGTCATTTTTCATTTGTTATAGTCTTTATTTTGTCATTCAAATCCTTCAAAACTTGCATAGGGCTTGGTCACAATCATTTGCTCACACACACAAATCTGAGGGCAACAATCATATCCTACAAGCTAGAAGGTGCTATGGAGGTGAATCATGGAAGCTTCAACAAGTAATATAGGTATAATCATTCTCATTTATTCCATAGTTTCTTTGGCTTTTTTTTTGTGCTTTAATCCATGAACCTGCCTAAAATTTAACCCATTGATATGCATAGTTATATAAGTGATGAAAATAAGATTTAGAGTAGATATAGGGAGTATCAATTAAATGACCTACCTGCTCCAATGACTATTTGATTGGTGATTTGATTGGCAAAGCGGTGGCACAATTTTCAAAGGAGACAGAGTGTAGAATCAAATCACACAATCAAAAGAATGCATTTAATGCATATCTAATTATAGGGTGTTGTAGATTTCTATTCTTAGCAAACTCTTTGTATCCAAATCAAATAATTGGAGGCTCAATGAAAATGTATGGTGTTGAGTAAGATATCTTGTAGAAACCCTATCAAATGTTACTTGATGAGTTGAATAGTGGTGTAAGGCTCAAGATGAATAGGAAGCTTTCTTGTGAAGATAGTAGGTTTCCATGTTTACCTAATTCAAAGAATCAATACAAAATATGTGTAGCTTGATGCAATGATAGACTAATATAGAATCTTGTGTGTGAAGGAAACCCTAACGAAGGATTCAAGATGATTTGATCATATGTGAGAATCTTGAGGCCACAATTGCAAATTGGTGAAGTCAAGAAAAAAGAATACAATCAAGTAATTTTCTATGAGTTTCATTTATAGGAGTGTGAAGGAGAATAGTCTTCAGTGGTAGAGAGTGCTAAAAAAATTTATGTATTTTTGAGTATGCAATAGAATTGTTGGTGATGAGAGAGTAGTGTAGTAGATAGAGAATGCACTAATCTTTAATGAGTAGAATCCAAAAAAGAGAGTAGAGATTCATATATGGTTTAATGTTTACAGAGTAGAATAAATAATGTTCTAAGTATAGAATATAGCAAATAGAGAAGTGTAGTTCAACAAGATAGAATAGTGAATGTTCTAAGTGTAAAGGAGAAAGAGAGTGAAAAACATATGGGATGTGTTGTTTATATTGTAACATCAGTAGTAGATAGAATGTTTTCATAGTTGCAAAAAAAAGATTGAGCAGTTATAGACCAGACTTGTAACAAAGAACTCAATTCATGTGAATCACTTGTATTTTTCATTTTAAATATGATTGGTTTGTTCCATTAGATAATTGAGTTGGTGCTCAGTGTAGGGAGTTAGTGCTTCCTTGGAGTTGGTTCTCCTAAATCAAGGAGTTGGTGCTTCCTTGGAGTTGGTGCTCCTATATCATGGGATTGGTGTCTCCTTAGGTTTGGTGCCCTTAAACATTGTAATAGAATATTTCATTGTGACATTTCATTTTAGCAGTAGTCTCAAGTAGCCTTTTTCATCGTGGTTTTTCCCATATTTGATTTTCCATGTACATCATGGGTTATGGGTTTTTGTATGTTTGCATGTTTATCTCTCTATTAGTTTAGTAAATCTACACATAAAGTGCTAAAAGGAATTAATTTGTAGTATTGATTAAGGGATTAAAAATTTAGTCTACATGAAAGAGTTTAGGGGTTAAGATTGTTGTGTTCCAAATATTGGTATTAGAGCCCTAGCTTCCCTAGGAGAACCTTAATCATATCAGGTAAATCTTTGATAAGTGAACATAAAAATGATAAATTAGGAAGGCTCATATAGAAGAAGTACTTATCTTTGATGGATCATACTATAAGTGTTGGAGAAGCAAAATGAAGACACATCTAGAATTACTAGGGTCTGATGTGTGGATGTCAATTAAGAAGGGATATAAGGATCCTGCTACTCCTCCCTCTAATACTACTAAAAATAAGGTGTATAAAGACAAATCTAAGGAAAGGTTTGAAATTTTGACCGAGTTTCCAAGATTTGTGGCTATCAAAGTTATGCATTGTCAAACAACACATGATGTTTGGAATGAATTAAAGATGATGTATGAAGTTGAAGATAGTAAGATGTGGATCAAGAGTTAGACATATAGTGGTGTGTTTGATAGTCTGAAGCTAAGTAAAGATGAGGAAACTGCAGATACATTCATGAGAGAAAGTGTAACTAGAGGAGAGATGATAGAAGCATCTACTTCAGGATCTAAGGAGATTGATGAAGAGGAAGTTGACTACATAAAAATATTGAGAAGAGGCTCTAGAAAATATAGAGGTAAGCTACCTTTAAAGGTTTTAACTTTGGTAGATTAGGTCCTTTTGCTACTAAGCTACCTCATAGTGAAAAGGATAACCCCTAGAAAGAAGAGGACAATAAAAAGATGAATTTGCATACAAGAAAATAATATAGGTTATCTAATGTTAGTGGCTGCTAAGATGAAGAACATGAAAGTTCCTATGGGATTAAAGGGAACGAATCCCTATAAATGGATTTTAGAACAACTTCTGATGAAGAAGTTGAAAGGTTTGGTGAAGTAGAAGAAGAAGTGGACCTAGAAGGTAAACTCATATGTTCTTTATATGAGATTAAAAAGTTGAGGAAGGAAGACAAATAAAAAAAATGTGTACAAAAGAGGAGATTGATAAGCTAACCAAAAGACTTGAATAATCTAATCAGATGATGATGGGTATGTGTAGGATCATGATGGGCCAAAAAGTGGTGATATGATGGTTATGTGTAGGGTATGTGGCTGACGAATTTTTTTCTTACCCAAAATATATGAAGAAAAAAGGGTTTTTAAAGGAGACTCTCAACTTTCCACCAATATAAATTATGCTTTACTTTAAATTTAATAAATAATTATTATTCATTTTCTATTTGAATTACAACTAAAGTCTTGATTGATAAGCTGATTGAAAAACATCTATAGCTTTCAAATGATATCACATTTTTTGAATCCAAAATGTGTCACATTCTATGCTTCACATACTATAAGATTTTAAAAAAATGAATTTCTTGAAGTTTTGACCAAGTTAAGGTGGTTATACATACAAGTTTTTATACTTTTTAAAAGTTGTAATAAAAAAATCATAATTAATTATTTACTTGGAAAACAATTACAAAAAAATATGAATCACATCAATACATAAGTCCTCTACTTATATATAAAATCTTATAAAAATATACTATCATTTTATTATGGTTAAGGTGGTCAGACAAACACCTACTTCTTATTTTTTCCTTGAAATTTAAGTACTATTGCATTGAAATTTAAAATTTTCACCAAATAGATTTTTTTTTAAATACCTAGTAGTTTAGAAACTAAATTCAATTTTCTATAGATTCTATTCTTACATATTTTTGAAATAATATACATAACTTATTCAAATTTTTACATCAAGTTTCCTAACTCTAATTTTTCTAATTTTTTTGCCACTTAAGGGCCTATTTTTTCCATGATGATCCCGCATATACCCTTATCAGCTTGAAGATGTAGATGAAATAATGAAAGAGAATAGAAGATGTACTTATGATTGAACTACAATCTAAATTAGATGAGTGCATGAAGTTGGAGGAAAAAATAGTTTCCCTATGAAGAGAGTTAGAGAATGCTAAAGAAAATATTGACAAAGGCATGAAATTGAAGGGCAGATCTAAGATATTAGATGATTTGGTAAAATAATAAAATCCATAAAAAAAAATGAAAAGGTTGGCCTTGGGTTTGAAAAAGGAAGGAGCCTCTCTACCAGTGTTTTTTCAAAATTATATGATAGATTCAAAGTAGAAGAATATGTTGCACAAAAGATGAAAAATCCCACACAAGTTGTTCAAAGAAGAATTCCTTTGAACATGGAAAATTAGACAAAGGAACTACTGAGATGAAGAAAGAAACAAAAGAGAAGAAATAAATTGTATACAAAAGGTTGGAGAAATCAGTTCTTGAAGGTTTAGAGAAAAATTAGCACATAAGAGGAGATGATGTAGAAAGATTCATAAGTATGAGATATGTCAAGAAGTCAAAGAAAATTAGACCATCTCATTCTACAAAATGAAAAGATATGACATGGTACTCCTCATGTTTTTATGGTTACTATTATCTAGGTAATTAGTTTGGTTATAGGGCTTGTGAATGTAGAGCTGCACCTAGTAGGAGTATAGAATATATGGATATAAATTCATTTTCTCTTGTAGATACAAACATGAAAGTACTGTGCTATAACTATAATAATTTTTGTCACATAGCCAAATATTGTTGAACAAATCATGTAAGGCCAATATCACATTATGAAAGAAATAATATGTCCCCTAGAGTGAACAATGGTTCACATATTCTTGAGAAGAAGGGTGACAAGAAAGAAAAGAAGTTAAAGAAGGTGTGAAGAGTAAAAGGCCAACAAGAAGCACCAAATGTGGTTTCTTCTACCTTACATCACTAAATCTCTGTGATAGGGCATGTGTCTAGGGGAGGTTTAATTGGTATCTTATTCATCCCTAGAAATGAAAAGGAGATCAAGTTAGGTAAAATAAAGTTTGTAAATTTCTAACAATTTGATGGTTGTAGATTTATTGTTGCATTCCTTCTCTTTGAAATGTTTGTCAAAGGGGAAGAAAATTTGCAGTAGTGGGAGAAAATTTATGTAGTTGGTTTGAGATGCTCATTTTCTACAAAAGAAGTGGATATATATCTAAGGGGGAGCTATTATGTAAATACACTTACAAATTTATTTTGTTATAATTAGTATAGAGTGGTTACAATTAGTGTCATACCATTGTGAATTTCTTTGATTTAACAACTTAGTTGTTCTTAGAGCCCAAAGTGAAGCAAATGCTTAAGCATGTAGGAAGAGAGAATGGAGCAAGGTCTAAAGGGGAGCTACTATTGGTATCAATTCAATGTTATACTTGAGACAGTGCAATCTAGAATATCAATTAGTACAGAGCATAAAGTATAAACATCTATAATTGGTATCAAACTTGATTGGTTCAAAGCATGAAATGACACTTCAACTAGCATTAGATAGTGTTAATTGATACAAATTAGTTGGAGAATTAGGTTTTTCCATTGCAGTCAAAGTAGGAGAGCAATAAAAATTGGTATCAATAAAAGGGGGAGAAAAAGTCTCTTTTACCATTTCTAAGGAGAAGTAGAGCAACGACAACATGGTGTCTTGAGAAAAGATATTCAAGAGTGTGACCCTTTTCCATTGATGTCAAAGGGGGAGAAGAGTGAGAAAATTCTCAAAGTAGGAGCATGGGAGAAAAGTACACAAATTCTCATAAGGATGAGCAATAGAGAATTAACCTTAGATGTTATCCACCATTGATATCAGACCATTGGCTACAAGTTGAGCATTTAGTTTTTCTATCAATGATAAAAGGGGATATTGTTGGCATATTGTTGTCATTGATGTCAAAAGAGAATCGAAGGTAAGTTGGACCTGATCTAGTAAAGGAGTTTGTTGGAATTGATGTAAAAAGTGTCATTGATGTCAAGGAGAGATAACGTATGTAATGAATATGGTTTTGGAAGAAGTGGTGCAAGCTGCAAAATTTTCTCAGAATGTTTCATTCATGTCATGCATTATTTTCATTATGTTGATAGAATTTTTCCATGTGTCTTAAGAGAAATCAAATTCAAGATTCGATATGGGTTTTTTGAGAGCTTATCAGAAATGTGTGTTGCAAGTCCAAATAATGCATGGTGTGTTTAAAATGGATTTATTTATTCTCTTAGTCAGAACTAGGGTTTGCAAATAAATGATAAGGTTGTTGTAGTCATGGCACTTTAACAAGTTTTATATTTTGTCATTAACTACCTACTAGAGGTTACCAGGTGCATAAGTCATAACTTATACCTTTAAAGTAATGGGTATGACTAACCCCTTCACCTTAGGTTTACTGGCCCGATAGCTATTTAATGCACTTAATATTTCCTAAGTTGAGCAACAAGTATTTGGGATGTTTGATCAACAATTATGATCGATCCTTAGAGATTGATGGTGGTGATTGAGGTTACAAGATACATCAGGGAGAAGACACCATATCAGTAGGATATGTTTTAAAGTCCCTTCGATGAAATGATAAAACAACATCGAAGGAACTTCAACATATTAGGTGGAGTTGCTTTAGAGTCCCTTTGCCTTAGTGATGAAAAGTTAAGATACGATGGATATTGATAGGTGGTGATCCGATGGTAGCCACTTCAGAGTCTAGTGGGACCAGGTTAAGTGAAAGGTGACAAAGGAAGGTGATGTCACATTGATAGGTGGAAACAAATGACTACATCAACCAAGGATATCAATGATAAACTTGATCAATTATTGTGATCAAGTCTTTTTAATCAAATGGCTCCTGTGGTGGGCCCAGATGAAGGATGAAGATACAAAAGAGAGTGTGATGTGGAAGATTGTGTGGTGATGATGTAGATGACACATGGTGATATCCCACCTATCCATTAAGATTTTTTTGGGCCAATGACGCAGTGAGGAACAATGAAAATTTGAAGGAACCTCATCAAGGAGACAAATACACATCAATGGAACCAAAATGTTAGTCCCTTCAACACAATTAAGGCACCTCATTGGAGAGAAGTATGAATATTGGGGGAACATAATAAGGATTCCCTTCAACACAATGGATGTACCTCATTAGGGAGAAATGTAAATATCAGTGGAACCCAATAAGGAGGTGACAATGGTGAATAGTGACATGTGAGTACAAGTGGCAGCTTGTGATTGACCAACATGTCAAGTCACCAAGGTGTTGTTTGCTACACGATGTTGACAAGAATGACATGTGGCTAGTGGTGACCACCTACTCGATAGAAGCTAGTAGTCTATGATGTCAGCATGTCCAAATGGTGAAGAGAAATTACTCAATAGAACAACTCACATCCTTGATGTTTGTTGCATGACAATGATATGGATGAAAAATGGTGACAACCAACTAGCCTACTGAGAATCAGTGGGCTTGCAATTAAAGCTAACAAGATAGCAAGATTTGGACATGTATCTCGGTGGACCCCATCCATGGCAAGAGGTGTATGTAGAAGATCAATGGTGGAAATCAAAAGGTAAAGATCTAATGGTGATCACTAGCTAGTAACAATCAATGATGCACATTTAAAGTAGACAATCTAATGACTATATTTAGAGTTGTCGGGATCAAGAGAGAGCCATTGGATCATGGTGCAAAGATAAGAGATCGACGACGTAGATTAAAAGATGAAGATAATAAATTGATAAGTTGATGAAAATAAGGGTTTCGATTGGTAACCAAGTTTGTGATTGAATTCAATTGGCCAAAGCACCTCAACTACTAATTAAAGTGGTAACAAGATAAGCAATCAATGGCACAGTTATGTAGGTGGTGAAAATCAAACTTAGATGAGATATAGGGAGTATGAATTAAATGACATACCTGCTCTAGTGGCTATCTAATTAGTGATTTGATCGATAAAGTGGTGGCATAGCTTGCAAAGTAGATGGAGAATAGAATCATATCACATAGTTAGAAGAACATATTTAATGCATATTTGATTCTAGAGTGTTGTAGGTTGTTATTCTAAGAAAAATCTCTATATTCAAATTAGATACTACGAGACTTGATGTAGAGGAATGAAATTGAGTACGATATCTGGTAAAACCTATCAGATGTTTCTTGATGAGTTGGACAGAAGTGCAAGGCTTGAGATGAACAAGAATCTTGTTGGTAAAGATAGTAGGTTGCCATGTTTAGCTAATTCAATGAATCAATACTTTATGAATATGGCTTGATGCACTAATATCTTACTAAATAAAATTGTGTGTAAATGATACCCTAACAAAGGATTCAACATGATCTAATCATGCGTGATAATCTCAAAGTAACAATTGTAGATCAGTGCAGTCAAGAAAAATGAAGACAATCAAGTAATTGTCTATGTGTCACATCTACAAAAGGAGTGTGACTGAGAATAGTCTATAGTGGAAAAGAGTTCTAAAAAGAGTTATTTATTACCATCATGTATGCAACAAAGTTGTTGGTGATGAGAGAGTACTACAATAGATAGAGAATTCACTGATCCTAAATGAGTAGAAACCAAACAAAAACAAAGATTCAAATCTAGGTTAATATTCAAAGAGTAGAACAAAGAATGTTCTGAGTACAAAATAGAGTAGATAAAGAAGTGTATTGCAACAAGATATAACATTGAATCCTTTAAGTGGAAAGGAGAAAGTGCAAAGAAAAGGGGATGTTTTGCTAAGATTGCAACATCAGTAGCAGAGAGAATGTTTGCATAGTTGCGAAGCAGAGATTGAGTGGTTATAGACCATACATGTAACAAAGAACTAGATTCACGTAAATCACTTATATTTTTCACTATAAATCTAATTGGTTAGTGCCATCAAATAACCAATTTGGCGCTTAGTGTAGGGAGTTGGTTCTTCCTTGGAGTTGGTGCTCCTAAATCAGGTGATTGGTGTCTCTTTAGGTTTGGTGCCCTTAAACATTGTAATAGAAGATTTCCTTGTAATGTCAGATTTGAGTAGTAGTCTCAAGCAGCCTTTGTCACCATAGTTTTTCCCATCTTGGGTTTTCCATGTACATCACGTGCTATGGGATTTTCTATGTGTGGATGTTTATGTCTTTTCTAGTTTAGTAAATTTGCATAAAGTGCTAAAAATAATTAATTTGTAGTATTGATTAACAACTTAAAATGTTAGTCTACATAAAAGAGTTTAGGGTTTAATATTTTAAGTGATCTACTGATTCACCCCTCCTCTCAATAGGTTTTTGTGTTCCAACAATTTTATCAATTCAACAATAAGAATTAAAAGGAAATTTTCACAAGAGAAAATGTTATTGCCAAGAGCATTGAAGAGAAATTTTATCAAGTATCCACAACAACATTTATGATCATATCATCATGTCAAATTTATGTTTTCATATTATTTTTTGGAGCTAACATTGTGATGTGGGATTCAATCATCCAATCATCAAATCAAGTAATGATTCAAGCTAATTCATGCAAGATCCAATTCTAACAGAGATGTGTTAGACTTTAGTCCTCTAAGGGAAGCCATTAAAGGTTTGGTGAGTTGTGACATAACAATGTTCATTCATCAAATTCCTTTAATTTATCATTATTTTATCATCAAGGTTTAATTACTAAATCAGGGTTTGGCCAAGGAAAACCCCTATTCACCCCAAAAAAAACAGTTTCCCTGTCTTTGTGTGTGCATGTTTGTAAATGAAGAAGGAATAAAATTGGATCAAAAGTGCACTTTTGTGAAGTTGTCAAAGTTGTCAAGCCACGAAAACTCACCTACAAATTTTATTTCTGACTTTCTAATAGTGGAATCTGGAGAAATTAGGAGAAAATATTGGGGATTAGAGGACCATAACATTTGATTTTAGACCCTTTTATAGAGATCCATTCATCCTAGGGTGAATCTATCCTAGCACAATCAAAACTCATTTTTAGTGACAAGTACACATTATTCTGCTATTCTGAAATCTACCTAAAAATTGTTGTTTTTATTTGTGATATATTTAATTTATTTATTTTAATTTTTGTATCACATAATTGAGTCCATTTGGTATTTTATTTTTATCTCCCAAAAGTACATTTCAAACATTTTCTATCATAATGAAAATCAAAGATCCCCTCTCCCCATAGAGTTGAATCACCTTAAGGTTGAAAGTTAGATTTATCCTTGGGAGATATCTCTCCTTTTCTAATGAAACTAATGGAAACATACGTGTGTTTTTCATCGTTCCATTGTGGTGAATTCTTTCATTCTCAACCTCTCTCTATCCACCTAATTTTCCTTTTTTCATTTTTGTGAACTTAAATTCTTACACTATAAGCTTTTTGATTTGGAGATCCTTCAAACCCTAGTTCTAGGATTTTCATTAGTTTGTAAAGCATCCTATTTATGGTTTTGAAAATTACATTAGTTTGAATTTTATTTATGGTTTTAAAAGTTGAATTTTGCATTGTTTAAAATTTCCAAAATTGCATATAGAAAGTTTCCATTTTTCTTGTTGTTTTTCATCAAATTGGACTTGCATTTCATCATATAAATCTTTGGAAATCTATAACTAAAATTATCTATTTAAAATTTGAATCAACAACATTAAACATCAACTCAAAAACTTATATTTTAATTTTTTCAATCCATGTAGAAGAACCCATTATCCCTAGGGTGAATATGTCCTTATAGAGGTCATTTTTTGAATTTTGGGGCATAAATCTATCTCTATTTGCTTTGTTTATGGCTATTTTTAGATCTCAATTTTAGTTTTTGGAATTGAAATTTCCTAATTTTTTTTGCATTCAATTCAATTGTTCAAAAGAAGTGCATGATTCAGGGATAAAATTTTCATTTAAAATTCATCATTTTTCAATTTCTTGCATTTAAAAAATATAATATTGTTACATAAAATATTTTAAAATTTCTATCTTTTTACATACTTGGATTGTGCTTCCTATTTCTAGGCATGTTCTACATTTGGTTAGTGTTTTTTGTCCATTTTGGGTGCACTTTTAGTTTGGTGAAACTTGTATGAGTATTACAACCTGGTGTCCTACTACTAAATACTTTAGTGAGATGTAGTTTGAGACTCATGAAATCTAGTGTTGGTACATCTATTGTGGATTTTGGGTTTTCTAACTCTTTCACTCATAGTGTTAACAATATTCCACCCATGGTGGAATCCATACCTAAAAAAACATATAATATGACCTCCAATCCTATTGATGTTGAAACCATTGTTGCTCTTATTTCTCAAGAAAACTTGCAAAAAATGGACAAATCCCTAGAAAAAATTTAAAACCTTGTGAGTGTTGTATACATTGTTGGTACTGTGGCTCTTGTCATAGATAACATGAGAAGAACACTTGATAATGATCTAGGAATATAAATTGTGTGAAGCTTAGCTCATATTATTGATGATCATGTTCCTACAATGGCTCTTTTTTCCCTCAGCACACACGCCCTATTTGGAATGGGGACCATCTTTTCTTTCACCTTGTCGGGTCATTTTGTCGCTGCATCAATTTTTTTGCCCCATTTTGGTTTCCTAAGTGGTCAAAGTTTTTCCAAAGTCTCATCTTGAGTTAACCATGTTTCACCCCCTCCATTTTG
This sequence comes from Sequoia sempervirens, assembly GCA_007258455.2. Taxonomy (NCBI): domain Eukaryota; kingdom Viridiplantae; phylum Streptophyta; class Pinopsida; order Cupressales; family Cupressaceae; genus Sequoia; species Sequoia sempervirens. Next base: position 118,930,534 of record VDFB02000008.1, read on the forward strand.
GCTAAGTCCTGGTACCTTGCAGACTCTCCTTGGCAGTTTGCTTCTGCCAGCAGCCTTGGGGCATGGCGGGCCCGCCTCATTGGGTTTCTCTGGTCAGGTTTCCTCTGGGTGTTCACTATTCCAAAATATCAGAAGGCTTCCTCCTTCTTGAGCCCTAGGACCCGGCTCCTTCTTTGCCACCTCATTTGAACTTATGAAAAAATTCAACTATTTTTGCCCCTCCCAAGCCCACACCCTGGGACTTCCATGTCCAGAACTCCATGATGACTTCACCATTCTCGATGGCCAAAATGCAATGGCACTCCACCTTCTAGGCATCAAGATCCCCTTCACTAATGACTTTTGAAATGAACTTAGAAGTGGCTACAAGGCCAAATCTTTATGGACCCTGGGCCCTGGTCATCCCCTCACTGTCTAGGATTTAAACTCACCAACCCTCCTATCGTCCATACAAGCATTACATGAGGGTATTAAATGCTAAATGGGGTATAAATACTTGGCTCGACCTATCATTTTCACATGTCAAGTTTTCCAAAGGAGTTTAGAGCTGAGTTCAAGGAGTCCAGTGCATCCGTTGACCACTGCCCTCACACCTGTTGTCATCATTTGGCCATCCTTAGCAGATTTAGCAACCTCTTCCATCGATCTTTTGAGGTAGGTTTACCATTCACCATCCTAAGAGGTATTTTGTGAATTAACGCTTAAAAATTTAAACAAAATGGGCTAGAAATGCATTAAATTAATAAAGGAGGACAACAACTAAAAAACCCATGAATTCAAATTCTTGAAAACCCTCCAAAACATCCTTAAATTTGAAGTTAGAACTGGGCCTTGTCGCAACCGTTCTTCACACAAGGCATTCATGCTCTTCGGGCCTATGCGAACCCACCACTGCTGATATTTTACAAAACAAAAAAAATCTACAAATGGCGGGTTGCCCTCACAGGCCCAAAGCTCTAGATTTCCATTAGTCATTAACTATCGGATTTAAGCTCAACAAACTTGAAATTCAACCTCCATTTGGAATCTCAAGCCTGAACCCCCAAATTTCCATGTCTTGGATTCCACAATTTTTTTTCCATTCCAAAACAATAGGGAGAACCCATCCACCCGAGCTCTAGGGCCCACCCGACCTTTTTTCATTTGGAGTTAAACTCAAAGATCGGCTAACCAAACCCACCTTTGAGTCTCGGTCCCTAGATGTCTATCTATGGACTTCTGTAGCATCTTCACCATTTCAAACGACCACCAAGTGGTGTCCTTTTGCCTCTTGAATCTCGAACCTTCATTTGCTATGAAAACTAATGAACATCAAATCTTGGCGTCCATACCCTCATAGAGCCCTGACCACTGGAATTCTGTGCCCTTTTGGCTGACATGCAAAGGAAAATTTGGCTCGTCTTCTTGACCTCTAGGTTTTTCCCTCCCATTTGCCAAGAAACTTAACTAGGAAATCTTGCGGCCAAGTTTGATTTCGGGTCCAGCCTATCGGGCTGCTTCCTCCGGAATTCTGTCCAACAACTACCATTGAAAATGGAAATTCATCAACGGCTCCCCACCTATTCAAGGCTGAATGCTTCAAAGTTTAAAAGAAAAAATTGACCATCCTTGGACCTTCCAGGTCCCAAACCCTAGGGTTCTGACCTCAGAACTCCATTTCTTCCTGGCCATTTCAAACTGCAAAGTCTCAATAACTTTCTAGTCTTGAACCTATGGGAGCTCCAAAATTGATCAAAATGATCTCAAATTTGAAAACAAATCTTGACCCACGTGCTCAAATTCAACCCTCTTTGACATGAGCCTTTCAAACCATCAAAATATGAATTCGAGAGAAATCTCATGGATTTCCCTAACCTATTTTCCCCTCAAAACAACATTCCTACCAAGGAAGTCCAGCCCCCTGGGCCCAGGTTGTCTGAAATCCCTCCTACAAATGATGAAAGGAATCTAAAAGTAAAAGTATGATTTCATGAATGATGATTGTCTAATTACATTTCATCCAAGGGATTTCAACTAATGTAAATGCTTTTGTGATTGGTTGCATTCATTATTCCTTTGGTTGTAGGATATATGGAATCAGGTGTAGGACCCTTGGGGGCAGCTGCAGAGAAGGACAAAGGAAAGAAAGTGGGCAATACTCCTGATGGAAGAGAGGAGAAAGATAAAATGAAGTACTAGTTCCAGGGTGAGCCCCTGCATTTAAAAATAATCACCAATTGGAAGGAAATCATAGACACCAATATTGGCCATGTCGATATTGATGAGTTCAAACAAAGGGTTAGAATCCACCCAAAGACTGATACTGCAAGGTTAATCAAACAAAGTGGGATTGCAAGAGCTATAGGCTTCCCTCCATCCCTCATAGCCCATGAATTGCTTATTTCTTGCCAGCAAGCCTACCAGCCATAGACGAGAACTATCATTGATAGGGACAAAAAACATCCTTGTTGATATGTCGGTTGAGGCCATTACTAAAAATTTCCAATTCCCACCTTTGAGGAGATGGAGATACCCACCATGGAGGAAGGTAAGGCAACATGGGATGAGGACTCTATGGGCTGCAAAAGTTAATAAACCAATACTAGCTCAAGGAGAAAAGGGGCATCACTGGAAAGGTGCCTCAAGAGCTCTTTTGCATTGATTTCTATAAGGACTACCAAGACCTAGTAACCATGTTGAGCAAGGTGATGGGCCTCCCTACTGCTACATTTTTCCAAGAGTGGATGGTGTATTTCATTGAACAGATCCTCTGTGGGGACAAAGATGTCACCACAAAATCCTCATTCTATTGGGGAGGCATCATAAGTGACTACTTCCATGAGTAGTTTATGAATGTGAAGAAGAGCTCTAAGTTCTACATGACCTCCTATATGGTCTACTCACTAGCTGAGAAGAGGCAATACAACGAACTATTTCTGGCACCCGATGAGGAGTTGAACTGAAGATTGAAGGTCTATGACAAGTATCCCTAGCTATAGTTTAGGAACTTCAAGGAGTACTGCAGTGTGAATGACACCTTTATCGACCACATCATTAGCTTGCTTGGAGAGGATTTTGAGAGAAGGGTCTCTCAAAGTGCTTGGATGTTCTTGAAGCAATACACCTCCTTATTTTTACAGTACCCCAAATTCACATATATTCATGCCTAGGGTTTCACAGAAAGGCTGAATAAGTTGCCCTGGTACCCCAATGATCAGATTATACTAATAGAACTCTCCCGAGAGCTGTAACATGTGCATTCAGTCCTTGATACTATACATTTGGCAGGGATACCCTATCCCTTAGCCTTTGGTCAATGAATGTGGGTATGTGCAGGATCATCATGGAAAAAACAAACCCTTAAGTGGCAAAAAATTCAAAAAAATCAGAGTTAAGCAACTTGACGTAAAAATTTGAATAAGTTATCTCTATTATTTCAAAAATATGTAAGAATAGAATTTGTAGAAAATTGAATGTAGTTTCTAAACTACTAGGTTTTTAAAAAAAGAAAATCTATTTGGTGAAAATTTGAAATTTCAATGTAGTGGTACTTAAATTTTAGGAAAAATAAGAAGTAGGTGTCCGTCTGACCACCAGAACCATAATAAAATGATAATAGTTTTTTATAAGATTTTAGATATAGGTAGAGGACTCATGCCCCGATGTGATGCATATTTTTTTCTAATTTTTTTCCAAGTAAATAATTAATTATGATTTTTTTATTACAGCTTTTTAAAAAATATAAAAAATCATATGTCTGACCACCTTAACTTGGTCGAAACTTCATGAAATTCAATTTTTCTTTTTTTAATACTATAGTATGTAAAGCATAGAATGTGACGCATGCTTTGGATTCAAAAAATGTGATACCATTTGAAAGCTACAGATGTTTTTCAATCAGTGTTTCAATCAAGACTTTAGTCATAATTTGAATAGAAAATGAATAATAATTACTTATTAAATTCAAAGTAAAGCATAATTTATATCTATGGAAAGCTGATAATCTCCTTTAAAAACCCTTTTTGTTTCATCAATTTTGGGTAAAAAAATAGTCATCAACCACATACCCATCATATTGCCACTTTTTGGCCCATCATGATCCCGCACATACCCATGTACAAATTACAAACTTCCCAATGTTCTGGGACTTCTAAGAAGGAATTGGTGGAGTACCATTTCCGCCTACACACTGCTCGCCCATGGGTAGACCCATATGGGCATGTAAGAAAGGCATTGGGACCAAGGTATGCCCACCTACATTACATTGAAGATTATTGGGTAGATTTCCAAGATGACAAGGAGGTGCACACAAGGAGTTACATGCGAATGACTACACACTACATAAGAAGGGTGCAGCTATTTCCCATACCAGATCAGGTCGAAGAGGATGAGAGATCCATCATGGATCCTAGATATAAAGTAGTTGCTAAATTTACACTGCCTAAAATAGATTGGGATGAGGAGGTCGATGACTTCGATATCATAACTAAACCAATCATGGCTTATATTGAAGTATGGGTTAAGGGACAAGTAGCCTAATTAAAGCAACAAGGGGTTGTCCTGACATATGAAGGACTCAAGATTGAGCCTAGTGCTATGGAAGATGTCACTACCACAACTTCAATAGGTGGGACATCCAAATCTCCTCTGCTCACAAGATCAAAGAAGAGGAAAGGGATTGAAGTAGAACAGTCTTCAGATCCCAAGGTTTATTCAAGGAAAGACTCAAGAGGCTCACCCTGTAAGAGGTCCAAATGGATGGGAGGCACCATGGAGCAGCCAAAAATACAAGAATTTCCCCTTCAGGAGGGTGAGAAAGGGAAAATAGATTAGCCAGGACCTCCTCTAGCTCTCCCTGTCTCTCCCACCCTTCCATCTATTTCCCAGGCCGTGGTCACCACATCTCCACCTACGGTGGACATCTCATCCCATCTCACCTCCTCTCCCCCAATTGAGCCAATAATAATGGTTGAATCTTCCTCCACTGCAACTACTCCACTTTCCTCTGCCGCTATGTCACCTACTACATCACTCTCATTGGTAGTATTGACAACACCAATTCCTACACTAGCATTACTGAAGGCTTTCTCATGGCACATGCAGAATGTCTCCTCCAAGATTTCTTAGATATTTTTGGATCCCACAATCCAAGCTTCCTTAGCACAGGTCCTCACCAACACTATGCCTTCGTAACCTCCAATGGGACCACCAACAATGGAGGCCACAATGTTAATTCTGAAGAGTGGGAGAGGTAGAAGAAAGAAGCTTCAAAGACAGAGGAGGAGGAAGCCAATGAGTACCATGAACACCTAGAGTATGAACATCAAAAAATTGACAGGGTGGTTTGTGAAGAAGAAGAAACAGGGTCTTCTAAGAGTGGAGATGAAGAGGAGGGTATAGGTGGTAGAATCATTATACAAACCTTTGATGATGATTTTGAAGAGGAAATGGCTAGACAATTGAAGCACGATGAAGAAGAGGTAGAAAATCCACCTCCTAGAGAAGAAAGGAAAGAAGGTGATAGGGTAGTAGAAAATATAGAACTCCCTATAGGGGAACATCAGGAGGATGTGCCAACTTCTTATGAAGAAGGAGATATAGAAAGATACAAGCCTAAGGAGCATGTGCATGAGGAAAAACAAGTTGAAGAAAGAAAAGGGAAGGGAATTAAGATAGAAGAAAGTCCATGGGGGCGATTTCCTACTAAGCTTCCCATCAAACGCCTCATGTTCATCCAAGACTCTAATGAGGAAGGAGAAAACACTAAAATGAAAGAAAGGGCTCCCACAGGTGAACAAATAGAGATCCAAACAAGGGAAGGTGAGGGTGATTGAGAATTGCCCAAGGGGAGATCCACTATGCCCAAATGGATAGAGAGGCAGCTTGAAAAGAAGACTCCTACCTTGAAGGATCCAAGAGCAAGGCTAGAGGTTATCCGGGCCTAAGCACATATCACAAATAGGAAGGAGAAGAAGCCCAAAGTAAGATCCAAGGTAATGATGGATGCTTATGGGTCTTCAACTGTGCAAGTGGGAACACCGGTGGTAGGCCAAGAGGGAGTAAGCTATAATATCTCCACCATTAACTTGGGAACTACTAGTAGAGAGCAAAAGGTGGAACACCTCGAGTAGTCAGTGGCTACGGTGGTGCACCTAATACAATAGGATAAAGTCTTAAAGGATGAGCTTAAAGCATAGGTGACCAACTTGACTACTTACATCCAACAATGATCTTTAGTTGAATACATGCCTACCACATTCATGGCTCCACCCCAACTGCTATCTAGGGAACAAATTGACAAGCTGGAAAAAAGAAAGAACTTGGAAAAAACTACAGAGAGCTAGTTCTAACAGGTTCTATACATTGAGAACATGGGTATCAGTCAGGTTGTTCAAACAACCAACAAGTTCTTAGATTTACAACAATCCCTGGAAGGAAAAAAAATCTGCACTGACTTCCCTACAACGTATAAGTCCACCTATCTAAAGATCAAGGCTATCCTCTAGCTACCAAAAGCCAAATGCGAAAATGAGCTTGTACTCAAAAGGGATGGTCATTGGCTAGTGGATGTGTGGAAGTGGGACTTTGATAATAGGAGAGAAAGGTTGGAGTAGGTAATTGGTAGGGTGGATCGAAATGTTGAATGGGTCAAAGAAATTAGAGTAGATTGTGCTCAATATTTGAGGCTAATGATGAGATATGACATGCCCAGGGTACAAATTGATGCAGAGAAAATAAAGCCCCATTTCCAGAAAAGGATGGAAAATAGGATGTTAGATGAGATAACAATTGATTTCATGAGTTTTTCCACCTGCGCCCTCACCCAGTCAGAGCTATTTAGAGATCATGCCACCAAGTATGATGAACACTAGAAGAGGCTTGAGGACAATTCCAAGGAGTGGAGTTATCAAGTACTACGATATGAGATCATAGAAGTCAAAAAACTCTAACTGGTAATTTTGAAATTCATGGAATATGCAGCTTTGAAGAAGTAGGAAGACAACCCTATCGCCAGTGAAGAAATTCTAAAGGAATAGCTACAACAAAAAGAGAAATCAACAAAAGACAAATTGCTATAGTGTTGTCACTAGAGGATGAAATAGGAATGAGAAAAAAATTGTGTTTTAAATTGTAATATATTGGGGGGTAGGTAGAACCCTAGTTTGTAGAGAATTTGTTGGTGTAATTAATATTTAATTACACATTTGCATAAGTTTACTTAGGCTTTATTTAATTCCAAAGTTATAGGATCTTATCTTTATATTTTGATCTATCTTGTTGCTCAAGATAAGAATAGGGTTATGCATCTTTACTTTTCTAAAGAAAATCATTATCTTGTAATTATTGAATTCTCGAATAATATTATGTTGCACATTCTTTTGCAACCTCTCTGCTTTTTCTAATTTTCTCTTCTGTGGAAGGTTTTTTTGGTTTGCAATCAGATCTTGGTTTCTAACAAAATCTTGGTCACACAATGAGATTAAATATTGGCCATTCATTATACTTTTTGGGCACTATAAATAGAGGGTCTCCTCTCATTCTCAAGGAGAGTTGAGTTGTTGTAAAGACATGCTGCATAAATTTCTAATAAAAATACATTAACTTGGTGCATTTTCTGAGTTCCTCACATGTTTCATGATTCAATATCCCATTGCTAGATGCTTTATTTAGATTTACATTTGTTTTTATAGTTAGCTTTAAACTACTTAGATAGATTTGGTTATGTTGCTATGTAGTTATGAAGTTTTTTGCTATGTAGATGCCTTCCTAGTCCACACTTTTTGTTGTTTGCTACAGGTAAATGGCTATGTAAATTTAGTCTAGGCTTGAATTCAAAGCTTCTCCACACTTTTATCTTTGTTAATGCATGTAAATGGTGAATGAATGGTGAAATATCTACAAACATTAGAAGATAGCACAAATTTCATGAGACTGTGAATTTTTTGGTTAAGTGAAACTCTATTTGAAGGAAGCTATCCACATCAAGAACTCCATGATTACTGTTCACAGTTAGTTGTAGATTAGGAATGTCCCCTCTTCCTTTCTCTTTTCCCCATTTTCTAGAAACAACCTGTGCTAAGGTTCATTTCACATTCTAAAGCTAGAACTTAAAGAAAACATCAAAGTTTTAGATTGCTATCCGAACCTATAGCAAAGTGCACCTTAAACTCTCATCTCAAAAACTTTAGATTTTGAGATCTGCTCTACATCCAACTACGTAAGTCTACCCTATGATTATCAAAAAAATCACATCAAACATCAACTGAGGAGTTCCATGCAATTCATCACTTGACACCCAAGAGACCTTGGGATATTTTCAACAACTTGTTGTTGGAGGTTTCCTTTCAAGAGAGGTAGTTCACATGTGTACTTCCTGTGTTGAGAAAGTGTGCAAACAACCCATCAATAGGCTAGTTGTGCTAATTTTTTTGGATAAACTTAAAGTCAAGGTGGAAATCAAATTCCTCCTGCTACAACTATGCCCTCTATTTCTACATACAATCCTTCAACTAGTACTACAACAAGACAACCAACTAGCAACATCAATCCAACCTTGGGTATGTCCACTAGGAATCCTTTTAGCTTTGTGAACTCCAACATCATATATCCTAATGCATCACCTCTCAAAAAATTTCACTTCACTTGTCCTCCTAACACATATCACCTCCACCTTATTCACCTTCATCTAAAAAAACAACTAATGATTCCATCTTTAACCAAATTTTGTTAAAATTTTCATCCCTCCAAAAAAAAATTTCCACATAGAACCAAAATCAAAATGGACAAATTTCATAATATGTCAAACACAACCCATTATCATTGGAAATATTGAAATCACAAATGCCACAAGAGATAGAGATTCCAAGGTTTGAGAAATATGGGGGTAAGGGAGATCCTAGAAACCATGTATCTGTTGGAGTTAAAATGACACAAAGAGGGGGGGTTGAATCAGTGTCTTAACAGATTTGACCAATTTGCAAAAATTCAAAAACATATCTCAGATTTGATCTCAATATTACTCTGATTAATGGATTCATGAGTTGAATGTAATCATTCATAAACAAAATTGAGAAAAGTAATAACCCAACAGTGAACTAAAACAATGCAACACAATAAAGTAGTGATAAATCAGTTGAACAAAGAGACACAATATTTTGTCGAGTGAAAAACCCTCCTGGGGTACAAAAACCACTCTTGAAGTGCCTTCCAGGCTTAATCCTTAAAATAATTGTTTACAATGCCTTATAAGCTATTTTTGAGCACCCACTCAAGGAGCACCAACCCCTCGTTTAGAGATATCTATCTCAAGGAGCACTAACCCCTCAAATTATATTTCTAAAAAATAATAATATCTCATAGGATCTCTATTTTTCAGTTAAGCTAAATACTCTATGTTTTTCTTGTCCACCTAATACCCTAAGAATTCAACAATTGAATCCTTAAAATATTACATAGAAAAGAATATTACAATATATCTCTACATCTTTGATTTTCAGATTTTTAATACAGAGTATTTCAATACATTTTTGATACAGCCAAAGAACAATATTCACGAATCACAACAACAGATTTTACAGTGTTTACAACACTGGTTTTTATACAATGTTTCAAGTATGTTTGCCATGAAGAAGGTCTTCAAAGAATATGAGGTCAAAAGGAAACTGAAAACTCATACTATTTTCAGGAAGAAAGATGCCAAATAGTAAGTGTTTACAGGAGTAACGCCTATCTAGAAGGCTATAAATACTTTTTCACAATATAACAAAGCTTTTCAAAAATATGACCATGCAAAGAAAAACGTCTCCAGCCATAAAGAGATTTCCAAACAACAGGATAACGCCCAAGGAATGCCAATTGCTAAAAGAAAATACCAAATAAAGATACCTGTTTGAGCAGCATTCAAATAAATTCCAGAGATTCGTTCCCAAAAATAGGTTGAGCTCTCATTTATATTGAGTTCATAGTCCAAACAACTGTGAAAGACTCAACATCTCTGGAAATGGCCATGTAAGATACAACAAAGAGGCAGATAACAATGGTGGTGGCTAGGGTTCCTTACCCAACCAAGTGAATAAACTCAAAAAGTTTTCCGTAATCATTCTTTCATCCGGTGTCACTGAGACAATTCATAATCGGGGAGACCTTATATAGAATACCTTTTCTTTTACCGAAAGAGCACTTGATACACATTGGTCACTGTGACACATGGTTTTTCTTGCCGACGAGTCCATCCGTCCTATATATGTTGTTGTAACTTCAAACTATTGAGGAGACATCTTGTAGATTGTTTTATGTCATACCAAAACACCCTAAATTCACACCTATTCGCTAAGACGACACAAACCTCTCACCGAAATCCACTCATTAGACTTCGTCGGCAAGACCTTACGTGCTCACTATGACAATACTCCGATGCTACAAAAGTCTTGGCGAAATAACCCTTTGCATAAGTTGATGAGACACCGTGCGGAATTGCTAAGACCTTCCTCTGAATATCACAAACTCTTATCAATAAGACAATCCTTCCACCATCGGTCGGCAAGACAAGAAGACTTCGACGAGATATTACATCGATAGTTATTAGTTTTATCAATAAACTTCCACATGCATATGGTCGGTGAGACATAACCCTTTTCGCTATGACTCATCACTAAAGCCTTAAACTTTTGCCAGTATATCCTCTGTCGCTGAGACAATAAAAATGTCATGCCGAAAACCACCATTAGACAAATGAGATGCCCAAACCAAGGTAAAACTAATGCCTTCAAAAATGTGAGTCCAAAGAATGTAATCAAATGGCTTGTAATCATGTCAAATACACCTATGGTATGCAAAGAGAACCATCCTAACAAAGAAACCATCTATCAAACTTTGTCAGTCAAAGAAATAGCATTCATAACATGAACCAGAAATCTCATCACCATAAATTTGAATCATAACAAATATCTTTTTGTAATAGCCAAGAGACATCAAAGAAGCTCCATAATAAAGCATAAGGATCCAAACTAAGATGGATCATCAAGTAGAACTAACTGAAAGAGATTTTATCATCAAGGAAAAAGTATAAACACAACTGAGATCCAACAAACTCCTCCCCCTTTGTCCTTGATGGAAAAACACAAATGACTCTCCCCCTTTTTTCCACAATGACAAAGTATAGAAGAGAAGAATGTGCATTGCCATGAAACACAACTGAGAAGCCAACCAAAAACATGAGAAATAGCTGCAAAAAAAAGTAACAGTGCAACAACAAAGAATGTAGGAGAGTTGTAAGTGAATCAAAATATATAATATGCTCCTCCTAAGCTGAAACTTGGTGAATTAGTGAAGTAACGATTGAGAGATAACTCCCAATCAAAGTCTCAACCTTTCAAATAACTCTTTTGCTAAGGGCTTAGTAAAAATGTCAGCCACCTGATCTTGTGAACCAAAAACCTATAAGCAGACATCATTAGCCAGCACCTTTTCTTAAAGAAAGTGAAACTTGATAGCAATATGTTTAGTGCGAGAGTGCATAACAAGATTTTTTGATATATTTATAACACTAGTGTTATCACAGAGAATAGAAATAGGTTTAGGAACTTTAATACCCATATCTAAGAGTTTGACTCATCCAAATAACTTGAGTACAACACGAAGTGGCAGCAATGTATTATGCTTCAGTAGTAGAAAGAGAAATAGATTCTTGTTTCTTGTTGTGCCATGCCACTAAACAATCAGCAAGAAAGAATGCAGCACCAATGGTGCTTTTCCTATCATCCAAACAACCAGCCCAGTCAGCATCAGTATATGCAATCAATGAAAAATCATTGCTTATAGGATACCAAAGAACATAATCAAGAGTGCCTTGAATGTATTTAAGGATCATTTTAACAGCAGTGACATGAGACTCTTTAGGTGATGCCTGAAACCGTGCAATAGTGCAAACTTCCTGCATGATGTCAGGTCTAGAAGCAGTTAAATATAACAAATTTCCAATCATTGATCTATATTCAGCTTGATTTGTATCAGGAGAATCATTAACCTTAGTAATTTTGCATCCAATAATCATTGGAGTGCTAACTAGATGGCATTCATCTATCTGAAATTTCTTAAGCATCTCTCTAGCATACTTGGTTTGAGAAAGAAATATTCCATTTTCACATTGAGAGATTTGAAGACCCAAGAAGAAATTTAATTCCCCCAATAATGACATTTCAAATTCAGATTCCATTAGCTGAGAGAATTTTTTACTCAAAGTAACATTATTGCAGCCAAAGATAGAGTCATCAACATAAATTTCAACAACCAAAATATCAGAACCTCTACTTTTAACATAAAGATTGTTGTCTACACCTCCTCTAACAAAGCCATTAGAAATCAAATGACTGTCCAGCCTAGAGTACCAAGCTCTAGGAGCTTGTTTTAAGCCATAGAGGGCCTTTTTCAACCTATAAACATGGTTAGGTTTATCTTTGCAAATGAATCCTTCAGGTTGTTCAACATAGACCTCTTCATCTAAGTAGCCATTTAAAAAGGTAGTTTTGACATCCATTTGATAAACAGTAAAGTCTTTATAAACTAAATAAGCCAAGAATATTCTAATAGATTATAATCTAGCAACAGGTGTAAAGGTTTCACCAAAATCAATACCTTCTTGTTGAGCATAGCCTTTGCAGAAAAATCTTGCTTTGTTGCGAACAACATTTCCATTTTCATCAAGCTTGCTTCTATATATCCATTTGCCTCCAAAGACATTCTTGTCATCTGGTCTTGAGACTAACTCCCAAGTCTTATTTTTCTCAATTTGATCAATTTTTTCCTACATAGCATTAAGCCAACATGAGACTATGAGAGCTTCATTAAAAAATTTAGGCTCAAACTGAGTAACTAGATAGAAAGCTATTTGTGACTTTTCATTAGATTCTGCAACCTTTCTTCTAGTTTGAACTCCTATATTTTTATCCCCAATAATCTGATCTTTGGGGTGATATTTAGCTAGAGTTTTCAAAGGAGCTTTTGATGCAACCTTTTCAGGACTTGCTTTTTCATTTTTAGGGATTGCTGATTCAACAATAGACTTTGTTGTTTCAGCTTCTCCTGAATTTGATTCAAGTTCAAGCCATTCTTCCTCATGATCCTGCAAGATGTCAACATCTAAATGTAATCTTTCATCAAACTTTGCATTCACAACTTCAACAATCTTGTTAAGCCTTAAGTTAAGACATTTATAAGCTTTGCTATGAGTTGAGTATCCCAAAAAGATACCCTCATCGCACTTTGATTGAAAGATGCCAAGATTATCATCATCTTTCTTGATAAAACACTTACTTCCAAATATTTTAAAGTATTTGACAGAAGCACTTTTTCCATACCAAATTTCATAAGGAGTGTGTTTATATTTCACCCTAAGCTACACTCTATTCAAAATCTATACAGTTGTATGAACAACTTCTTTCCAATATATATCAGACAACTTAGCTTCATCTAGCATAGTTCTAGCCATTTCTTTTACAGTTCTATTCTTACGTTCAACTACCCCATTTTGTTGAGGTGTTTTTGTTGCAGCATACTGTCTTTTAATGTCATGATGTTCACAGTAATCAACAAACTCTTGAGAGGTGAACTCACCTCCTTTGTTAGATCGTAGACATTTAAGTTTCAAATCATATTCCTTCTCAACCAATTTATGAAAGATTTTAAACCTTTCAAAAGATTCTGATTTGTGATTAAGAAATGTGACCCAAACCATTCTAGTATAATCATCCACAAATAGCATAAAGTACTTTTCACCATTAATAGACCTTGTTCTGGTTGGTCCACATAAATCAGTATGCACAAGCTGTAAAGGTTTCAAAGAAGAATGTTCTTTTGTTTTGAAGCTGATTTTAGTTTGTTTACCACTTAAGTATTCTTTGCACATAGAGTTTTCTAGCTTGCTAAGAACTAATAAACCTCTAACATTCTGCTTTTTACTAATTTTAACTAGATTTTCAAAGTTTATGTGTCCTAATCTTTTATGCCATAACCAACTCTCTTCAATTTGGCCCATTAAACACATACCTTGATTATTGTCATTGCTTGATGTGTTGAGAAGATTATACACATTTCCTTTTGTCCTCCTTCCAGCTACAACAACCTTTCCAAGCTTGTTCTTAATCTCACATCCCTGCGAAGTGAAAAGAACATGATAACCACTATCATAGATTTGACTGACACTTAGAAGATTTTGTTTGAGACCTTCCACATAGTACACATTATAGATAGGAGTGTCTTCATTCAGAAGAAGTGAACCTCTACCTTTAATTTGAATACTAGAGTTATCACAAAACTTAACATATCCACCTACATAATCTTCAAGATTTATAAACTTATCCTTGTCACCAGTCATATGGTTAGAGAATCTATTGTCCAGGACCCATAAATGCTTTTTATTGGAATGAAAAGAAGTTTGAACTAACATTGTTTGCTCAATGTTTTTGACAGTCTTAGGTTTCCAAACTTTTTTAAATTTCTGTTGTTTAGATTGCATATCAGTTCTACATTGTTTGACAGAATGTCCCAAATCATTGCATTTAAAACATCTAATTTGATTAACAAAACCATAGTGTTGCCTAAGACCAAACCTGGGTATTCAGAATTCATAAACCTGCAAGAACTCACCTTATGGCCAAATTTGTTGCAGAAAAAAAATACCCATAGAAGAAAGGATTGACTCTATATGAAGGTCTATTACCTCTTAAAAACTTAACATGACCCTTACCAAATTATGAGTAATTTGAACCTAAACCTCTGACTTCAGAAGAGGGGTTTTGTTTTGCATTGTCAATTGAGCATTCACCCTTTTCCAAACCAACACCAGTTTTATCTTTATACATCTTCTACTTGCTGAGCATCTCATTCAATTTTAGAGTGCTTTCATATTTTTCAATTTCCTTCCTAAGAGGGACTACTTCTTGTTCCGTTTTTTGAATTTCTTGATCTTTCAAGCTTATAGTCTCTTGAAGACAATCTTCAACTCTTTTAGCTTCTTCCAGTTGAGTTTTTCAGAGAGACCATTTCTTGATCTGGTTTATGTTCTTGAGGAAGAACTTGTTTTTTGAGTTTTCTGACCTCTTGTAAAGCACATTTCAGCTCACTTTTAAGATCTACTTCACCTTCCTCAATGTCAATGGTGTTTGAATCATTTTTCTGAGTAATTTCAGCCATGAACAAAGTTTCATCTTCTTCAACTAATGAATCTTCAGACTCAATATCAGATTCATCCTTACTAAACAGAATTTTCTTCATTTTGAAATTAAAGTTTTGTTTAGGTTTGAAGGCCTTCTTTTGAGGTTGTTTTTCAGTTGTCTCGTTGTCACATATTTGATCATCATAGGGACACTTTGCAGCAAAGTGACCTATTTTGCCATAGTTAAAACATTTAAAGGGAATTTTTCCCTTATATTTTCTTGATCCCTTTTTAAGTCTTCTAACAAAATGGGATTCTTTAGAATCAGACAACTCTGATTCACTGACTTCGACTTTTTCTTTCTTTTCAGTGTTAAAGGTAGTTTCTTTTCCTGTTGAATTGTTTTCACTAGTTCTCATTTCATAGGCAGTAAGTATTCCTTGGAGGATGTCTAAGGTAAGCTTATCAAAGTGTTTCTTTTCTTCTAGGACAGAAACCTTAGATTCAAATTTGGATGGTAAGGTTCTAACAACCTTTGTGACCACATCAAATTCATTAACCTCTTGACCTAGACCTTTCATTGCATTGACAACTTCATCAACTCTTAGGAAGTATTCAACCACTTTTTCATCATCCTTCATTTTCATCTCCTCAAACTAATTTTTGAGTGTAATGATTTTTGACAATTTGACTTTCTCATTCCCTTGATATATAGTTTCAATTTTTTCCCAGATTTCATGAGCAGATTTGCAATGCATGACTTTAATGAACACATCTTTAGTTAATCCACACAAGATGGCATGCTTAGCTCTGGCATTTGTTTCATACCACTTTTTTTTAGCAAGATCAGTGGGAATAGAGGCTGGTACATTGTAATCATTTAACACCATGCTCCAAACATCAACATAAAAAGAAATAAGAAAAGCTTCCATTCTGATTTTCCAGAACACATAATCTATTCCATCAAATAACGGAGCTCTGGTTACAGAGGCACCATCTTGAGAATGTTTCATTGAAAACAAACTCCAAGACCAAGATCAATCCTAGGTGATTAAAACCTATCAGAGGACCCTATGCTCTGATACCAATTGTTGGAGTTAAAATGACACTGAGAGGGGGAGGGGTGAATTAATGTCTTAATAGATTTGACCAATTTGCAAAAAATCAAAAACATAGCTCAGATTTGATCTCAATATTACTCTAGTTAATGCATTCATGAGTTGAATGTAATCATTCATCAACAAAATTGAGAAAAGTAATAACCCAATGGTGAACTGAAACAACACAACACAGTAAAGTAGTGAGAACTTAGTTGAAGAAAGAGACACAAGATTTTGCCGAGTGGAAAACCCTCCTAGGGTATAAAAACCACTCCCGAAATGCCTTCCAGGCTTAATCCTTAAAACAACTGTTCACAATGCCTTATAGGCTATTTTTGAGCACCCATTCAAGGAGCAGCAACCCCTCATTTAGAGATATCTATCTCAAGGAGCACCAACCCCTGAAATTATATTTCTAAAATATAATAATATCTCAAAGGATCTCTCTATTTTTAGTTAGGCTAAATACCTTATTTTTTTCTTGTTTACCTAATACCCTAAGAATTCAACAATTGAATCCTTAAAATATTACATAGAAAAGAATATTACAATATATCTCTACATCTTTGATTTTCAGATTTTTAATACAAAGTATTTCAATACATTTTTGATACAGCCAAAGAATAATATTCAAAAATCACAACCAGAGATTTTACAGTGTTTACAACACTGGTTTTTATACAATTTTTCAATTATGTCTGCCATGAAGAAGGTCTTCAAAGAATACAAGGTCAAAAGGAAACTGAAACCTCATACTATTTTTAGGAAGAAAGATGCCAAATAGTAAATGTTTGCAGGAGTAACACCTATCCAGAAGGCTATAAATACTTTTTCACAATATAACAAATCTTTTCAAAAATCCGACCATGCAAAGAAAAACGTCTCTAGCCATAAAGAGATTTCCAAACAACAAGATAACTCCCAAGGACTACCAATTTCTAAAAGAAAATACCAAATAAAGATACCTTTTTTAGCAGCATTCAAATAAATTCCACAGATTCGATGCCAAAAATAGGTCGAGCTCTCATTTATACTGAGTTCATAGTCCAAACAACTGTGAAAGACTCAAAATCTCCAGAAATGGCCATGTAAGATACAACAGAGAGGTTGATAACAATGGTGGTGACTAGGGTTCCTTACCCAGCCAAGTGAATAAACTCAAAAAGTTTTCCCTAATCATTCTTTCATCCGGTGTCGCTGAGACAATTCATAATCGGGGAGACCTTATATAGAATACCTCTCTTTTTACCAAAAGCCCACTTGATACACATTGGTCGTCATGACACATGGTTTTTCTTGCTGACAAGTCCATCCATCCTATATATGTCACTGTAACTTCAAACTATCAGGGAGACATCTTGTAGATTGTTTTATGTCATACTGAAACACCCCGAATTCACACCTATTCGCAAAGATGACACAAACCTCTCACCGAAAGCCACTCATTAGACTTCGTTGCCAAGACCTGATGAGCTCGCTATGACAAGACTCCGATGCTACAAAAGTCTCAGCGAAATAACCCTTTGCATAAGTCGGTGAGACACCACGAAATCGCTAAGACCTCCCTCTGAATATCACAAACTCTTACCGATAAGACAATCCTTCCACCACCGGTCAGCAAGACAAGAAGACTTCGCCAAGATATTACATCGATAGTTATTAGTTTTATCAATAAACTTCCACATGCATATGGTCAGTGAGACATAACCCTTTTTGCTATGACCCTTCACAAAATCCTTAAACTCTTGCCGATATATCTTCTGTCACTGAGACAATAAAGATGTCATGTCGAATACCACCATTAGACAAATGAGATGTCAGAACCAAGGTAAAAGTAATGCCTTAAAAAATGCGAGTCCAAAGAATGTAATCAAATGGCTTGCAATCATGTGAAATACACCTAAGGTATGCAAAGAGAACCATCCTGGCAAAGGAACCATATGTCAAACTCTGTCAGTCAAAGAAATAGCATTCATAACATGAACTAGAAATCTCATCACCATGAATTTGAATCATAACAAATATCTTTCTGTAATAGCCAAGAGACATCAAAGAAGTGCCATAATAAAGCATAAGGATTCAAACTGAAACGGATCATCAAGTTGAACTAACTAAAAGAGATTTTGTCATCAAGGACAAACTATAAACACAACTGAGATCTAACAGTATCAACATACACAACCTTATGTAGTGACTTGATCTTTGAATCCAAGCTCTTGACTAAGCCTATTCCTAGATGCTTGAAAGACAGCCTTGGAATGGTTTGTCTCTTTATCAAATAATTTAAATAGTTCATTCAATTAAATTTTTATGCCTTCCTCAACCATTTCCAAGTGCACGTTGGTCCCAAGATGGCCTTAATAGATTTAATGAAATGTAAAAAAAAATATGAAAAGGTTACTGATTTCATAGCACGATGCTAGTTTCTCTACTCACAAAACAATCAACATTAAGATTCCTGACTTAAATCTCCAAAGAATGTTTATTGGAACTTACAAACCAATATTCAAGATAAGCATGGGATGATGAAATTCCATGCCTTCACTCACTTGTGCACAACTCTACATGACTATTAGAATTTGGTTAGTCATCATGAAGTGAAAACTTCCTCCAATTATCCTTAAAAATCTGAATTTGTGCCTAATAACAATTTCCAACCATTCAAGAAACAAAATAAGGGATTTATGCAAATAAATCCACCTCAAATGAATTAAAAATTTTAATCTCAAGTGTCTACTATAAAAACAAAAAATCCATATCAGTTCAAGGAAAAAATAGATAATTTACTCCTTTAGGGTGATAACCTTCATTCCATCATGTTGTAACTCTAGGGTAAGAACTAAATTACCTTACCTCCTATTAGAACCCCTGATCCTACTAATCCTTTACTCCTAACCTATAATAAAAATTCTTTTTTCCATTATCATTGACAAAATGGACATGATACATAATCATGTATGCATTATAAAAATATTGTGCAAAACCTTACCGATTCTAATCACATCTAGATTGGTGGTGTTAATGATCAAGGAAATAATTCCATTGCCCCACCCCACAAAAAATTGCAAATATTTACCAATCCAATGCAAAATCATAACATTTCATTTGTTAAAACTACTTACACTAATAATGGTGTGATGAATGGTGACAATATACAAGACATGAATAATGATAAAATGATTGATAATGGAGATGATATACACTCTATGATCAACCTCATATCCAAACCAAAATTTCTCTTGACATTTCTTTCTCATAGAATAACATAATTAAACATGCACCCGATGGTCCTCTTTACATAGCTAGAAGAATCAATGACAAGCCTACTAATTGCATATTAATTGATCTTGTGTGTGTAGAAAACGTGATCACTGAGGAATTCTTGTTTGAGCATGAAATTTATCAAGATTCTTATGAAAAATAAAAAGCATGGATCAAAACACATAATGGTTTTTCTTTCCCTACAATAGGTACCATCACTTTCCCCTTAAAAGTTGGACCGAAACAATTTAATGTCTCATTCTCCATTATCTCATCATCAAACCAATTTTATGTGAAGTTAGGATATCCATGG
The DNA here is from genome assembly GCA_007258455.2 of Sequoia sempervirens. NCBI lineage: Eukaryota > Viridiplantae > Streptophyta > Pinopsida > Cupressales > Cupressaceae > Sequoia > Sequoia sempervirens. The sequence continues at coordinate 118,950,338 of VDFB02000008.1, forward strand.
ATACACTCCATGGATTTCATCACATCATTGGTTCATAAATGCTTAAAATTTCCATTTGGTAATAAAATTTTCACTATGCATCATAGTGGTTTTAATCCTATGTCTTCCCATAGAAACTTGTCATTGGATTTCTTTTGGCCTGAACCTATGGAACCAATTAAGCCTTGTGAGAACTTATTTTTCAAATCTTACTAAAATATTAAAGAAAAGTGCATAGAATAATTATCTCTTAGCAATATACCTCAACCCATTCTTGAGTCTCTGATCATTGATGAAACAATGATTGAACAAAAAGCTCTTCAAAGTAACCAAGAAAAATCCATGAAAAATCCTCATCTATTTCCTATAAGATACAAAGAGATAACCATACAAATTTTGTTGTGACTCCTAAGATCAAACAAGTTTATAAACCTCAAGAGAAAGTGGTAGACCAATGCTCAATGGTTCCTTCTATTCCTCCCTTGTTGGAAGAAAACAAAGCTATGGTTGATAAACCTGTTCCTGCACAATTATAACTTGAAAACCATGCAAAAAGAAACCAAAATACTAAAGAGTGTAGGTATAGAAATTGTGGTGTTGCTCGTAATTTAAAAGAACATAACAAATAAACAAATAAATATCAAATTTTAACTCAAAAATAGCATGATGATTCTCTACCTTTGCCACAACCAAAAACACATGAAGTATCTATGGAAATTATCATTAGACCTTCTATTGTGATTAACTTGGATGATGATGATGATATTTTTAAGATTGATGAGGAGGTTCATAATGAGCTAAATTTTTTATTTTCCTCTTCTATGAGCCTAGATGGTAACAACCATGATGATCCTCCTAACAAGAGCGCATTACCACATGTTGAACCTAGTGATTATGCTATTATGTCACTCGTTGATGCCCCTTTGGTTAGCCATATTCCTTCCCTATATGATAAACAAGATTGGGATGCAGGAGACTTGCTTTAGGTCAGCTCACATATGTCATACTATATTTATGTATTTTCATGTTTTTTGTGTCATTGCATGTGCATAATGTGATCCCCCGTACTTTGTTTCTTGGAATGTCTTTATATTTGTGAGATTACTTTAGATGACCCTTATCACTTTGTTGGTGCAAGGATACAAAGGAAGTGAATCTGTTGCGACATTCTTCTATTTGTATCATCATTCTTCTACATGTCATATAATTTTCTTTTCTCTTGTCTTGTGTTTTCCTTCTGGGGATGATGTAAAATCTTGAGACATTTAGGTTTCTTCCATTTTAACCAAAAATACTCCTTTTTCTTTTCTCTATGCATCATTCTTCCTTTGTGCTTTTTGTTCCATGAGCTATTTGGGGAATGATGATGATTTTGAGCTAGATTATATCACTATAGAAGAGATATATACATTGACCCCAAATCCATGAATCTCTTATGTGTTATCTTAGGATTGCATATGCAAGGGAAAACTACTTTGCATGACATAAATTTATTTGGAAACATATCATTGGCATAGGGCTCTCCAAATAAGCTCTCATGTCTCTTTCATCTATTGAATTTCACCATATTCTACTTTAAACTAATTGCTCATAGAATGGTGTTTACCAATTTATTTAAAGTTGGGGGTATTATGCCTCCCACTTCTCACTTGCTTGATGGCATGACCTCTTGTTCAAATTGTGGTCTTCTTATTTCACTTGATGTTTCTTCTTGTTGATGATATTGGATTGATTTCCTTCAAGACCATGACCTTTCTTGGCATATGGCATTCTTTTTAGTGGTAATTCTATTGATTTTATTCCCTAAGGTATGAATCTTTTATCTCTTTACTAGTCCTCTCTTGATGGTGATATCAAGTGTAATGTTCCCTAAAGTGATACCTTTCATGAACTAAGAAAAACCCCTTTGACTATCATAAACCAAAATTCTTGGCCACTAAGCATAACACAACTTGCTTTGTGGTGGTTTTATTTCATTAGTGTCTAGCATAACTTATCAGAGTTACCAAGGAGTATAACTTTGGTATGGTTATGGGTAGACACCTAGTGGATACCAGACTACATCAGACCATTATATGTTTCTAATTTTTCCTTGGTGATCACCTAGTGCATATTAGATTGCACTAGCCCTTGTGAGTGTATTTTTCATGGCCACCTATCATAACACAAATTTCTTTTTTGTGGAGCCATGTGATAATGTTTGATGGACTAGGCATAACACAACTTGCTAGTTCACATTTTCTTTGGATTAATTTTGATGTTGTATGATGGTGTATCTTGTGTCAATGTTGCATTCATATGTCTCTTTGTGTTTTATGTGTTTAAAATGGGATCTTTGATCTCAAGGGCTTGATCATCCTCCTTGTTCTTTGTCATCTTATCTTTCCAACAACTGTATAATTAGACCTCTCTTGACTTATTTTTCTACTTTAGTGTGAGTTTGAACATAGGGCTCGTACTCTTACTAAAGTGAGGGCTAAATGTAGTGTTGAAAAATGTACTCCTATATATTTTTGCACTATGTTTGTATCACATTTTAATCAATTGGACTTAATTAAGCTTCTAATTTCCTAAATTATGTATTCCTAAGCTTTATTATTCATGTTTTCTAAAAGGGAAACCAACATAAAACAAATGTTAACATTATTTTAAACACCTTGGAAATTGTGTGTCCTAGATTTCGGTCCAACAATCCACTCACCCTCCTCCTCAAGTGCCAAAAACTTGTTTTTAATGTTTTTTTGTGGCATTTTATTGATTCAAATTCAAGTTTCAAATGCCAGCTTATGGAATCTAATTTTTGAGAAATTAGATAGAAACCTATAAATACATAGTTATTTTATCAATTCAAAGTTAAGAATTAAAAATAAAATTTTATAGGAGAAAGTATACACATCAAGAGAATTAAAAAGAAGATTTATCAAGCATCTACAATGATATTTAAGATCATATCATTACGTGAAAGTTATGTGTGTTCATATTATGTTTTGGAGCTAGCACTATGATGTAGGTTTCAAGTATTTGAAAGAAAGAATTCAAGCATGAAATCAAACAATCATTCAAGCCAATTCATGCAAGATCCAATCCTTAGAGAGGCCATTAAATATTTTGTGAGTTGTGATATAAAATTCTTCATTCATCAAATTCCTTTCATTTATCATTATTTTATCATCAAGACCTATTTAATTACCAAATTGAAGCTTGACCAAGGAAAACCCCTATTCACCAAAAAAAATAAAATTCCATCTCTTTGTGTGTACAAATTAATAGGTGAACTAAAATTAGATCAAAATTGCAAATTTGCGAAGTTGTTAAAGTTATCATCAAATTTTTCAAGCCACATCAACTCACCTACGTATTTTATTTCTAACTTTCTGAGATCAGAGGACTATGAAATCAAATTTTAGACCCCTATATAGAGACCCATTCACCCTAGAGTGAATCTTTCCTGGTAGGAAACTCAACACTTGTTTTTTGTGATAGGTACACATCAATTTTCCCTTCTTATATATGCCTAATTTTTTTCTTTTGTTTGTGCTATCCTTAATTTTTTTTATTTCAAGTTTTGCATCACATAATTGAGTTCATTTGGTATTTTATTTTTATCTCCCAAAAGTGTGTTTCAAAATTTTTTGTCATAAGGAAACTCAAAGATCCCCCATCCTCATAGAGTTGAATTACCTCAAGGTTGAAAGTAAATTCTATCCTTGGGAGTGATCTCCTATTTTCTAATGAAACTAAAGGAAACATAGGTGTGTTAGGTCATCCTACCACTATGGTGAACCATTTCATTCCTAGTCTTTCTCTATCCCCACTTACTTTCTTTGCTTCACTTTTTAAGATAACACTTGATTAATAAGAAGAGAATTTCTATGAAAAACTTATAAAATATCTTTAAAAAATGTAAAGGTGTCATTTATTGCACCATAAAAAAGAATTAGATAAAAAAAATTATTACCATATACTAAAATTCTTATCATTATAGGAATGGATGATGTATATTTGAGTTGAATTTTGAAAATTAAAGGAGTAGGGTTGTAAATGATCATAGATGTGTCTTATAGAACCAATAGATTAATGTTATTAGTAATATAACAAAATATTCAAAATATTTTGCAAGATTTACTATAAAAAAAAAAAATTTAGTTACTTTAAAAAGGAAAATAGAATTTTAAAATGTATATCAATCAAGTATCTAATGCATCAAAGAATTATGATGAAATATGTAGAATATTATTGTAAAAGATAATTATACATAATAGGAAATATTCACATAGATAAATGATGGAGTGTTGAAAAAATATTAGTTGCACTCAATGAAAATAAAAACAACCAATCTAAAAGTGAAACATAAAGTAAGGATACTAATAACATCCCAACTAGGACTTTAGTACATGGATTTAAAGGGGGTATATGTATTCATGACCTCCAACACAATATTATTGATATTTCTCTTATTGAAGGACAACCGGTTGAAATTTCAATCATAAATAAGTAAAATGATTAAATTGTCCAAAATTGTTCCATGAAGATCCAAGTGATGCTATGATAGAAATGAAATTTAAGTACTATAAAATTACACAATGGGAGCTACATTATAGTAGCCATGAATTTGTAAATAACACAAAAACATAGTTTCAAAGTAGTTAGGATGATGATAAAGTGGGTAATTCCAAACATGTCAATACAAATTTGGAAAGGTCAACTATGAGGATGCAAAATACTAAAAAGAATGTAAAATATAAGCCAAATATTGATCAATTCTAAAATATAATATTGGATACCTAGATTTTAATCACATTTAAATATACCCTAATTACTTGTAAAAACTAAAAAAATTAAATGATTAGAAAATTACACCCCAAATATTCTTTTAAAATTCAATAATATAGAGAACAAGTTGAAACAATTACTAGACACATTACTCACTCTATCCAAGGAAACACATAAATGAGACATATAGAAAAAAAATAGAGAACATCAAAATTTATTACTTGGAACAAAATAAATCTTATCACTTGTACTCAGTACTACTACCATAGGTTGTGATACTAGAAACAATTGCTTGCCCAAAATAATAATTGTTTTGAAACATTATACGTTACTTATTTGTTTATGATTTACAAAATACAGAAAACACACACAACCATGTTATGTTATGGATTAAATATATGCTCCAATTTATAGTCAAAATAACAACAATAAAATTATAAATTTTATTGATAGCTTGATAACTTAAAACACATACTTTCTAGAAAAGAATCAAGAGTCCATGTGCATGAAAAAAATAAATTACAGGAAAATATATAAACTACAGATCTAATTTTCCAATATTTCTCATGGTTAATACAAAAGAAATAGAACCATCTGAAAACTTGATGAGAAAGTAAACAAAAATACAAAAATGTTTTTGAATACTCTAGAATGTAATTGATACACCAACATAACAAAATATGAGTTCCTTTTATCCAAAATAAATCTAAGAAACATGATTACAATGATGTAATATGATCTGCATTGAAATAAGGTGTAAATAATACTTTTAGAAACATAGAGTAATAGTTTTACTATAAAATATCAAAAGTGTGGATTTCTTGTACATATGCATAATTCATTCTAGTTATACATGTGCAGTGTCAAAAATTGTCACCCATGCCAATTTCACATTAGGTTAAATTGCTCCCCCTTGTGTGCTTGGACCTAATTATGTAATAATTACCCATTTTATAAACATTATTGGAAAATCAAACATGGGAAATTAAAAGATGCATTTAATATTTTTCCCCCAATGCTTTTGATCCCTAAAAAGTGGGAATCTTGTCTAGGGTGAACTACACCCTATATGTGCATTTTTTGCTCCAAATTTGAATATGTCAGTCTTGGTAATTTATTATTTGAATTTATATTTTCAATTTTCAACTATTGACATTTTTTTTTGGAAAATAGAACAATTTCATATAAATACAAGGTACTTTCACCATTTTTTCCCAAGCAAGCTAGCAATTTTGGAGAAGGCAATTGAGATTATTATTGAGCAATAGAGAGAAATCAATTGTAGAAGAATTATCAATACTATTACAACATTTAATTATTTAACATAATGTCATATGTTATATAAGTTTTTTTCATGTTTTTTATGTGTTTTTTTATGAGCACTAACACTTGTAGAAATTCAAATCATTTCAAGTCAAGCAATAATGGATCCTTGAAGGTGATATGTGTGACTTCAGTCCATCAAGGAGATCAAATTTGAGTGTGAGTTGCAACAATTTGGTAATTTATTACTTGCTTATCAATAGCCTCTATCCAACCAAGGATAAGCTCTTTTTATATCATGTTTTTCCATTATGGAGGTAGAAATGCCAACACAAGGTTTGACTTTGACAAGCCCCTCTATGGCACAACCCTTCCCCTCTTTTCATGTGTGTATCTTGTAGATTTTAATTGAATTGGATGAGGATTTAAGTCACTGTATTCATTCAGGAACTCAAACCCTACAATTTGTCAAGTCATGGAAACTTGGTTTTCTCATCAACATATGAAGTTTAAACTATGAGCTTGAAATGAAAAAAGATATAGAGTATTAACCTTAGGCCTATACTTTTAGATATGGTAAAGAAGGAGGATAATCCAATGCACACTACACCCAAAACTAGCTAATTAAAGCTCATAAATTAATTCCAAGTTCTTCTATGTCTACCTTCTGCATTTTTAGATTCTAGTTTTGGCTTGTTGGATTCAATTTGTTTGAAATCATAATATACTTCTACATTTTCATAGTTTACCTAGTTAGATCATTACATAATTGAAAAATAAATAAATTTACAATCATCTAAATCACTTATCATAGAAGAATCAATCCCATCCAATACAATTCCACAAGGATTTGACATTCCAACTCTTCTTGTTGGGTTTTATAGTCAAGTGGATTTGAGATCATTTCTAGTCCTTCTAAACAAATTGGGAAGAGAGTGGTTCCTTTTTCCAGTTGAACAATATGTAGTATCATTTTATTACACCTCTTATATGATAAAATTTTATAAGAAAATGATAAATGAAATCAAAATAATACAAAAATAACATGAAATATAATAAAATTGATACCATTATAATTATTTGTGTATCAGGTAATACACTACTCAACCTCTAAAGTTTTTCCACCTAGCAAGCAATGTATATATTATTTTTCTTATCATTTAATTTTAGTACAAGAATATTTATCCTAAAGAGTCAAAAAATATTGAATCAATAAAATGATGGTTCAAAATATATTACATTATCTCAAGCATTGAAATGGAAAGAAAAAAGTTTACATTGGATATCAAATAAATAAATATTATGGATTGAGAAAGATGCTCAACAAAAATAAATAAGTCATTATAAAGCACATAGAAATGTAAAATAAAAGAAAAATAAATAATTATATATATTTTTAACTATTGAAGAAAAAATTAGAATGTCATTAATAACACAAGTGAGTTTCCAAATTATTGCATTTATTTATGATATATATTTGAATAGTGAGCCATTAAAATCAAAAGGATCGATAGTAGAATACATAGAAAAACTAACTTACAATGTAGGGGAAAAACAATACACTCAATGTTCATGAACTATCTTTCAATAAATCTGCTCTCATCCTACTAAAAAATGGTGTATTCAGTAGACTAGAAAAGAAATAAAAACAATTACATATCCTTGTACATGAAATTTATTTTATTGGAAGTTATTTTTAGTATCAATTGGCTAATGCATGTAAGATATAAAACATATGCAAAAAATGTTTTTTTGAAACATTGATTGAATATTTTGTGGAGGACTATATAAAGAACAACCATTCAAGATTCTTTTATTTTGTAACAAAATTTGATGAAAAAGGAACTTGTTTTGTACACATTTTAGAAAGACAATATAAAATTCTTTGAGCTAAAAATTATTTAAGGAACCAAAATGATGAATAAATAGAATGTGAACAAATGTTCAAATAGTAGATATTGAATATGTTAGTTGTTTTTGTTTAAGGATAGCACCACTTAATCCAAAATTTTCATATATTTATTAAAATAATGCTAGTGTTCGGAAATCATAATGATTTTCTTTTTTGGTTACTCTTGAAGTCTCAATTTTGATTAGAGTAATTGATAAATATGAAACCAACATAAAACTGATATTGTACACTATGCCAATAGAGAAATTTTGGCTTTAGTAATCAATCTTCAAACTAGAAATGCTAGTTGAAATATTTGCTATAAATTATCACGTGTTTGATTGATTGGTCAATGTCATAGATGGCATATTCAAATTGATATAATATTGATAGAGATCAACTATATCAATATTTGAAAATCTCAAGAAAAAATATAAATTTACATAAAAAAATGTCATATTATCAATTTTGACTTAAGTTTTAAGTTTTATGAATAACTAGATAAATTACAAGTGGAATTTTTTTTTACAAGAATTCATAAATAGTTTCACATTCAATTAGTATGTGTATGAATAATTCATAAATCACAGGGATAGAATTAGGAAGGAACTTCATTTTATCTACATAGAATACAAAGACACATTAGTTTAGAAAACTTTGTTATGTGTAAGGAATATAAAATCTTTATTTATATGGAATGAACTTACATAAAAATATATAGTTAATTCAAGATAGGAAAGAAATGCTCCATTTGTAAAAGGAGGAAAATTGGAACTTAGAAAGTGAATATCACTTTGCATACATGTATTTAAAATTTTTCCCTCAAACCATATAACCTATATTTTTCATGACTATGATTTAATGAAAGTCAACATGTTATACAAGTCAACATGTTATACTTGTAAGAGATTTATGCATCTGATAAAACTCCTACCAATATACTCAACTTTTCTATTGCATTACCAATTATAATGTGTAAATAATTGTAACATACAATAAAATAGACACCATTATGATTCAAGCCAAATTTCAAAGAAAAAGTACATAAGCTATTATGGTAAAGGTTTATATAAAGCAATAGTTAATTAAAATTGTAAATGCATACACTATAATAGTAATAAAAATTGACAACATAATTTATACTATAGATTATGTTGTTACAAATATCAATTTAAACTATATCACATTTTTTCTAAGATATATTAACATAGAATTTCAATTATCTAGCTCAAAAGTCAATATGCCAAAAAAACTACATCAATACCCACAACATATACCTACTATAAGATATAAAATTGTATACTCACATAATTTCATGTTGTGTTTTGAACATACATCAATGATCACTCCCATAGTATATTGTAGGTTCACTTACACTTAGATCTTGGCCTATTTTCTTACACCAAGTTTTTCTTTCATTGTTAGATCATAATATCCTTCCATATTTTTTTTAGACATGTAAAGTTTTGAATAATTTCTTCAAGGCATGAGCATGATGCATATATTTCCACATGATCCATCAACATATTAGAATTTTTCAAGTTTAAAATGTGCATTGTCAACATAGCTATTTGGTGAAACTTATTGTAATACCTAATTGAGAAAGTAATTCTTCATATTCTCCCATACAACAAAAAAATGTTATGAATATTCCCATTCAAATCAATCTCTTACATCTCCAACAACTTTATTTCTCTCTCCTTTAAATCTCTATTGGAAAAAGATTGCCAAAATTATATTGAAGGTGAGTAAGTTCACTTCTCCTTGGTTCTCTTGGTTAGTTGAATCTCTGAAAGGAATAGTCAACTTGAAAAAAAATTAAAACCATTGCAAAGATCCCCTTTTGAATTAATATTGTTCTTATTTATTAAATAATATTGTTTTTTTGGTGATAGTTCTTGACCATTATTTTCTAGAAAAATATGTTTGGAGTAAATTACCTCCTTTCTTGCTATTCAATGTACACTAGGGTTGACACCAATATTATTTATTTTATTTCTCTTTATTTGTTGGATCATGCGGGGATAAGAGCATAAATTGCTTTATAGATTTTATGTCTTCTATATGTTCATGGAGGTTAAAAGACCAATACAAGAGTTAGAATAAAGAAATCTTAAACAACCTAAACAACTTCTCCCTCTCTTTGTATGTGTATATATTTTTAAAATGGTCAACCACAAAGAGGTTTGAAATTATTTTTATGTGTTTATTCAATTTATTTATTTTGATTAAATATAATGTGAACTTGTATATTTACTGTGTTCCATAATTATTTGTATTATTTTTTGTCTCTAACATGTTCTTATGCATGTTTCAATAGGTTAAGGGAAATAATGAGCTAGAATTTTGCATTTTAAATTTTTTTGGTACTTGGGTAAAATGGGTGACAAAAAAACTCATAGATGCACTTGTGACATGTAGGAATATTTGGAAGAAATTTAAAATGTTTGGTTCTAGGTTATTTTCTATATCATTTTTTCATTTCTATTGGAAGTATTGATGATGTTTGGGTTTGATGAAAAATGGCTAAATTGGGTTAAGAGTTGTATCTCAACAACCAAATTTTCTATGTTAATGATGGATCGACACATGGTTTATTTCCATAAACAAGGGGACTAAGACAAGGTGACCCCCTCTCCCCCTTCCTTTTCATAATTATGGTAGAGGTGCTAGGAAGAGGAATATAAATCTTGAGAAGGGAAGGGAAATGGGTAGGAGTACATGTAGAAAATGTTTTGGATCCCACCACTAATAAATAGTTTATAGAAAACACCATTCTATTTGGGGTGGTAAGTAGGAGGGAAACAAAGCTGATCAAGAAATTTGTAGATGACTACTACAAAGCATTAGGGCAGAGCATAAACTGGGGAAAGTCAAAGGTCATCTTCGTCAATACACAACCAAGTTTGCAAAAGGATTTGGCCAAAATATTGAATCTTAAATTGGTAACCCTTCTTAGGAAATTTTTGAATATGCATCTAATTGCAGGGACTACCAAAAACTACTATTAGTAATTCCTGATAAATAGTTGTAAAAGAAAATTGGGAACCTAGAAAGGTAAGTGACTATCCTCAGTAGGAAGACTACTAATGGTGAAATCAGTATTTTCATCCATCCTAGTGTATTGAATATCAAGTTTAAAATTACAAAAAGTAGTGGAAGAGTCTTTGTCCCAAATTTTTAGGAAATTCTTTTGGAGTGGAATATAGGAGAAAAAAAAATTCCATTGATTTCTTGGGATAAAGTGTGCACCCCCAAGCAAGCTAGTGGTGCAGGTCTAAAATAGTTAGCATTAATGAACCAAGCTATGGGAGCTAAACGAGTTTGGGACCTATATTCAAAGAACGAGCATAAGTGGATCAAAATTTTGAGAAGAAAATACGTAGAATTAGATGAACCAACTCAAATCCTCACCAAAATTTCTCCCGCAAGAGGCTCTACAATCTAGAACCTCATTTTAGAGTGCAAGGATATAATATATAAGGATGTCACTTGGGAGATCATAGATGGTAAAAGTGCTTCCTTTTAGAGAAAATCATGGTGTGGGAAACCTTTGATTGAAAAAACCCCAAGATTGGAAGATCTCAAAGAAGAAATGCTATGAGTATGGGGGCATAAGGTCACAAAGTATGGTAAGGTAATGATCAATAATGGAATACCCAATTCGAGATGTAATGATTTAAAAATCTTCAATGCTCCACAAGCATAGAAAGATACATTGTTAGAAATACAAGTTAAAATCAAACATTTTATACCATCCAATGACAAGGATGTAATCAGATGGTGTGGGTCATCCACAAACACATACAAAGTGAATTTTTCCTAAAAAATAAAAGAAATGTGGCAAGACAAGACTGGCCATGCAAGTGGATGTGTGGGGAAAATACCTTCCCAAAGTAGGAGTTTTTGCATGGATGGAAATGCAAAAAAGATTACTCATTGAGGATAGACTAGTAACCTTTGGAGTTCAGGGTATGGGAAGATGTATAATGTGTAAAGAGAGTGAAGAATTTGTAGATCGTTTACTTTTGGCCTAACGATATACAAATGAACGTTGAAAAAAAGTCAAAAGAAAACTAAACCTACAATGCCCCATGTTGGTAGACATTAAAAGTTGGTTAAAAATGTGGCCTTAGGGAGGAAATAAATTGATTTTTGGTGGAATATGGCAAATAACCCCAACTACAATAATATGGGAAATCTGGAAGGAGAGAAATAGAAGGATCTTCCAAGCGAAGGAGATGAGCGATGATGGACTCTAGGAAAAAATTGAAAGGGCCATAGTAGAACTAGTCAATGAAGAGGCTCATAGAAAAGAAAGAAAGCCAAAAGTCTTCACCAAATGAGATGAAAACCTAATGAAATCAATAAATGGTATCAAGCCACCACTACTCAATGGCAGGAGTAGGTCCCAATTAAAAAAGGTTAAGAGATCATAAGTAGTATGGAAAGAGTTGGAAAAGGGATGGATTAAAAAAAAATGGATACAGCCTCTGATGGTAACCCTAGCATGGGAGGAGTAGGATGTATTGCTAGGGATGTGCAAGGTAAAACTCTAGTAGAAAAATCCATCTCCTTAGGACTGTGCATGAATAATGAAGTGGATTTCAGAGCTAAAACCATTGATTTATAGTTGGGTTTGGAGATTGGAACAAAGAGTATTAAATTGGAGGGGAATTCACTTATCACTTGAACCAATAATTTTAGAGGGGTGTTCCATGGATTTCTCTTGCACTCTTAGGGTTTTTCACCTTAAAGAAGAGAGATAAAACACTAAAATTGTCTAGTAGTTCACTCAAAATAAGGTATGTATGATGTGATTATGACTAAATGATATGATATAAATGTAGCTAAGTGATTATATTGATTGATCATTAATGAAAACTAATGAAGTATGCAATGTTTGAAAACACAATGAGGTATGCAAAAACAAACTAAAAACATAAACACATGCAAACAAAACTAGATGAGGCTAAAAAGAGTGCACCTGGAAGCATGATTTTGATCTTGGAAGGTTCTAGAAACTATAAAAATCACTACTTATCACTAGTGGGACTCATTTTCCACTAATGGCAAATCAATCCTCCTACTAGTAAAATGACTTGAAACTAGTTTCTGGCTATTGGGAATAGAATTATGAAAAAATCAAATTTTCAAGCCTACAAGTGGGACTCATTCACCACTAATGGTGAATCAATCCTCCTCCAAAATTTTGAAAATTCAAGATTCAATTCTGTAGGTCCAAATCTATACTTGTCTTCTTGTCAGGTTGACGGAGTCAAATCTACAGAAAATGGGTTGAATGTTGTCTCCAAACTTGAATTAGGGTTTGGTTGACTTGAAACAATTTGATGAATTTTAAACCACTTTTCAACATATATTTCCTTGACAAATCTACCTACAAGACCTACAAACACATACCAAGAGGGGAAAAATGGTTAAGGGTTATAGTATAGGGATTTGCCTTGGTCAAATCCTACTTTGGTAATCAAACCCTTGATAAAGAAATGAAATGAACAAGGAATGATGAATAAACAACATGAAAGTGTCCTAAATCCACAAAAACCTTGTTGAAAAAGTCTAAAGATATGTCAATGGCTACTCTAAGATGCTTCATAATTGCTTGATTGAATGATGCTTTGATAGTTTGAATGCTTGAATGAATTAGGTCTAAAATGAATAGAAAAAAACTTATTTATACACACTTATGCCCTAATTACCCAATAATACAATATAATAGGCTGACATAAGGTCTTAATGAATAAAAACCTGAAAGAAATTTTGAATTTGGAGCCAAGAGGGACTCATTTTCCACCCATGGCGAATGGGTCCCACTCTAGGTTTTCAAGTGGGTGTCAAGAATTAAGTTACATTTAATGTTGTTTGTTGGGTTTGAATTAAAAAATACACTTAAATAAGGCTTATAAGTGGATAAAGAGGTCAAATAAAGCATAAGAAAGGTGTAATTAGTGATGACAAGCTTACAAAAGCAAGAAATCTTGTTACAATACTTTACAACACTTTGAAATAGGACTTGAGAAGGGATAAAAAGGGCATATTTAGATAAATTATAATAAGAAGAGTCTAGAAAAGTGTAGAAAAGTGTTACAAAACTTCACAACACCTTCACAAGGCATCATAATTTGAATATTTAGGACATAATGTGAATTTTTAAGTTACATTACAAATTAAATCTGACGAGGAAGCAAACCTGAGACACACAAATACACTCACAAAATAGAGAATAATATTTTCTACTAAAATATGGAACTCTTACATGTAGAGGATCACAAATCCTCGAGCTCTATGATACATGCAAAATTACAGAAGTTTCAGAAAATTACAGAATTACAAAAAATCCCCCTTTTCACAGGATGCAAACTCTTTCCCCAAAAAGTTACCCAAAAATAAGAAATCAGCCCATAAATAGCCCATTTTCAATTTTGAGCCAAAAACCACATTTGAAATAAGATTTTTATTGGTTTGGCACCAAAATTACAATTTGAAATTCAAAAACTAAGTCCTAATTCAAAATTTGGCAATTTTCCAAAAATCAGCCAACTTTCGGAAGTCATAACTTTTGATCCAGGACTCTGTTTTTCGAACCGTTTGCACTATCGGAAAGGTCTCAGAGTGAAAAATGTGCTAAGAATCCACTTTTCTGGTTCTGATGATTTATAGGCCCGTACAAGACCGTTTAGTGCCTCAAACTAGACTTAGAAGGTATTTCAGGGTAAAAAGCAAAAACTGGAACTTGAATAACTTTCAAACTATGAATAATCTTGACCTGATTCTTTCGCCAAAGTGCTTATTTTTCCCTCATGAACCTTCCCATAAATTATTGTCTTCCCACGCCTTAAAATTCCCACCTGCTAAAAATAACAGTTGAGCAAAAAAAGCATAAAAGTAGTTCTGAAAGTTGGAAACTCTTATTCGACGAAAAGGGTATCCAAAAATGCAAAAAAATCTAAAAAAATCAAACAAAAGCAACATAAATGGAAAGCATCTTTTTTGGGCGATGCATTCCATCACACCACTAGATGCCCCTGCATCAAAATCAAAGAAAAATAGGTCAAACATCACAAGATAAAGACCTAAATAACCATCAAAATGTAAATGATCCATTTTTCTATGGTACATTTAGCCCCCACTTTAGTGAGAAGATGAACTTTCTTCAAACTCACATTAAAGTAGGTAGATGCATATCAGGAGGGAGCTTCAAATGCACTTATGCTAGCAAGATGAGACATCAATGATCAATAGGGATGATCAAGCCCCCAAGATGAAGATCTCATGGAAAAATAAAGAAAAGAAAAAAGGAACACACATGTGAAGGAAAAAGAGAAAAGAAAAAGAAAAATTTAGATCAAGCTTTGATCATTCGTCAAGCTTGTTGTGGATTAGATCTAGGTTATTTATCCATAAAATAGAATGCATACTCACTCTGGAGCAACGAAACTCATGGTGTTCTACTAGGTGAGAAGGCCCAAAAGGTGAGAAACATATGCTCAGGTGGTATGTACTCAAAAACACATAGGTGGCTATGGGGGAAGCCATGTCGCTGAATGAGATTCTCGCTCAACCAAATCAAAGTTATACCTCCTAATAACTTTAATAACAAGGCACCAAAAAGGAAAATGTAAATTTGTGCTTCATGAGACAAGCAAATCTTTGTATTCTTAGAACTCATGAACAAACAGGATGATATCACAGGCATGTAAGTTGGATTATGCAAAGTAGCCATATGAATGTAAAATGTAAAAGAAATATTCAAATGAGTCTTGTTAATTTCATGCAAGTTCCATTACTTATGGTACATTGTGTCTAATGTCTATAAGAGAGGACCAATCAAAGAAAAGAATATTCAAAACTTATGGGATGCAGTGTGTCACATCAAGCCACCAAGAGGAATGTAATATGCTAAGATAGATCACACTTATGAAGGACATCATCCCTAATGTCATCCACAAAGTGACAAATGCATCATATGAAGTAACAAGATTGACCTAAGAACCAAGAATACAAGTGAATAATGGTAATGTATGCCCTCAATTTAAAGAAATTGCTGCACATTGTTCTAAAAGCAATTACTTTAAAGTAGCAAATGAAAAATTCAAAAATAAAACAAGAAATGAGAGACAACTTGGAAAGCCCCTATGCCATGTCATATGTTTCTGAGTAAGGATACATCATGTAAAGGAAAAATAAAACAAAAGAAAGGGATATTTCTCACCAAAAATGAACACAACAAACACATAAGGGATCTATGGATTTGGGGTCAATATGTTTGTTGCTACAATTTTTTGATTAAAGAGCTTGGAACTGTCATCATTCCCCAAATACATAGAACTAGAAGAATGACACAAAGAGAGCAAAAAAAAAGAAAAATAAAGTCCATTTTGGGTCAACATGGAAGAGACATTATAGTCTCAATGCTTTGCATTGTCCCCAAAAGGAAAACACAAGCGAAAATAAAATGATAAGGAAAGAAAAGGAAAATATTTTGGTTCAACATGAAGGAGAAATTTCGGTCTCAATGCCTTGTGTCATGCCCAAAAGGAAAACACAAGAAAAGAAAAAGTAAAAAGGAAAAGAGACCGATTGGGTCAGCATGAAAGAGACATAGGGAATCTCAATGCTTTACATCATCCACAAAAGGAAAAACACAAAAAAATGCAATGTACGACATATACAAGAATAGAGGTATAAATAGAAGAAGTGCACAAAGAGAGAGAGAATATCAAGCACACATTATGGGGGAACATGATACACACATAGAAAAAAAACAAAGAAAAATGAAAATGCAAAAGTAGCTAATAAGGAAAATGCAAGTCAACCATCTAACAAGTTGTCCACCTCCCAATCATGCTCAGTGTACTGCGAGGGCATCTAACTATCCAAAGGGAGAATTATGTGCTAGGTTCTTCACTTGGTGTACAAGATTTATCATTTAAGCTCATGGAAGAGGAAAATAAAGAATTTAGATCATTATGCACCTCTTCATCGATCTTAGAGATCTCCTCATTCTCCTCATCATCATCATCAAGATTAGTCATGACGAGAGGATGAATGGTAATTTCTAATGAGGAATGCATCAAGAGTTGTTATATCAGATCATTTTTTTGTGATGGTTGTATCATACTATCTTGTGGTGGGTCAAGATGAGGAGGTGTTATGTCTATCAAAGGTAGAGGTTGATTTTCCTTGTTTTCTTCAATTTGTAACTAATGAGCAAGGAGACGATGACAACGCCTACACTCCCTAGCACCATAATTTATTTTAATTCTAGTTTGAAGTTGTTGAGGTGTAAGAGTGGGTTGATCAACCATAGTCTCCTTTTCTTCCTAAGGAGGATGGATGGGAGGAATTGAAGGAGAGGGATCAATCACTATCTCTTTGGCCTTATAAAATTGTTTAATGTGGGGAGACATAATGGGGTTGGTTTCTCTATCTCTTGGGTATTTATATGAAGAAGGTGAAGCATTTATTGTTGGTTGCTTGTGAGGTTCCATTGTTTATTCAAGCTTATATTCAAGCTAAAGCATTGTCTCATCTAAGATAGGAATGGCAGAAGTGGATGGGGACATGTGGTGAAGAGACAATTTGGCTATTCATTTGGCTTTGAACCTTTTATAGGCTATGAAAAAGAAGTTTTTGCAAGGGGTTATGGGTACTATAGGTTTAGGACAAAAGGCTTCTAAGGAAAAATTACCTTTAGAAGACAATGGATTAAAACCACTATGGTGTATGGTAAATATATCATTTTCAAGCAAAAGCTTCAAGCATTTGTGAACAATTGAAGGGACAACTTTCATCAAGCGACGCCAAGGATGACCTATCCATAGAGAAAACTGATTTGATTATGGAATGATAGAAAATTTTACACCCAATGTCTTAGGTCATATTTGTAATGGGATTATGATCAATTTGATCGTAGGGCACACAAAAATAGTATGTGTTTTAATCCATGCAGTTGGTTTATCATAATCATCTTGATAAAGTTCATGTAATACTAAAATTCTTTCATGATCATATTATAGCCACAGGTGTGATCTATTAATATCCCATTGGTGGGCTTATCATAGATGCGGTTGGCTATATAAAGAGGACCATCAAGAAGGTTTTAAGTATATTGTGAGAAGAAAAAGTAATATTAAGATTTTTTTTTTTTTGGCCCTTAAAAGGGATAACATATATCATTCATACCATTTTATCAATAGGATTAACATGTGTAACATTTGGAGTAATATCATGTTGTTCATTAGTGGTATCGACATTCATAACATCATTTTTTGAAGGTTCACTAGCTTTGATGAATGAAACATTGTGTTTAGGCATGAAATTGGTAAATATTTGTAAATTTTGATTGGTGGGGTGCAAAAAACTTATTTCCTTGATCATTCACACATGTAATGAACAAACAACTAGAATCAATGAGGTCTTGAACTAAGTGTTTGAGACACTTCCATTGTTCTATGTCATGTTCATTTTGGAAATGAAAATGACAATAAGAATTTTCTTTAAATGTGGGGGGTAAAGGATTGGTAGTATCAAGTGGTTTAACTATAGGGAAACTGATCATCTATTGTTGTAGTAGTTGATTCATTGTGTTATGGAGAGTATTGAGCAAGGGGGTAAATTGTCTCTACGGGTCCCCATAGGTAAAGGGTGTTTCTGCTTTAACAATTGCCACTTGATTAGGAATGGGTTGAGTTGGTTGTGGAGGAGGGGGGTTAAACTGTAATAAGACTTTCTTGTGTTTTATAAAGTTTTGCATGTTTTTTTGGTTTCTTTTATCAAACTTCTTAGCTCGACTAGAAGTGGACTTTGAATTACCACTAGTAACTGAGTTGTGATAGTCACAAATGGTTGTGCATAAGTGCATGAAGTAAGGAAATTTCATCATGGTCAACCTATCCTGAATGTGAGTTTTAGATTTTCAAATAAACATCTTTTGGAGATGTGAATCAAGAATCTTGACATCTAATTGAGCATACAATGATTGATAGTCTGAAATGAAATCAGTTAATTTTTCATCCGCATTTTCTTTACATCACATTAAATCAACCATTTTATTTTTGGGAATCATATGGACTTGTAAATGAAATTTAAAGGCATCAACTAGTTCATTCAATGATCAGATGAAATGATTGGGTAAGTTTGAAAACTAGTCCAATGCAGTGTCCTTTAAGGTCCTAGGAAATAGTTTGGCTAATAGTTTTTCATCAAGGAAAAAGTCACTACACAAGGTTGTATAGGAATTAGCATGATTAGAAGGGTCTCCTTTACCTCTATACTTCTCATACCTAGGAATCTCAATTCCTTGTGGCATCGAGGTTCTTAAGATGTCTAAAGATAATGGGCTACTATGGACATAGTAGGTGGGTGCTACGGTTTGATTTTGGTTAATGGTGGATATTTGTTGTTGCATGGATTGAACCATCTAAAAGAGTTGTGTAATGAGAGGGTTAGTGTAGGTGGTATGAGGTGGAAGAAAGAATGGTGATGGAGTATATGTGATGTTTGGAGAAGTGAAGGGGACACTAAGGGAGATGAAGGTGCTGGAGGATGGAACATTCGATGCCACAAAAGAACTAGGAATGCTAGTTGGAATAAAAAAAGGAGTCATGTAACTAACTTGTTGCATGGTCATTGTGACTTGAGGAGTGTTATAGGTGGGTATAGATGCCACGATTGAAGGAGGGGGAATGTGAGATCCTCCTTGGCTAAACACAATGTTTGTTGGTTAGGAAGTGGAAGGAACATGTTTGTTGGATATCTCAATAATTTTTTTCATAACGTGTCTTAAGCCATCATCACTTTCAATCAAGTAGTGCAGGTTTTCTATGGTAGGTATGGTAGTGGTGGAAATATTTTCAAGACATAAGTCTTGTTGCAAATGTGCAAAATCCTCATGGATACTAATGAATTTTTCTTATGGAATCTGATTGGTTTGTGTGTCAACATGCAAGAATTTTATGTGAAGATAAAGGTGTACTAGTGTTAGTATCCATTCATAATGCACCATTTTCCATACTAGGAGTAGAAGCTTGAGATAGACCACTTGGTCCACAATGAGTGTGTTATCATAGGATGCCATGAGTTAGGAATTGCTTCCACTAAAGTATTATCAATAGGGCACCAAACACTCATACAAGTACCACAAGAGTTGAAGTGAATGGAAATGGAAATGCAATGCAATCTAGGAAGAATAAAATTAAAATTACATAAATTTTGTAAATTGAAACAAGAGTGCAATACTAGAAAATAAAAATGAAGAAACTACTATAAAAATGACAAAAAATGTTGTGCAAAAAGTGTAATTGGATTGATTCACCTAGGGATGAGATTTTCTTGTTTTTTTCAAAAAAATTAAAGTTATTTTTATGTGTTTCAGATGTAAAATGAAGATGTAGATGTAGAATTTCAGTTTTTCTAATGTTTTGAAGTGCAAGAATGAAATCTATATGAGATTGACTAATGCAAATGTGCAAACCGTAGGATGCAAAAACAATGAAAAAGGATAATGCAAAAGCTAATGCTATGAGTCCTAGGATGTGAATGCAAATGTAAATCAAAAATATGATGTGTTCAATATGCAGGTTCACCAAGATGAACCAACAATTTTAGGTGTGTTCCATGGACTTCTCTTGCACTCTTAGGGTTTTTCACCTAAAAGGAGAGTGATAGAACACTAAAATTGTGGTGGTTCACTTAAACTAAGGTATTTATGATGTGATTATGATTAAATTATATGATATACATTTAGCTAAGTGATTATATTGACTGATCATTAATGGAAAACTAATGAATTATGTAATGTTTGAAAACACAGTGAGGTATGCACAAATGAACTAAAAACATAAACACATGCAAACAAAACTAGATGAGGCTAAACATAGTGCACCTAGAAGTTGAATGCTAATCTTGGAAGGTTATGGAAGCTAGAAAAAATATTGTTTATCACCAGTGGGACTCATTCACCACTGATGGCAAATTAGTCCTCCTACTAGTAAAATGACATGAAACTAGTTTTTGGTTGTCAAGAACTGAATTCTAACAAAATAAAATTTTCTATCCTATAAGTGGGAATCATTCACCATTGATGGTGGATAATTCCTCCTCAAAAATTTTGTAAATTCAAGAGTCAATTCTATAGGTCTGGATCTACACTTGTCTTCTTGTAGGGTTGGTAGAGTCAAATCTACAAAAAATGGGATGAATGTTGTCTCTAGGCTTGAATTAGGGTCTGATTGACTTGAAAACATTTTATGACTTTCAAATCAAATTTCAACACCTATCTCCATGATAAATATTCCTACAATACCTGCAAACACACATGCCAAGAGGGAAAAACTGGTTAAGGGCTAGAGTATAGGGATTTTCCTTGATCAAATCCCACATCGGTAATCAAACCCTTGATTCTCCAAGCTTGAATTAGGGTTTGATTGACTTGAAACACTTTATGACTTTAAAATCGCATTTCAACACCTATTTCCATGATAAATATTCCTAGAAGACCTGCAAGCACACATGCCAAGAGGGAAAAAATGGTTAAGGGTTAGAGTATAGGGATTTTCCATGATCAAATCTCACTTCGATAATCAAACCCTTGATAAAGAAATGAAATTAAATGAACAAGGAATGATGAATAAACAACATGAAATTTTCCTAAACCCACCAAAACCTTGTTGAATAAATCTAAAGATATGTTAATGGGTGCTCCAAGATGCTTGATAATTTCTTGATTGAATGATGCTTTGATAGTTTGAATGCAAGATGTTGAATGAGTGAATGAGATGAATGCTTGAATGAATTAGGTGTAAAATGAATAGAAAAAACTTATTTATACACACTTAAAACCTAATTACCCAATAATACATCACAGACCAACATAAGGTCTTAATGAATAAAAACCATGTATACACCTTAAATCGGTCATGACAATTAATTAATTAATACTAGTTATTTAATTAATGACCCCTTTTATTTTATCTATTTATAAATAAATTCTCAATTTATTTATATAGTTCACATTTTTCTAAATTCTCCAACTTAAACCACATTCTCCTAAATTTAATTAAATAAACAAACATTGTCAATAGTTTGTTTAATTAAATATCTTCTCACTAAGTTTGAATAATTTCAAATTCAAATTTTGTCATGTCTACAACACTTTTTGGGCACATATCAAGTGTCACATGTATTTCAATATGACTAATATTTAAATTACATTATTCTCAACCAATTCAAAAAAAAATTGGACACTTGGAAATCTCACACATTTGATTCTCTCATACATTTGGAATGTTTCCCTTGGTCAAGGAAACATCCTCTATGATTCTTCCATCTCCACTGTTCATCTCTCATGTTGAAATCTTGACCATTGATTGCTATCAGATTTGAAGATGCTCTGGAAATCCTATAATACAACCTCTTGCTACAACATTTAACATCCCATCTTTGATTAAACTTATTATGTAGGAATAACATTGGAGCATTTGGAGCATTTAGAGTTTGAGTTTAGAATATTTAGCATTTATCACTTGAACATTGTAGTATCATGTTAATTTGGAATCATGTCTTAATTCATAGTTTCATTTTAGTTATCATCTTAGTTTCCATACAACATTTGCATCATAAAATTTAACATCATTATCCATTGTCAATATCACCATTATCATTTACAACAACATTTAATCTCATGGCTTCAATCACATAGTTTATCCCTCATGTAGGAACTTAATTCTTGCATTTACAACATCTTGTTTCTTAGGTTGTCATCCAAATTAGTCATAGTGCATAAACAAATCTGAGAGCAGTAATCATTTAAAGGATCCTTGAGAATAGAGAACAATGGAACATTTTTAGAGATTTGTTTTGCTACAAGTAGATTATTTTTATGATTCAAATATTTAATATAATATGTTTCATTTCTTGTGTGATCTTGTTTATTATACACATTTTTAACTCACACATAAATTGGCACCCACTGTGGGGCCCAACCCATTTTTATTGAAATTTTCTGGAAGTTGTTTTACAGATTCTGGACATGAAGTTCTTTTAGTGTGACTGTGAGTTCTTTCAATGCATATACAAATATTTCGATGCATTCGATTCATGTTATGGTGCATAAGACAAATCTTTCAGTGCATTAGATTTCTATTACAATGCATACAATATTTATTTTGGAACATATAGGGAGTCTTTTAGTGGATTTGTTTAACAATTTAGTGCATTTAGTATATGTTATAGCGCATTGAATTGTTCTTTTAGCGCACCTGGATGTTATTTTAGCACATTAAATATTTCTTTTAGTGCATATAAATAATCTTTTAGCACATTGGATGAATATTTTAGCCCATCTGTTAAATTTGAGAAATATTAAAATATTGAGAACTAATTAATGTTTTCTATGTTGTCGGTGCATGATACATTGGTCAAAGAAAAATTTATGCAACTAATGATGGTTTATGCAAGGGCTGGAGTTGTTTAATGCTTTCTTTTGATTAAGATAGGTATCTAGGTTAATTAGAAGGTTAAAGAACCCCTTTTCTTTCATGCTTGAAGTGATGGGCCCATGCTCTCCCCTTAAATGGATGATCAGAATGCTAGACTCACTATTTATGATTTTTTTAACACCTTTAGAAGGCTTACCGTAGTGGGAAGAATTACTCACCCTAGGGGAATGACCTAAGTGGGAACAACCAAAGCCAGTTTTTCCAACCCACTATAATCAAAAGTGAATTTAGGGAAAGTCTGGAATTCAACGATAGTGCAAAAAATAGCCATCCAAAAATCCTTTGTTCAAAAGGTTGCGAGGTCTCTTGAGAGAGTTTATCTATTGCCACACCAAACAAAAACCCTTACTATGAACCTTAGTGTAGAATCCAACCGAGTCAGTCTCTAAACACTTTCTATATCATAGTGCAAGGGGAGGGAAGAATCTACCCCCAAGAAACTCACCATATAACAATCAAGGATTATTGGCCAAAAGTAGAGGATTTGGATTTGTTTAAGACCCAAGAAAGGCAAAAACATGGGTACCCTCTAGGGGGTGACATGATTGTGTGAGCTGACATGGTTTTAAGATGTGGGTTGTGGTATTTTAAGTGACACTTGAGAATATAAAAGTGCTTGAATTGTCTTCTATTGTATTATACCTATGGAAATTGAAAGAATCAAACTAGATTCTTGAATACACACTCAATGTTTAGAAACTAGGATTGACACAACTATTTGACAACTTGCTGCTATGTTTGAAATCATGATTCAAGAAACCATCCATTTGAACACTCGATTCTCACAACTTGCAAATCGGAAACTAAGAAAAAATAACTATCCATCCGATCATACCTTGGAAAAATTCTAATCCATGGATTGAAACCTAGACAGATTATCAAAAACATTGAAAATTTCTAGATTAGTGCATTTATTCTTTGTTCCAGAGCATTCACTCCATTTTCTAGTGCATTTGTGTAATCTGGAAGCACATCTATTCATTGTTTTAGTGCATCTAGGTAGTTTTATAACACATCTAAGTATTCTTATAGTGCACCCATTCACTATTTTGGCACATCTGTGGCTTTTTCTAGTGCATCTAACTCATACTATAGTGCACAGGGTCCAATTTTTAGTGAATTCACTCTCTATTCCAATGCATACAAAGAATATTTTAGTGCATTGAGTCAATATACTAGCACATCCATTCATGATTATAGTGCATCAAGGCTATCTTATATCACATCTATCAAATATTTTAGTGCATCCAGGATCTTTAAGTGCATCCATTAAATACAAAACTCGAGAGTTAAATTTATCCCTTATTTCACAATTTGAACCAAAATTCAAAATCTTTTCCAGAACAAAAACATTCCTCAAATACCACAGATTCTAAACTTGTTAAAACTGACCTCTACAAGTGGAATTCTTCAAACTTATCATATCCGTAATTGTTAAGCTAAGTTTCATCATTAGGATTTTTCATCCTTACATCACAAAATAAAGCTATATAATCAAATTAAACTTAATCTCATCAACAGAATTTATCATTCTATTTGACTTAGTTTTCATCCTTGCTACTCTTCCAAACAAAGAACAATGTTTAGTAAAATTATAACACTTGCATGCCCATCAAGGAAAAAGAACTTGAAACTCAAAACATCAAAACTCAAAACACCATGGTTGAACTTGAAGAAAATATTTTCCATGGAATCCACAACAATGAAGGTGAAGAAATAACTGAGGAAGACATCCAACATGCTGAACAAGATCCAAGTTTTTTGAAAGAAATGGGGAAAAATACTTAATAATGTTGGCTAAACAAGGTGTCAAATTTCCTGATGAATTTGATGTTAATTAATTGAAAGTACCTCCTAAATTCCTAAAAATGATTCAAAAAATACATAACAAGTGGTTTCCTTAACTCGTCAAATGAAAAACCTCCAACAAAAAGTTCTTGACATACAAAAGGGAACCTCAAAATGATACTTTATACAAGACACTTTCCCATATCCTTTTGATCAAGATATCAACATGATTCCTTTTCTCAAATATTTTGAATTCCCAAATTATGATAAATACAATGGTAAAACAAATCCAATAGATCATGTGAGGGAATTTCGAACTATGAGTCTTGAATTTTCACTTGAAGAAACCTACTTGATGAGATTGTTTCCATGTAGCCTAGGTGGACAATGCCTTGAATGGTTTTCCAAACTTTCATCCCTAATTAAAAAATTTGAAGAGTTTTTAAAAAAATTAATCACTCAGTATTATTATAACATCCAACATGATATAATGATGAAAAACCTTTACAACTTGAAACTAAAAAAGGATGAGTCATTCCTCATATTTTAGCAAAAATGGGGAAGACTATTTGCAAGATATTCTCATCCCATACCTGAAAAAGAAAAGATGAAAACCTTTATTGAAAACCTAAATGATGAGATGAGCTACAGATTGGAATTAAAATACCTACCTATCTTTGAAAAATTGATTGAAATGGGAATCCAAATTGAGGAAGCTTTGGTCAAAAGATTCATAAAGATTTACAATGAAGGAAATAATTCAAAAATCTCCTCCAACAATTACAATAGTGGTGATAGAACAAATTTTTGGAAATGAAACAAAAATGTCGGTAACAATGATGGTGTAGCTGAAACACAAAATGAAAAACCAATATTTAACCTGATAGCAACTGCCACCGAAACCAATCAAAACAACAATCTAACTAGCAATTGAAATGACAACCAAAATGTCAATCAAAACAACAATTAAGGTAATGCCAAATCTAGAAGACCACCATATAAAACATCCTCTAATTAAAGAATATTCATTCCTTTGGGACAATCATTAGAATCAACATTAAAGGAGCTTCTTGTAGCTAAGGTTATCACATTACTATAGGCAAGAAATTGGGAACCACAAGTTAAAACTCCATGGTGAAATGATGCACATTATTGTGACATTCATAGAAACAAAGGACATAAAACTAATGATTGCATGAAATTGAAATATTTTATACAAGACTTGATTGATAACAAGACCATATTCATAGAGGGACGCCAAACAAACAATGGTCATGGAGCATTCAAGAACCCTCTACCAAAGTATGAAAAAGGGGAGTCCTCTTCATCAAACTCCAAAGGAAAAAATGTGAATTATGTTTATGACTCTACCATTCATTATGTTGAGGTAGTTGAACATCAAAATCAACATCCAAGGAAACATGCCAACAACTAAAAATCATCACCATGACATTAACACCAAACCACATCAAATTAATGACATTCCAATAAATCTGATCAAAAACATTGCTGCAAGTGACAATCAAATTAGTGTCATTAAAATCAAATAAAAAGAAGACAATTCACTAGGCAACATAATCACAAGAGGGCAAGCTAAAGTGGCATTGAAAGGAGTTGTTGCCTCCTCTACATCCAAAACAACTGCTGCCCCTGCAACTCAATACAACATAGTTGACCAATTACAAAAATTACTAGCACAAATATCAATATTAGAACTCCTCAAGATCTCACCAGCTCAGAAAAATTCTAGAAAAATCTCTAGTCACCACCATAGTACCAAATGATCTAGAGGTTTTCCAATTTCAAGCTATGGTGGGACACTTGACCACACCTCATTTCCTATCCTTTTTTAAACATGATGATGTATCTATCACCCATCCACACAATTTTTCTCTCCACATTGAGGTTCTAATTCAAAAACACCACATCAAATGTGTTCTAATAGATGGTGGAGATGGCCTAAACATTTTCACTCTAAAACTTGTCCATGCACTTGGATATTCTAAAAAAGCTATTAATCCTAGAAGGAAAATCACAATAAAAACATATGATGATGAAGAGAGATCCTCCCAAGGATTGATTGCATTACCAATTCAAGTAGGACCAGCTATCAAAGATATAATATACCAAGTGTTGAATAAGGAGTTGACATACAACATACTCTTGGGACATCCTTGGATTCATGAGATGTAGGTAGTATCATAAATGTTTGAAATTTCCTTTCAATGGTCAATAAATTACTATTTCAGTTGATTCCAACAATCCCCACTATTGCAACACACTCAAAACAACCCAAGATAATTTATTGCCACATAACATGGAATCTCCAATGCCTAGCTAATCAAATAATGAAAGACAACTAAATTCCATGTCAAAGTGGGTTGAGAAAAAAGATCAGTCAAAAGAAAAAGGTATTGGAAATTCTACTCCACAAAATCAGGAAGGTCAACTCAATGCCTTATCAAAACAGGTTGAAAAGATTCAAATAAAAGAAAAAGTCATGGGGGAATACTCATTTGAGAAATCCTTATGCTTATCACAACTTTCCTATTCTCCTAATTTGTATGTGTAGTCATCAACATCAAGAAAACAATCATCACAACCAACCATGCTCTTTGATGGAAAGTTTATAAAAATGGGCACTTTAGTGGATGAATTGGAAGACAAGGAGGTTTTTAATTGGTTGTACAAGAATGGAGAATCATTACAAGTATCAACTTCCAATATAAAAGCAAAGCAATATGGAAAAGGGAAGACAATTCTGGAAAAAGATGGGATATGAGGGAAAAGGTCATATCAGAAGAAAAGAAGGCATCATAGAACCAATAAAACCTATCACAATGCATGCCAAGGACAAAATAAGACTAGGATACATAGAAGAATCAAAAGAAGAAACCAGGCAACAAGTTGTTGAGAGAATCCTCCAATTGAGAGATAGTTCTGAAATGGATTCCAATGAATATGAATGGGATTCCCTCTCTAAATAGTCGTGTCATGATAAGGAAATTGATGTGATACAAAATTATACATCAACATGTATGGAGGGATAGAGCTTGAGTTCTAGATCACTTGAAATTTGATCACAACATATCAATGACTCAAGTGAAGATGATCATACTTCAAGTGAAATAGATACTTCAGAAGAGAGTAACATCATAGACCTCAATAAATTTCTATTGGAAAATTTAATGATGTTTCCATCATGACACTCACCCCTTTTGACCTTAGACAATTTGATGATTCCTTGCCATTGATACACCTTAAACTAATTGATTGAGACCAAAGTGAGCTTCTTGACATACTTGTATTTCCAAATGATGAAACCATTGTAAACTTTCTTTGCTCTGACAATCCTGAAACATGTTCCACCAAAAAATATCATTAAAAAGCTTCAGACAAGGGTAGTGAAAAATCTCTTAGCCACAAAATAATGAATATAAAAAATATATCTAATGTTGAAAATAATTCAATGGTAGTATTAGATCAATAAAAAGTAAAAATAAAGAGTGCATCTAACAGTGAAAACCTCTCTGAGGCACCAAAAGATAGGAGATTTGACACTCTTCCTAAACACTATCATGAGAGATCTTTAGTGCTGATTGAACCCACACAATCCATCAACATTGTTAAAGATGAAATTGTCAAGACTCTACATCTAGAAGCATCCATGATAGAGGAGGAAAAACCAAGCTTCGCTAAGTTCTTTGAAGAGAGGAAAATCAACTTTGTGTGGTCCTATGCTGACATGCCAAATATGGATCTAGAGCTCATCATGCATCATTTATTGCTACCACCTAGAGTAAAACTAGTGAAACAAAAGTAGAGAAAAATGCATCACCATATCACCCTTTTGGTGAAATTTAAATTGAAGAAGCTACTAGATGTGGTATTTATTAGACCTATTGATTATGTTGAGTGGATATAAAATATTGTGTTAGTGTCAAAACCAAATAAAAGCATCAGGATATCTATGGATTTCAAAGATCTCTATAAGTCTTTCCCGAAAGATGATTTTCCTCTACCTAGCATTGACATCATTGTCAACTTGACAGCTAGACATGGAATATTATCACTTATGGATGGCTTTTCAGGTTACAATCAGATAAAAATAGTACATGAGGATCAAGATAAGACAACCTTCACATGTCCATGGGGTACTTTTTGTTGGAACGTAATTCCTTTTGGGAACTTGAAAAATGTTGGAGCCACATATCAAAGAGCGAAGACCACCATCTTCCATGACATGATGCAAACATTTATGGAAGACTATGTAGATGAATTTTTGGTGAAATCATTCACTAGAGAGGGGCATCTAGAAATTTTAGACAATATCTTCACCATACTAGAGAAATTCAATGTAAGATTGAACCCTAAGAAATGTGTGTTTGGCATGACATCAACAAATTTTTTGGGATATATAGTATTGGCTAAAGGGATTGGGGTTGATCCTGCAAAATTCAAAGCTATCATGGAAATTCCTCCTCCTAATAATATCAATCAACTGAGATATTTATAGGGACAATTCCAGTCTACTAGGAGGTTCATTGCACAAATGGCCAATAAAACTCATCCTTTCAATCATTTGTTACACAAGAACATTTTCTTCATGTGGGATGATGAATGTGAAATTGCTTTCAATCAACTCAAGCAATGTCTGATGTCACCACCCATACTAGTACCACCAATTGAAGGAAAACCATTGCTACTCTACATTGCAATAATGGAGATATATTTAGGCTCTTTACTCGCACAAGAAGATTCTAGAAGAAAACAAAGGGCTATTTATTATATTAGTAGGACCTTGAATGGCTATGGGATCAATTACACCTTTATTGAAAAAGTTTGTCTAGCGATAGTGTATTCTACTCAACAGCTAAGAAATTACATGCTAAGTCACACCATAAAACTCATAGCTAAAATTGATCCATTAAAGTATCTACTTAGCAAAGCTTCCCTAATAGGAAGACTAGCCAAGTGGGTAATGATGTTGAGAAAGTTCGATATCTAGTACATGGATAGGAAACTAATCAAAGGTCTAGCCATAGTAGATCAACTAGTAGAAGCACCATTACAAGATAATCATTTAATGAGCATTGAATTTCCAGATGTTGATGTCCTAATAGTGTCAACACAATAATGGATGTTTTACTTTGATGGCACTTACACACAACATGGGTCAGGCGTGGGAATCTTGTTTGTTTCACCTCAAGGACACACCATTCCAAAGTCCTATAAGTTAATGTTTCCTTGCACTAATAGCATAGCTGAGTATGAAGCATCAATCATTGGAATCAAAGTAGCAATCAAGTGGAAAATCGCAGAGTTGTATGTTTATGGTGATTCCCGACTAGTCATTAACTTGGTTGAAAAATTAATGTCATATAAAAGAATGGTTGATGACTTTAAAAATTACTTTTTGGAGATCAAATTTGAGCAAATTCCAAGAGGTGACAATAAAGTTGTTGATTGTATGACAACCATTGCTTCTCTCTTATAGATACTTGAAAAATGAGCCTATTATGAGTTCATGGTGGAACAACTATTTAACCACACCTATGATAACCTTGAATCCCCAGTCATATACCATCTAGTTGAGGCTGATACTTCTACCTATGAGAAACTCTACACCTATCTAAAAGAAAATACCCTCCCACCTAATTTATCCTGAAACCAAAAGTGAAACTTTATTCAACGAGTAGCTCAACATACCCTAATAGCTTATGTAATTTATTGACGAGGTCTTGATGGTACTCTCCTTCGATTTCTTGAACATAACGAGGATAAAATTTCTTTACATGAAGTTCATGAAGGTATCTGTGGCACACATTCAAGTGGACTAACTTTATCTAAGAAAATACTATGTTTGGGGTATTACTGGCTAAATATGGAGTCATTTCAATATGTCAAGAAGTGTTAGAAATGTCAAATTCATGGAAACCTAATACACACACCAACACAAGATCTAAAACCATTCACATCAACATGGACATTTTGTCAGTGGGGACTTAATCTTGTAGGGAAAATTCATCCATCTTTATCAAATGGACACAAGTTCATCATCACAACCACGAAGTACTTTATGAAATGGATTGAAGTTATTCCCCTAACTACCATCATAGGAAAAAAAATTGCATCCTTCATCCTAAATTACATCAGTTATTAATATGGAATCCATCAATCCATTATCATGGATAACAACAAGCCTTGCAAGAATCAGGATGTCCAAGAACTTTGTGAGAGGTTTCATATCCAACATTGGTTTTCTACACCATACTATGCTCAAGGAAACAACCAAGTAGAGGACTCAAATAATATTATCCTAAAAATATTGAAGAAAATCGTCAATGATGTTGGACATGATTGGCATGTTCAACTAAACCCCACATTATGGGCTTATAGAACCAACATCCACACCTCGATAGGAGCCAAACCCTATGCTCTAGTCTATGTATTAGAGGCCATTCTACCTATTGATGTTGAGCTACCATCAATTCATGTGTCACTAAATGGGATTATTTCATATGAGGATTAGAAAGTGTCTAGGTTACAAGAATTGGAATTGTTGGATGAGTGTCATCAACATGTAGTTGATCACTTGACATCCTATCAACAAAGGATATTTAAAAGTTACAATCACAGAGTAAAATCTAGAACATTTTAGGTAGGTGACTTAATCATGAAAAAAAATCCCAGTAATCAACAAGGTCAAGAGAAGGGGAAATTTGAACCAAACTAGTTAGGTCCCTTTGTCATTGTATCAGTCTTTAGATTAGGAGAATATCCACTGTATACACCTGAAGGGGATTTGTTTGATGAATCCCTCTATAGCATACATCTCAATAAATTCTACACCTGACTCATCCAGTGCATTGGAAAAAGTCCTGAAAAAACACAAAAATATCATAAAAAATCTTACAAAAAATACCAAAAAATAGAAAAAGATAAAAAAAATCTAAAAATATGAAAATCTAAAAAAGTGTAATAAAAACTAGTGAAAAAATGACAGTAGGTGCTATTTGTGATAGGTTATATTTTCCATCTATTTTAGCATGTTGACCATTCACTTTTACCATTTTCTTGAGCTTTCATTCTACCTATCATCAGAAAGATTCATGTACATATCTTGGCATAGCAGTTGTGTCTCACCCTAGACTATGGGAAAAATCTTGAACTCACTAGGGGCAATAAACGTTGAGCTTAAACCAACAAAAAAATAACAATAGGACAACAACAAAAATGTAACAATCACAATACAACCTAACATTGAACATCAATCACAATCAATAACAGATGAACCATCCAAATCAAATAGCCAAATCAATCAAATCAAAGAAAACTTTAAATAGATGATGTCCCTTCTTAATCATGGATTTATCACTTTAGCATTTTTTTCAACTATTGTACTTTGATTTTTGTTTTCATATCTCTAGAGAAACTTGATGATGTATTTAACTAGACGAGCTAGGAAGGAGTATGATTTTTCTTTGTCTGTTGTCTATGAGTTGACCATTACTACTGTGCAAATTTTTGTGAGATGTGCTCTACAAAGTATCACTAATGACAATTTGAATTTACATAGGAAAATGATTAACTCTTGTTTGATTACACAAGAAATTCTTAGATCATCTTAGTTCAATAGTACCTAGATGCATATGTTAACTTGCAATATCAAAAATTATGGAAGTAGTACTCTTGTCATCATGGTCTAATTATACCATTGATGTTTTCACTCACTTTCAACATTTTAAAGGCTCAATGATGATTAAAAACATGAAAAATCAACTATTATGATGAAAATCTTTGTATATTAGATCTACATGGTTAAGGTATATTGCATTCATATCAGTCTTGTATATGTATTTATGGGTTTTCCAAGGTTGAAACAATTTCATAATGATGATATCTTGAGCATTAATGGATTGAGTATGCTTGAAATTACAAAAAACACATCATTCTCATATAGTTGCACATCAGTTGCATCATCATTTGCATACATTAGAAAGAATTCTCACATCATTCATCCATCCATGCATTACATCATAATATCCACATTAGAAAACACAAAAAGAAGTACATTGTGTCTCACTTGCATAATCAAAATCATTTCATCTATTATTAATGGATTAATAAAATGGTCCATTAAGAAGCTTGAAAGAAATTTCTAGCAGAGTAATATTTCCAAGAAGAAAAATTTGTTGAAAAACATGACATGGTATAAGAAACTTGAAACACATATCTAGTAGAGTAAGATTTCCAAGAACAAAAATTTGCTAAAGAACATGACTGGTAAAGGTATAATGCCATTGTTATCTAGTAGTGAAGATGAATTTGTTATTACTAAAATCTAAGACTGACAAAGTACTATTTGGATCAACATCACACATCATTTTCATAATCAAATCCATCTCACATAGCATGAAACATCATCCATTAAGCATATAGAATCATCAATCATGCATTATCATATCATCATTGCATACGGATCACATAAGTATCACATAAGCATCATATAAACATCATAAACACATAGAGATATGCACCATCATATGATCATTCTATCCATCCATTCACTCATGCATTAACATCATCATACATCCATCCATCTATTTGCATTAAAAAAGTACAAAAAATAAAATGCACCATATTTCATTGTCATAATAAGATCCATCACATGTATCATATAGGCATCACTCATAAAGCATCATAAAATCATAACAGATTAATTACATCATCATTTGCATCCATATCATATCATATCATCATCATATAGAACATCACATAAGCATCATAAAGTAGAGATAAAATGCATCCACCATAAATCATATAGACACATAGATTGATAATGATCACCGCATATCATATAACATCAAAATCATAAGGTCAAAGTGTACAAGGATATCCAAAGGAAATAAGAAATACATCAATATAAAAAATGGTAGTATATCATAGTGTCTCAAGTAAATCAAGAAGTATACATCAAGTCCCAAAGTACAACAAATCTGTCATCACATCAAAGCTATGTGGTGCTCCCCCCAGACGGTGCCGACATAACTTGACTCATGTCTCCCCCACTAGATGGACCTACACTAGAATATCTCAGATCTCTCAAAAGTGGTTGTGTGACACCCCTACTATAAGTCATGGTATGAGTGTGACTACTAGACTAGGTGAAGCTCTCTCGATGCTCTAGGAGAATGACCTCATGATAATTTACTCTATAAAACTCCACCTCCCTGGTAGAGTGTTTCACCACTTGAAAGTAATTTGATGTACCTGCGACATCAACCCTCTACAATCTCTCTGCAACACGCTCAACCTACTCAAATCATTGTGTCTGAGTATCCATCTCTACAAAAAGTGTGGAAATTTGTGCCTGCATCTGAGCCTGTGCCTAAACCTAGGCCTATGCTTGCACAAACTATTGTCTCATAGCATCCCTCTTTACCATCAAACCAATAATCTATCCCTAATCCTATGTCAAGAAAGCTTGTACCTACTCCAATTGACTCTATAGTGTTTGTACTTGTACCTGTAAAGCAGATATCTGGGGTTGTTGTTGTTGTGAGGGTAGTTTGATCTCTACATGTTGCTAGGATGCAACTACCAATGATTTCCTCTTGTGAGGCACTCTAAACTCTCAAACATCCAAACCCAGGTCTCCTCCACCCTCGTCTCCTCTAACATCACCTCCATCACCATTGCCTCCATCATTTTCCCTGCCTCCTCCATCTCCATCTCCATCCTCGTCATCACTGCTCTCCTCCTCCTCCTCATCTCCCCCATCTCTCCTTTTCCTATGCCCATGTACCAATTCCCTCTCCTTATCATCTAATGATGGTACTAGCTCCTTTGGGCTGGAGATCCATGGAAATTGGTGTAGGAACAAGTATTGTGCATACTGTTGCATCCATCCATCATTGTGCATAATGGGACACTCCCTGGGGCATGCCCTGGACCCACCCTACCATACTACCTCAATACCATCATCAACAAGAATCTCTTAATTATGAAGTGTCTCTAGGAAATCAAGTATATAGACTGGCACAAGAAAAGGCATCTCATTGTTGTCCTCTAGCTACTGCTCACAATCAAGATAGGAGTGCCATGTAATTGACTCTAAATAATCAAGTATCCTCCTATAGTACTCCAGCTTTCCCAACCTAGGATGAGCAACTGGACCAGCATAAGCATGAACATAGGGTCTCATGGCAGGTCACTATTTGTTTTCCACTAGATGGGTAATCGCTATATGCTCCCAAAGCCAAATCTGAAGCAATGTGACCCTAGCTAATAAACTAGCCCCTTAGAGGTAGACCACCTAGTGTAAATCATGGTACATATGAGAGAGCATACAACATCCCTAGGCATATCATGTACCCTAAGCAATCTTGCTCTTAATAATCCCACCCCATCTAACTGAAAGTCCCTTTGACCTATGATTAGGAAAAAGGAACTCTCTAATGAAACTAGCAAGTATAGACGACAATGTGGCATAGGCATTGACCATATCCCTCAAGGGAATGTCATAAACACATATCCAATTATCCTCAAATACTCTCCTCAGTGCATCAATCCTTCCCTACTCAGTAGAATCATATAATACTAGCTCCCCAATGATAGGTATTCACAAAATCTAATAAACATCCTTCATCGTCACAATCATCTGACTAGTGGGAAAATGAAAGGTGTTATGCTCACCATGCCACCTCTCTATTAAAGCTATCAATAGACCCCTATTAATCCTAATTTGGGGCATATTTTTTAGTGGACAATTCGCATCATGCAATAACAACTACCTCAACTTGCACTAGGTGTGGAATCAACTCCCACATCCTAGGGAAATGCTCTCAAATATACATATTCATCAAAGGCTCCTATCATCACAAAATATCACAAATCAGTAATCTTTTCAATTAATCAAAATCAATCATCCTATCAATCTAATCAGCTCTGCTAAGAGTTTGATCAAAATCTTTTGAGCATCAATCTATCATTCAACCTCACCTATCATGAGGTTTATCATTCAACCTTTCCTATCATGAGGTGTATCAATCAATCTATCATTCAAGCTCACCTATCATGAGGTCAATAAATCAATCAAACTATCATTTATCCTCACCTATCATCAGATCAATAAAACATATAATCAATCAACATCATCAATCATCATCAAATCAAAGACTAACTTGATAAAAAATCATCAAAATTAGGGAGTCAAATCTAAAATTCATCATTTTGGCCTCAATGCGCTAAAATGGTGTCTCAAAGAACTAAAATCATAGATGCACTATGAAAATTTGTGGATGTGCTAAAACATTCCTTCAATGCCCCAAATTCATGAATATGCCAAAAAAATATCTTAATGTGCTAAAACAGACCTTCAATGTGCCAAACTTTCCTATGCGCTACACCAACTCATCAAAGCACTAAATCAATTCACCTAAGCACTAAATGCACCTATGTGCCACATCATTCACTCTATGCACTATTTTAGGCAATCTATGTGCTACATGAATCTATGTGCTAACCTATTCAACCTATGTGTTAAAATAACAACCCTGTACACTAGAAAAATTAAATTGAAATTTAAACAAGGAAAAAAACACAAAAAATGAATTACACAATTTGTGAGGAATTTTTTTTGGGTACATACTGGAGGTCCTCGTGTTGCCAGGCAGTTGTGACATATGGCGCACTTGAATAAATGTGTCTGGTAAGGGATCACCATTTTTCTCAAAATTGATAAATTGCTCAATCATTCTCAAATATTCAAATTGTAAATGCACAAATGAACTTTTAATCATCCTCTTTAACCTTTGGGTGGGTGCATGAAGTTGGTCACACTTTTGTGTCCAAAAAATATTTTGGAAAGAGATAATGTGCTCACATTATAACGTGAGCACGTTATAATGCAAGCACATTATAACATGAGCGCGTTATAATGTGAGTGCATTATAACGTGCTCATGTTATGTTGTTTTAAAAGAACAAATAAAAGTTAAAACTATCATTTTCTATTTACTGTTTCTTAGCTCTACCCATGGCCAAAAACCCTCACTTTCGTGCTCATGTTCTAGGAGGAAGGATTTCTACAAATTTATCAACAATAGTTGGATTTTCTTTGCAAATATGGTGACACGGTGACAAAGAGGTGTGGGAAGTAATTATTGTTTGCTATTTGTTTTGAATTTCTTAGTTTGAAATTGATTTTGCTTTTTTTAGGTTAGATTTGATTGTTTTTAAAAAAAATTGTAGGAAATCCTACAAATCCTCAACAATAAGAGGAGGAAAATCCTCAACAACAAAATCAACCTCCCCCACCAATCACTTAATACCCTCCTGACACTCAAGAAAATTTGAGGAGTGAAATTGAAAACAATAGAAAACAACTTGAGGATCTTATCAGTAGGTTGAGTGATCCAAATGCTTCAACCACAGAAAGATGTGCCTAGAAAATTCATTGAAAGAGATGTTAAAAAATGTAGATGTAATTACCCAACAAATATCTAGATGGCAAGATAGGCAACTAGGGCATATTATGTAGATAAATTATCATATAAACAAGTAAAATATTTGAAAATTGCTAAATGTGATTTGTGCTCTCTATTCACTGACCCTAAAACAAATCAAAATATTACCCTCAATGTAAAGATGTTTCCTATTCATTGGCACCACCATCAAGAGATTAGGAACCATTTTTATGATAGATAGTATTTGGTCTTTGATTACCCACTGTGCAATAATTGTGAAGTCCCCCAATATTTTCTTAGGAAACTATATAGTGAGTTCATATTGAACCAAACCCCAAATTATTTTGATATGAGGGAGTTCCAGGGGAGAGGTGGGGGGTTGGCTCGAGATAGGCCCAGTGCACAGCCAGATCTTGTGTGGCAAGGGAGATGAGCTCTCGCTCGGTCGACTCGTGAGCACATTGTTATTCCTGCTATTGTGAAGGGGAGTGCTGACGTAGAGACATTGCAGATGATCAACACTTTGACCTAGAGTGTCATCCATCATAGTATCCCTATTGTATAATTCCATATAGGGGAGTATTCAAGTGGTGGCCTTCGAACCCATGTGTGTCAATCTTGTGGGGTGACTTGTTCATATGACCCCACCGGCACATAGGAGGCTGCTATGTAGGATCCATATGCTGCTATGTAGGATCTATATGTTGCTACACATGATTTGTATGCTACTACACAAAATCTAAATGCTGCTATAGGGATGGAAAGGACACCTAACATTTTGCATTATGCATATGGCATTGATAGTCAAGTAAAAGTCAACATGTTCATTGAATTTAATTTATTAAATTTCTATTCTGAAATGCATGATTAACTAATTTAGTTTTATTATTTTAATAAAATCACAGGGTCACAATGTTGAGACTAGATACACCGGTCCTCCACCTACTTATTTATTTAGTACACCTATCAATAGGGTATGTAACTAGTAAACAATTATAAATTTATTACATGTTAATAGCATTGTTTTACTAATGGTATTTTAATACATATGATTTTGGATGTTAAACAGGCTAAAATTGGTGGTTTCAAGAAAACACCTCCTAGTGCCAGTGGACTCACTCAAACATACAAGAAGGCAATAGAATAAAGAGAACTTAACTAATGAATTCTACTTAATAGATTTGTGTAGTTTATATTCATATTGTTGGTTACGTTGCATTACACATCATTCAAACTCAAAGCATTAGTACTTCAAATTCCATAACTAATAACTAGATGTTGATAGATGACAAAATTTCAACTATACAATATAGTTTCTTAGAAAGTCAACATAAGCAACATGATGTAATTACTGATGAAGTGGTCATAAGATTACTGGTCTTTCGACTGAGGGTGTGAAATTTTATCGGGACCGTTGATTCTTTGATGAAGTGGTCATAAGATTTCCTAAAAAAGACAAGGAGAAGGCTAAGCTGGTTAAGGTTGCTAATAGCTACTTTGATGTGGAGTCCATCAAATCTATATGGAGGAAAGTTTTAAGAGTTATTATGGAATATATCATGGTTGACGGGTGCTTCACCAGGGTGTATGGTTACCACTTTGCCATTCTCAACCACTTCCATCACAAGGTTCGCATCTCTTTGCCTTTTTACTTATTCTCTTCTTTAAAGAATTGCCTCGATGAAGTTGAAAGAAACCCTAGGAGGACTTCTATTATTCACCTTGGTCTTGTTAGGCTCATCTTTAAGCATTATCAAAATTTACTTGCTTTTCCTAAAATTGTTGATATTGGGGATTTGGATGATGAGAATACTTAGAGTAGCAGGGAGAACGAACCCCTAGCCCCTCCTGCTTGTACCCATGTTGGTCCTAATACCACTACTCCCCAGTCCTTGTCTTATCGGAGTGCCCTCATGGACTCGGCTCCACCGTTATATCCTAAGCTGAAGCCTCTGCATGATTTCCCTAGCCCGGGTTTTGCCTCGCCACCCTGTCTAAATCCCCAGCCATCTCTTGGCTGCCCAACTCCGGGTTTGGTCTCTGGTTTTAA
Source organism: Sequoia sempervirens (assembly GCA_007258455.2). NCBI lineage: Eukaryota > Viridiplantae > Streptophyta > Pinopsida > Cupressales > Cupressaceae > Sequoia > Sequoia sempervirens. The sequence goes on from VDFB02000008.1 coordinate 118,990,072, forward strand.
AGGTACCTCTATTACAAAATTAGTTTCATATTCTGGGAATTCCATGGAAATTCTTTCTGATAAACCTATGGTTAGTAAGGAGTCAGCGCCTAGTGCCCCTGCATCTGGAAGATTTGGGAATGCCCTTATTGATTCCCCTAATCAGGATGAAGTTAATTCTGCACTGAATAAGCTCAAGCCTGAGGATATTGTGAGTGTGGCAGAAAAAAGTACCGATGGCCTTTTCACTGTTCTCAAGTGGTCCCAGAAGGATGTCAGTGAATTGAAAGGCCGTAATAGAGATCTCAGTGACAGAGTCATGGATTTGGAGTAGAAGATTAGCTAGAGTCATAAAGAGGATGAGGGATAGGAAACCCCCTTACCAAGGAAAAGACAACATTCGCAGGAGGAAAGATTGACTAGGATCGAGTGCAGTATGTCCAAGATAAGCCAAAATATTAGGGCCACTGTGGTGAATAATCACAAAATTTCCAAGCATAACACCATTATCATCAATGCAATGGTGGAAAATCTCAAAAAGAATCAAAGGGTTCACTGGTCGTGGATTTGGATGTGGACAGATGTTGTAGTAGATCGGCTGGTGAAGGGATTTCGACTCCCACCTGGGCCAACACGAAGAGGAAGAACTTGATTTCTTCACATATGGCTCCAGTCCTCAAGCAGGGGTTACAGGATATGAAGGATGTTGAAAAGGAGGCCGAGGAATTGATGAAAACCTTGGAGTAGTGCGGTGGTGTTTGTTTTTGGTTCTTTTGGGTGGTCCTTTTTCTAGACCCTATTGTCTCTTTGTGCTATCGTTTCCTTTTTGGGACAGTAGTTTGTTTGTTTGGACTTATTTTACTCTATCTTTTTTTGTTTAACTCTGCAGTTTCAGGTCCCTGTAAAACCTATTTTTTCCTTTTCAAAAAAATGATGCAATTACTTCACATGGAGGCATGTGCTTGCAAAGGTGCACCACCACGAAAAACTATGGATGCTTGGGAAAAATATATGAAACCATAATAATAACCAATAATATAGACAAGGTAGTTAGTGATGCAGAGCACCATATCAAAACACTTAATCATCAGGGTACATCTGATGCAGACCATCCAACAAACACCATCAACATCATTTCTTCAAGGAATTTCAATCCCAAATAGAATCAGAAGAAGATCAAATATAATTTCATCATAAATCTACTTTTCATTCACCCAAAATCCACTCAAATTCTCTTAGCCATTCCATAGGCCATCATTCACCATTCCACTAATTAGTATTCCAATTTATTCATTCAAAGAAAAAACCATATTAAAGAAAACTTTGACTTAATCAATTAGATTCACATCATTCTCAACCACCATGAAAACAACAAAAACCTGATTATTGACACTTGAAAAATTCATCCTTTCATTTATTCACCAAGGCAACAAATCAATTAAACCATACCTCACTATTATCAGTCCATTATCAAGTGTTGTACTCACCATATTTTGACTGCAACAATCTATTTATAGGTTACAAACTCTAGCTAAAACAAAATCTTGATTATCATCTAGTGGTTAATCACCAATTTGATCAAAGGGCTTCATAATAGTCACCCATCCAACCATCAAAGTCACCAAACCTATCTTATACACCTTAAAAAAACTTAGCAGCATCAATCATATCATTAATTTGATAGTAAGCAATCACTCAATCATATCATAAAAGCTTTGAAAGGATACAAGTCAAAAATGTTGAAGATAGGAGAGATTGCCACCCCAGTAGGTAGCTCTATTTCATAAGAATTTTGGCCAAACTTGTCGACCACCTTGCAAGGTCCTATCTTCTTCAACATGATTTTGGTATACTTTCCATTTGGAAGTATCTCCTTCTTCAAGTGTGCCATCACTGAGTCTCCAACCTTGAATTGGACATTCATCTTCTTTAAATCTGCCTTTTCCTTATACGTCTCAACATTCTTTTAAAGGGTTTCCTTCACTTGTTGATGAATATCCCTGATTGTAACAAAAAATTCCTCACCTTGAGCACTTCTCCTAGCAAATCCTTGTATATCTCTTAGTTCATAGACCCCTCTAGGGTGCACGCCATAGACTACCTCAAAAGGGCTTCTACCAATGCTCCTATTCATGGAGTCATTATATGCAAATTCAGCCTAAGGTAAAATCAGATCCCAAGCTTTTCCATGCTCCTTGGTAAGGAATCTTAAGAGGTTTCCCAATGATCAATTCCCCACTTCAATTTTTCAATCCATTTGTGGATGGTATGTTGAAATAAAGGACAAATTTTTTCCTTGAGTTTCTTCCACAGGATCGTCCAAAAGTGACCAATGAATTTAGAATCTCTGTTAGAAACAATGCTTAAAGTTAGTCCATGTATCCTAACAACCTCCTTAAAGAAGAGACTTGCTATATGAGATGCATCATTGGTGCATTTGCAAGGAAGAAAATGTGCCATCTTACTAAATATATCAACTACCACAAAGATACTATCAAAACCTTTTTGGGTTCTAGGCAACCCCAAGACAGTTGATACTTACACACTCCGAAGGCCTATTGGGAATGGGCAGTGGTTGATAGAGTCTTGCATTTGATAAAGTTCCCTTTTCCCTTTGAAATATTTTGTAGCCTTCCACATACCTTCTCACATCCATCTGTAACTTTGGCCAATAGTAAAATCTCCTAACTTGTTCTAAGTTCTTGTCAAGGAAAAAGTGACCTCCAAGACTCCCACTATGTTTCTCCTTTATGATATTCTCCCTCATTGAGCATTTACACACACACAATTGACTTCCTTTGAAGAGAAAACCATTCTGCAATAAAAATTCATAGAATTCACCATGAAAAGAATTCAAATGCTGCTCACAAACATTATATACCTCCTTGAAATCTGAATCTTCATGATACATATCCTTCAATGCTTCAACCCCCATGCTTTGGAGTTGGATATCTTGCACTACAAGTGTTCTAATGAGAGAATCTGCCACCTTTTTTGCTTGGCCCTTTTTATGCTTTATTGTGAAAGTATAGGCTTACAAAGACTCTACCCACTTCATGTGCCTATGACTGAGTTTTTCTTATGCATTCAAAAAATTCAAGGCATGATTATCAATATAAACAACAAATTATTTAGGTAACAAGTAGTGCCTCCACTTTTTGAGGGATTGCACCATAGCATACAATTCCAAATCATAAGAAGAATACTTCCTCTTTGCTTCATTCAAACTCTCACTGTAAAATACAATCCGTCTACCTTGTTGGCTTAAAATAGCCCCTATTGCTTGATTGCTAGCATCACACTCAATGGTAAATTTTTTTATCAAAATCAGGGAGCACAATTATAGGCTATTGTGCTACTCTCATTTTCAGATATTCAAACCCTTTATCAGCCTCATTGGTTCAAGAAAACTTACCTTTGTTACCTCCTTTGATGGTGTCAAAGATTGGTGCACAAATTTGGCTAAAGTTCTTGATGAACTTTCTATAAAATCTTGTAAGTCCATGGAAGCTTCTCACATCTCCCATGGATTGTGGTGTTGGCCTTGAGTAAGAATAGCATGTAGCTTTGAAGGACCCATCTTCAAACTTCCCTTGGAGATGATAAAAAAAAGGTAGACTAGTTCTTCCTTCATGAATTCACACTTTTCCATGTTGATTAACAACTTCTCCTCTTGTAACCTCCATAGTACCATGTCAAGGTGCTTCAAATGTTCTTCTTTAGACCTACTAAACACAAGGATGTCATCTAAATAAACTACAAAAAACTTTCCAATGAAAGGTATCAATACCTAATTCATAAGGTGCATAAATGTACTAGGGGCATTTGATAACCCAGAGGGCATCACCAACCAATCATAGAGCCCTTCATTAGTCTTAAAATTTGTCTTCCATTCATCCCCCTCTATGATCCTTATCTAATGGTACGCACTCTTTAGATCAATCTTGGAAAAGTAAGATGCTCTTGATAGACAATCCATAAGGTCCTCCATTATTGGCATTGGGAACCTATATCTGATTGCACGATCCTATTAATGGATCTTGAATCAGTGAAAAGCATCCAATTCCCATCCTTCCTTGGTGCTAGGATATTAGGAACAACACATGGGCTCAAACTCTTCCTCACTAGCCCTTTATCCATCAACTCTTGCACTTGTCTTGCAATCTCCTCATTTTGAGTAGGTGTCATCTTGTATGTAGCCTTATTAGGCAATGTAGCCCCTAGAATCAAATCAATATGGTGGCCTATATCCCTAATGGGAGGTAGGGAACTAGGTAATTCATTCACTGTTATGTCCTTGTACCTTTCCAACAACTCTTGGACTTCGTTTGGTGCATCTTCCTTCTTCTTTGTGGGTAGATCTGCTTCATCTTTTGGCTTCATAATTAGGAAGAATCCTCTTCTTCCTCCTTTGTTCAAGGTCTTCATGAACTCCTTCAAACCTACCATAAAAACACTAGGCCCTTTATGCTTTTCCTTGTCTTCTTCTAGGAGAGGTGAAAGGTTGTAAGTCTTCCCATCCTTCACAATGGAGCATGTGCTATTCTCCCCATGATACTTGGTCTTCCTATAAAAGTTCCAAGGCCTACCAGAAATATATAGCTTAATACTTGTACTCAAAATTTTGTTCATTAGATCTCATATATTATAAGTCATGGCATGGACCTCACTATTGTAACTTTTTTGTGATTGAATAATTTGTTGTTTTATTTTCAGATGTTGGTTGTGGGAACACCTCCAAAGATTACAAGGGTAATGGATATCAGTGTTTCATCCAATATACAATCCTCCATGGCTCTTATAAAGGAGGTATGAGACAAATTACTAAATTTCAATTTACATTTGTTGTTATAGATGTTAGTTCTAGTGAAAAATAAAACCATTATTGATTTGTAGTTTAATTCCTTTTTGGATGGTTTATACAGGGCTTGAGCACACCTGAGCATTGGAATGCAAATATTTCCATCATGGAGAGTGATCATGAGATGGTAGTAAGTGATCATTTTATTAAATATATCATTTCTTATAATGTAATTTCTATATATTAATGTATTTACTTCTTATTGTAACAATTAAGACTTCACCAAGAGCTAAACTATAGGAGGAGGAGAAGGAGCACTCCTCGAGCACATCAAAAATGATAGAAAGACTTATCGCCATCAAATCTCCAAACAAAGGGAAATAATTTATTTCCAGAGAATGGAGAGAAATGAATTTTGATTCCAGAGCCCTCTGTTGTATGCCTAGACATGGAAATTTTGTACATATCTTGTATTGGATATATTTGACATTATATGCCTCTATGGCATTCAAGCATAAGCCTATATGGCTATTTTGTAAGTATATTTTATACTTAAATCGACATATATTTATGTATGTGTACATGGCTATTTGGTTAATACAAATCTTTTTTATCGATGGTGTCTATATTTGCTCTTTTTGACAATGTCAAAAGCATGGCTGCATACAAATTAGGCAAAAGACTTTTCCTTTTAAATTAGCAATGCATGGAAGTTTCAAAAAGTATCCTTGATATTACAAAAAGATATGTGTTTATACCATAGCAGCAAAAAGATTTTAGGGAAAAAATCGGCAACCCAAAGGTATAAGATTTTTTGAAAAAATTAGGAAAAAGTTTAGAAAAATTTGGAAAAGAATCAGATTTTAAAAAAAGGTAAAAAAAAGTAGAAAAATATGAGATAAAAACTTTAAAAAAAAAATTAAAGGCATTTCCATAGCATAGAGATACAAAGAGAAAATAAAATAAAGAGTTTAACTAATAAATTGTAAAAAATGGAGTTTTTTAGTTTATATTCAGATCGTTGATTGCATTGCATTGCACATATTTCAAACTCAAAGAATTGCTTCACATTGCATAACTAAAAACTAGATGTTGATAGATGAAAAAATTTCAATTACAATATATAGTTTTTACAAAGTCAACCTAAGCAGGTATTCAATTACTTCACATTACATAACTAATAACTAGGAGTAGCTCCCAATTGCATTTTCTTGTCATGGCATTCTATGAGACCACATTTCTTTGAGGCATTTTTTCAATCAATTCACTGACTTGTCTATACTAACACATTTTTGATACATGTCTACCAAAGCATTTTTTCAAATAGTTCACTGCCTTGTTGCTATGGCTGAAAGTCTAAAACAAGTTCTTTCGAAAAGGCTATGGATGTCTCAAAAAAATATATCAAAATCATAATAGTAAGCAATATCATAGACAAGGAAGTGAACTCTTTGAAAAAATTCCTCAAAGAAATGAGGTCTCATGGTGATGGAATGCCATGACAATCAAATGCATTTGATTGTTATGGCATTCCATCACCATGAGACCTCATTTCTTTGAGGAATTTTTTCAAAGAGTTCACTGCCTTGTCTATGCTAACACATTTTTCATAGATGTCTATCAAAGCATTTTATCAAGTAGTTCATTGCCTTTCTTCTATGGTTAAAATCCTAAAATAGGTGCTTTCAAACAAGCTATGGATTGTCATGGCATTCCATCACCATTAGACCACATTTCTTTGAGGCTTTTTTTCAAATAGTTCGCTACCTTATCTATGCTACCACATTTTTCATACATTTTTACCAAATAATTTTATCAAATAGTTCACCTCCTTGCTACTATGGCTAAAAGCCTAAAATAGGTGCTCCAAAACAAGCTATTGATGCTTGGAAAAAATCTTTCAAAGCATTATTTAATAAGCAATAGCATAGACAAGGTAGCAAACTATTTGAATAAAAGCCTCAAAGAAATGTGGTATCAATGGTGGTGGAATTCCATGACAATCCATAGCAATTTTATTTTCATGGCATTCGTCATGGCCTTGCATCACCATGAGACCACATTTCTTTGAGCCATTTTTTTCAAACGGTTTGTTGCCTTGTCTATGATACCACATTTTTCATACGTGTTTACCAAAGCATTTTATCAAATAGCTCACCTCCTTGCTCCTATGGCTAAAAGCTTAAAATTGGTGCTTCCAAACAAGCTATGGATGCTTGGAAAAAATCTATCAAAGCATAATTTAATAAGCAATAGCATAGACAAGGCAGCGAACTATTTGAATAAAAGCCTCAAAGAAATGTGGTCTCAATCATGGTGGAATGTCATGACAATCCATAGCATTTTGCTTGTCATGGAATTCCATCACCATGAGACCACATTTCTTTGAGGCATTTTTTCAAACAGTTCACTTCCTTGTTTATGCTACCATATTTTTCATACATGTTTACCAAAGCATTTTATCAAATAGTTCACCTCCTTGCTGCTATGGCTAAAATCCTAAAATAGGTGCTTCCAAACAAGTTATGGATGCTTGGAAAAAATCTATGAAAGCATAATTTAATTAGACATAACATAGACAAGGTAACAAACTATTTGAATAAAAGCCTCAAGGAAATGTGGTTTCAATGGTGGTCGAATTCCATGACAATCCATAGCAATTTTCTTGTCATGGCATTCATCATACCATTCCATCACGATGATACCACATTTCTTTAAGGCATTTTTTCAAACAGTTCATTGCCTTGTCTATGCTACCACATTTTTCATATGTGTTTACCAAAGAATTTTATCAAACAGTTCACCTCCTTGCTCCTATAGCTAAAAGCCTAAAATTGGTGCTTCCAAACAAGCTATGGATGCTTGGAAAAAATCTATCAAAGCATAATTTAATAAGAACTAGCATAGACAAGGCAGCAAACTGTTTGAATAAAAGCATCAAAGAAATGTGGCCTTAGTGGTGGTGGAATGCCATGAACATCCATAGCAATTTGCTTGTCATGGCATTCATCATGCCATTCCATCACCATGAGACCACATTTCTTTGAGGCAATTTTTCAAACAATTCACTGCCTTGTCTATGCTACCACATTTTTCATACATGTCTACCAAAGCATTTTATCAAACAATTCACTTCCTTTCCACTATTGCTAAAATCCTAAGAAAATTACTTTCGAACAAGCTATCGATTCTTGGAAAAAATCTATCAAAGCATAATAGTAAGCAACAAGCTATGGTCTCATGATTTTTTTCCATGCAAAAATCAGTGTGATTTTATTCACATTTTATTATAGGTTATAAACACTTTTTTTTTTCCAATTTTGTTGTTTTAAATTACATTCAAGTTTATGGTGATTTTGTTGTTTATATGATGATATGTGATATTCTAATCCTAATTCATGCTTCTAGGTTCCATAGATATATATTTTCTTTTTACATGTTTTTTGTACCAACGAACCCAAATTTTTTTGGCCAAACTAGTGTGTTTGGGTGAGAAAGAGAACCATGCCTAGAGTGAACATGCCTATTCAAATGCATTGGAACAGTCTGTTTGGTCACATGAGTTGCAGGATGAAAGTTGCACCACTTGGCAACTTTTCACTACTTCCATTTGACACTTTTTCTGTCAACTAAAATTTGGACACCACAAGAAAACCACTTTGAGATAATGAAAAATGAGAGGTTACTATAGAGGGGCCCAACATGATCCCATGGGATCAGACGAGAAGTTTCTAAGCATCAGGGTGTCCGAGTAACCTCATGTTGAAGTTTGCAGCGATTTTTCCCTATGGACCCTTAAGGGATCGATCCGGTTGAACATAGCTCAAAGTGATTCCATGTGTTTGGGTGCAAAATAAGACCATTCCTAGTGTAAACATGCCTATTTAGACATGTTGGAATAGTTCATTTGGTCATACGAGTTGCAGAACGAAAGTTGCACCACTTTGTAACTTTCCACTACTTCCATTTGACACTTTTTTCATGAACTAAAACTTCAACACCACGGGAAAACAACTTCAAGATAACATAAATTGAGAGAGGTTATTGTAGAGGAGCCCAACATGATCCCATAGGATTAGACAAGAAGTTTCTAAGCATCACGATGTCTTGGTAACCTCATGTTGAAGTTTGTAGCCATTTTTCCCTTTGGACCCTTAAGGGATCGATCCAATTGAACATAGTTCAGAGCGATTCCATGTGTCTAGGTGTGAAAGAGGACCATGCCTAGTGTAAACATGCCTATTTGGATGCATTGGAATAGTCTATTTGGTCACACGAGTTGCAGAATGAAAGTTGCATAGCTTGGAAACTTTTCAGTACTTCCATTTGACACTTTTTCCATCAACTAAAATGTAGACACCAGGGGAAAACCACTCCAAGATAATGAAAACCGAGAGAATTTATTGTAGATGGGCCCAACATGATTCCATGGGATTATATGAGAAGTTTCTAAGCATCATAGTGTCTGAATAACCTCATGTTGAGGTTTGAAGCCATTTTTCCCTTTGGACCCTTAAGGGATTAATCTGATTGAACATAGCTTGGAGCGATTTAACATGCTGGGGTAAAAAAGAGGACAATTCATGGTGTAAACATGCCTATTTCGATGCATTGGAATAGTTTGTTTCATCACAAAAGTTGTGGAACGAAAGTTGCCCCACTTTGCAACTTTCCACTAGTTCCATTTGACACTTTTTTCATCAACTGAAACTTTGAAACCACGGGAAAACCACTTTGAGATAATGTAAACTAAGAGAGATTATTGTAGAGGGACCCAACATGATCCCATAGGATTAGACGAGAAGTTTCCAAGCATCATGGTGTCCTGGTAACCTCATGCTGAAATTTGCAGCCATTTTTCCCTTTGGACCCTTAAGGGATTGATCCAATTGAACATAGTTCGGAGTGATTCTGCATGTTTGGGTGTGAAAGAGGACCATGCCTAGTGTAAAAATGACTATTCAGATGTGTTGGAATAGTCTGTTTGGTCACACAAGTTGTAGAACAAAGTTTGTACCACTTGGCAAGTTTTCACTGCATCCATTTGACACTTTTTCCATCAACTGAAATCTAGACACCACGGGAAAACCCCTCTGAGATAATGAAAATTGAGAGAGGTTATTGTAGATGGGTTCAATGCGATCCCATGGGATTTGACAAGAAGTTTTTAAGCATCACGGTGTCTGAATAACCTCATGCTAAAGTTTGCAGCCATTTTTCCCTTTGGACCCTTAAGGGATCGATCTAATTGAATGTAGTTCAGAGCAATTCCGCATGTTTGGGTGTGAAAGAGGACCATTCCTAGTGTAAAAATTCCTATTCAGATGCGTTGGAATAGTCTTTTTGGTCATACAAGTTGTAGAACAAAAGTTGCACCACTTGGCAACTTTTCACTACTTCCATTTGACACATTTTCCATCAACTGAAATCTAGACACCACGGGAAAACTACTCCGAGATAATAAAAACTGAGAGAGGTTATTGTAGAGGGTTCCAACATGATCCCATCATATTAGACAAGAATTTTCTAAGCATCATGGTGTCCGAGTAACCTCATGCTGAAGTTTGCAGCCATTTTTCCCTTTGCACCCTTAAGGGATCGATCTAGTTGAACAAAGGGTCTATACTCTAAACTTATCCAAACCTTACCAACTCTAGGGGAAGCAATTCTAAGGTATCAAAACTTCAAAATCCACAATTAGATCTCAGTTATACCACCATACAATGGGTAAACCACAAAACCCTCTATTGTAGCCTAAACCCTAGGGGTTTATTGAAAATGATACTTCCAAAGCTAACCAAAACCTATAAATTACTCTAACAAGTTTTTGATACCCTACACAAGGTCAAAAAATCATAAAATAACACTTCCCTACACAAAAACATAATTTAACTCTTGAAAACCACCATTTTTCTTAAAGAAAACTCACTTTCACACACATGTGTTTCACACCCATCTCACTTTCAGAACTCCCCAACACAAACACATAATTCCCACACCTTAATAATGTCAGTGCAGACCCATTCCTCAAGTTATAGAGGCTACAGAAAGAGGAATGGATCAAAAAGCCATTTTTATTGACTCAAAACCTTCAAATGTACAAGTTTGGGCTAGTTTTAGTAAATTGATGATATTCTACTCCTCATTTTCCTTGATGAACAAAACCTATTGAATGGTGCTCCTGCACCAATCATACATCAAACTTCTTGTCCATCCTAAATTTTGGACCACATCCATTACCTCCAAATAAAACTCAGCATCCTTGGTCTTCTTGGTTCACATGCATTGATATGGTTATGCAAATGAAAATGAAGCAAAGTAATCATCTCCTTCTCTGTTGGATGGAAGAACGCATGCTTAATGTTTTGATACATGATATCAACTCTCTCTTCTGCTCTCATGGTTTAATATTGAAATACAATACGGTGGGCCTCTAGAGTTACAGTCATCTTTCTTCCTCTTCCACCAAATGCTGGCCTGATCCACACTTTTTTTTTGAAAGTTAAACTTTCCCCTGAGTCACCAATGTAGCTCTCTCTTCCTTTTCAAACTCTTTTATTGCTACAAATCATCTATACCACATGGTTGATGTGCTTTGAATCATTAGTAATAGTCTTCAAAATTGGCTACTAGTACAAGTTCATTCTTCTTTCATAATACTTTATAACCATAGAGTTCATCCATTCGCTGATGCCATCAAGTGAAGATTGAGGAATGGCGTCAATGTGGAGTACATCCTGCTTGAAGTCTTTGAAAGAAATAGCCATATCAAATTTCTTTTTCCTAAGTCCTACTCTCTCAAGGTTAACTCCACGAGAACCAAACTCTCTAAATTGTACATATCAAAGTCTAGTTCAAAATATTTTAGATGAGGCTGCTCCCATAGCTCTCTTACTCGCTTGAAAAAACCTTGAAACTCTATATTGATTTTATTTTTCCTATCCCTCTCTTGTTGTTCTTCCTCAATTTCATCAAGATCATACATTGACCTTCTTGACCCTCCTAAATTTTGGACCACATCCTTGGTCTTCTTGGCTCCCATGCCTTGATATGCTTATGCAAATGAAAATGAAGCAAAGTAATCATCTCCTTCTTTGTTGGTTGGAATAATGCATGCTTAATTTTTTGATATATGATATATGATATCTCTTCTACTCTCATAGTTCAATACCAAAATCTAGTATGGTGGGCCTCCAGAGTTCCAGTCATCTTTCTTCCTCTTCCACCAAATGTTAGAGTTCCAATGATAAGAGAAAGTGAATCCTTTATACAGGGTCTAGACATGTTTGCAAAGCAGGTTGGAGACAAGAAAAGAACTGATTTCAATCAAGAAAAGGCAGGAACAGGTGTAGGATAGTCTAATATTGTCAAAATAGAGGTATGCAGACCTGATGAAAAGAAATATGAGGTAAAGAACCTTGGGGCAAAGACCCTAATGCAAGGAAAAGGCAAGATAAGTGGAGACAAGATGGAGAAGAGGTGAGAATGGTGTAGTAATGTCATGGTGGAAGAGATGGATTGTCCAATGAAAGGGAAAGATGGAAAGCAACAGACTGATGACAAAGAAGATGGAAGACCACATGATGAGAAGGTCTTAGAGGAAAAGGGAAAGAAGGTAGAGGTAAAATAGTGTGGATGGATTGAGGAAAGCCATGAAGGGATTGTCAAGAATAAAGAAATTATGATAGGGGCAGTGTTGTGTCCCCTGCAGATAAAGAGAGACAAGGAGCAAACAAGCATTGTAGAAACAGTGACATTTAAATAAGAAGATACAGAGGTAAAGGGAGATTTGATTCAAAGTCTAGATGCAAAGAACCCATGTAGGGGCAAGAAAAAGAAGACAAGAATTTTTTTTTGATGCAGGTCATAAAAATGGAAGTTGCGAAGAGCCTAGATAAAAGGCCAGTGGAAGAATGTATGATAGTTAAGGATAAATATAAGTGTGTGGAAAGCATGGTAGATGCAATAAGTGGTCCACTAAAGTGAAAAGAAGATAAAGAGCCTAAAAATATAGTGTTGGAAAAGAGTTCAGTGGAGGATAAGAGATCAAAGGATGTGATGCATCAAGTGGAATGGCGAAAAGCAAAGGAAAGGTCTGAGACAAAGTTTGTAGAAGGTGTAGTCACCATAAAAGGTGAAATTGCAAATACAAAGTGTTTGAATGACTCAAATATGGAAGAGACTAAGGAAGAGATGTTTATAAAGGTTGTCCAAGTGAAGTCTAGAGGAAAGGTGAGAGTGGGATCTCCAAATGAAATGGAGAAGAAAGCAAAAGATGAGGCTAGGATAGTGGATGGTCCTAGATGGATAAGAGTACTGATGTGGAAATTGTATGCAGTTGTGGCAATGGCTCCAAGATGGGAGAACCTGAAGCAAATGGTGAAGAGGATGGATAAGAGGAAAAGAGTGAAGGGAGTGCTTTATTACTTCCTTGTTTTCATGATCATGTTGATGGAGGTGAAGCAAAGGGTGAAAAATAAAATAAGGACAAAGTGTGGATTGTTTGGAAGTAAGTGACACCATGGAACAAGTTAGGAGCAATTGCATGTAGCCATGGATGATAGGATAAAGCAAGAAGGTGTAGGTTCAAGGTGATTAGTCAAGTGATGAATTTTTTCTTTGTAATCATGAGTGTGATGTAATAAGGTCTCAAAAGACCATTAGGAATTGTTTTGAGTCATGTTAGGTTGATAGTTTTATGATGTTGCCATGTCTTGGAAAATGTTGTCAATATGATGGAATGAAGCCTTCAATGGCATAAACATGAAAAAACCTATAAGATGGCAATGTAAAGGTCAAAGTAGTAAGGTTGTTTTAGGTGGTTGTATAGGTAGGAGTTCCTTTAAAAAAGGCCATGTAAATGTTGGAGGGAGGTTGGCATGACTCCATTTGAAAATTTGAATGAAATCTTTTGTTGTTTCCACGTTTTTCCCTATTTTCTGAACTTTGTTGGCAATAAACAGTCCATACAATGAATATTGTGGCATGAAATGAATTGGGAATGATAGTGGAGTGTGTCTACTATGATTTCCATCAGAGTGGAGGCTTAGCCATTTAGTTTTGTGGGTTTTAGAGTAGATTTTCAAAGACTGTGTGACTCAGAAATTAAGGGTTTGAGAGTAGGGTTAAATGTTTTGTGGGTTTTAGAGTAGATTTTCAAAGAATGCAAGCTTGATCCATTCCACCTTCTATAGGTATTGTAACTCAGTGGAATGGATCATAATAGGTAGGGTTAAATGTTTTGGGGTATATTTTGTGCACATGTGTTCATTTGATTGAGTAGGAGTGATGCCTAGGACTAGAAAAGTCAATTTTCCTTGTGAATTTGGAGGCTAGATGGTGGGGTTTGTCAAAATGATGAAGAAATTATTGATCTAATGAACTTTTAAGTTTTTGTATGGTATTTGGAAGGTATCTGATGCTTTGTGGGGGTCTAGAAAGGCTTGGGCATATGACTTTCAATAAACCCTTGGGTTTTAGCATGTAAAAGGAGGGTTTGTTGAGACAACACTTTAGAATGTTTGTGTCTGGGAACTAACCATGGATTTTGTTGTTTTAGAGCATATCAAATGACTTTCCATTGGTTTGGAGTAAAAATAGTCTTTAAGAGGGACCTCCTTTGTAAAATGGGGCTAATCTAGTAGCCTTTGGGCAGGGTAACCTATTGAAACTCCATACTGTTGCAAGGGAACCTTATGTGATTTGTTGGGCATTATACTTGGGGTCTGAGTGGATGCTAAATGGATGATGTGTTGGAACTTTTAAGGCCTTCTCTAAAAGATAGGTCCATTGGGTGAGTTTTGAGACCTAGAAAGAAAAGGATATTGTTTTGGGTATTTTGGGAGAATGAAGTTTTGAAGGTTGTTTCTTTGCATGCATTTGATCAAATTGGGTTGGTTGTTGTGTTGCTCCACCTTGTTTGCATGAGTATTTGAATTGAAATTAGGTTGTTATGAGTTAATATTCACCTTGGCTCTGCATCAGGAAGGCCTTGGAGTTGTGAAATATAGAAAACCCTAGATATTTATGAGCAAATTGAGGGTTTTTGTATTGGAAACCTATTTGAGCATGCATTAGGAGTATATTCCAAATTTTTAGAGACATGTATGGAAAATTTGGTAGCATAGACAAGGAAATAAGTTGATTTGTATAACTATTTGAAAAAATACCTCTATTTATCAATAACATGCTCACATTATAATAAATTTAGTTTTTTTAAAGATTTATATGGTATACCCAGTCCCACTCTATCTCCCACACACTTTCACTCTCTCCCACTCTCCCAGTCTCTCCAAATTGATCCCATGCTCTCTAACTCTCCCACCCTTTCTCCCATGCTCTCCAACTCTCTAACCCTCTCTCCCACTCTCTCCAACCTTCCCATCCTATACTATTCTCTCTAACTCTTCCCTACCCTCTCCCATCCTATCTAACACTCTCTAACTCTCTCCAACTCTCTCCCACCCTCTCCCACCCTCTCAATTCCTCTCCCACTCTCTCACACCCTCTCCCACCCTCTCTCTCACACTCTCCCACTCTCTCCAGTTATCAATGCAATTCAAACTTGAATTCATATTACATGCCTTCCAACATGAAAACTCTGCTATTTCATGCAAAGATGATGAAATATCATGAAAAAGGTGGTGGAATCTAAATATCATGCATGCACACTTCACTCAATCACCAAAAAGCTACTTTTTGTTAGAGCACGCACAAAACCAGGAGAATATGTAGAATGTGGGCCGACATCATGGGTATATTGTGTTTTTTAACTATTTTTAGTGCAAGAAATAATGCACACATGTTATAATGCACTCGCATTATTTCTCACTAAATGGCCATCTTTCTATTTATAAATAACGCACTTAGATTATAATAAATTTATTTTTTAAAAAGATTTATATGGTATACCCACTCCCACCCT